>OV277870.1:59533703-60204328 GCA_922989275.2 Gari tellinella
TCAAAAATCGTAGTCCAGTACCCCCTACCTAATATGGATACTCATATCTTTTGAACTAGGTGGAAATTCCATAATCTGAGTTCAAATTTCTGGAAACGGAACTCTAAACTCAATATTACAGGTAGTAGCTCATGGTCACTCGGCGTTTTAAGCACCTAGCTTGACCTCCGAAAATGACCAAAAATTGACAAAAAATGACTCCTTGACCCCTACCTACTTTGTATTTTTTTTAGCTCTGTTTAAAGCTTCTCTGAGCTCAGGCTCAGAAGAACTGAAAAGAAGGCTTATATGTACTGGTATGTGGTTAGAAAATCCATATTTAAGAACGTTCTTGGCCACTCTGTTATGTCGAACTCAAAACAGGGTCAAAATTTGGATTAACTATAGAGTTTCGGCTTATATAACTTCGTTAAATGGAACATCTCGATATAAGTGAGACTTGCTGAGGCTAGATTAGACATTTTTGAGCAGCCTAGCGCTTATTTTAGAGCTCTAAGGTTCCTATAAATAATTTTTTTAATTTTTCAAATAAGGTCACCCCTATCTCCAGCTAGGGTTAGGGTTAGGGTTAGGGGGACCCACATCTCCTAAGCCTAATTCTATGTTATGAGATGATCTGGAGCTACACTGTTTGCTAATACCTACATAAACTATGCATTTCCTTGTAGCCCGGACCCTTCTAAACAACCTTTGTTCTTTCACTTATATAGAAATATGGCTCTAGGACAGGCTATACCTGCCCGAAACACACCACCCCCTCTGTCCTGCATTCGGACTTAGGTTATTCTATGAAAACAGCCAAATCAGAGGGGGTGGGGCTTTTGGGACAAGACTACTGAGAATCACAGCCATATTTTTAATAAGGTCAAAGAATAAAAGTTGTTCAGAACATCCAGCTCTACAACATATCTGACGCCTGGGTACTTAGAACCCACCGACCGGGTCTTTACAGCGGCTCGAACCTTGGTCTCTGATCATGGTTGGACAATTAACCCCTAAGTATTTTTTTTTATTTTGTAGGCATAGAATCACCTAGATAAATCATTTATACACACCCCCTGAACATTTGAGCGGTATCCAACAACCCTAAGGGTCCTACTGGGGATCGGACTTAGGTAACCCTATAACGTTAAAGTAACTGGTTTAGGGGTGTTCTTTTGGGTTTTGGACAAGATTAATGTGCCTCAGAGCCACATTTTTAATAAGGTCAAAGAATAAAAGTTGTTCAGAACATCCAACTCTACAATATATTACAGGCCTAGATTTTTAGAACCCACTAACCGGGTCGAACATGGACTCGAACTTTGGTCTCTGATCATGGTGTGAATATAAACCCTTTAGGCCGGTTTTTTTAAACAGGTCAAAGAACAAATGTTGTCCAGAACATCCAGATAAGGCTAGCCCTGTAGGTTTTAAGCTTTCAGATACTCTCAGAAACAAGACTATATCGCCTTTAAATTCCTTCTTTATTTTAACGGGGGACCCATTGTCCATAGCCTAAAGTTCCTAAGTTGGATATAAAAGTTTTGAGCCATATTTTTAATAAAGTCAAAGAACAAAACATGTTCAGAACATCCAGCTTAAATGAAACATACAGCTTTAAAGCTCTCAGAAACTCTCACAAAAAATACTATATCACATTTACATTCCTTCTTTATTCTAACGGGGGACCCATGGTCCATAGCCTAAAATTCCTAAGTAGGATATAAAAGTTTTGAGCCATATTTTTAATAAAGTCAAAGAACAAAACATGTTCAGAACATAGAGCTTAAATGAAACATACAGGTTTAAAGCTCTCAGATACTCTCACAAAAAAAACTATATCACATTTATATTCCTTCTTTATTCTAACGGGGGACCCATCGCCCATAATTTCGGGGACCTATAATCCAGGCGGGGGACCTGACAGACCGTGGGGGACCCATATAGTTCAGTGGGTCGGGGGGACCCCTCGAGTCCATGGGGACACTACAGACCAGTGTTACGTGTCCCCCAACCCTAACCCTAACCCTAACCCTAACCCTAACCCTAACCCTAACCCTAACCCTAACCCTAACCCTAACCCCTAACCCTAACCCTAACCGCAGGGCGTTTAATACAAAGCATTTATTATTTCATAGCTTGAATCTTCGGAAACAAATACGGGACATAAGTTAAAAACTTAATTAGTGATTCAAAAGCCACACCGAAGCTAAATACTCGTTTTACTAATTTAGTTGTGATTTGAACGATACTGATTATGATCTTTCACAAGTGCAATGTAGTTGGACTGGAAGACAGACACCAATAAGTCGAGAAAGAGTGTGTTGCACATTGACAAATCCCAGTACTTAAATGAAGTAAAACCATTTGATGAAAATACCTAGGCACTAATAGAAAAAATGTGACTTTATCAGACAAGAGAGATGTATTGTCTCCAAATATGTGTCAATTATTCTTTCAGTGTCATTTTATGATTCAATGTGAGCTGCTATTGTAATGTGACTCCTATTCGGGGTTCGGGAACAAACAAACATAAAGGATACAAACGTGTAAACATTGCGTTCTTGGTGTATCATAGACAGTTGAGCTATTATGTACAGCTGTATTTATTCCCCCAAGCTGTATGCTCTGTGATAACTTATCACAAAAAAGGGGCCGATCAAAGAAAGTGTATGCTGCGAAACATTGGAAGCAATCAAGACAATATATTGATTATGATGTTGCTCTGAGAAGTGAAGATGAGTGACTTTAAGCATGAATAAGTGATACTCATATGATCGCAAAGGAGGTTATTTGCCATCACAGTTGTAAAAGGAAGTTTGAAAAAAACTCTAAATAGGGATAATAGTATTCTAGAGAAATTTACTAAATCAGATCAAGAATCTTTGCAAGCTGCCCATGCGTAGAATGTTCCCAAGGAGGCTGTCCAAGAAACACTGCTTTTACATATACCGGTACATGTACATGTAATAACTCTGTTTTAGTTTTAGGCGCAGTGAGAAGTGAAAGAACAGTCTATTTGGCCAAGACTGTTTCATGCCATAGTATTTTGGAAGTCATGTGGAAAAGGGGAAAGTACCTAACTCTGATTCTTGGTATCAAAAGCCTGACAGGTTCTAAAAAGGTTATTAATATTCTGAACCGTATGAGTCATCGCATAAATCTCATGCCAGTAGAAGAACTGAAAACTGAATAAGCAAAAGAATTACGTAAGTGAGTGTAAAATGTCAACTTTTAATAGATTGTTACAACTGTTTCACAACTGGTCTGGAGTTGGGCATTATACCAGATCTTCTACTCCCATGTAGTTTCTGCTATGACACATATGGTTGAGAACATTAATAACCTTTCTAGAAAGGTTAGACTTTTGATTCCAAGACCCATAGTGAGATGATTTCCTGTTTTTATATGTCCATGACTTGCAGCAAACATTATGTCACTGGAAAAGTCTTGACCAAACAGGCTGTTCTTTCACTTGTCACTGCACCTGATAGTGAAGCAATGGTCCATATATATGTAAGAGTATAATTATACAGTACATGGAATATAAGTCAACATAAGATATATACATGTACTATAGTTACGCGATTGAAACCCACAACCAGATGCTCTTATAAATGTTTTAAAGTAAAAGAAAGCAAGATATATGTATTGACAAATCGTCTGCTAAGATTCAACTTTATTAACGGTTGGTTGCAATAATATACATGCACTTAGTTGATATGATATGAAACCCACACTTTATACATTCATAGAATATAATTTTCAATTTGCTGTAACTGGCCTGTAATGACTATCAGTCGAACTCTTGAACCTGTGTATAGCACATTCATTTAAGAATCACTTCAAGTCACCTTGCAGCTAAGAGTTTCGACAGTTAAGGGTTCAGGTAGTTAATGCCGTAGGCCTTTTTCTAGGTCTTTGATTCAGCATTGCAAAGAAGATATTGCCAGTACAGTTGAATTGTAGTCAAAATTGGCCTTTTGATTTCATTGCCTTTTATTAGGTCTGTTTGGAAAGAAAATTTCAACTATTGTTAGATCATTGAACGAACTTCAATTGCGGGAAAATCCTGCTAGTCCTGTCACCCAGACTTCAAATAAATACGAAAGAAGACTCAAGCAGGAAACGCAACACAAACAATACACCCACCTCTAAAGCAGAATACACACAGCCATACCATAACAAACACACACACACACACACACACACACACACAGACACGCACACACACACACCAAACAGAAAACAATACGCAAGACAAACATAAAGCAAAGTGAACATAGGAGCCCGCCTTGATACGGTCAGCAGCAATCAATAATTAATTATAAATTAACCATTAACAACCACTGGGGGGTTAAACCTGGGTTTAGGGGCGCCCAACCTCACACTTATCTCCTATATTCACCTATAAAGACGAACAGTGTACATAAAATATAAACCCTGTTCCACAACCTTACAATCAAAAAGACCGCCAGCACAGTAAGTAAATACATGTAAAAAATCTAACAAAATTCTATGACAAGATTATTAGTAACACGGGAAAGAATTAAACATTCAAGCCCGTGTTAAAAATAACCCACTATGGCAACGGTCAAATTGTACTCAAGCGACTAGTCTGTAGTCACGAGTAACTGTTAGGCATGGAAGGGTTCAGGGTACGACAGAGAGGGAGAGAAAAAACAAAGCACGAAAATCCGACATACCTCTCCCGGTTAAGGACGGCTTTAGAGATACATCATCATGTAGTGCTAAGCCCTGTCTGTCGTCGCACAACCAAAGAGGAAAGCATAGTTATCAATTGTAGATTGATCGATAACCAAACGTGAAGTGCGCAGCAATATAGTTGGATCATAATCTTTTTTGAGGAAAAATCTAATGCGTTTCACAAATAGGTTTTGAAAATGCATATGTCCAAGAATCTTACGAAGTATGTAAATCACATCACCATAAAACTCCGAATGTGAAATACCTTGACGCAGAAAAGACTTTAAGTTACCTTTATACTTGTTAATGAGAGGAAGATTTCTATAAAAAGAATTTAGATAATGTTTTACGAAGTTTATGAAATCTGTACCCCTGTTTAAGAAGCTTTTCAGTAATAGTTTTATTACGAATGTGGAAGTCCTCAACAGAGGTACAAGCCCTAGCAAAACGAATAAGTTGTGAAATATAAACCCCGTAAGCTGTAGAACGGGGAACATCGCCATCTAGCCTGTGAGGATTACCACCTTCATTGAGAACATCAATGTAGCATAATTATATGAAAGAAAGTTAAAATCGCAACGCCTTTGGGGTCTTTTAGTGTTTCAGAAACGTGATTCATGAGAACATGCAATGGTCCGATTGCCAAGAATCTTGATCTGATTTAGTTACTTTCTCTTTACTAATATGATTCTTTTTTAGAGTTTATTTAAAGTTCATTTTACAACTGTGATGGTGCATGACCTCCCTTACTTTAATGACGCTTATCGTCACTTCTCAGAGCATCACCATAATCATATTGTCTTTATTGTTTCTATTGTTTCGCATTTTCCTGGATACTTTTTTTGGATCAACCCCTTGATTTCGATAAGTTATAATAATACATACCGGTTGCGGAATATAAAATTGCCATACTGTCAAAAACGGAATGCATCGGGCCCAAAACAGCATTGCCATTGCTGTATAAACTCACAGGGTTACCTATTTAATCATTAAATGACACTGGAAGAATAATGGACACATATTTGGAGATACGACGTCTCTCTCGACTGATAAAATCACATTTGTACCAGGTCTTAACATCAAACATTTGACTTCACGTAAGAACTTGGGGTTGTTAATGAACAAGGCAAACTTCCTCGACTTATTAGTACCCAGCTTCCAATCTATCTACATTGCACTTGTTAAAAAAGGAAAAATAGCTTCGTTTAGATCAGAGTTTCTCTTCAATGAATCAGTTAAATAAATGAAAAGTGTATTTAGCTTCACTGTGCTTTTTGTACCATTAAGTGGTTAACCTAAGTTCCATATTTGTTTCCATAGATTTAAAAAAAATACCACCGAAATGACCCAGGCTTTGAACCACTTATTAAATGCCTTGCTTGATAAACCATGATCGACCATGTAAGACGAATATTCTCCATACATGTATATACATTAACAATCAACTGAAAATAACAATTTTTACTAACCCGCGAAAACTAGTGACAAATATGTGTTTTTTACATGTACATTACACAACAGGGAACAAAATATAGGCTTTTATACAGCGCTTCACATTTTATCCATTTATTTTGATACTAAGTAATAATAAATAGGTTCAACATTTGAAAGAAATATCCCCTTTATTGCCACATCTATCCTTATAGTTATCTGTATCAGACAAAATCAATATTGATCTAATATACATTTTAATTGTATGGTGGTCAATAAAGACCATTATTATCCTGTAAAAGCATTACCAACTTCAGTATTTATCAGATTGAACTATGTTTGGCACAATGACATGGAAAGACACAAACATAAAATATTTGCATAACCTTTTAAATCAAGAAAAACTTTTATTAGTAGAAATATATAGCAAAGGTATAAACGGCAGCCATTTTGGATTATATCAGCACTGGATGACAGGAAAAAATCTAAATAAAAGCTTACTGGACTTTTTCAGTTAATATTCAATTAGAAACAACTAAAATTGTTTATAAAATATCAAATACAGTCAAACAAAGTAGTTGAGTTGATCGAAAAGCTTAATTTTTACTAAAAATAGCCATTTGGTAGCCATTTTGGATTACAATAGCGCTGAAACTATCCTTAACCATTTTCGAAATATGTATTTGGGGAAACTTTTTAATAATTGCTTATGAAATACCATTGTGAATGTCTTACAAAGGAAATGAAAGCCCCAATCAAGAAATTTTATGTAAGTAGAAATTAATAAGGTAGATATATACGGCGGCCATTATGGATTATTTCAGCACTGGATGACAGGAAACTCATCAAATAAAAAGCTAGTACGATATCTAAGTTAATGTACAATACGAATCAACTAAAATTGTTCCATATGAGTATCAATTGTAGTCAATATAAGTAATGTTATTGCTCGAAAAGCTGAAATGTTACTTAAATTAGCCATTTTGGCGGCCATTTTGAATTTCAATGACACTTTCCTGAAACATTTTCAAAATTTGTATTTAGGTACATTGATAAATGCTAACAAAATACCACTTTTAAATCTGTAACACATTTAATAAAAGCCCAATAAGGATGTAATTTTTTGCTTAAAAATTCAAGGGCAGACAACTTTAACTTCAATTATCTCCCCTTATCACTACCTAAATACGCGTCAGACGATTGTTTCCAAACTCCTGAAGAAATAAGCTATAGGATAGTACCACAAGGTTGTACGAGGGGCGTTCATTTAATTGTGTCACTCTTGCGGTTTTCTGCCTTCCAACTAATAATAGCGCATTGAAATTTTGTCTGCTTCACAATGAAGTGATTGTACATATTGACTGAAAATTTCGATTGAATCCGTCAATCAGTTAAGATATTATTTAAGAGTTAAGTTGGTCCATTCATAGACACTGGCTATTGTAGTGTATGTAATGGCGTACGTTGAAATACGGGCTTACGGTAAAGGTCGAATAATTTTTAAAATGTCGATTTCATTGATATACCTTGACATTTATTTGATAAATTGAAGATTTTCAGTTTCATAAATGCCATTTTCTAATCAAAAGAACCAATTTAAAGATTACTAGTTTTACTTATGAACGGCCACTATCCAATTTGGCGGATGCCAAAGTTTAAGCTGCTGTTGTGGTAAATCTACTAAAACAGCACGCAAGACAAGCATTTGAATATATAACTGACGGTATTGGTAAAATATCGGGTTCAGATCATATGTTTTTGAGATCACGCTTTACTTAAACTTAGAAACCAGTCTACTGAAAAGTTCTGAGGAGGGTTTATACAGTCAATATACTGAAAAAAAGAAGAATTATTATGCAAAACACAAACCTGCAATCCAAATTTAAAGCTATGCCTCATAAATCAAATTGTAGATTTTCCCCACATATATAATGGTGAATGATTTTCTGTAAAATTAAACGATAACCCAGCTACCCCGTCTGTATTATTCACCGCAATATGGTTTTTGTGGCGTTTGTCGTCAGACAACGCCACAATGTCAGTACTGAATTTCAACAATCGTATCACATGCTACAGTCGGTCTTTAACGACCATCAAAATGAGGTTATATAGGTTTCAAAGACAGGTGACTGCTTACTGCAGGTTGGACAAAATGCAGACCGCTCCCATAAGACCGTTATTCACTACATCTGACCTGAATAAAAAGCCATCTGTCTTTTATGTGCACGTTGCTACCTCATTGCATGCTCGCTAACACCAGGCATTACTGTGGCCGGGTTTGATACCTTATAACAGCTAATATTCCGACGTATTTAACAAATAGACCCTGAATATATGGGCGATTGCTTAACTAATTTATCACATAAAACGTAGAAAGTAAGTCTGGCAATAAATCCACTCAGGTACGCTTAAAATTATTTGTATTTGTGATAAAAACAATTACAAGAAAAACTCAAATAAAAATTATGCTAAGAAGTGGCATCGCGCCGTGCGCGGAGCGATACAACAGGACGGGGCCCGTTCGATTCACTGTCCGGAACACGTTCCAAACCTGTTCCAGAACAGCTCTCAATCGAACGCAATTTTTCTATTTAGAACAGGAAGTTGAAAATTCAAAATGGCGTCAAAATAAAATAATGATTGCAGTTAACCCAAAGTTGCTATTGTTTTTCTTGCTATCCCGTCCAGAGAATAGTTTTGAATCAAAGAGCAGCACTACATTAGTACCACTGGCTAAATTTCTTAAAATAATCACCATTTTCATCCTCATTATACTAAAGAACATTTGTGCACCAGTCAAATTGTAGCGCTTATAATGTAGCCACGTCTGTGTCGGAGCACAGGAACTTGACACATTTATTTTTGTAAAATAATGTTTGTTTTTTACTATATCATATAAAAAAAATTGGTATAACCAACAAGAAACCCGGTATAAAAATTAGATAATAATATGTCATGTACTTGTGCATCGGGGTTGGTGTCAGTTAAGGTTTTGATGCAATTGTTGAAATTCCGCTGGCCAATTTGACCCAAAATATTACTATGCAGGACGGGGCTGATACATTTAACTGACTGTGCACATTTGTGCTTGAATGTTGCTTCAGGAGTTGTGAAAAACACTCCAAAGCAACATTTATAAAAAATCTGGCGTCTCCAATTGCTCCGATTGCCGCCATGTTGATGACGTCACTGTTCCGACTGCACCACCTCGAAAACCAGAACAGTTGGAACATGTCCGGAACACTGTTCCACTGCATTCGATTGATGTTCCGTCTGTCAACAGTGAATCGAACGGGCCCTTTAGTTCCAAAAGTCGGCAGCAAGTAAGTAAAAATGTCAAATTTTCGTAATTTACTCCAACATACACAATTTCAACTGATCAGTCAAATTCTCTATGTAATTTATTAATGTTTTATGTACTGAATTTCGTTGATGAATCAGTAATACGGCCTTATGAAAACTTATTGCCCAGCCTTAGCTCGTTACGGAGTGGGTGGGGGGAAAAGTGACAGTCGGTAACCATCTTTTAACGGATGCAACTTTTCAAGCCTTTGGGATCCTTATCAGAAGCCGCGTAAAGCGGCATCTGATCAGGATCCACAATGGTTGACATTTTTTTATTAGTTTAAACCACAGAATTATACACTGACGGAATTGAAACCTCGCGCGGCGCATACGAGACTCGCGAGACTTGAAAAGAGAATTTCTATCGGTAGTTAATTTGATAAATGTCTGTTTCGAAGCACTGTTCACGGGGTTTATATTCCCGTCAATTGATAGGAATGTACACCAAGTCATTTATATTCTATAAAATGTCAATAAAAACACAAGAGTCGGTAAATTTTCACCCCACAAATGACTGACAACGAGGCAAAAAGTGACACATAATCTCGCAAAATTTTACCGAGAGCTCAGATGCTCGCCTATTCAACTTCAATGAGTTGCAATTCCGTTTTGTATAATTCCGTGTTTAAACTTTTAGAACAGACGACTTTTCAAGAAAAGCTAGTTGATCAAAAGCCACCTTTTAACGGATGAAAGATATGCTTTCATACATTTTAGATCGTTATCAGAAGCCGTGTAGAGCTTAAGATCCACAATTATTGACACTTAGTTTTAGAACAGACTATATTTGCTTTAATGCTTTTTAGCTCACCTGGCACGAAGTGCCAAGGTGAGCTTTTAGGATCGCTGGATGTCCGTCGTCCATCGTCTGTCCGTCCACAATTTGTTGTGAACACTCTAGCGGCTACAAATTTCATCCGATCTTCATGAAACGTAATGACAATGTTTGTCTTGATAAAATATAGGTCAAGTTTGAATATGGGTTATGTCGGGTCAAAAACTAGGTCACTAGGTCAAATTATAGAAAAACATTGTGAACACTCTAGAGGCTACAAATCTCATTGGATCTTGATGAAACTTGATCAAAATGTTTGCCTAATTAATATCTAGGTCAAGTTAAAATATGGGTCATGTCCGGTCAAAAACTAGGTCACTAGGTCAAATCATCGAAAAACCTTGTGAACACTCTAGAGGCTACAAATCTCATTGGATTATTATGTTACTTGGTCAGAATGTTTGCCTAATTGATATCTAGGTCAAGTTTGAATATGAGTTATGTCGGGTCATAAACTAGGTCACTAGGTCAAATCATAGGAAAACCTTGTTAACACTCTAGAAGCTACAAATCTCATCTGATCTTCATGACACTTGATCAAAATGTTTTCCTCATCGATTTCTAGGTCAAGTGTGAATGTGGGTCATTTCTGGTCAAAAACTAGGTCACTAGGTCAAATTATAGACAAACATTGTGATTTATCTAGAGACTACAAATTGCATTGGATTTTAATGCAACTTTGTCTGAATGTTTGCCTAATTGATATCTAGGTCAAGTATAAATATGGATCATGTCTGGTTAGAAACTGGGTCACTACGTCAAATCAAAGAAAAACAGTGTTAACCCTCTAGAGACTACAAATCTCATTAGATCTGAATGAAATATTTTCAGAATGTTTGCATACATCGAATCTAGGTCAAAATCAAACATGGATTCTGTCTGGTCAAAATCTAGGTCACTAGGTCAAAGCTTAGAAAATTCTTGTTTACACTCTAGAGGTTTATTGTGAGTCATGTCCAGTCGTAATCTAGGTCACTATAGGTCAAGTTTTATATGGTGAACCAGGTGAGCGATTTAGGGCCATGGTGGCCCTTGTTAAATATATCTGGTAGTGACTATTACTATTACTTTTTGATCAATTTGGATCCTGATCAGAAGCTGCATAAAGAAAGACTATCTATTGCATGATAGGTGCTCAAATTATTTTCAAGCAGTTTGGATCCTGATCAGAAGCCGTATATGGCGGCATATTCTCTTTTCCAGTCATCCGTGGGCATTTAATGTCATATGCATACTCTTGGTCCTTCATTCGGATTGCGTCGGTCTTACTTGGAGAAAAAATTAAATCTAATTTTCGGTAAAATCACGCTTTTGCAACTTATGTAAGACCTTTGTAGTATTCATAGGACCTATTCAGATAATAATGCGTAAAAATGAATGAGATGAAAAGCGACGCTGTATACTAGCTTATATGTAGATTTCGGGTTTGTTGTCCCCGAGTGCGCATGCTCGCTAAGTGTAAACAGACAGAGTATGACGTAGCACTGGAAAATCAACATAATTGTTGACACTGACACTAATATTAACATTTTGAAACATTGTGAACTGATGACCATAATGGCAAATGCATGTGTTCCTAATTACTTAATTTTCAAAGATAATGCTTTGTCTTCGCATCAACTTATAACAAATTGAATGTTTCCCTATATGTATATCCTTTTATCCTCTATGTGGTACGCTTGGACCAAAAATGGTATGTTTTGAATCGGTACGCTTTGACCATAACCCTCTTAACCCATTGCCCAATAGCTTGTTTCTAGTATCATGATACAGGGATAAAAGAAATGGAATTTGTCACTCGTCCTCAAGTTAAAGTTTTGACCCCTTTGAGTTTGAGTTTGACGCTAACAAATAAGCGATATTCGGCCCCCTTTCCCAAGTAAAAAAAAACAACTTTTCCTAACATTTTGTAAAATACCACAGTGCTTAAAGATTTCATTGCAAATTACATTAAAACTACTGTTTTTACATATTTTACAGATTTTACATCACTCTTGAGGTAGATGGTGAATCTACAACATACCTTGCAGATGCATCATTAGTGGAGATGATGAATTCAGAAGGTAAATTAAGCATTAGATCTTTTCTAAAATGTTGTTATAATGGGTTAAATCAGGGCTCCAGATATCATAAGATGCAGTACTACGGTACCAGGGGTCGTGAGTTCGATCCCACGCCGGACGAGCGGTCTGACTAGGGGATTTTTTCTGAGTCCCCGATGATGTACAGGAATGTCCTTGAGCAAGACATGTACCGCGAATTGCTCCTCTCCACCCAGGGGTTAACATGGGTACCTGTGAAGGGTCTGAGTCGGTACTGCGGCTGCATTTGACTGCGCCATATGTTAGCAGTGCTCAATATTGTAGGCAAGATGGCTAAATGATCAGGGGAGTAAATGTACAGTCGGTTGAGCGGTCATTCGGACTGAAAGTAGACTATAACTTGGTATATTACTCTTTTTTTGTCCTGCAGGAGGAGTGGAAAATAATGTGTATGATCTATTAAATTGTCGTTTTCCCCCATAAATTAGCTTTGACATGTTTGATTTTTTTAGCTCACCTGGCTACAAATCTCATTGGCTCTTGATGAAACTTGGTCAGAATGTTTGTTTAAATGATATCTAGGTCAAGTTTGAATATGGGTCATGTCTGGTCAAAAACTAGGTCAAATTATAGAAAAACCTTGTGAACACTCTTGAGGCTACAAATCCCATTGGATCTTGATGAAACTTGGTCAGAATGTTTGTTTAATTGATATCTGGGTCAAGTTTGAATATGGGTCATGTCTGGTCAAAAACTAGGTCACTAGGTCAAATTATAGAAAAACCTTGTGAACACTCTTGAGGCTACAAATCTCATTGGATCTTGATGAAATTTGGTCAGAATGTTTGTCGCATTGATATCTAGGTCAAGTTTGAATATGGGTCATGTCCGGTCAAAAACTAGGTCACTAGGTCAAATCATTGGGAAATCTTGTTTACACTCTATAGGTTGATTGTGGGTATACATGTCCAGTCATAATATAGGTCACTATAGGTCAAGTTTGCCATGGTGTACCAGGTGAGCGATTTAGGGCCATAGTGGCCCTTGTTTAATAAACCTTTTCTGTCGGTTAATCACGCTCAAATCGGATGTTGACTTATCTAGGACCCCATCGTAATATCTTGGCCATTTCCAAATTCTGTTGGCAAAGCACTCTGAACAGGAGTATAGCAGAAACTTGTGAGGTGTTCCGACTGAGCCAAAAAGACCTAGGCCATTGTGTAAAACACGGACCTTTCTTGCTACCAGCGGATACCGTAATAACGCCTACACTATATCAACAGCCACCATTAATGTAATAAATCTGAAGTAGTTTATATTGCTTATTTCATTTATACAAACTTAAAAAGTCTCTCGATTTCATACTGACCAATTATTAACGTTTTATCACAAGAATAACGTGACCGGACTGGTCCGCCTTGATGACACTACCGCCATTTTGCGAAAATTACTTCTGTACGTCTGTATAACTGTAAAAATGTCCGATCTGTAAGAAGGTTTTTGACACAAAAAGGAGTAGTGTTCTGCCATAATACTTTGCATAAATAATAATAATAATAATAATAATAATCTTTATTTCCTCCAGATAAGGAGAGCATAGATCATAGAATACAAACAGTGCAAACGTGTATATACATATAAAGTGACAAAACATGGACGACATAAGAAAATCAACAACAACAACAAACAAACAGACAGACAGACAAAAACAAACAAGAAGAGCAACATATGAAGTCATTATGAGGTGAAGTATAGTTGCCTGCATTTGACCCCCATGAAGAGACAAATGCACACAATTATACTTCCACCTATTCATTCATGTCGAAATAATATATACAGTCAATCTGACAGGTGAGTCTATCACAATAATATATATATATATCCTTATTTCCTCCATATTGAAGATTACAAACCATAGATAAGTATATACAGCATGTGACAAACAACAATCAATACAATATACATGAAAAGAAATGAAGTATGTGTCAATCTAGTAGTAGAAAGGAAAGCATACTTATGCAAACATGATAACAATGTTTAAATGGCCTTGAAATTGGTCTTGAAATTGGCAGTCAAAATCTTGTACTTTGAACAACTCCTTCAACTTCAACCTGATTCACTTGATATAAATGTTACTTAGGAGTAGTATATGTGCAAGACACAAATTTCAGGTCTCTGTGACCTTGACCTTTTTCCTTGAAATCAGTCTTGAAATTGGCAAGCAAAATCTTGTACTTTGAACTCCTCCTTCACTTTAAACCTGATTCACTTGATACTTGGCATAAATGTTACTCAGTAGTAGATGTGCGAGACACAAATTTCAAATCTCTGACATTGACCTTTGGCCTTGAAATTGGTCTTAAAATTGGCAGGCATAATCTTGTACGGCGACTTCCTCCTTCACTTTCAACCGGATTTACTTGATCCTCGGCATGAATGTTACTCAGGAGTTGCAGAGTGTCATATACCATTTTGAAATCATTATGACCTTGGCTTACACCTTTGACCTGATTGTAAAACCTTATTGAAAACGTCTGCAGAGTGTGACAGAGTGCTGTATAGTGGGGGTATTTTTCACCTTTAGTGATAGCCGTTCTAGTTTTGAAAATAGGTGACCACTTCAAGCAGGCTGAAACTAAGTAGAATGCGCCTTTAGGCACATTCTGCTTTACCTTCAACCTGCTTTAAGCAACGACCTTCTAGGATATAGAAATACATGTATTTCTTATATTGATACTGTATTCAGGACCTTTTTCTTTATTGGAAGAATAAAGTAAAGGCATTAAAAGGTGTATTTATCTTATTCAACACTGAATAACTGTCATATGAAAATGATGCGTGCTATACTTCTAAAACTTGGCTCAACCTTTATTTTATAGAAACAGGGACTTTGTGGCATAGTTTGGATTCTGATCAAGTCTCAAGTTCAGTGGGGCCTGGTCTGGATCCAAGCTGTTTGCAAAAGTTTTTGATATTGGTATTTATTGCTGGAACCAGTAAAGCTAGGTTAACCCCAACTCTCCTAGCTCTGAAACTATCGTCGTCTGCTACTGTTCTAAAAATAGACTTTTCTAAATTTCTTTTCAAAACATGGTCAGTGTGTCCCACATTTTGAATTCTAATAAGACACCACATTACCTGGCATCCCATTAGGATCCAAACTGTTTGCATAGGTTACTATAGTTACAAGGTGTGCATTCTAAGAGCTAATCAGGTAAAAATGGTATTGATGAGTTTTGCAAATTGTTATGAGTTGTCAAGTAACTCTTATCTACCGGTAGATGAAAAATGTGTGACAAATTGTACATGCATATCCTATGTCAGAGCTCCAGACAAGGGGAATATTTTGAAAACAATTTTTTATGTCTGCTCAAAAATATATGGTGTGACTACGCATTCTCGAAGAGACAATTTTATTGAGTAGTCAAAACAAAGTTTAAACGTTAAGGAGGATGTGCTGAAAATATTTAGTTCAGTCACTCTTATCTGGAACCCACTGGTAGGCATGGGAAAGTAAATTTCAGATATATAGAAGACTCTATCTTCTCAGACACCTTTTAAAAGTGCATATCAAAGTCAAAAGTCAGGGCTCCAGATAAGAAGGAGTAAACTCCAGTTTTTAAACATTTTCTCCTTCATTTCTGCACCAAATCCTATGGTGTGACTAAAAGAGACACTTCTAATGAGTGACACTGTGGGGTTTAATGCAGAAAAAAAGATTTATGTGTTTAAAATACTTCCCTTATCTGGAACTCTGAAAAGCTAATTTCACAAATTGCCTTCATTTATTTTTTATAGGAGCAGAAAAGAATGCGCAAAGAACTGGAGGATGAGGGCAAAGCTATGAAATCTCTGGAACACTTGCTGAAGAAGTTCCTCAAAACACAGCATCAGCAACAGACAACAAGTCAGGTTGAAATGGAAACAGAAGACAGTGACTCTTGATGGCGTAACGACAGTATATAGGTGTAATAGCTAGACACTTGTTTGTATATGAGGAAAAGAAAGGAACTGAAGCATTTATTTAAATACCCGAATCACTTTCGTAAGACTGTCGTGATAATGGGATGTGTAGTATTTATTACAGTTAAACCTCTGAAAATCGAATGCCTCTGGACTGAGAAAAAAATATCGGATTAGATAGGTTACCGGTACCCGAATCAATGACATTCGTAAGACTGTCGTGATAATGGGATGTGTAGTATTTATTACAGTAAAACCTGAAACTCGATTGCTTCTGGACTGAGAAATAAGATCGGGTTATATAGGTTTCTGGACTGAGGAAGTTTAGCAGCCACTTGGAAGGAGTTAAATCGTCAATTATATGACCCTTTCCTTCACATTAGAGCGCTTTAACCCATTACCCCATAGCCTGATTCTATTTTTGAAAATTTGTGAAAATAAAATATTCAGTAATGTGTTGAAATTAAGTTTCAGCTTAAAGCAAGATGAATGTAAAGCATGCTGCTTTACTTACAACTAGCTTTACGTGGTCACCTGTTTTCAAAACTACAAAATGTACTGCCATGCTATAGCTACTAGCCATTAACATAAACCTATGGCAGAAGACTATTGAAGCATTTGCGTGTTTATACGTTTTATTGATCTTATAATATCTATTACTTTACATGTTTTTTTGGCTGACTCAATACACTAGTTTCATGTAGAATTATTACTTTATTAAAATTTTGAGAAGACATATGATCTTATTGTTTAGTAATGCCAATATGCGTTTTCCCTGTATGAGTTGAAAAAAAGTATGTTTATGCCACACTACAAAGTAGTGCATGGCATATAGTGTTACCCATATTTGTACATCTGAAGCTTTAAAAAGAGGATTTAACTTTAGCTCTGTTGTTGACGTTGACATGATACATTGCAGGTTAGTTCAGATTTTATCCCTTTGACCTTCACTAGCTTTGTTTTTAGCTCACCTGAGCACGAAGTGCTCATGGTGAGCTATTGTGACCGTGCTGTGTCCGGAGTCGGCGTCCGGAGTCCGTAAACTTTTCCTTGTGAACACTCTAGAGGCCACACTTTTGGGCCAAATTTCATCAAACTTGCTCCAAATGTTGGTCCTGACAAAATCTAGGTCAAGTTTAAAAGTGGGTCATGTGGGATCAATAAATAGGTCATTAGGTCAAATCATAGAAAAACTTGTGAACACTCTAGAGACCACAATTTTCGGTCAAACTTCATCAAACTTGCTCCAAATGTTGTTCTTGACAAAATCTAGGTCAAGTTTGAAAGTGGGTCAAAATGTAGGTCACTAGGTCTAATCATAGCAAATCCTTGTGAACACTTTAGAGACCACAATTGTGGACCAATCTTCAGCACACTTGCTTCAAATGTTGTTCTTGACAAAATCTAGGTCAAGTTTGAAAGTGGGTCAAAATGTAGGTCACTAGGTCTAATCATAGCAAATCCTTGTGAACACTTTAGAGACCACAATTGTGGACCAATCTTCAACACACTTGCTTCAAATGTTGTTCTTGATCAAATCTAGGTCAAGTTTAAAAGTGGGTCATGTCGGGTCAAAAGGAAGGTCACTAGGTCAAATCATAGAAAATCTTGTGAACACTCTAGAGACCACAATTTTCGGTCAAACTTCATCAAACTTGCTCCAAATGTTGTTCTTGACAAAATCTAGGTCAAGTTTGAAAGTGGGTCAAAATGTAGGTCACTAGGTCTAATCATAGCAAACCCTTGTGAACACTTTAGAGACCACAATTGTGGACCAATCTTCCACACACTTGCTTCAAATGTTGTTCTTGATAAAATCTAGGTCAAGTTTAAAAGTGGGTCATGTGGGGTCAAAAGGAAGGTCACTAGGTCAAATCATAGAAAAACCTTATGAACACTCTAGAGACCACAATTTTCGGTCAAACTTCATCAAACTTGCTCCAAATGTTGTTCTTGACATAATCGAGGTCAAGTTCGAAAATGGGTCATAAGGGGTTAAAAAGTAGGTCATTAGGTCAAATCTTAAAAAAAAATTGTGAACACTCTAGAGGCCACACTTTTGGGCACATCTTCACTAAACTTGCTCCAAATGTTGTTCTTGACAAAATCTAGGTCAAGTTCGAAAGTGGGTCATGTGAGGTCAAAAAGTAGGTCACTAGGTCAACTCATAGCCAAACCTTGTGAACATTCTAGATGCCACAGTGTTTACACTATATAGCGTCTAGAATCAGTTAAAATATGACAAACTATATATTTATATATGACTTTAAGTCCTCAGATGATTTGGGTTATGGGCGAAATCGAAATATAAAACTATTTAGTTCATTTTACTCAGGGGAGGGATAAAGGGTCATCATGACCCTCTTGTTCTTTTAACCATTTCACTGACATGACTTCATCCATTGTTAGTTTTTTTATTTCTCTAATTTAGTACTTTTGATTAGGATACAAACTGTTTGCAAATAAACATAACTTTTGGTAAGGCAAAGAAGCGTTTAATATTATGGACCAAGTATTGCAGTTGGGATTCAGATATTGAGACATCTTCGTGATTTTAGTTACATGAATGACCCCATTGGCCCAGTGGTTTTAAAGTCATTGTGACAATCACTCATCTCTGAATTCCAATTTCCATGAGAGTAAGCCTTCCAGCTGACTTGCAAAAGATTGGAGGTTCTACCCAGTTGTTGATTTGTACCCATAAGTGTATAAAGGACATCTTAGGTCTTCCTCCACCTGTATTTAGCTGGATGTTTCGATATGACTGAAATCATGGAGAAATGTTATTTCTCCATGCTGAAATAGAAGCGACTTTGAATTCTAGGTTTTCGAGTTTTTGTCACTTTTGGACTGCTGGTAAATTCCGCAACTTTACAGACAAACGCCACATCAGTACTATCAGTACTTTGATTATATTTGATTTTCGTTCCTTTTATCGAAAAAAGCTAACTTTTTATGCCGAGGCATCTCTCAATGTAAGCCGGACTGTGCCGATTTACAGTGTTTGCGGGGTACACCTAAAAAGGGCTATTTTCCACATTTTACATTCAAATTTTAATACTAAAATGATATATTTCTGTCAAAGAGAAATGTTTCTAAGGGTTGAACTGAACGAAGTTTGCACGAATCTCATATTGCGCTTTTAATGATCCCGGTGACAAGATTAAATGAACGCCCCTCGTATGGTGCTTTCACCGCAAATAAAAGTGGTCTACAGCTTAGACTATAAGTTTATGACGAAAATTTCCAACTCAACAAAATCAATCTCTGCCACGTTTTATCATACAGTAGATACTGTTACGACCACTAAAACGAATGATAATTGATTGTTTAAAAACAGGTGACGGCTTAACGCAAGGCGACAGTAAAACGGAAAGCTCCTAAAGGAGCTTTCTGTTTAACTGTTACCTTGTTATAAGAAGTCACCTGGCGTGAACACTTTATAATTAACTTAGTTAAGTGGTCGTAAGAGATGGTTTTTAGTGCACAAAATGCTACGAGTTAAAAAACAATGTGTTTCTTAACTTTGTATCAACAGTTGTTAATTAGCTTGGAAACGTCCTAGACAAGTAAATAAATGGTCTCACTTGGATATTTTCAGTTGTTCTAACACCTTTACTCATAACTCTATGAGTAATAAGTTTGCTAAGAGATGAACAACAAGTTTTACGACAAAAATTGTTTTAAGAGAGAGTCCAACTATTTCATTATTTAGACTAATTAAGTGATCAAAAACAGTTTTTCCTGAATTTTGTATCAAAACTTGCATCATCAGCTTGGAAATGTCCTAACTTAGAAAATAAATGGTCATGCTTGGTGTTTAAGTTGATTTAACAAGTTTTACGACAAACATTGTTTTAAAAGAGAGTCCAACTATTACATTTTTTAGACTAATTAAGTGATAAAAAACACTTTTCTCCTGAATTTTGTATCAAAACTTGCATCATCAGCTTGGAAATGTCCTAACTTAGAAAATAAATGGTCATGCTTGGTGTTTAAGTTGATTTAACAAGTTTTACGACAAACATTGTTTTAAAAGAGAGTCCAACTATTACATTTTTTAGACTAATTAAGTGATAAAAAACACTTTTCTCCTGAATTTTGTATCAAAATTTGCATCATCAGCTTGGAAATGTCCTAACTTAGAAAATAAATGGTCATGCTTGGTGTTTAAGTTGATTTAACAAGTTTTACGACAAACATTGTTTAAAAGAGAGTCCAACTATTACATTTTTTAGACTAATTAAGTGATGAAAAACACTTTTTTCTAGAATTTTGTGTTAAAACTTGTATAATTAGAAAGGAAATGTTCCAACTAAGAGATTGAGTAGTTGGAGTTTGTTGTTAGAGTGAATATAACAAGTTTGACAGGCTTTACTGGCTGCTTGTGGTGAAGTGTATCTCCCATGTATTGTAACTGTCATAATACTGGCAGCATGTCACCTTCAGACCGTGACAAGTACGGAGGAAAGTATCCACGTCTACACGTGGCTCTCTGACCTCTGTAACTGTTACACTGACTAGTTGTACCGTCACGTCACGTCTTGTCTGGGAAAGTCTGCGTGCAAACTCACACAGTGTTGTCACTGGTAATATAACATCAAACAGTACAACATACTCCACACAGTGTGACACAGACTGGAGATTATCTACAGACATCCTGAACAGCTCAAGTCTCTGTATGTGTGTCATAGTAGACAAATCTATCCTACCAGTCTGACACTTCCAGCCATGGTCTGTACAGTTTAACGTCAGTGATAACTGTCTTATGGTTGGTGACTGTGGTAACCTGGTCAGTATTTGTTCTATATGTTCATGTGTCAGTCTAAAAGTCGACAGCCTCAGTGCCATTAAACACTTGCTACTGATACTACATATGTCACTAACTAACTCAGCTGTAGCTGTAATCTCACTGACCAAGTTCAGACATGTAAGAATGTCAAGGTTATTGTTGACTATTTGTGCCACTGTGTCACTAAGGTCTATACGGGAGGACCAGATGGGGTCATCCAGGCGCAGTTTTTGTACTGAGTGACTTTGCTCTAACTGACCAGTTATACTTGCTAACTGACTAGCACCAATGCCGTGAGTGTTTATGTACACAGACTTGACCTTTGACCTTGGAGTACATGATAACAAACGTTCTACATGACAGGCAGTGTTTCTATCAATACAGAAGTCTTCTAACATGATGTCATAAATGTGGCCATTATTACCACCTTCTATGACACAGTCAGTTACACATGTCTGTATGTCTCGTATCAAACCTTCACCATCTAAAGTTTGTCTGTAGTGTTTAACCTTTTTGTCAGCAGTAACAACACGAGTCAAATGGTCCAACAACTGTCTTGTTATATCAGATCTTGTCCCAGACACAAACAGCCAAACCTGAGACATTTCTAAACATGTATCTAATGTGCTACAGAAATCTGTTATGTGTTTAATAACATCTTGTACATTGTCACAGCTGGCTAGGAAAATAGCTGCAAGAAATTCTTGAAACTTCTTGTGTAGAAATGACAATTTTTTCTCACTTACAGAGCATTTTTCTAGTACTTTATTCTGTGACAATATACCCGTTTTTAAACACAGGTCTATTGACTCTTGTCCTATACCAAAGATCTCTAGCTGTGAACTTTTAAACACTAAGCTGTTTTCTTTTGTTTTGTCAAATAATGCTTCATATGCTACTCTTGATAAGCAATATATCAATTGCTGGTGGTCTTGACAATATGGGTGTTCTGTAATACATTTGGGTAGGGGCGTATCTGATGCTACACTTGGTGTATTGGTGGTTTGTACAGACAGGTTTTTCTGGGACTTTTTCAACAGCAAATCTAGCATGGCACAGTACAGATGTACTTGAGATTTGCCTAGCTCCTGGTTGTCAAACCAGATGCACACAAGCTGTACAAGAATGACTGGTATACTTTTGAAATGTTTAAGACCTTTCTCTGCAAGTATCTCAAAGAATTCCTGTTTTTTTTTTATACATGACTGACTCTCATTTAATAATTTAATGACTTTAGAGCAGAATCGTGCAGCTGACTTCTTATTAAATGCACATAACTCAATATGTTTGTCCACTTCAGAACTTTTTAATTGAAGTATATCCAATTTCCAAGGCCTGGTTGTGGTCAAGAATACATTGTTCTGGTTTGCTACATCCCTGCCCGGGAGTCCTGGGTTTAAGAAATGTGGGACAGGGGCACCTGCCGGACACACCCATTCGTCCAGACCATCAACAATGACAAGACATCGTTTATTTGCATTTTTCAGTAATGCAGAGCAACATAGATCTTTTCCTGTATTATAATACTGTAATATTTGTGACTGAATCATTTCATTAACATTATACTCTGACAGAGAATCTCTCAATGTAATATAAAACAAGAACATGAACTGTGATAGTATTTGTCTGTCATCTTCTCTCCTGGCCTTTCTCTCCTGCTGTCTCTGGGTTCTGGCCTGCCTCCTCTTTTCCCCTCTGTCGAATGAATACCTCCACTGGGTGTCTTCATCAGAATTACTGTCACTGTCCAGTGCTTCATTCGACAATAATTCACCATGAGCCTCACACCAAAGTCTAACTATATTCTTACATAGCAAGCTCTTTCCACTACCAGCATCTCCTGTGATGTATATCTGTCTACTTAGGTACTCATCATTGTAGAATATCTTTCTACAAGAGATACTAATAGCCTCGTCTTTCACATTTTTCAACCCGTCTCGCCCTTTGCTCTGTCGTAAGATTCTGATTTCTGGATTAACATAAATATACTCTAGTCCTATGTCATTGTTTTCGGCTGGATTCGGAACCTCAAGGCAGGTGTTTTTGTAGTGGCTGATGAGATTTGTCTGCAAATCTGTAAAATAAACTCTATGAACATAGATCAAGTAGACTCAAAGGGCAAACACTTTTGTCAACAAAGAGTTGTCAGAGAGACAACAAAGCTTACCGGCAGCACATTTTGAAATTTAAAAGCAGAATCTAAAGTCAAAGTCTCATGGTCCATTTTTTTGCATCCATGGAAAGGTCTTGTTAATATACACATGCATACCCAAATGAAAGCAATACCAACTAGGAGTTATAAGCATTTTACGAAACCTAAGTGCAGATTACGGAAATAATAGACCAACCAAACTTGGAATACAGTGCCCATGGTTATAAAATGTTATAGTCGGCTCTGAAATCATTCTCAAACTTTTGATTGGTCAGATATGAGCATTCTGGTCGAATCTGACCAATCAAAAGCTTGAGAATAATCTCAGGCTAATTGCCATTTCAAATATTTGACCTTTGACATCTGTGACTTTGACCTTTGAACTGACATGACCCAAATCTGCATATTCATATACTAGAATATCTTTATAAGGGCAACACATACACTCAGAGGATCTTCTAACCGATCACTTTTTAAACTCATATTTTTCGAAACAGGAACTGGTACACTGACGTAATCAGTTTTATTTCAAATACTAGGTTGAACGTGCATTGAATCGAATTATTGAATTTTGAGTCTCTCTCTACGTTACGTCACACGTCCAAGTTCGACGATTTAGGTATTTTGCACGTGCGAAGCGTGTATGGGAACATTGGTAAAGACTGCTTTTGTTTATTTATTGGTCATCAATCGTCCTAACGAAAAAACATCTAACATGTCGAGAATGCGGATTGTATTCATCACAACAGGAACGTAGATTATAGGGATTTGAGTCTCGCGGAATCTCGCAAAATAACGTGTTACCCGATATCTTACTCGTACGCGTGTAGCCGCTATAAGCGGTTAAGCTTTTGGGTTGTATTCTATAACAGTATAAACTTCTAACTCGAGCTAAATTGGGGGTTTATTACACGCAGCATTTACAGATAAAACATAAAATGGTGGCGTGAGGTATATATTTTTATTTTTTAATATGTTTGAAGTACATTTTTGTCCCTGCGAAGTTGGTCATATTTGCAAAAAAATCCCTCGTTTTTGTTCGATTTAGTAGTTATAGGTACTTTTATTCAAGTTGTGGTGACCAAACTGCAGGCTCGATTGAAAAGATCACATAGTGTACTGATATATAAAAGAATAAAGGGTGGCATGAACTATTTGCATTCATCGTGTACTGTGTTTAAAAGAAGTTGTTGTCTTTGCAAAATGCCCATAATCATGCTGATTCAGTGTTTACAATATGGCGGCATTTCCCGGTCCGCCTTATCGGTAATTTGTTATTATACACGAAGAGTAGCTCATTTCGTGTTAAATTGATGTTGCTATTGAGATAATTACAAATTTTGTCTGCAATCATGTAGATCTATAATCATTTATTTATATGGTTGCATATCTAATCTGTGTAAATATGTTTTGCAGAATTTGAAAAATGAGCTGCGATGCCGTACAGAAGGAAAGGTGTGAAGCGTCCTATAGAACTTGTTAGAAAAAATATTGATGAGAAACGTTAATTACTTAATAATTTCACTTATAACTAACCAGGTTAATATTAAACACACATAACAAGAGAATACCAATTATAATAATTACCGTATATTCGCAGCCATATGTCGAGTTATGCGGGCTTAAATATCGCAGCATAAGTTCCCGCGAATGCTGTCCTAATCTCCTATTCTGTATCAATATACAAAATAATTTGTAATCGTAACTATAAACAGAAATCCAGATTCACAGAAATTCAATTTCAAGCCTGGTGAATTGACACTAAAACACAGGTCAGTGTTAATCTTTGGGAGAATAACCTACACATCTCGCGGCTATCTAGAGCAGCTAATTTGTGTGTGTACTAACTGTTGACGCTTGCGCGTTTAAATTAGATTGTGAACACATTCATCTGGACAAATCATTTACAGTGACGTAACGGCCTAGCCGGTGTTAGGTATTCAAGTCTAGAGGTGTTGAAGATGGTTCATTGTGTAATTGTTCAATTACGGATTAATTAACTTGGGAGCTGTACACAAAGGGAACTATAGAAATTGATTATTTATGTACGTCTCTGGAGGTATGGAGAGATTCGGTATTTTAAGCTATTTAATGTCTATTTTGAGGATTGCTTCCCTCGATTTAATAACACTTGCAAAAATAGACTGAATAAGTGACAAATATTGTTTTACTTGGACACGCCGTACGGAACTGCACACATTAATTACTGAAATGAGCTTACAAGTCATCTAAAAATGTAGCGGCAAGAGGCTTACCTACCCAAAACGGCAACACCCGCTTATCTACCGCGGCGAAAGGGAAGACAGAGATAAATCGATAAACTACCCGATTAGATAGCAAGTAACCAGTCCCTATCTATGATCTACGTTCCTGATCACAAGAACACTCGAAATGTTGTATTCAGATCCAACGTGAACAACGTCATTACATTTTTACGTCCAATGTGCCCTAAATTTGTTTACATAAGCTAAATTTTAAACATTAATATCTTATTTCACTAACTGAAACACATTCCAACCTGTTTGCCAATATCTGCTTGTTTTGAGGAAACTTTGTCTAAACGGAAGTGTAGAGACAAACGTCATTAGCGCCTACAGATAAAAAATCCTCGTATAGGAATCTTTCATTTTGGTCATCACGAACTCGCTCGTATGTTTCCACGCGTCTACGTTGACTTCTCGCGCATGTCTGGACAGTCGAATATGTCAAAATAACGTAACGTAACTGCGTTAACGGCATCAACGCCAATCGTTAAAATGCAAAATTTTAACTCGGCGGCTCAAAATTCACTTTTTTTATTAATACATTAACATTGTACGCCGCTGAAGCCGTTAAAGCGACTCGCAACCAGATGGTGCATTAAAAATAGTAATTTGTAAATATGTGTCAAACGCTTATATAAATGGTAAAGAATTAGTTTAGGATAAGAAATTCTGTTTAAAAAAATGTATTTCAATAAAACAAAATATTGGTCTCTGGTGGGATTCCAACCCGGGGCCCGGCATTGGCGGACAGAAGGCAAAATAGGGGAAACCGCTTAGACCAATGGACCACGGAACTATCCGTTTATTCCGGATCGATTTAACGTATTTCAATGCGTAGCGATCGAAAGTGCATACAACTTCGTAATTCGGCTCGTGTTTATGTCTGATCCCGTGTAGAGAAGCAACAACAACAACTATACCGTTAGCTAACGCTATAGAAAAACGATGGAAAATATCTAAACATCTAAGATTCGGTGACGATTCTTGAGACTTTTTTTGGACTGATCATATTTTTTTAATGTCAGAAGCCAAATAATGCCACAAATTTGCTTTTATTTGAGTATTTTATTTTATTTTGACAAGTACACCATCCGGTTGCGAGTCCCTTTAAGGGTGGCGTTCTTTAAGTATTCTGTAAATGTTACTAAGCCACTGCTGACAGCTAGAGGCAGTTTTGGTATTTTACATATTGAAATAATACAGACCAGGAGTTGCCTAAGTATTTCTATTTCAGAGCCAGTTGAACAATATTCCATTATATGTTCAACGTAATAATTTAATTGCTACATATGGCGCCAATGTCGCGTTGAAAGCTGGTAACCCAACAGACAAATGTCATCCATGACATTGTGACTTGTCATTTTAGGGTTAGGTTACAATTTCATTCATATTTTCCATACTTCGTGATCAATTGCGTTCAATCTTTTCTTCCTATTGTAAAACATCTTCATCTCATGGAAAATGTAATTTTTGGCATCCGGATTAACTAGATTTTAGAGTAGCACCTTTAAATCTTACTGATCGGTTAGAAGATCCTCTGAGTGTACACGTTAATACTTATAAATATTGAGTGTGTATTTGTTATAGTTCAAACGTTATTGCAAATTTTAAGATTACAGAATAAATATGACCTTTTGACTCAACCTTTGACTAGACATGTCTGAAATATGCTCCGGGGAAAATATGTCACAGGGGAGAAAAAGATTCAGCCTGACCGGGGCTCGAACCCGGGACCTTCGGACTACCATTCCGAGGCTCTACCGACTGAACTAACCGGGCGACTACAAATTAATCTCCCCAACTGTGTCAGGTTCGGTACCATGACATATACATATTCGAATGTTGCTTAATTAGAGCAATATGTACATCAAATATGAATTCCCTATCACTTTAGAATCGAGGGTTATTGTCATTTCAAATAGTCGACCCTTTGACAACTGTAACCTTGAACTTTGATCTGACATGTCCAAAATCTTCATATTCATATTCCTCTTCATATGGGCAACACATTTGCCATGTAGTAAGGGTGTATTGGTTATGGTTCAAACGTTATTGCCAACGTTAAAGTTACGGACAAACAAACAAAGACACAGGGAATAAACAATATCCCCACTTCAAGATAAAAGGCCATCATCTCTAAACTGTTGGCGCATCAGCATGTGAATTTGTAACACACTAGGTGCAGAACTCAGTCAATAACTGAACTAACGGTATGGCACAGTGTCATGTACCATGATGCTTTCATTGAGGTAAATGATCAAATTTGAAGTTTAATGACCCCTAGCTCCTGAATTGTTTATGTCAACGCCATTCGAACTGTCAGAGAGACCACAAAGCTCCCCAACGACACAATTCAAAACTTTTAAGCAGTGTCTGAGGTCAAGGTCACAGGTCAAATGTTTGTGTGCTTGGAAACTGGAAAGGTCTTGTTCTTATACAAATGGATACCAGACATGAAAGCAATACCTCAATGGGCATAGCAGCTATAAGCCTTTTTCGAAACCTAAATGTAGATTCGAAACCTAAACACAGGCCACCAATTCAAGGTCACAGAGATTGAAAAACAAGACTGCGCGTTCAATAAACGCTTATTCCCCCGGTGGCATCCTTGACAATATACTCTGAATTTTTTCTAAGACCAAATTAGGTCAAGGTCAAACTGAGCTTGGGTAATATGGGTCAGTAATGGTCCATGGCAACAACTGTATAAGTATTGAAGCATTGTAGTAAGTAATGCCCATTCAAGTCCAAATAATTTCAAGGTCAAAGTCAAAATCAAGGTTGGGTGATATTGGTGGATAGGGAATGGTCCAAGGCAACAACTGTATAAGTATCCAAGCATTTATGTAAGTGGTGTTGATGCGAGACGAAACGGTAAAATCTACTTAACCTTGTTACGGACGGACGGACAGGACGATTACTATATGCCTCCGCATCTGTCGATGCCGGGGGCATAAAAATCGATGCATTGAAAGGTCTTGTCCCATATACACATGCTTACCGAATAAGAAAGCAATACCTCAAGGGACATAGGAGTAATGAGCAGTTTTCGAAACCTACACAGTTCAAGGTCAAAGTAATCAAGGTCAAACTTTTTAAGTGCATGGAAAGGTCTTGTCGATATATATCTTGACCCATTATAACCCATATATATGTCAGCAAAAAATGAAGTTACTATAAAATCATTAGCAACATTTCTTTATCATGCTTTCAAAAAACGACAAAATTATATAAATGAAATAGACAACAACTGAGAAATGTATATTTGAGATAGTGCATCTATATTTATGTTGTATTTACATTGTGTAATACGTTACTATATAGTATTGTAAATGAATTATATTGTGCACCCTTATACATGTATAATATATTTGTTTTGTCATATGTATTGCATGGGCCGGAGGCCTTGAAGCAAATAAAATTATTGTCATTGTCATTGTCATTACACATGCATACCAAATACAAGGGCCAATATGGCCGTAAATCGCTCACCTGGTACACCATGTAAACTTCTCCTATAGTGACCTAGATTATGACTGGATATGACCCACAATAAACCTTTAGAGTGTTAACAAGATTTTTCTATGATTTGACCTAGTGACCTAGTTTTTGACCAGACACAATCCACATTTGATTTTGACCTAGATTTGATGTAAGCAAATATTCTGACAATATTTCATTCAGATCTAATAAGATTTGTAGCCGATCATGAGAGTTAACACTGTTTTTCTATGATTTGACCTAGTTTTTGACCAGACATTACCCACATTCGACTTGACCAAGATATCAATGAGGCAAACATTTTGACCAAGTTTCATTAAGATCCAATAAGATTTGTAGCCTCTAGAGTGTTAACAAGGTTTTTCGAAGATTTGACATAGTCAGGGCTCCAGATAATTTTTCTTCTAATCAGTACAGTACTGATCAATTTTGAAAACAATCAGTCCCCAGATTTTTTAATCAGTACACATGGATTTTCAATTCATCGGCAGATCGCCTTTTAAATGGCCAACTTTAGAAGAAAGGAGAAACAATGCCTCAGTAATAATGCTATACAAAATTTCAAATAATCTAATAGTTGTAGACCATACATCTCCATCAATCAAGAAATCTCAACTTTGTCATACCTTTCTATACTAGGACACAGTATTACTCAAACTCATTCTTTCCACGTACCATCAGACTTTGGAATAATCTACCACACAGCACTAAGGCCAGTGACAGTCCCACAAGCTTCACTGCCAGCCTCAGATCTCACAACCCCTAACTGCATAAGTTCTTTTTAAACTTTTTAATCTCTGTTTAAAAACTTGTTTAACCTCTGTTTATAATTGACCTTTTAGCTCTGCATTGTTTATCATTATGTTTTACTTTTTTAACACTGTCCCCTACGACCTCCCTGTCATTGTCAGAAATTGACAGTAGGGAGTAATAAAGTAGAAGTAGAAGATACATCAAGAATCTTACATTTTAGCCGCTTATGCGAGTTTTTTCTCCGCCGATGAAACAATTTTCGAGTTTATATAATCGTTCAACAAATTACAAGTTTCATTAGGTGTTCCTTATAAATCAGATAGCTGACAACCGACGGTTTTCAACTTTCTATCGTTTTTCTGACTCTTCCATGCAAAGATTTCGACATTTTGTTGCGAGATTTTCAACCAAAACACTTTTCGAAGAACTTGGATTTTATCATCCATATATCAATGAAGATATAGATGTATATATGAGTGTGCAGTAACCTCCCTTTTTCTAACGGTAGGCAAGTGAAAAAATACCATACGATGAAACGAAGCTTCATTACGAGACCGTAAATCAATAAAATTTGACTATGTCGTGGTTGACTATTTAAACTACATGTATTTGTAAATCTCGGTATGACAAAAACTCGGCTTTTGAATGATACACGCGTCCCCGAGAATTTCTCGCATACACAGTACTTCAATATTTTCAAATTAAAACGTACACTGTCAAAACGTTCGCGTATTTCACTAAGTATGTGGGCTTATCTGGAGCCCTGATAGTGACCTGGTTTTTGACTGGAAATGACCCACATTCGAACTTGGCCTAGATATCAATGAGACAAATATTTTGAATAAGTTTCATTAAGATTCAATGAGATTTGTAGCCTCTAGAGTGTTAACAAGGTTTTTTGATGATTTGACCTAGTGACCTAGTTTTTGACCGGCCTTCGTCCATATTCATACTTGACCTAGATATCATTAAGGCAAACATTGTGACCAAGTTTCATTAAAATCCAATGAGATGTGTAGCCTATAGAGTGTTAACAAGGTTTTTCTATGACTTGACCCAGTAACCTAGTTTTTGACCGGACATTACCCACATTCAAACTTGACCTAGATATCAATAAGACAAACATTGTGACTAAGTTTAATTAAGATCCATTGAGATTTGTAGCCTCTAGAGTGTTAACAAGGTTTTTCCATGATTTGACCTAGTGACCTAGTTTTTTACCGGCCTTCACCCATATTCATACTTGACCTAGATATCATTAAGGCAAACATTGTGACCAAGTTTCATTAAAATCCAATGAGATGTGTAGCCTATAGAGTGTTAACAAGGTTTTTCTATGACTTGACCCAGTAACCTAGTTTTTGACCGGACATTACCCACATTCAAACTTGACCTAGATATCAATAAGACAAACATTGTGACTAAGTTTAATTAAGATCCATTGAGATTTGTAGCCTCTAGAGTGTTAACAAGGTTTTTCCATGATTTGACCTAGTGACCTAGTTTTTGACCCAACATAACTCACATTCAAACTTGGCCTAGATTTCTACTAGACAAACATTGTGACCAAGTTTCATGAAGATTGGATGAAATTTGTAGCTGCTAGAGTGTTAACGAACCAATTGTGAACGGACGGACGGACGACGGACATCCAGCGATCCAAAAAGCTCACCTTGGCACTTTGTGCCAGATGAGCTAATAAAAGCAATACCTTCAGGGACGTAGTGTTTGTAAGCCTTTTATGAAACCTAAATGCAGATTTTGAAACCTAAATGCAGGCCCTACTTGGCGCCATATGACCATTTCATGTGTCGCGGTGCCGTTAAACCAAACTCAATCAAAGCAGGCCTTGAGGTCAAGGTCACAGGGGTAAAAACTTGTTGCATGCCTGGAAAGGTATACTGTATATGAAAGCAATACCTCAAGGGACATAAGAGTAAAAGCATTTTTCGAACCTTAAATGCAGCTTTCGAAACTCAAACCCGGCCCTAAGATCAAGGTCAAGGTCACAGGTAAAATTTGCTGCATGCATGGAAAGGTCTTGTCCATATGTATGCATACCAAATATGAAAGCGATACCTCTAGGGAGATAGAAGTTATAAGCATTTTCTTAAAATTGTTTACGCGGCTCACGACGACAACGACTAAGCCGGGGGGGGGGGTTATACTATTCTATAGCATAAGTTTGTCTTGTACTTTGTACAGGCAAGCTAATGTCATTAAGTCCAGTCTTCATGACATCCTTTCTGGCGAGAGAAAAAGCCATTGTTTCATACTTTTCTTTATCATTTATGTTCCATTATCAATATTGACAATATCCATGGTGTCACATCATTATACCATAAATTATATTATAATTGCCTTTTTTGGTATTGGTGTATCAACAATCTGTATATGTGTCATCAGAAAATACAAGACGGTCCTAGAATTAGGTCTTGCTGCAACAAAGCACCTAATGTGAAACTAAGGTATTGATTATAAAACCTGAACCAAAATGCAATGTACACACTTTCACTTGGTAATGATAGACAAGTAAGTGTCATAAAATTCCAACAAGCAGTTACAGAAAAGTAGCATTGACACAAAACTAAATGCTAGAGTTCTAAGCCTAGGCCAATAGAAAAGAAATATCTTAGCCTCGCTTTCACTTCATCACCGCAGTGAGACAAGAAGCATTAGTATATATGTGTATGTTTCCAAATCAGAGCTCCAGATAAGGGGATTGTTTTAACAACTAAAATCTTTATGCTTGCTCAAAATCATATTGTGCCACTAGTCATTAGAATTGTCTCAAAGAGACAATTCTAATGAGTAGTCACACCATAGAATTTAGTGCAAACATGAAGAAGACTATGTTGGAAAACTTGAGTTTACTCCCTCTTATCTGGAGCCCTGTCTAATATGTCATTGTTGCTTAGTCAGCTTGTTTATCGTTACCTTTACATTGGTCCTCCAAGCTAACACTACAAGCCACAGGTTTGTCTCCTCTGGACTGAAATTGAAAATATGTCATTAGTCTTGTGCTAAAATAACCTCTTTGTATTGACTCTTACTCAAACACATCAAATGTATTCAAACACTGAGGACGGAAAAAGGTATGCTATTTTCTGTTGTTATACTTCTGAAACAAGATAATATGATGATTGAAACTTATACAGAAGAAGAGGGCCATGATGGCCCTGATTGCTCTCCTCAGGATATTGAACCTGATAATTTTGTCAAAGTTTAATCGAAATCCATCAAATTTGTAGACAATAGAGTAAAACATTGATAAAACACTGCCGTTTCTGGCATATCTGAATACAAAAAGGGTAAATAACTCTTGAACTAATGGTCGTAATTTGACGCAAAGTTATGTTAATCCAAGTACTTGTAGTTATTTTGTGTTAATTCCTCTGAGAGAGGCTTGTGGCTATATATAGTTTATTCTAAATCTGTTCAAATTTGTAGACACAAAACTAGATTATAAAAGATATTTGAATATGAATTATTCCAGCGTATCCTACGTCAAGGTCAGATACCTCTTAGCAACAATGGTATGGTTTCACCCAACTTTCACATTATCAAAGAACTAATACTCATATATATATGAACATTGTGTGCAAAACCAAACTTTGTTAAAATTTGAAAATGCCAGTGTGTAATCACTGTTACTTATGGCATTTTCAGCACATCAAAGGCGGATAACTCTTGACCTGTTGATTGGAATTCAGACATGATCAAACTCATTGGAGAATTTATAGTCAGAAATGGTTTGTCCAAAATATATCATAATCCATGCATATTAAGTGCAGATATGAATGGGTTTTCCTTCAATATTGGTATTCAAGCTGACCCATTATAACCCAATAAATGTGACAAATATTAGACCTTGACACTGTATAAAATACAGCTCCAGTCATGATTGACTGGAGATTTTCACTTGGCTTGTAATAGTTTAACTCTTTCCTCCCTAAAACTTTAAATGGACAATTCAAGTTTCCATTTTAGTCTAGTCCATTTCTGACTTTTAAGGGTTGTTTTTGTCAATGTTTGGCATTATGACAAACAGTGAAGATCCTGATCAGAGGGCTCCTTTCGGAGCCCTCTGATCTGGGTCTTCACTGTTTGCATAGGACAAGAGTACTATTCACATGTACACTGTTTGAAAAGGACGCCTATATGCGGGACTAGGGCACAGGGCCGCGACACGATTGCTTTTTGAGAGAAAAAAATCGTCAGAAAGTATATATAGAGACAAGGGATACAACTGATTGTCAGTATATTCTCACCCCACCTCGACAAAACCGGGCATATCATGAATAAATATTGATGAAACGACACCCTTTTTGCATTTCTGTCTAGCTAATATGATACCCTTCCATAAAAACATAACATAAAAACAACTGTAAGCATGCAATTTTAACAGTAACTGCGTCCACTCACTGAAATCATCGATTTTCGGAAAACGGGACAGGTGTTCGTTCATAGCTAATACAGCATTGGCCACTACTGTACGCTTGTTTAGGCGGTATTTTCGAGCATTACAGTCATTGGCCACTACTGCACGCTTGTTTAGGCGGTAATATTGAACATGACAGTCATGCAGTTGCATAGATATACATTTTTGACACCGATCAAAGCTGATTTCTTCTTAAATCATTGCCGTACCAAAAAAGCTTACATGTACAAGAATAACTTTACTGCCGATGAAAACATGCTAATTTGTTGATGGTATGGCAATGATTTGAGTACAAATCAGCTTTTATATGTGTCAAAATTGATATCTATGGAACTGTATTACTGTAATTCTCGAAAATACCGCCTAAACAAGCGTACAGAGGTGTATAATGCTGTGTTGGCTATGAACGAACACCTGTCCCGTTTTCCGAAAATCGGTGATTTCAATGAGTGGACGCAGTTACTGTTAAAATTGTATGCTTACAGTTGGTTTTATGTTATGTTTTAATGGAAGGGTATCATATTAGCTAGACAGAAATGCAAAAAGGGTGTCGTTTCATCAATATTTATTCATGCTATGCCCGGTTTTGTCGAGATGGGGTGAGAATATACTGAAAATCAGTTGTATCCCTTGTCTCTATATATACTTTCTGACAATTTTTTCCGCTAAAAATTTTATCGTGTCGGGGCCCTGTGGACTAGGGTTCAAAGAGTTAATGTTTGTACTAAGATGTTTGCCACTACCACTAGCTGCAATGCAGAAAGCATGATATAAGCAGACAATCTGTGACTTTAAACCTTTACCACACAGCCTGTTTCTAGTTTTGAAAACAGGTGACCACTTAAAGCAGGTTGAAAGTAAAGCAGAATGTGCCTTTAGGGGCATTCTGCTTTACTTTCAGCCTGCTTAAGGCTACCATCTGCTAGGATATGTAAACAATATTTCTTACGGTGCATATTCAGTACAGATTGGACAGTATAAATTGGAACCATTTTCTTTGATGTAGAAGTAATGTAGTAAAAAGCGGTTCTATAGGGGGAATGGTTAATGATGTTTAAACATGAATATTTACAGAAGTAATCTATATTTGTTGGCATATACTTACAATGAAATTCTCCAGGAGTTCTAAACGCTGCTCATGATCTTCTAATCTTGTCGACATTCTGGAAACGTCCTGAACTAAATCATTCTTCTCCAAAAAGTCTTGAAATTTGTCTTGGATTGTGTTAAGCTGTAACGATAAGGTATCCTGTAGTTGTATTTGCACATAAAACATTGACAACTATATCCTTCATGCTTCAATTTTTTATGTTTTTTTTATGTTGCATTGCCCACTTAGGCTTAAGATCCACACAGTACCGAAACTCACTTGTATGGAAAATAGAAGACAAATATGTAATGTATGTTTGTTAATGGGCATTTTATTTGAAATGCCATAAACCTAAGATCAATGTTATAGAGAGTAAATATCAAATTTCCATATCTGGGCGACATAAATGCCCAGCAGAATAATAACATGGTAACATGAACATAAAATATCAAGAACATGACATGAAACAAGAAAGAAGAGGAGGATGGGAGGTGGTGGTTGTAACGAAAAATAGGCCAACGACCTTAGGCTTTCAGAGATGAAGAAGTTATATCTATGCTGCTCTCTGATTGGTTTAAAATCGATGAGATTGCTTCCCATTGGTCCCACCTCCCTGCTCTCTCCCCTTACTGGTTTCTTATCTTATTACTACATAACCGTATACTTGACTGGTAACAGCCGGAATGATGGCAAATGACATTGACCGGTAATTACCGAAATGGTGACCAATTACACATAAATCCTTTATGTTTGCATTAAATATATTTACAGATATTACTTTTTCTATTCAAGTCAGTCAATACTCAATAGGAAAATTATACATCTGTAAAAGTTTCAAATATGATGGACAGATTTATCAATGTTAAATGCGCAGCTGATCAGAGTAAACAAATCTAGATATCTGGCTATTTCATCCCAAGTTAAAAGTGGTCAACATTGCAGATTTTAAATCAATAGGAAATAGTACCATTGTTCAAGAAATGCTGCACTTGCAATGTGTGAAAACCAATAAAAGCAAAATTGTCAAAATTTACACATATGAGTTTAACCAGCCAAAACAACAAGTTCAGCATATTTTCTAAGGAGCGTTCTGCTTTACTTTTAACCTGCTTTGGAACCCTGGTCATGCATATACAAGTCTTTTGCAAACAGTGTACATGTGAATATTACATTTGTCCTATGCTAACACTGTTTGTTATTTAGCAAATGCACTGTAAAAATAGGTGGGCCTGATATCATTCATATGTTGTAATTGAACCTACACATTTTACCTTTTAAGTTTCACCCATAATCAAAACAAATTTAAATCAAGGTCCATTCAAATTTCTACATACTTGAGGGAAACAATATCGGAATATGACATATTGTAGTACAGCTGAGTACATCGAGGGCAGATTACTCTAAACACAATGGTCTGATTTCACTAAAATGTTATCCTATCTAAGAACAACTTATATACATTGTGGATATGCAAATTCAAAATGAATTTACAACTGTAGTTGCTAGTGTATACACTGTTAATACCCCCATTCAACTGGACGGCGCTTTTTGTTATTCATAAATGGCCGAATCGCCGTGAAAACGCCTTGATAGTCGCTAGATCGTACAGAGCGTAGTGTGAGCGCCCAGAGCGTACGAGAAACGTAGCGGAATCGCGGGCAAATACAATGTATCTCGATGCTTTTAGTACGATGCGACTACGCTTGCGCTACGTCAACACGCTGCGACTTCGTTGCTACTACGCTCATGAATTTCTTAGTACGCTTCTGCTGCGCTTCGAGTCCACGGCGATGCCGCTACGTAAATTTTGAGCAGGGTCAAAACATTCGCTGTGAGGTGGCGATCAATGAGCTTCTGTTACGCTTCTACTACGATCAGGGCGTTTCTACTGCGCTGTTTCCGTTCCTACTACGATGCCAAAATTTCGAAGCGTAGAGGAATCGCCGCTCAGTAGAATGGGGGTATAAATACAACATTTGCTACACGTAAAGGTCGGAAAACTTAGCACAATTTAAAACACCAACAAAAAAAATCTCATTTGTAAACTTATAGCCATATATAGTTTTTGAAAATTTGATCAAAATCCAAATAATTTGAAGACACTAAAGCATACACAATTGTAAAATTGATTTGTTTTTAACATTCGTTTCTGTCGTCTATGGGCAATTTAGACGCCCCAGAGAGAGGGGAACAAACACAGATAAACAGAGCATAATGCTCTACTCTTTTTATGGACAGACTTCTCTGGTTCTTTTAGATTCCCAGTGTATGGCACTGATATCACATCTGACCACCGTTTAATAAAGTCTCATACGAAATACTTGATCACCCAGGGGATGGAACTCACAAACGGTGAAACCCTACTATTGTTGTCATGCGCATTGCCACCCGACTATGTGCGCCTGTATAAAGCCTTATCCGCCTGTATGAAGCAATTGCTAGCATATCTGAGTACATCAAGATTAACTATTGATACAATGATCCCTTTTCAACAGTAATAATACTCTTACATGAACTGATCCTAAAGTACATTGTGAGCTAGCATATAATCAAAATCCATTGAACACTGTAGAGTTGCTAGAGTGTAAACACAGTAATGTATCATCTTTTTCAACACATCAAGGGCAGATACCGGTAACTCCTGACCTATTGCTCGTATTTGAACCAAAATAAATCGCATTAAAGACATTATGGCTATATACAATCGTAGCAAGTTTGAGAAAGATTAGATAAAAGTTGTGGCCTCTAGAGTGTGAACACTAAATTTGTTGACAATGCACAACAGATGCCTGACATTCAAATATTACAGAAGCTCACCCTGAGCTTTGTTCAGATGAGTTTACAACATCAGTCAACAAGAGGGTCATGTCTGATATGACTTTAAATCCCTCACCTGGAAACCCAATGAAAAGGGGTAAATTTTTATCCAAGGGGCACTATTCAATCAATACTGATAGTGAAGCTGCATATTATGCATTATGTCAAGTATCTAAGCTCTGAGCATTCTGGTTCAGACAAAAAGAGACTCAAGCTATCTCTTTTCAAAACAAAATCTATGTTCAAGTTCCAGTGACCTAGATAGGCAATGAGCCAGAACTATTCTAACAATATGGTTACAATACCTAAAATGTTTCACCACGATAAATAATATAATCTCTGGTGATACCAGTTTTTAGAGAGGAAAATTGTAGAATTTTGCACTATAAGTCTGGAACTCCGGGGTGGGGTTGCTTTTGACCTCAGGGATATAATTTGAACATCTCAATAGAGGACCTGTATATGATGCTTTGTGCCGTATAGCAGGTGACACACAAATGGCCATGACTTGATTGGAAACTGAACTTGTCAATTTGAAATATCAGGGAGGAAAGGATTAAGTGGTCACCTGTCTTCAAAACTAGAAACATGCTAGGGAGCAAAGGGTTAAAACTATATCGAGTAGGGGTGTATCAATACAATATATTGTTATATTACAATACACCTCTTAGCAATACGGAGTTTCCATATTGTAATATTCTATATATTGTTTGCAGACATACGACAGGGGATGCACGGTTATTTTGAATGCAATACTGTGGCAATATTATAACTCTATGTTAATTTGAACCTCCCCCGTATTTAAAGCCTTATATCCTTTCAATGCTATAAATAAGTTTTCAAAGCTAATTTCTATCCAATTTTTGTACTAATGAAGTCTTGTTACATTCTAGTTTGGTGTATTTCCCATTATGATATATATATTGTACTTTCATGCCATTTACAATAAACAAATGTAGGTATGCCTACACATTTAAACAACTTTCTCAATATTTAAGTGACAATTCCCTTAGCCATTCAGGTCTTATTTTTGAAATGTGTAGGTTTTTATCCTTCCATAATTCAAATATACTGTTTTTTAAATATCATTCTGTTTTCTTCTATAGCCTTCCTCAAGACATTTCAGAGCTTGGGTCTCACTTTAAAATGTGTATGTTTCTTTATCTTTCCATAATTCAACTAGAGCTATCACTAAAGGTGATTGATACCCCCACTCCAAACTGACCCGTCACAAACACCACATTGTGTCATAAATAGCAAGTAAAATTTTGACCTTCATCTTCCTTTGTAAATATGCATATTTAAAGTTGAAAAGGGTCTGCCAATTTTTGTGGAGGAGTTATTAAAATTAAGAAAGAGCGTTAAAAATAACGTTTATACTGTGCACCAAGTTATCATAAATAGTTCTCAAGAAAATGGCAGAATGTCTTGATCTAAGGAGCAAGGGGGTAATTCTGTCATTTTTTGCAGGAGTTATGTAACTTTAAGTAGAGTCTGCAAAGATCACACATATAATGTGTACTTTAGTTTGAAGACATTGTCATAAATAGTTTTCAAAAAATGACATGTAGAAAGAATAATACATGCATATTACAGAACTAAATTTCAAATTGAAAAGGGCACGCTCATTGTTAGAAGACCGGATGGGACTGTCAAATTACTAGTGTACAGGAAGAAAACGCACACTGACTAATACCTGCACTTCTCTTCTCACCACCCGTTGCAACATAAGCTGGGTGTTATCCGGACTCTCCTTGACAGGTGCAACAATATTGTAACAGAAGAAGAAGACCAGATAAAGGAAGAACAACACATAGTGCAGGCATTGGAGAAATGCGGATACCCAAAGTGGTCGTTCAAAAAAAAAAAAATGAAAAGGAAGATAGACCAGAAGACTAACAATAAAAGAAATCAAAAGGAAAAAGACAATTCAAGAGGGCTAGTGGTATTACCCTATGTAAAGGGTTTGTCGGAGGGGGTATACATCGTATAGCCACTGCGATCAAACCAAAGCAAACTATTAGAAACATCTTGGTACACCCGAAGGACAAACAAGATAAGGGGATAAGAGTGAAATTGTTTACAAAATCCCTTGCAAGTCCTGCGACAACGTATACATAGGGGAGACCGGAAGAAAATTTGGGACACGTTTAAAGCCGCATTGTGCTTTTGGGAAACCTGCATAAAACGGTTGCTTGGGATCCCATTAGAACTACATGGGACGTGATTCTTTCACAAAAAGCGGCTTTACCTAAGAAATTCGCTTTTTATTTATGTTTTTAATTTATGGGTGTTAACACCCATTAATTTGACCTTGTCAACGGAAAGAAGGACAACTCTGTAAATACAGGGCTCCAGATAAGGGGAGTATTTCGAAAACTAAAACCTTTATTTCTGCTTTAAAACCAATGGTGTCACTACTCATTAGAATCGTCTCCAAGAGACAATTCTAATGAGTAGTAACATCATATCATTCGGTGCTGAAATGAGTGATAAACTGTTGGATTTGTTCAGTTTACTTCGGATTAGCTGGAGCACAGGAATGAAGTGGTTAACCCTTATTCTGCTGCACAGACGTCTGCTTTGAAATTGTCATGTGCAAAATTTGTTTAGTTTAGATTTATTCAAAGTTTTGATTAAAAGAACCTTAAGACGATTGTCAAACAGTTTGGATCCAGATAAGACGCCGAGTTACGCGGCGTCTGTTCGAGATTCAAACAGTCAAACAACTAGGTCTGACGTGTCAAAGGTCAGCCGAGTCCAATTTTTAGGTAACACAGCATTCCGCATGTTCTCGGACCATATTTTAAACAGCCGAGTTTCGTATATGAGGTGAAATAATGAAGGCGGAATTATTGTGAGCAGTTTAGCGCAGTAGGCAAAGGTTAGGTATGCAAAGGCAAATAGCAGTATTTTTAGTAAGCGTGGGTTCGAATCCCACGTCGACCTTACACTTTTTTTATTTAAATCTTGCATGAATAGTAAAGCATTATATTCTATTCCATACTGTATAATATAAGCTGACCATTTATGAACACGTTCGCCAGTGTTGGTGAAGGGTTGCTTTGTTTCAGTTCGAGTCCGATATTAGTCATATTTTAAACAATTAATCGATGATAAAATACATACATGTACATGTATATACATATAGACTTCTATAATGAAATGTAATGAGTTACAAGCATGATCTGTTTACTGGGCTCCAGATAAGGGGGAATAGACACAAGTTTTCCAACATTTTCCTCATGTCTGCACTATACCTTATGGTTTGATTGCATGTACTAATTAAAATGGTCTCTTCGAGAAGCTTTTGATTAATGGTCACACTATGGGGTTTGAAGGAGACATGAAGATTTTACTTTTGAAATACTCTCCTTGTCTGGAGCCTTAATTACGGTGAAACACATAGGAATCGACCACTCATTAAGGACTATTAAAGTGGTATTTTTAGACAGGCTGCTGCTGAATGTAGAACAAAAGTAATGGAGACTGCCTTATGCATTATTCCCCCATTATGCTGTCACCTGCCTTAAAGGGACTCGCAACCGGATGGTGTACTTGTCAAAATAAAATAAAATACTCAAATAAAAGCAAATTTGTGGCATTATTTGGCTTCTGACATTAAAAAAATATGATCAGTCAAAAAAAAGTCTCAAGAATCGTCACCGAATCTTAGATTTTTAGATATTTTCCATCGTTTTTCTATACCGACTAGTAGACGGTATAGTTGTTGTTGTTGCTTCTCTACACGGGCTCAGACATAAACACGGGCCGAATTACGAAGTTGTATGCACTTTCGATCGCTACACATTGAAATACGTTAAATCGATCCTAGATAAACGGATAGTTCCGTGGTCCATTGGTCTAAGCGGTTTCCCCTATTTTGCCTTCTGTCCACCAATGCCGGGCCCCGGGTTCGAATCCCACCAGAGACCAATATTTTTTTTTATTGAAATACATTTTTTTAAACAGAAATTCTTATCCTAAACTAATTCTTTACCATTTATATAAGCGTTTGACACATATTTACAAATTACTATTTTTAATGCACCATCTGGTTGCGAGTCGCTTTAAAGGCCAACAATGACTTATGTATAGAGATGTTTCACCGTATAATCATCTACATAGATCTACATTACAATGAAAGTATATGATGGTTGAAATGAAATTGGAAATAAAGTAATTATAGAATCCTTAATATATTTTAGCAAAAAAAAGTTTTAGGTTGATGCGAGTTTCGAACCCACGCCAAATAAAATTTCCCCGATCATATACTCGATTATGGGCCTACGACCTATCCATTACGCTATGTTTCTGATAACTAATCCGCTCATTGTTTATACCTATAACTCAACCTTGTTTTTTAAAAGAATGAGACGAGGATATCCGAAATGCTGATCTTCCTTAAAAATGGACTCGGCGACCCCGTGACACGTCAGACCTAGTTGTTTGACTATACTTTCGGTTTGTTATGGTTTTAAACTGCCACTTTTGATGAATTAGGTCTGCCTTTAACATTTCATAGATCAGTTTGGCCCATAAGAAGGTTGAAACATTATTATTAACCGTTATTGTATTTCGGACATTAAAAAAAGGTCTGAAAACACAATGGGACTTTAAAAGAACATGCAAAAGATGTTGAACAAAACAAAAAGGGCACTTTTACAAGATCTACAAGGAAACAGTCTCTAACAGAAATAAATAAAAGTGCTATTACAGATCGTGTAAATCAACACAATCATGAGATAGACTGGGAGGGGCAGTAGTGATTGACAGAGAAAGTGATTATAAGACCAGGACAATTAAGGAAGCGATACACATACGGATGAACAACCCGGTTATGAACAGGGACGAGGGGGCCCATCAGCTCTCGAGGGTATACGACCCGATTTTCGCCACCGATCGTGGCGGAAATAGTCGAGCATGACCGGAGACATGCGAGATCGTCATTCTAAAGATGACCACAGCAGTGGTCGAAACCGTCAATAGTAAGTCAAAAGTTTTGTGTTGTGAACAGAAGAAAATCATGTAAAAAAAAGTTGAAAAGGGGCATAATTCTGTCAAATTTTATGCAAGAGTTGTCACACTTGAAGAAAAGTCTCACAATACAACACTAATAATGTGTACCGCGTTTTAAGACAATATCAGGAATAGCTTTCAAGAAAATGGCATGTTCCAAGAAAATAGAACAAAATTTCAAGTCAAACAGGGGCATAATTCTGTCATTTTTTTTGCCAGAGTTATGTTACTTCAAGTAGATTCTGCAAACATCACACTTATAATGTGTACCAAGTTTGAAGACAATGTCATAAATAGTTTTTCAAAAAAATGATATGTCCAAAGAATAAATGCATATTAAGGAACAACATTTCAAGTTATAAAGGGCCATAATTCTGTCAAATTTTGTGCAAGAGTTGTCGAACTTAATAAAAAGTCTCACAATACAACACTTATAGTGTGTACTAAGTGTAAAGACAATATCATGAATAGTTTTCAAGAAAATGGCATGTTCAAAGAAAAATTTCTCAATTAAGAGACAAAAAAATCAAGTTAACGAGAGCACCGCAAACAGGTGCTGGACGTTCGACTTTCATATACTTGAGACGGCTACATTTTTCAAACTTAAAGAATGTGTATGGGTGTTTGTAAGCAACAACAACTTAAACATACTTGGACAGGCTACATTCCATTTAAATTAAACTATAAGTCAAAAGAAGGACACTATCTTTGCCTGCTTTACCTGCCTTGTTGTAATGAGTTGCCCTTTCAAACTAAACAAGTATTCAAATATATTGGAAGTTTGAAATTAAAAACTTTCTACAGTTACTGAATAATTTTTATATACAACTTCTTTGTCAAACAAGGGCAATAACTCTGCAATGACAAATCCCATGGTTATCTGCTTTGTTGAAAGGTGATGCCCTTTTGAAACTGAACAAGTATTCAAAGTTTCAAGTTAATACCTATGGTAATTATTGAGAAATCTAATTAAATTCTAAAAGGTCAAAACAAGGGCAATTACTCTGGAATAAAAAAACCAAGGGTTACCTGCCTTCTTGTAATGAGTTGTCCTTTTGATACTAAACAAGTATTTAAAGTTTCAAGTAAATACCTATGGTAATTATTGAGAAATTTTAATTTACAAGTTTTTCTAAACAAGAGCCTCATGTGGCATATTTCGCTCACCTTAGAATAGCTGAAAAAATGGAGATAATGATTTATGTCCAGGACTGACCTAGATATGCAACAGACCAGAACAATTTGAACAAAATATGTAAAGGATATTTAAAAGTGTCACCATACAGAATATAAAAGCTCTGGCCATATAAGTGTAGAGGCCAATTTTGACCCCAGGGGCATAAAAACAAACTTGATAGAGGACCTGTAGGCAATGCTATGTGCCAAATATCTAAGCTCTGGTCCTTGTAGTTTCAGACAAGAAGATTGTTTAAGTTTTCATTGAAAAAAATCTATTTTTAGCTCCTGTGATCTAGCTATACAGCCGACCAGAACCATTTGAACTATTTTGGTAAAGGACATCTAGCAGTGTCATCATGCCAAATATAAAAGCTCTGGCCATATTAGTTTGAGAGAAGAAGACGTTTGAAAATTTCACTATATAACTCTATGTAAAACTGTGACCCCCGGGGCAGGGACAATTTTGACCCCAGGGGCATAATTTGAAACAAGAAAACATGACAAAAGGGAATTTTGTTGCCAAGCTTATGACCCTTATCCATGACACATCCTCTTATCAAGCTATTTCCATTACCGGTAAATGATATTTAATTCACTAGCGTCAGCAGAATTGGAGTTATTTTCCTGATAATAAAATATGACAAAGGGGAAAAACAAAATATTGCTGCCCTTGTACATGGCATTTTCTCTCATCAGTTTCTTTCCATACATAAAATTTCATTACAATAGCATCAGTAGAACTGGAGTTGTCTTCCGGACAAGAAAATATCACAAAGGGAAATTACTCCAAAAAAACAATGATGTCAGAGTTATGGCCTTTGCAAATGGCACTTCCTCTCATTAGGCTCTTTCCAAATATGCAATTTTATTTTACCAATTACCCCATAGCCTGTTTCTAGTCTTACGAGACACTCCCGTAACGAAGCATAGCAGAAAAACCACATTGGATATTGAGAATCCCCGGGCGGGGATTGAACCCGGGGCGCTGGCGTGACAGTCGAATACCATAACCTCTGAGCCAAAGAGTCTACTCCCTAGCGCAGAAGCTAGATATCGCATATGTCATTCGCCGCGTCGCTACATGTATGCTATGCTATTTATAGTACACTGTAAGGTCTGTGTGCGGGATGTAACACACGTCCCCCTCTTAACGAAGTCATCATTTATGATGACGAACGAAGCCACTTCGCCATTTTAAGGCAATTCGGCATATTAGAAGCTATTTCGGCATCGTATAGTCCATCACGGACGAGCCCCCATCTTACGAGACACTCCAGTAACGAAGCATAGCAGAAAAATCCACATTGAATATTGAGAATCCCCGGGCGGGGATTGAACCCGGGGCGCTGGCGTGACAGTCCAATACCGTAACCTCTAAGCCAAAGAGTCTACTCTCCAACGCACAAGCTAGGTACTGTATATGTCATTTACCGCGTCGCTATATGTATGCTATGCTATTTATAGTACACTGTAAGGGCAGTGTGCGGGATGTAACACACCTCCTCTTAACGAAGTCATCATTTATGATGACGAACGAAGCCACTTCGCCATTTTAAGGCAATTCGGCATATTAGAAGCTATTTCGGCATCATATAGTCTATCCCGGACGAGCCCCCATCTTACGAGACACTCCCGTAACGAAGCATAGCAGAAAAATCCACATTGGATATTGAGAATCCTCGGGCGGGGATTGAACCCGGGGCGCTGGCGTGACAGTCGAATACCATAACCTCTGAGCCAAAGAGTCTACTCCCTAGCGCAGAAGTTATGTATCGCATATGTCATTCGCCGCGTCGCTACATGTATGCTATGCTATTTATAGTACACTGTAAGGTCAGTGTGCGGGATGTAACACTAGTTTTGAAAATAGGTGGCCACCTAAAACAGATTGAAAGTAAAGCAGAATGCGCCTTAAGGCACAGTCTGCTTTACTTTCAAACTGCTTTAAGCTACCATCTACTAGGATATAGAAACTTATTAGCTTATCTTACATTTTCATGACTGTATAAAGTGGAATTATTTTCTTCAGTGGGGGAATTAATTAAAGGCCTAAAAATGCATATTTATGGGGTAATGGGTTAACAAACATCAGTATTTATGGGGGTGTGGGTTGAATTGGATATTATCTCCTGGACAAGAAAAAATGACAAGACATTCAGATAACTCTAATAAAACCATTATTAAACATATGTATACATATGGCATAAGACATAATTACATAACTGTCAGTGGATCACTTCCAGATCCTGTTTCTCTAAGTATGAAGCAGACTGAACCATTTCTAAAGTTCTGTTGGTCAGTCAATGAGGTCAAATATTATGCAATAGTTGGGGAGTACAGTAGCATCTAGTAGAGGGATCCACCAGGAGAAACTACTGTAAAAATATCAAAGCTTAGGGCCTAGTAGTTTTGACAAGAAGCTTTTTAAAAGTTTTTCGCATTTTTTAATAAATTTCAATAAGTAGTCCACTTTAAAGTTTCATTTTAACAATTTCTGTAGAGAAGCATCCAAGGAACACCGTGAGTAATTTAGATATTTCCTCAAACTCTCGGTTTCAGAGGAGATGTCGCTTGAAGTAAAGAGCTAGATTCACTAACTGCGTATTTCCGCCCTGTTATTTTTCAAACACAATCCCATGTAATTCCCACAAACCTACTATTATTATGAAATATGACCTAATATCTATACGAAAAAGGTATAAAACCTTCAAAAAAAATTCGTACTAACAGGAAAAATGTGATCTTTATCATATATAAATAGCAAAATGGCTATTTTTAGGGCATGTTTTTTAATATTTTCTGAAAAAAAAATATGAAGAGCCACATGCGACACCTATTCCTTTTCAGTAAATGAAGTCAAACGTATTGTGAAGTTACTATTGAAATATGGTGGTGTCGCATGTGGCTCTTCATATCTAAAAAAATCAGAACCTTTTTGTTTTTACAAAAAACCTATTTCAGTTGCTAGTCATCGATTGTTTGGACTGAAATCATGCCGATTTTGTTATGAAACTCATCTAGTTGTAATTTCAGTATAAAGCTCTAATAAAAAAAACGAAAATGCCGTGGCAACGGTCATTTGGTTTCTCCTGGCATTAGTGTATATAGATCTTGTCCTCGTATCCGAACATACTCCCATCCGGACGTATGGTATACAGATCGCGATAAGAAGTAATCCTAACGTCGTATTAAATTACGAGTGTAGCTAAATTACATGGACACTTTTGAATTTTAAATAAATGAAAATTGAACTAGTGTAACAGAATTTACAGCATGTAAAAGGACATACCCTGTGAGACAGGAACTGTTAGTACTGTCCGTCAACAGAGACAAATCAAGAGACCTGACTGCTGACACGAAATACCGAAATCCCCCTAAAAACTACAAACTTCAAAAATGTGTCTGGAGCATTTCCCTGAAGGTGTTGATCGCAGCTATTAACCAAACAGTGTTCTGCTTACATTTGGGACAGTAGTCACACCAAACCACCCACAAATGATGATACTTTTTTAATATGTGGGGTCCATTCGGTATATTTTTGTAATATTGGGTAAATCGTGAAGCCGGAAACTAACTCGCCGTGGAAACCGGAATCATTGAGTAAACAAACGTCTTTATTTTACTTCAACTCAACAGTAGATCGCAAACATCATGTGCAATTTAAGTAGATCTACGATCTAGGTAAGTGTAACATTATTATATGTTTATTAAATCGGTGTTAAATTGATAGCGACTCTAAAGTAAAGGAATATAAACATCAAGTTCGGGTTGCTACCGACGCAAATGCAGACGTCAACAAGCTACTTTTACAATATGTAGATAAACGGTTACAAAGTAAACAGAAATGTTTACTTATCATATATTTTTGTAGTTTTTAGATAACACATAAATCACATATAACACATAAACTTTACAGAAAAAAAATATAAAAATAGCCGTGAATACACAACGCGATTAACGTTGCGTATGAACTCGAATGTTATGTATCTTTTTTGCAGAACGTCATGGTAAGCAGCGTTTTTGGCTTAGTGGAGACGTCCTAGGCTTTCCACGCGGGAGTCCGTGGTTCAATTCCAGGTGGGGGACATGATTTTGTTTTTTAGTTGTAACTATTTTAATCGCCAACCAGTTAGTTTATTCATAATTTAATATATTTTCCTAATTTAATATATAAAAACAACTTGATTTGAATGTATATTTGCCTTAAGGCAAACTAAATCTACTCTGGTACACTCTTGTCATTATAACTAAATTATTTGCTTTATCTATCAACGTTTACTGTAATAATTGATTATTGGTAGACTAATAGACTGAGTTTAACTGGTAAAACATTCAACCCGTTAGCGACAATTATACTCGGCTTTAACAATCAGCATACCTGTAATGCGTACACTTGTCCAATTTAAACAGTGTAGGCCGAGATCAGATATACCATAAAGAAACCATTTGATAAAAGTCTGTACTGTTTGCCAAATTACAATAAGTTTTAATAACGGCCATGTCAAAAATTGACAAGACTCTATTAGAAATATAAATACAGTGTTATTTCCGTACAACGGCATTTTGAACAACGACTCCTTCCTTACAACGATTGCTATTGGTCCCTAAACAGGACAATTATGTCTAACGCCTTGACTGCTTCAAAACAGTCTGCTTAAAGTTGCTGTCTGCTGTTTTTCTCAGTCTCATGACGAGTGACAAACAGCTTGAATCCAGATCAGACGCCGCGTTACGCTGCGTCTAATCACAATTCAAACTGTTTACAATTAACCAATTTCTCTCTCTATAACGACTCCCTACGAACAAAGCATACACTTTTTGTTGGGTGTCGTACTAGAAAGTGAGGTCTGTGCTTCATTTTGCGATTCACAAATATATGAATTAGTATGTATATAACTAATCTAAACATTTTATTTGCAGGATGCCGCAAAGAACTTGTGTGTTGTGCAACAAAAAGTTGAAACTGTCGCAAAGAAGACCAGTCAATAGAAATATAGCTAAATATCTAAGGAAATACTATCTTGTTGATGCGACAAGTTTGGCTTTTATTTGTGGGGGTTGCAGCAGGAATGCCTACCGAGTTTCAAGTTATCCGCCGAAACCTTTAGTTACCGTACATCTATCACTAATGAACCTGCAGAAAATGAATTTTCAACTGAATGTAAAAGCCCACCATCCATTCATCTATCCATCAAAAGTGCAAGTAAAAGTCATTCTTATTGTTTTATATGCAAAAAGCCTGGACCAAAAATTATCATAGTACCAGCAAGTGTTAGACAGACAGTATTCATTGAACATGGAATCATTATTACAGCTGAAAGTAGATGTTGTCCCTCTCACTTTAATAACAACTTGTCAGAGTTTAATAAAAATGAACTACTCACGATGAAAACTAAGGACTATTCTTGTTTGAACCAAACTGATGTACTTGATCTTATAAATCAGACAAGAGAAGCTGCAATTAAATCAACCAACCAAAGAATGTATTTTGACCAGGGTTGGCCGGTAAAAACCGGGGCGGTTTTAACCGCCCGGTTTTAACCGGTTAAACCCGCCCCGGTCAATACTCCCTGAAGTGGTCAATACTGGTCAATACCGGTCAATACTCTTTTTCGGTTAATTATTTGCTGTAATATATTCCCAAAGTGGTCAATTGAAATGTTGAGTGGTCAATTGAGGTTTTTAATGGTCAGTTGAGTAGTAAGTGAACAGTTGATTGAGTTGAAGTATTTAGTGGTTGATTGATTATGAGTATAGCTAGCCTTTTGGTTGGTAAACTCCCAAACTGATCCTAGGTGGTCAATACCGGTCGATTTTCAATTGACAAGGCCGGTCACTTCAATCACCCACTTTGTGGTCCTTGTTTTATCAAATATTTACAAAATGTGATTCAAATATTTCAATCTTAAGATTAAATCATTGATACGATCATTATTCCCAGTGTGCTCATCATGACAATGTGTGAATAAGATAGGTAGGGTACTAGTACTTTATTTTATAAGTAGTCTTGATTGAATTGACCACATCAAATGGCCACCTGGCAAAAGACCACTTGTGGTCAGTAAAGTAAAACGTTGAAAAATAACATCAAAATATTGAAAATATCAAAATGTTATTTAAAAAGATCCTTAACATTACAGTTTGTATCTACTGTAAATATTAAACAACAATTTACATTGCTAGGGGTATGATACATAGGTTATTATTTAAAGTTGGTTCGAAGTGGTCAATTGACCAGTAATGACCGGTAATGACCAGTAAAGACCGGTATTGACCGGTTAAAACCAGTATTGACCGCCCGGGTGGTCAATACTCTTATTGACCGGTCGATTGCCAACCCCGATTTTGACTCTCTACATACGTACACGGATGAAGATTTAATCAACATGACTGGTCTCAACAAACAGCAGTTTTTCGAACTTCACCAACAAATTGAATCTGTTATCAAAAACACCCCAGCAAGAACATCAATTACAACCTTAGGGTTATTTCTCTTTAAAATGAAGTGTGGACTTTCCAATAAATTATTATCAACGATGTTCAATATCAGCAAGTCAAGTATTAGAAGAGCAATACATTCAGCACGACAAGCTCTTATTGATACCGTGGTTCCATCATATCTCGGATTTGATCATGTCAGCCGCGCCAACAAGTTATTGAACACCACACACGAAAACTGGCCCAAGATCTTTTAGCTGAGACACCTGACCAAGCAATTTTAGTTTTAGATGGGACGTACATATATATCAATAAAAGCAATAATTTTCAGTTTCAACGGAGAAGCTACAGTCTACACAAGAACAGGCCTTTAGTCAAACCTATGGTTATTGTTACAACTTCAGGATATTTTGTAAGTGTTTTAGGGCCATATTTTGCGGATTCAAAAAACAATGATGCTTCAACACTCAAACATATCCTCAACAACAACGTAGAAGAAATCAAATCGTGGATTAATCCCAGTGACATTTTCGTAGTTGATCGTGGCTTTCGAGATGCAATTGAATTAACGAAAGAGCTTGGAATACAAGCAGAAATGCCTTCATTTATGAAGCGATCAGAAAAACAGATGACAACAAATGATGCAAATGCCAGCCGCTTGGTAACAAACGTTAGGTGGGATGTGGAGGCTGCCAATGCAAGGATAAAGCGTTGGCGTTATCTGGACCATGTGCTTCCCACTAATCAAGTGCCGTATATTGGTGACTATGTGAGGATTGTATGTGCACTTTCAAATATGTTTCTACCAGCCATCAGCAGGACACAGGATCAGGACTCTATTACAGCTGGTCAGATACTCGACAGATTGTCCAGCATACATAGTTTGCAAGGGTTTGTGGAAGAGAATAACCTGGAAAAGCGAAGTGTAGCCAAGTGGAGCAGCACAGAAATACTCACAGACTTTCCTAGGTTGAATGAAACCATGTTAAGAGTAATAACTCTTGGCATATACCAGTTAAAACTCAGCACAAGTTATGTCCAGGAGCATATCAGTGGCGATTGCGACTTCCTCTTCCACAAAGAGATTCCTGGTCTGCTAAGAGTAAGACTTCAGAGCCGCCATATCTCCTCCAAATCATATTAAGTGTGGATTAAATATGATAGAGACCATGTTATAGCAAGGTATTGTAAGTGTAGGGCTGGGGCCAGAACTGTTGGTACATGTTCCCATGTTGCTGCAGTCCTTTGGTACCTTGGTGTTGCTGTACATTCAGATAACAACAGCTATGGAGTGAAGGACTGGGGTGAATTTCTGGAGGATGCGGCGGCAGCTCCAGAAACGATTGATTTTTCAGACTCAGACTCTGAATACAGTATTGTTGAGGAATAGATGTACCGACAAAGGTTATAAAAGACTCTCTATTTAACACATTCAACCCTAGCGACGAGTATACTCGTCATTTAAAGATAATGTAACTGTGAGGATAACACTTAGTATTGTCCAATGCAAACAGTGTTGACCCTTATCAGAGAGCTCCTTAAGGAGCCCTCTGATCAGGGTAATTATACTGTTTGTTATTTTAAAATATTAGACCACTATAACGAAGGCTAATTTACTACCGGTATATAAGAAAGGTGACAGCTCGAAAGAAGATATCTATGGAGTAATTTGGTTGAATGAGCTTTCTGTTTTACTGTCACCTTGCTCTATACAGTCACTCGTAGTAAACAACTAATTTATAACACAATTAAGTGGTCGAAATAGAGAAGTTTTACTGTATTTGAAGGTCCTGAGTTTATGTTCTTTCAGTCATATTTTTCTTGACGTAGATCTCAATTATTTTCTTTTAGTCACGTTTGCTGTTTATCTCAAAGTCATATAATGGACACCATGACAAAAAAAAAACAATAAAAGACGAGTTAAAAAAAGTTTAAACCCAAATCATACGACGCGTCGTTTATGCGGCATCTAATATGCGTTAAAACTGTTTCCATATGTACTCCAATTTCCCTCCCTATAACGACTCCCCACGAACAAGACAAATAATTATTAATTGCCTCCCATTGGGTTTAGTTGTAGAGCCTCTGAGGGGAGCACTGTATGTATTCAGTAAATCATAGAGTTTGAATGTAAGACAGGTGACATACCTTACTTTTATTATGAGGAAAGCTCTTACCTTTTTTATTACTATACTGCAAAGTAAATTCCTTACTTCGGATAAGCTACCTAGAACAGCTTTTTCATTGGCTGACAGGCCCTTCAGTCTTTGCAGAAAAAAAGACGTCCGACTGCTTTACAGGACTGAGTGCATTCAATCGTGCATCCTTCGTTTTAAGTCCATTTCGGATAAGAACTAATCGGGGTGGGATCTTTCAACAGTCACATTTTTTTCTTGAAAAGTTTGATGCAACCGTCCATATACGAGTTTGCCTATTTCTCTTTTGAATAACAACGTCATAAACATATGACGGCACTAACGTTCAACGTTATACGGAAAAAAGGCTTGCCTTTTTCCGTTCTTAAGTAATGCATGATAAAATCAAAGGTATTCCAATTTTATTCAATCACTGAAAGACTTTGAAAAGTGTTTGATTTGCGCGTGAATAATTTTCTCAAAACTAGGCAACTACAAAACATGGGGGCTGACATCTTGGATGATGACGTCACGGCTTTTACGAAGAGTTGTGCGTGACGTTTCGGAATTCCCGATTTCGGTGCTATTTTTAAACCATTTTAAGCATGAATAACCCCAACACTCACTTGAAATGATTTACTCCAAAGGACAAAGCTTCAAACAGTTCAATTCATACCCTTAAACGCTTAAATGAACGTTATTTTCAAAAATCTATTTCTCAATCGAACCGATAAAAATAACGGATTACCAATACGCCATCAATATAAATAATGACGTCATTATTGGTGGTCATATGACTTCCAAAAATAGTTTCAGATTGCATTATAGGTGTACGGAGGAGTTTTAACTTTTAACATTGTATACACGGGTGCTTATAGATCTATTTGATTATTTGGTTTAACAACATATAGATCTTGTCCCAAACAATTTAGGTATATAATAAAAGTTCGAGTCGGTTGTGTAATTCAGATCTCAGTCACGAAAGGCGTAGCCTCGAGTGTGATCTGGAATACACAACGAACTGATATAAGAGCGCTGATCACACACTGGTGATAGATCTATTCCGTTTTCATTAGTATAATTTTGCTTTTTTCCGTCCATAGGCAAAGCCTAAATAGATCTACATATTATGTTTTGACGCGATTTTGTTACCGTTTTACTTTTAGCGCTGTGCACGACCAATTCCGAAATATTTAATTTGAACAATGAAAACTTTGCAGTATAATAAATTCGTTATACAGTTTCCTCACAGGGTACATGAGGATAACGGTTCGGGCAATCCTCATGTATCCTGTGATGAAACTGTATAACTAATACAGTGTCCGATTTAGAGATGTTTTATTGTACATACATGATTTCACATGATCTAGTGTAGGTTAAGCATCATTGTTTACAATAGGTTTGTCATGACGTAACGTTATGATGCAATGTCATGACGTGGGTAAACTGCCGAAACGATATTACATCTATAAGTTTGACATCTTCAGAATGCATTTAGCAACCTCGGATGTAAACTGGCTACCATTACTAGGATAAAGGAGTAATGTTGTTATGAAGCATGTGTCGGGCCGGCTCAAGATAAATGAGAGAAAACTGAACAAATTAGCGAACATTTTAACCTTCATGTCATTATCAAATGTTAAGATGTAATTCTAACTACATGTACGAGTTAAGGCGCATTCTGCTTTACTTTCAACCTGCTTTAAGCTCGTACTTATAAGAATCGTCTCGAAGAAACGATTCTAATGAGTAGTCATACTAAAGGTTAAAGGCAGAAATAATGGTTTCTATTTTTTATACACCCCTTATCTGGAGCTCTGAATGACTTATTTTAGTGTTAATACAGAGGTATTATGATGATAAATGATTGTTTTACAGACTGGTTTACTGGTTGCCATGGTATCAATTTTGATAAAATTAACAAGTTTTGCAACATTTTAAATCTTTGAAAAAAGCTGTAAACTAGCATACATGTAGCATAGTTTACATCATGGCGTCTATTTGCACTAGAATTGAAAATGAAATAAAGTTCTTGTGAAAATGTTACCATAGCAACTGTTTCAAGTTATATTAAAAAGTGTTGTAAATATTATGTAAATACACATGTATTAAGTTTTAAATCTATATTGAAACAGAAACTTACTTTCTGAATTTACTTGCGATTTATACTCGCCGATCAACTTCAATATAGATGTGGGTATTTATGCTGTTAAGGAACTGGTTTACGGGTTGTCATGGTAACGATTTGGTAAGATTAATGAGATTTTGCAACATGTTAAAATATTTGGGTAATGATGTAAATGAACAAAAAATATACTTTACATGATATCCTCCAGTTACATTAGAATTGAAAAAGAAATAAACTTCTTTTTCGTTACCATAGCAACTCTTTCATGTTATCATAAATTGTTTAAGGGTTATTTGAATATAAACTAGGATAGTGTTAAATCTATATTGGAACATACATTTATTTGTTAGTCTAAATGTGATTAATACTCCCATATCTCCTTCAATATACCAATTTCGTGTTTTTCATGCTGTAATGTGTATTAAAGAACTAGTTGCCATGGCAACACTGTTTAAAGATTTGAATTAAAATTGTCACTTTCACATATACAATGACTTACTTTATGCATACACATATTTTAATGAGTTTCTGTAACAGGGCCGATTTTGACCCTTTGTGAACCTTGTCCTTTGAACGGACGGACAGACGGACGACGGACGGCAGGCGATCACAACAGCTCACATTGAGCCTTCGGCTCAGGTGAGCTAATAAAAACAAGGGCAATAACTCTAGAATGGCACATCCCCGGTCACCTTTCTTGTTTGAATGAGTTGCCCTTTTGATATAACACAAGTATTTCAAGTTTCAAGTTAATACCTTTGACAGTTATTAAGATATTTCAATTCACAAGTTTTAAGTAAATAAAACAAGGGCATTTACTCTAAAATTACATATCACAGAGTAACCTACCTTGTTTGAATGAGTTGTCCTTTTGGTACTTAACAAGTATTCAAAGTTTCAAGTTAATACCTTTTACAGTTATTGAGTTATATTAATTTACAACTTTTAAGTAAATAAAACAAGGGCAATTTCTCTGGATATACAAATCTCAGGGTTACCTGTCTTATTGTAATGAGTTGCCCTTTTGATACTTAACAAGTATTCAAAGTTTCAAGTTAATACCTTTCATAGTCATTTAGATATGTTAATTTACAATTTTGAAGTAAATAAAACAAGGGCAATAATTCTGGAATCACAAATCACAGAGTTACCTACCTTGTTGTAATGTGTTTCCCTTTTGATACTGAACAAGTATTCAAAGTTTCAAGTTAACATCTTTCATAGTTATTTAGTTATGTTAATTTACAATTTTTAAGTAAATAAAACAAGGGCAATAACTCTGGAATGACAAATCCTAGAGTTACTTACCTTGTTGTTATGCGTTGCCTTATTAATACTGAACAACTATTCCAAGTTTCAAGTTAATATCTTTCATAGTTATTTAAATATGTTAATTTACATTTTTTAAGTAAATAAAACAAGGACAATAACTCTGAAATGGCAAATCCCAGGGTTACCTGCCTTGTTTTAATGAGTTGCCCTTTGATACTGAACAACTATTCCAAGTTTCAAGTTAATATCTTTCATAGTTATTTCGATATGCTAATTTACAATTTTTAAGTAAATAAAACAAGGGCAATAACTCTAAAATGACAAATCCCAGGGTTACCTGCCTTGTTGTAATGAGTTGCCCTTTTGATACTGAACTACTATTCCATGTTTCAAATGGATACCTTTGATATTTATTGAGAAATGGACTCTTACAAAAACCTTATTCTAAAAACTTAACTGACGCAGACACAGACGACAGGGTAACGACAATAGCTCGACTTTTCGAAAAAGTCGAGCTAAAAAGGGGCATAATTCTGTCAAATTGGTGCAAGAGTTATGAAACCTGTCAATGAGTGTCTCCAAATAACATTGATAATGTATACCAAGTTTGAAGATGGTATGATAAACAGTTTTTAAGAACAAGAGGGCCTGAAGGCCCTGATGTCGCTCACCTGTTGTACTGAAGCCTGATAGATTTACCTTTCTGTTTCACCCGTTTTATCTAAATCCATTCAAATTTGTAGTATAGCATGTAAACAATTTTGGAATACCACCTCATAATTCTAGTATAGTAGAGTACATCAAGGGCAGGTAACTTAAGAGCCTAAACAATACTGAAATGAAGCCTTTTCTAGCATTTCAAAGTATATCAAGGGCAGATAACTATTGCCACAATGATTAGATTTCAACAATAATTGCACTCCTTCGAGAACTTGTAGCTATATATACTTTGTGTGCAAGTATAATCAAAATCCATTGAAAACAGTAGTTGCAAGAGTGTAAACGCTGTTAAATAGTCCTACACTTTACTGTAAGCTTGCCAATATTTCCCTAGTGTTAGGCCTATACAGCCGAGCATGAATCTCATGCTAGGGTAGGACTGAATAGGGCATTTTCAGCAATTCAAGGACAAATTACTCTTGACCTATTGGTCCGATTTCAACCATAATTGCACTTATTCGAACTCTTATTGTCATATACAATCTGAGCAAGTATGAGAAAGATTGGATAAAAAGTGTGGCCTCTAGAGTGTAAACACCATTAAATATGGCATTTTCAGCAATTCAAAGGTAGATCACTCTCGACCTATTGACGCTAGTTCAACCATAATCGTACTCATATGAACTCTTATAGTCATATATACAATCTGAGCAATTGTGAGAGAGATTGGATAAAAAGTGTGGCCACTAGAGTGTAAACACTGATACATATGGCATTTTCAGCAATTCAAAGGTAGATAACTCTTGACCTATTGGCCCGATTTCAACCATTATCGAACTAATCCGAACTCTTATAATAATATACAATCTGGGCAAGTTTGAGAAAGATTGGATAAATATTGTGGCCTCTAGAGTGTAAACACTGTTAAATATGGCATTTTCATCAATTCAAAGGTAGATAACTCTCGACCTATTGGCCCGATTTCAACCATAATCGAACTCATCCGAACTCTTATGGTAATATACAATCTGGGCAAGTTTGAGAAAGATTGGATAAATATTGTGGCCTCTAGAGTGTAAACACTGTTCAATATGGCATTTTCAGCAATTCAAAGGTAGATAACTCTCGACCTATTAGTTCGATTTCAACCATAATCGAAATCATCCGAACTCTTATAGTAATATACAATCTGAGCAAGTTTGAGAAAGATTGAATAAATAGTGTGGCCTCTAGTGTGTAAAAACTAATATTGTTGACGTCACACGACGGACGACGCACACCGCATGACGGACGACTGACATTCAAAGATTGCAAAAGCTCACCCATATCAGGTGAGCTAAAAAGGCAAATGTCCCGGAAAACGCGACGGACCGACCAGGTGGTGTGGGGGGCATAAATATACCTGTTTCATATCAGACTGTGTTTTCTGATATTCTTCCTCCAGACGCTTCAGATCCGCTGCTGTCGTATTCTGATCATGGCGAGTTTGCTCATAGTCATGGCATTTGTTATTAAGGCTGGTCAATTCCCTGTCTACATCTTGCATCCTTGAGTTGAGAGCCATGATCTCCTTGTTATGGGCTACATCCGTTGTTTTGGACTGTAGCTACAAAATACAGTAGGAGTGAATAAACATGAAGACTTTGAACATTCAGATTGATCAAAACAATTACCCGAGCACCGCAAAGGGAGAGTGGAGGCTCGACTTTCTCTTTCTTGATAATAAAATTATTAAGTCCCTTAATGAAATTTCTCTTGATACTGAGCAATTATTTAAAGTTTTAACTTTTAATATTGAGGAATCAAATTTTCAGCAAAATCTAAGTGCAATATCTGCAATTATTGTTGTAATGAAAATACCTAGATAAATAAGATTAACTATTTGATAGTTATTAACTCTTTGAGCCCTAGTCCCGCATATAGGCGTGCTTTTCAAACAGTGTACATGTGAATAGTACACTTGTTCTATGCAAACAGTGAAGACCCTGATCAGAGGGCTCCGAAAGGAGCCCTCTGATCAGGGTCTTCACTGTTTGTCACAATGCCAAACATTCACAAAAACAACCCTTAAAAGTCAGAAATGGACTAGACTAAAATGGAAACTGGAATTGTCCATTTAAAGTTTCAGGGAGGAAAGAGTTAAGACAATTCACTTACACTAATGAATGTGCACAGCTATAGGAGATAAGCTTAGGAAAAGTGTTTTCTACAAAATTAGGTCAAGGTCATTTTGACCTGAAAACAGCACACAACACTCTGTAACCTTACACACCACATTTGCTTTAGTACCTCAACTGTACAAAAAGCTTCTCCGGAGCAAATTAATGCCCTATACCTTATCAGCTAGAATTAACAAACAGGTATAAAGTAAAACTATAAACCTAGATGATTAGGTAAGGGATAAATAAAGCATATGCTCCAGACAATTGTTTTGTACAATTGAAGTCAAAGGTCATTGTAAACATTACCTCGCTTATGTTGTGAATTGTTCTTTGAACTGTATCTGTTTCTTGGGGTGAAAGGTCGTCCAGGCTTGTCAATAGTTGGATCATCTTGTCTGTATCACACTTTAGCTGGTCATTACTCACTGACAAGGTGGTGGAATGCATCAGTCTATGGCGTATACCAAGAACCTGTTAAGTAATTAGAAATGGGTCTGTAAAACATGGAAGCCTGCTGTTGCCTTGACAGTCCTATTTTCATGGTTTTAGGAAATACTAGCCGTGTCTTTAGACAGGGGGAATTGTGAGAGTTTATACACCAAATTCTATAAATATTAAGCGAAAGTAAAGGAATTTTTGCAGCATTGAGGAACTGTTAACAAATTTTGGAGAAAAAAGTATACTTTTTTGCTTTTGGAGTGAGGTCAAATATCAGCACCAAGAATTGCATTAAAAGAGGGCTGGTTGGCCATATGTAAGGTCTTTATTTAGCCCATTACTAATTCATACGCAAAATTAAACCTAGTTTATAAATGTCAAAGTTCAAGGTCATCAAACTGTGATGCAACATCCCACACTCTATGAGACACATGAAGGTATGAAACGTGGCTTAATTGCAGTACACAGTCTAAAACTGACAACAATAACACAACTAATTACTCCTTATTGTAACAGTAAAGAATACTGTGAAAAACGGATTCTAGTCTGTTAGCTAGATGGTTAAAGAAAGAACAACTAATAAATGATGAAAGCCATGATGCCACAGCTGGTTAACACCCCACCACTTGCTTCAGACGATGCTAGCGACTAAACATCGGATGATTCAGCAGGCATCTGCATTTCATCTCTGAATTAACCTCTTACACCACAGCCTGTTTCTAGTATTGAAGATCGGTTGTCGCTTAAAGCAGGTTGACTGAAAGTAAAGCAGAATGCACATTCAAAGTACGTTCTGCACTATTTTCAGCCTGCTTTAACTGACCACCTGTTAGAATAAAGAAAATAGTTTTCATGACACACTGTCACCCACATTCATAATACACGTTCATATACAATACTCATAAAATTGAAACTAATTAAAGGTGTAAACTTGTGTATCCATGTACGGAGTAATGGGTTATATATCACCTTTTATTATGCCTACAAGTAGGAAATGTTCACTAGTAAGCAACTAGAATTTTCAAAATATTCTGCAATTTCAACTTATTTTCGAATTAGTGCAATTTTGCTGCAACAAAAAGGCATTGCAGTTGAACTTCACCTTATATCTGTAGATGGCTGTCTTTTCAGATGTCAAAGTCAAATCAATATCATAGTTGAACTGTTTTGTAAATGTTTGAGTCTCTTTCAGTCAGTAAACGAAACTAGCCTGACAATGATTGAGTTGGGTTTTACGACATCGCAGCGCATAACATTGTCATGTGACGCGCTGGACCGGCAAGTAATTAGTACATCTATAATCATAAATGAGCCTGGTCATAATCAGACAATACTAAAATTTGCCCTCTGCATTAGAGCTTTATTCAAGGAGTAAACATGGTAAGCATATAATCTGTATTTAAATGTATAAAATTAATGATGTATAGAAATAAACAGACAAACTTACAATATAGTATGCTTCACTTCATGTGCTTACAAACAATGTTTAAAACTGGATGCTGAACATCATGACTTGACAAATATTGATAGGTTTTATATGATAAAGTTGTTTGACTTAGTATTTGCTATCTCACCTCTTCAACCAGGCTGTGATCTTTGAAGAATTGAAACATGAATATACATGTATTCAGTAGTTTTAGCATCGAGGCCACGTCTGTATCCTTTGCTGCAGTAACATTCTCGCTGCCATCTGGAAGAAACCATTTCGCAACTTCCCATGGATGAGAGGGCCAAAGTTGAGGCTTCAGGTTAGCACGTGCTATGTTTGGACATGGTCGATGCACATCAGCCCTGATGATGTGTTTGAGCCATTCACAGCAGACACCTGAGGAACACCTGACTCTCCAGGTACCATGATGTCTTTGTATTTCATTTTTCGTACATGATTTGCATATCTGAACACATGATGATGTTTGTTGTTGAGATTGTGCTGTATTTACAGGCCCATGCCTGGAATATGGTTGAGGTACAGTTTTATGTAGATCATTATGGAAATCTAACACCCTCTTGTCCACAAACTCCTCCAAACCTTCCTTTAGAAAGTGGAGTCCTAGACTATCATGAAGCCAGTTGAGGTATGTCTCATCCTGAAGCCTTGTTGCTGCTGCTGCAGCCATACTGAAAAATGATAAAGCTAGAATAATGACTATGGTGACTATGGTTGAGATATGTCTCATCCTGAAGTCTTGTTGCTGCTGCTGCAGCCATACTGAAAAATAATAAAGCTAGAACAATGATTATGGTGACTATGGTTGAGATATGTCTCATCCTGAAGCCTTGATGTTGCTGCTGCAGCCATACTTGAATATTAGAAAGTAGAACAATGACTTTGGTCAACATAATTGTACAGAGAAACCAACAAATGACTTTTCTTTGGAAGTTAGTTGTCTTGATGTCCTGAAACTCTCACCAGAGAATCGATATTACATGAATTTAAGGCAGAACATGTGGACCCTAAGGTACTAATAAGTGTTCCCTACGTTTGACATACTGGTCTACTTTTTACTTCATGTAATCCACATTACTACAATGTCTAGATTTTGTCATGGTGACCATTCTGAGCAAGTTTTATGATTTTGCGCCTTTAAATATGGCTCCTAAAGGTCTGACCGTACCAAGGCGGGCTCCTATATTCACTTTGCTTTATGTTTGTCTTGCGTGTTGTTTTCTATTTAGTGTGTAGATGTAGGAATTGTATTGCGTGTGTGTGAATGTGTGTGTTTGTTGTGGTATGACTGTGTGTGTGTGTTCTGCTTGAGAGATGGGTGTATTGTTTGTGTTACGTTTCCTGCTTGAGTCTTTCGTATTTATTAGGAGCTTTTTCTATGTATTAACCTACTGACCTACTTTTGAACCTTGTGTAGTTTATATTCAGAATCAATTATTCATATAATGTTTAGCTTATGTAACTATGACCATTCTAAGAAATATGACCTATTTCTTAGATTTGACCTACTGAATTAATTATAAAATGACATAACCAATATTCATGTATGACCTGATTTTTATCAAGAACATGACACTGACAAAATTTCATAAAGATATAACCAAAATCACAACTTCTAGAAGGTTATAAACTTTTCATTCGATAAAACCAACATGGAAGATGATCACGCCCTCTGGCGTTTTTTGACGGATCAAAATTATTTGATCAACTTTTAAGTCTATCTATCAAGAAGCATTGGTGAATACGAAAACGAAATCAGACCAGCTGTTTCGGAGAAGAAGATTTTTCTAGATATTGTGAAATGTTGCCATGTTTTGTAAATTTATGCATACTGAGAAAGTAAAGAGTATTAGTCCAGCAGTCAAATCCAGAAATGGACCTTGACCTAGAAATGTGGTCTATAGTTTTTTCTGATTATATTTCAATATAATGAACATTTTCTTAAATATCTAGACCTGGTTACCAGTTGTTACCCTTGGGCAATTTGAAATATTACGAGATTACCCCACCCACCATAATTGCTATTACGAAAATGTGAAATTATTATAAAAAGTACAAGAAACCAAACAATGGTAAAAAGATTTAGCAATAATACTTACATAAATACAAAACAGCTTAAATACATAGTCTATGATATTTTGTAGAATGTTTTATGTCGTTCTGATATAAAATACAAGGATTCTGATCCATAAGTGATTGTTATTCATACCTATACTCCCTTGATCTGTCTACAGTTCTATATCCACCTTATACAAAGGCAATATACGTCTTCCTAAATAATTGACCTGGTTCCTACTATTTAAGAGTATCTAAAGGTTTACATAGTACTGAGTATAATATAGATCTATTACAACTATACTCATTATCAGTTATAATGGAATGACTAAATCTAGATCTACATGTTGATCTACACTTCTTAAAATGGGTCATACATTTGCATGCCCATTAACACTTATTTTGACAAAAGAAGACCTAGTTTATTTATTTTGTAAGCAATTATCAATGAAATTTCCCCAAATACATTTTTTAACAAGAGCGTGTCCCAGTTACACGAATGCCCCCGATGATACAGGGAGGGGATTCCAGACTATCAAATGTAAAATGTACGAGTTAGAGAGCAGAAACTGTCATGGAGCGCCATTTTGAGGAATTCAAGGGCCATTACTCCAAAGAGCCTAGCATAAATTGGCGCCGCTGGTTATCCAACTTGGTCTCCATTTTATGTCAACAAACATTTTCAGAAAGTTTGGTGAAGATCAGATGAAAAGCAATGTGTTTGTGAAACACAAATGCCCCCAGCCAGCGTCATGTTCTGTAATGTAATGCTTATTTGCAAAAGTAGGTCAAAAGTCATGGTCGCATGGTAAATGAAACATTGGCATGGTTGAACAAGTCTTAACACAAGAAACATACAATGTACATGTACATACAAAGTATGGAAGCTCTAGGCCTACTGGTTCAAATGTTATAGGCATATAAAGATTTATACAAAAGCCGGTCAAAGGTCAAGGTCACAAGGGCAAAAGCGTAGGTATGGTTGAAAAGGTCTTGACACAAGAAATATATAAACAAAATATGAAAGCCGTAGGCCTACTGGGGCAAATGTTATAGCCATTTAAAGATTTTAACAAAAGTAGGTCAAATGTCAAGGTCACAATGTCAAAAAGTTTTGTATGGTTGGAAAGGTCTCGCCACAGGGAAGACTCCTGCCAAGTATAAAAGGCCCAGGTGCAAAAATGCAAAAGTTATATCCAAGGTTAAGGTTTTTGGTTAAAGTTTGATTAAATAGATCAAAGGTCAAGGTCACATGGTCTAATATGTTGGTATGGTTTGAAAGGTCTTGACACAAGAAATATTCATATAAAATATGAAATGCTTGGGCCTACTGGTGCAAATGTTATAGCCATTTAAAGAATTTAACAAAAGTAGGTCAAATGTCAAGGTCACAAGGTCAAAAAGTTTTATATGGTTGGAAAGGTCTTGCCACAGGGAAGACACATGCCAAGTATATAAGGCTCAGGTGCAAAAATGCAAAAGTTATATCCAAGGTTAAGGTTTTTGGTTAAAGTTTGATTAAATAGATCAAAGGTCAAGGTCAGGGTCACATGGTCTAATACGTTGGGATGGTTGGAAAGGTCTTGACGCAAGAAATATACATATAAAATATGAAAGGCTGGGGCCTACAGGTGCAAATGTTAAAGCCATTTAAAGATTTTTACAAAAGTAGGTCAAATGTCAAGGTCAAGGTCACAAGTTCAAATATGTATGTATGGTTGCAAAGGTCTTGACACGAGGGAGACACATGTCAAGTATAAAAGGCCCAGGTGCAAAAATGCAAAAGTTATAGCCAAGGTTAAGGTTTTTGGTTAAAGTTTGATTAAATAGGTCAAAGGTCGAGGTCAAGGTCACATGGTCATAGAATTTGGTATAGTTGGAAAGGTCTTAACACAAGAAATATGCATACAAAATATGAAAGCCCTGGGCCAACTGGTGCAAATTATATAGCAATTTAAAGATTTTTACTAAAGTAGGTCAAATGTCAAGGTCAAGGTCACAAGGTCAAAAGGTTTTATATGGTTGGAAAGGTCTTGCCATGAGGAATACACATGCCAAGTATAAAAGGCCCAGGTTCAAAAATGCAAAAGTTATAGCCAATGTTAAAGTTTTTGGTTAAAGTTTAATTAAATAGGTCAAAGGTCAAGGTCAAGGTCACATGGTCAAAGATGATGGTATGGTTGGAAAGGTCTTGACAAAAGAAATTTACATACAAAATATAAAAGCCCTGGGCCTACTGGTGCAAATGTTATAGCCATTTAAAGAATTTTACAAAAGTAGGTCAAATGTCAAGGTCAAGGTCACAAGGTCAAAAAGGTTTGTATGGATGGAAAGGTCTTGATACAGGGAAGACACATGCCAAGTATAAAAGGTCCAGGTACAAAAATGCAAGAGTTATAGCCAAGGTTAAGGTTTTTGGCACAGACAGACGGACGGATGGACGGACGGACGGACGGACGTCCTTACATTTGGGCACTTGTTGGGTTTTTCTTTTGTTTAAAAGTACCCAATAGCAACAAAAAAAACCAACAATAACAATAGGGCAATCACGGAATGAATGGAATCTATTGTTCTCCCTACCCAACAAAGGACCTTTTGTGCGTGCGGACCAACAGACATGACAAAAACTATATGCCCCCGAATCGTAGATTCTGGGGGCATAAAAATGTTTTTGGATAGTTTCAGACTCTAATCAAAATCAAGGGGTCGATCGAAGAAGGAGTATCCCGGAAATGCGGAACAATGAAATCAATTAAGGTAATATAAAATGATGCTGCTCTGTGAAGTGATGACAAGCGTCATATGATTGCAAGGGAGGTCATGTGCTATCACAGTTATAAAAGATGTATGATCTAAATAGTGATCAAAGCAGTGATTTAGATTGGGCCCGACCATCGGCAAATTGCCGAAAGAAAATGACAATGGCCGAGAAAAAATCCTCCAGTGACATAAGGGCCGGTATTTTAAAGATTGGCAGACAAAATGGCCGATATATTTTCCGCTGAAAACGACAACAGAGAAACAGATAAGCTTCGTTTTGTCTTTTTAACTAATTAATTTCAGGAAAAACGAATTGATTTCAAATTCTTATCGTTCATCAAAAAGGGAAAACGAATTGTGCTCTGAGATGCGTCGTTTTTGTTAGGATTGATTTCCATGTGGTAAATATTTACTTGCGCACCTTTAGAAAAAGAGAGGTTACTGTGCACTCACAAATGCATCCTTATCTACATTGATATATGAACGATAAAATCAAAGTTCTCCGAAAATAGTGTTTGGTAAAAAAAACTGTCAACAAAATGTCAAAATCTAAGCGAGGAAGAGTCAGATAAATGATAGACAGTTGAAAATCATTGGCTGTCAGCTTTCGATTTAAAAGGAAACAAACAAGGAAACAAACACCTAATGAAAATGTTTGCAGATTGTTGAACGATTTAATTCCAAACGCTGTTGCATCGGTGGTGAAGAAAAACCTCACAAGCGGCGAACTTTTTAGATTCTTGAAAATCGTAATTTCACATATCAGTACCAATTAGCAAGTGTCTGTTTTAAAGGGGCTCGCAACCGGATTTAGCATTAAAAATAGTAATTTGTAAATATATGTCAAATGTTTATATAAATGGATAAGATTTAGTTTAGGATATTAGGGGTTGCACTAAAGAATTTTTTCAGGAAGTCCGGACTTCCAGTATGCTGAAAATGGAAGTCCTATCAATAATTTCAGGAAGTCCCAATCTTTCGTGCGCGAAAATGCTGTATTATCTTGCCTTAAAATAGCCTTTGATTTGCAATCATGACCCAAATGTCTAACATATTGATATTGCTTCTTAAATATGGTTATTTACATGTATTTTTAGACTTCAATGTTTCTTCAGTGATTGGCTGCAACTTAAACCCTTAATTCAGGTGTCATTGACCTTGAATCTTGTTAAAAGCGAGAATTGATTCAGTTTATAATCCAAGTCTCACTTCAAAGTCAGCACAAAATATGTATACATACTATGCACTTATAATTTTGAAAATTGACTGTACATTACCTGAAATAGACCTAAGTTTGTACAAGTATATTTTCTACAAATTATTAATAGTCAAATAGACAAAAACAGTTAGAATACAGTAATGTCAACTCTTTGACAGCTTTTCTTGCTTTTGTTAATATTTCAGATCAAGATTAAATACTAGTTACCTAAGTACCTAGGACCTGGCCAGGGTTATAATTGTAGTAACTACCATCAGAGCAAATTTCAAAAAATTGACAGAAGACTTTTTGATAATGCATATTATATATTGTGTTAATTATTCAAAGGGATTAAGAGCAGTTTGTTATCAATTTTTATAAAGTATTTAGGTTTTAATATTATTAATTTCACAAAACAACATTAAACAACTTATCTGAGTTAATATACTTAGAAAACGTTTCTCGTTTTAAAAAAAAACAAGGGCCACTATGGCCCTAAATCGCTCACCTGGTAACCATGTAACCATGTACACCGTGTGACCTAGTTTTTGACCGGGCATGACCCTCATTCTAACTTGACCTCGATTTCAATGAGACAAACATTTTGTTCAAGTTTCATGAAGATTCAATGAATTTTGTAGTCTCTAGAGTGTTAACGAGGTTTTTTGATGATTTGACCTAGTGACCTAGTTTTTGACCGGACATGACCCACATTCAAACTTGGCCTAGATTTCATTGAGGCAATCATATTGATGAAGTTTTATGAAGATCCAATGAAATTTGTAGCCTCTAGAGTGTTAACAATGTTTTCGATAATTTGACCTAGTGACCTAGTTTTTAACCGGACATAACCCACATTCAAACTTGACCTAGATTTTATTTAGGCAAACATTTTGATGAAGTTTCATGAAGATCCAATGAAATTTGTAGTCTCTAGAGTGTTAACAAGGTTTTTCGAAGATTTGACCTAGTGACCTAGTTTTTGACCGGACATAACCCACATTCAAACTTGACCTAGATTTCATTGAGGCAATCACATTGATGAAGTTTCATGAAGATCCAATGAAATTTGTAGTCTCTAGAGTGTTAACAAGGTTTTTCGAAGATTTGAACTAGTGACCTAGTTTTTGACCGGACATGACCCACATTCAAACTTGGCCTAGATTTCATTAAGGCAATCATATTGATGAAGTTTCATGAAGATCCAATGAAATTTGTAGCCTCTAGAGTGTTAACAAGGTTTTTCGATAATTTGACCTAGTGACCTAGTTTTTGACCGGACATGACCCACATTCAAACTTGACCTAGATTTCATTTAGGCAAACATTGTGACCAAGTTTCATCAAGGTCCAATGAGATTTGAACCTGCTAGAGTGTTAACGAACAATTGTGAACGGACGGACAGACAGACGACGGACATCCAGCGATCCTAAAAGCTCACCTTGGCACTACGTGCCAGGTGAGCTAAAGTTACCTGTAGTGTACACTAATTCATTGCATTTTAGATAATAATTTAGAAGTTTCATTTCAACTGGAAGTATTGCAATCAACAAATCGGTCTGAAGAAAAATTGCAGGACGTTTGGTACATATTTTGAGGCTTAATTATTTCTAAATACATTAAAAAGAATGAATGACTATCAACTAAAATGGCTATAATTTCTTATCCGAAATATGGAATGTCCGAATTACTGTACAACTGTACTTACAAAAATCGGCGATCGATCGCGGTAGATAGTTAAATTTATCAAACACATTTATCGTTTTTGAATGCGATATACTTATTTAACATTCGTAGTAATACTGTCTAACCGTACTGCAATTAATATACTGAGGAAATAGCTTAGAAAGTTAATTTTGGTGTTTTCCGAGTGGTAATCTCGCACCGAAAAATCGGTAAATTCCGTGGTTAAAATTATACCGTTTCGACCGGATTTTTTCGTAGTTTCATTATGAAACAAGGGCCACTATGGCCCTAAATCGCTCACCTGGTAACCATGTAACCATGTACACCGTGTGACCTAGTTTTTGACTGGGCATGACCCTCATTCTAACTTGACCTCGATTTCAATGAGACAAACATTTTTTTCAAGTTTCATGAAGATTCAATGAATTTTGTAGTCTCTAGAGTTTTAACGAGGTTTTTGGATGATTTGACCTAGTGACCTAGTTTTTGACAAGACATAAGCCACATTTGAACTTGACCTATATTTCATTGAGGCAAACCTTTTCATCAAGTTTTATGAAGATCAAATGAAATTTGTAGTCTCTAGAGTGTTAATAAGGTTTTTCGATGATTCGACCTAGTGACCTAGTTTTTGACCGGACATGACCCACAATCAAACTTAGCCTAGATTTCATTGAGGCAATCATATTGATAAAGTTTCATGAAGATCCAATGAAATTTGTAGTCTCTAGAGTGTTAACAAGGGTTTTCGAAGATTTGACCTAGTGACCTAGTTTTTGACCGGACATGACCCACATTCAAACTCGGCCTAGATTTTATTGAGGCAATCATATTGATGAAGTTTCATGAAGATTCAATGAAATTTGTAGCCTCTAGAGTGTTAAGAAGGGTTTTCGATAGTTTGACCTAGTGACCTAGTTTTTAACCGGACATGACCCACATTCGAACTTGACCTAGATTTCATTTAGGCAAACATTTTGATGAAAGTTTCATGAAGATCCAATGAAATTTGTAGTCTCTAGAGTGTTAACAAGGTTTTTCAATAATTTGACCTAGTGACCTAGTTTTTGACCGGACATAACCCACATTCAAACTTGGCCTAGATTTGATTGAGGCAATCATATTGATGAAGTTTCATGAAGATCCAATGAAATTTGTAGCCTCTAGAGTGTTATCAAGGTTTTTCGATAATTTGACCTAGTGACCTAGTTTTTGACCGGACATGACCCACATTCGAACTTGACCTAGATTTCATTGAGGCAATCATATTGATGAAGTTTCATGAAGATCCAATGAAATTTATAGTCTCTAGAGTGTTAACAAGGTTTTTCGATAATTTGACCTAGTGACCTAGTTTTTGACGGGACATAACCCACATTCGAACTTGACCTAGATTTCATTGAGGCAAACATTGTGACCAAGTTTCATTAAGATCCAATGAGATTTGAACCTGCTAGAGTGTTAACGAACAATTGTGAACGGACGAACAGACAGACGACGGACATCCAGCGATCCTAAAAGCTCACCTTGGCACTACGTGCCAGGTGAGCTAAAAAATCAAACTCAACAATTTTATAAATAACTTGTTTAGTTCTTGTAAAATCCGGGTAATATCGCGTAAATATATGGCTATACTTGGTCGCTAATATATGGATCAATGGAACTCCGGTAAAATCCAATATGGCCGTCGCTTTGTTTATCCCTAGTAAAGGGATTAAATCATCAATTAGAGATGATAACCTTACCAAATTGACAGCTCTACGATATTACATTGACAGGTCTGAAATAATTATATAAACCAATCAAATGATAGCTATTGGTTATCAGCCTGTTTTAGAGGCGGGGCTTAATTGGATGGGTTAATTGGACTGCTGCTAGCGGGACGTCGAAGATCGATAATTCGGCCGTATTGATTTTTTCTTTGATAGTACGCCCGGTAGGTTATATCTCGGCGTATTCAAAGAAAATGGGAATTCTACTGTACGTCTGGCGGATTAAATCTGGACGTATGGACCTCAATTTTGGACGTAATATACGCCCGTACGGCCGTTAGTGCAACCCCGATAATAAATTCTGTTAAAAAATGCATTTAAAAAAAAAAAAAAAAGCTCGGGTGGGAATCGAACCCGTGACCCTCCATGCGGAGACAAACATGACAAAAAAGGAAGCGTCTTTATCCACGCGGCTACTGGCGCTCTCTATCTATATGATAGCGAATTAACGTACTTCACTGATAGCGATTGATAAACATTATTCGGCTCGGGTTTATGTCTGAGCCCCTGTAGAGAAGCAACAACAACAACTATACCGTCAGCTTACGCTATAGAAAAACGATGGCAAATATCTAAAACAAGAGCCCCATGGGGCATATTTCGCTCATCGGAGAAAAGCTGACAAAATAGAGATAATGATTTATGTCCAGGACTGGGTCATATTTTACCCAGGGCATAATTTGAACAATCTTGAAAGAGGACCTGTAGATGATGCTATGTGCCAAATATCTAAGATAAGGGTACTAGGGTTTTAGACAAGAAGATTTTTTTTAAGTTTCCATTGAAAAAATCTATTTATAGCTCCTGTGACATACTTATGCAACAGACTGGAACAATTTGAACAAAATAGGTACAGGACATCTAGAAGTGTCGCCATGCCGAATATCAAAGCTCTGGCCATACTAGTGTCAGAGAAGAAGATGTTTGAAATGTTCACTATATAACTCTATGTAAAACTGTGATTCCCGGGGCGGTGCCAATTTTGACCCCAGGGGTATGATTTGAACAAACTTGATAGAGAATCTGTAGATCATGCTATGTGCCAAATATCAAAACTCTGGCCCTTGTTGTTACAGACGAGAAGATTTTTTAAGTTTTCACTGAAAAAAATCTATTTTTAGCTCCTGTGACCAAAGTAGGTAAAGGATATCTAGAAGTGTCACCATATCGAATATCAAAGCTCTGGCCATATTAGTTTCAGAGGAGAAGACCTTTGGAAATTTTACTATATAACTCAATGTAAAACTGTGACCCCCAGGGCAGGGCCTACTTTGACCCCAGGGGCATAATTTGAACAAACTTGATAGAAGATCTGTAGGCCATGCTATATGCCAAATAACTAAGCTCTAGCGCTTGTGGTTTCTGACGAGAAGATTATTTAAGTTTTCATTGAAAAAATCTATTTTTAGCTCTTTTGACCTAGAGCGGGTGAACCTAATTCCGAACAGTACCTTCAGCGTTTTTTTTCCTTCTTTTCCTTATACCGAACAAAAAATTCAAATGTCTATTGTTTATAAGTAGTGCGCTTTGACAGGCATTGTGACATCATTTCATGATGAAGGAAAAGAAGACCTTTGAAGACCTTTGGAAATTTTACTATATAACTCAATGTAAAACTGTGACCCCCGGGGCGGGGCTAATTTTGACTCCAGGGGCATAATTTGAACAAACTTGATAGAGGACCTGTAGATGATGCTTTGTGCCAAATACATGTATCTAAGCTCTGGCCCTTGCAGTTTTTGACAAGAAGATTTTTAAAGATTTCCTTATTTTTTTACTTTGGTTGCCATGACAACCAGAGTTCTGCATTTTTTTTAACAAATTTGAAAGAGCTTGACCCAAGGAACATTTCTGTAAAGTTTAGTTGAAATCTGTCAAGCGGTATAAGAGGAGATGTCATTTGAAGCAATTGTTAACGACGACGGACGACAGACACAGGGCCATCCAAATAGCTCATCTTGAGCCTTTGGCTCAGGTGAGCTAAAAACAAACCTTTTCTTCCATGAACAACACTTGCTAGATCCCTGTCTCAGGGAACATTGGATGCTTTGATGAGAATCAAGTCTAATTCCGAAAGCCTCACTGATGAGGACTTTGAAGCTATACTTGAATCCTTCAAAGCATCAAAGAACAGGGACATGGACCTTTAGAGAATCCAATGACAACTACATTTGTAACTGCTGTTGCTTTAAGCCTTCATTAAAGAACAAATTAAAGAAATTATATGGTTAATATTTTCTTTAAATTTTCCCCTAATTGACCAAAATCAACGCATTTTTTCCCCTTCTGTGGGTAGCGAGTATCTTCCCCTAATGGTTAAAAAAAAGCCCTGTCTATTGTCCGATTTCAACCAAAATCAAACTCATCCGAACTCTTATGGTTATATACAATCTGGGCAAGTTTTAGAAATATTGGATAAATATTGTGGCCTCTAGAGTGTAAACAATGTTAAATATGTCATTTTCAGCAATTCAAAGGTAGATAACTCGTGACCTATTTGTCCGATTTTAACCATAATCGAACTATTCCGAACTCTTATGGCAATATACCATCTGAGGAAGTTTGAGAAAGATTGGATAAATATTGTGGTCTCTAGAGTGTAAACACTAAAATTGTTGACACCGGACGACGGACATTCAGGGATTGCAATAGCTCACCCTGAGCTAGCTCAGGTGAGCTAAAAACCAGTGGTTTTGGAGAAGATTTTTCTAGATTTTGAGCACGAATGCCATGGTAGCCAGGAAAATGACCCAACCCACAATTTTAACTGTTCATTCTCCAACCCTACTGATGAAGTTTGGTTGAGTTTAGGTCAATGGCTTCAGAGGAGATGTTATTTGAAAATGTTAACAGACGTCAGACACCAGACATCGGGCTAAAGTGGTCACAATGGCTCATGTGAGTCAAAAACAGTTTTAAATCAGTCAAATTAATTTATTTTTTAAGAAAATGTGGTATAGTTGGTGGCCCTTTTACGGTGCACTTATGCTTTATGACTAAATAGCGAAAACAAGTTGTATTCATGAAAACAACTTTTTATATGCCTATTGTAAAATATATAATCATCGGACAAGTCAACGAGAGCACCGCAAACGGGTGCTGGGCGCTCGACTTTCATATACTTGAGATGGCTACATTTTCCAAACTAGAATGTGTATAGGTGTTTAATGCCCTATTGATCATAGAAGTTTGTAAGCAACAACAACTTTAACATACTTAGACTGCATTCCATTTAAAGTAAACTATAAGTCAAAACAAGGACAACCCAAACCAAAATACTAGCAAGTGGGAAGTTCGTGACAAGCACGCAACAAGCATGCGCACGCTTATTGCAGTCTTAATAAGAATGCAGTCCTAATAAATAAGTGTGCAGAAGCGCGCAAGCAAAGTAAATGTGCGGTGAGGATTTTAACTGGATGCTTCCGCAGTCTTAATTTTTGTTTAAGATTGCAACAAGCGCGTAATTTAGCGCCATAAAAGCAAATTAAGCATGCGGTGAGGATTTCCACAGCAGGCTTAAGTTTTGTTTAAGGTTGCAACAAGCGCGCAATTTTGCGCCATAAGATGACTCTGCAAGCTTAATATAATGTCTGAGTGCTTGATAGAAGTCATTTCATTGGCTCACTGAAGAAGTAAACCTTATTCTGATTGGACTGTTTTGGCTCCAAATTCATATCTTCGAACACAGATAGTAGAAGTGTGTTTACAGAGTTTTGGGACAATTTCTCCAAATTGCAAGTTTTAGTCATACAATTAAGAATATCAGGATAGACAATATAAACAGGTATGTTTAATTTATTCTGAAGCAGCTAGCTATAGCTAGTTAATAATTTTTAAAAGAATGTTACAGAGATTTTCAGTTGATTTGCTTCAAAATCAGACTGATGTAAACAAATTGCATGTATATAATGATGCAAGTTGTTTGTATTCAAATTCAGGCAGCTAACCAAATGGTGATGAATAAATAGGTTAAACAATTATTCTTCCAATTTTACTCTATACTCTTTTATTTGAAATGAATGAAATGCTATTTGTTTAATGTTGTTGTTTTTTAAACTGTCAAGATCATTTTTGGATGTAACAAGCACCTTAGAGCTGATATCCCCTGCCGCAGCGATTGTCCAGAAGAAAGTGGCAAACTTTAATGTGGGAAGAAGGGGCAAATGGTGATCACCTGTCTTTAAAGATCAACATTCAAAAGCTTTTTACAAAGTTTTATAAAATCCATTCAATTTTGTACATGTTAAAGCCTAAATAATACAAAAAATAAAGCCGTTTGTAGCATTATAAATCTAAGTATGACAGGGGCAGGTAACTCTTGATTCAAATTAAACAGTAATTAAACACTTTCAAGAACTTATAATTGTGTGAAAGTATTATTAAAAACAAGAGCCGCATGCGGCCCTAAATCGCTCACCTGAGGAACTATTGTGTTATACTCGATGCATAATGAAGTTTGTCATTGCATGTATGTGGACTGTTGCATGAAACTGAACAACTCGGAATTATGTTTACCTGTAGAAGTCTATGTAAAACTGATAAGCACCGGGGGTCCATTTTTTACCCTGGGGTCATGATTTGAACAATCTTGGTAGAGGACCGTAAGGCAAAGCTAGATGCCAAATATAAAAGGTATGGGCCTTATGGTTTCAGAGAAGAAGAGTTTTAAAGGTTTCACTACATAAGTCTTTGTAAAACTCATAAGCCCCGGGGCAGGGCCATTTTTGATCCAGGGGTCATGAATTGAACAATCTTGGTAGAGGACCATAAGGCAAAGCTAGATGCCAAATATAAAAGGTCTGGCCCTTACGGTTTCAGAGAAGAAGATTTTTAAAGGTTTTCCTATATAAGTCTATGTAAAACTGATAAGCCCCGGGGCTGGGCCATTTTTTGCCCTGGGATCATAATTTGAACACTCTTAGTAGAGGTCCATAAGGCAAAGCTACATGCCAAATATAAAAGGTCTAGGCCATACGGTTTCAGAGAAGAAGAGTTTTAAAGGTTTTCCTATGAAAAACTGATAAGCCCCGGGGCGGGGCCATTTTTGACCCGGTGGTCATTATTTGAACAATCTTCCTAAATGTTCACAACATGATGCTACTTGTGAAATTTGGTTGTCCTAGGACTTATAGTTATTGACAAGAAGATGTTTAAAGTTTTGGCTTTAGTTGTCAATATTACGTTAATACGGAAAATGACCACGCCCTCTGGCGGCCATGTTTTTTGACGGATCAAAATTCTTTGAACAATTTTGAAAGTATATTAATTGAGAAACATTTTGGTTTAAATCAAATTGAAATTGGACCAGTAGTGTTTGAGAAGAAGATTTTTTTAGATATCGTGCATGGTTGCCATGGCAACAAGACCGATTGCCCCACCCACTTTTTTGAACAATTTTTGAAGCTCACAACTACAGTATGTATCTGACCAAGTTTGGTTAAAATTTGGCCATTGGTTTCAGAGAAGAAGTTATTTGAAACAAATTGTGAACAGACGACACCGACACCGACACCAACACCGACGTACGACGGACGGCAACCGATCACAATAGCTCACCTTGAGCACTTTGTGCTCAGGTGAGCTAAAAAATCAGAACTGTAGAATTTACTAGAGTGTAAACACATTTTCAACTCATCAAGGGCAGAGTATTCTTGACTTATTTGCACATTTTCGACAATAATTGAACTCATTCTATAAATAATAGCCATATATGATTTAATTTTTTTTTTCTTCAAAATCCATTCACATTTGTACACAATAGCATGTAAACAATAAAGCCATGTTGAGCATTACTAAGTACATAAAGGGCAGATAATTCTTGCCACAAAGTATCCTTTTTTGACAATATTTGCAACTCTTATATTTATATACATCGTGTGTAAGTTAAATCAAAATCCATTAACCTAAAGACTGTAGTTTCTAGATGGTAAAAACTGTTAAATATGGTTTTTTCGACTCATCAAGGGCAGACAACTGTTGACTAGTTTCTCCGTTTTCAAAAATGATAACAATTATTTGAAAACTAATAGCCATACATAGTTTAAGATTTTTTTTATCAAAATCCATGCATATTTATAGATACTAGGATGTAAACAATATTAAAATAAAGCATTTTCTAGCATTTCTAAGTACATCAAGGGCAGATAACTCTTGCCACAAGTATCCTTTTTTGACAATAATAGCACACCTTCAAGAACTTTTACTTATAGACATTGTGTGCAAGTATCATTTAAATCCATTCATAATTGTAGTTGCCAGAGAGTAAAAACAGTTAAATATGGCATTTTTTACTTATCAAGGGCAGATAACTCATGACTAATTTCTCCGTTTTCAACAATAATCAAATTCATTTGAAAACTAATAGCCATACATAATTCAAGAAAGTTTTTTCAAAATCCATGCATATTTATAGGCTCTAGTATGTAAAAAATTTCTAAGTACATCAAGGGCAGATAACTCTTGTCACAAGTATCTTTTTTTTACAATAATTGCACACCTGCAAGAACTTGTACTTATAGACATTGTGTGCAAGTATAAACGAAATATGTTGAATACTGTAGTTGCTAGAGTGTAAAAACTGTTAAATATGGCATTTTTAACACAAAAAGGGCAGATAACTCATGAATTTTTAAAATTTTCTGAAAAAAATTGCATTTCCCACAGTGCTCCTATGATGACAAATAAGTATACCAAGTTTCATCCAAATCTGTTTATCGGTTTCGGAGATACAGTTGCGGACGGAAAACGTGACGGACGCACGCACAGACGGACAGCCGGACGTGCCACCGAATTGGGTTAGAGGGCCTTTTCTTTTGTTATTTTCTTTTGTTCGAATAACGGGCCACGGCCCCTTAGTGTATTGTTACGGAATGAACTCCATTGTCTTCTTTTGTTATGTTTACCGTTATCTGGCCCTCTAACCCACTTTAGTGGCGCGGACGGACAGACCTAAAACAGTATCCCTCTGCCTTTCAGCAGGGGATAACAATCCAATATGGAGGATGGTTTAAACAATTGTAATTTTTCCAATAATCAGATTAATTTAAGCGTGCATGCCCACAAAAAAGCGTGCGGTCACCTGTATGCACATTTGATTTAAGCGTGCTTATACCGCATTCTTGCAAGAATTTAAGCGCGTGGCTGCATGCTTAATATAAGCGCGCGACTGCACACATACAAGCTTAATTTAAGCATGCAGAGGCCTGTATGCACGCTTAATTCAAGCGTGCAGCACACTTAATAAGATTGCGATTGTTGCAATTGCACGCTTGTGCGCTTGCACACTAGCAAGAATGCACGCTTATTAAGGCTGCACTCGCTAAAAAATTAATAATCAAGTTTGCGATTCTTTTAGTCGCTCACTTGCAAGCGTGCCAAACAAGCACGCATAATCTTAAAATTAAGGTAGTGCGCGCTTACTTAGATTGCGACTGCAATCTTATTGCAATCTTATCGCAATCTTCCTGCATGCTTAATTAAGTGTCTGATTTTGGTTTGGGAATATCTTTGCCTTGTTGTAATGAGTTGCCCTTTTGAAACTAAACAAGAATTCAAATATATTGGAAGTTTGTAGGGATGTGCAATAAAACCGGTTTTCCAATATATTGCAATACGTTCTGAAAACAATACGTACCGGTACGGTTCAGAATATATTGCAATATATTGACAAGACTAGAAAAAATGTTTTTTTCCTCTATGATAAATTGATTAAATTCCCTTTGTTTCACAACTAAAATTATTCACAATTTTGTTTTGTTCAAACTAAATAAGCAGCTTGCAGGGCAGAGGGATTTCCTCTTTCTTTGTTTTTACCCGCTGTATATTAATAGATATGTTAGGATGATTAAGTATTGGGGTAAGATTGTCAACACTGATAATATATTTTAATAATTTATACAATATTTGTATAATAATTTAGTATATGATTGCAGCAGGGGTATTAAAAACTGGGCCAGCAATATCAAGCATCTGTTAGATGAATACGGATTTTCTCATGTATGGAAATATCCGAACGAAATAAATTTTAAAAGTTTTCATATTTTGTTTAAAGAACGCCTTGTTGACGTCTTTAAACAGCAATGGTGTGTATCATTAAGTAATAGTCAGTCATTGTTAATGTATAAAAATTATAAATCCATATTTGAATATGAGGCATATTTAGACAAGCTACCTAAGAAATTGAGAATACCAGTATCGAGATTAAGATTATCTTCACATAACTTAAGAATCGAAACTGGTCGTTATTCTCAAGTTAGAACTGAACGTAATCTAAGGTTCTGCTTGCATTGTGATAAGCACGATTTGGAAGACGAATATCATTTTGTACTTGTGTGTCCGGTCTATGCTGATATACGTTGTACGTTTATCAAGTCATTCTATCGTAAAAGACCTAGTGTTTTTAAATTTATTTCACTGATGCAAATTGAAAATTCTAAAGAGCTATTCAAATTGAGTAAGTTTTTATCCGAAGCGTTTAAACGACGATTGCCAATATCAAATACTATTTAAGTACATGTATCTTTATTGTACTTAGATCATCAACTTTGTGTAAAAACCTAAAGAGATTGAAACAAATTTAACTGTTTAGAGTTCAACCTCTTTTTGTTCGATACAACATGAATTGATATACATGTATGTTACTTTAAAGTACAAAATGCAAGTGATGATTGTTTTGAAGTTCTTGACATGTGACTATGTTTATATTATTATGATTGTATTGATGTAATAAGAAACACTATGTGTTTACAATACTGAATAAAGAAATCTTGAATCTTGAATCTTTGTTTTTAGCACAGGGCATGGTATATTATCGATGAATCGCTGCCTAATCAATGTGCATATCAGATCTAATAACTGAATGTTGTGAATGAAAAACATAAAAATTCTTAAAATATGTATCAAATACAATGTACTGACATTGTCAGTCATTTTAGAAAAAAATCTTCATTTAAAATATGTGATTAGAACTTTGTCTGATACTGTCATTGGCACTGTTATATGCCATACCCTGTCAATTACCATCATGGTGGACAATTTGGTTATGAAAATCCCGAAAGGAATGGCTGGGAGCATTTCAGAATTGAAAATACAGCAGCACATATTCATATACAAAATCATGAGAAACAGTGCAATGTAACATGGTTGTTAAGATTCAAAGTGGTACAACTACTTTGTCTTCACATATTCACCCCAGATCCATAGCTTAAGTTCACTCTAATAACACGCAATATATTGCAATACGTATTGCAATACAGTGATGGAGTATCCATCCCTAGAAGTTTGAAATTAATAACTTTCTACAGTTACTGAATAATTTCATACACAAATTCTTGGTCAAACAAGGGCAGTAACTCTGCAATGACAAATCCCATGGTTATCTGCCTTGTTGAAAGGTGATGCCGTTTTGAAACTGAACAAGTTTTCAAATTTCAAGTTAATACCTATGGTAGTTCTTGAGAAATCTAATTAAATTCTAAAAAGTCAATACCAAAGGGCAATAACTCTGGAATCACAAAACCCAGGGTTACCTGCCCTCTAGTAACAAGTATTTAATGTTTCAAGTAAAAACCTATGGTAGTTATTGAGAAAATTCAATTTACAAGTTTTATGTAAATATTCTTGTTTGAATGAGTTGCGGCTTGCCCTTTTGATGTAACACAAATACTTAAAATTTCAAGTTAATACCTTTGACAATTATTAAGATATTTCAATTTACAAGTTTTAAGTAAATAAAACAAGGGCAATTATTCTAGAATTACAAATCACAGAGTAACCTACATTGTTGTAATGAGTTGCCCTTTTGATGCTAAACAAGTATTCCAAGTTTCAACTTAATATCTTTCATAGTTATTCAGATATTTAAATTTACAACTTTTAGGCTAATAAAGCAAGGTCAATAACTCTGGAATGAGAAATATCAGGGTCACCTGTCTTGTTGAAATGAGTTGCCCTTTTGATACTAAACAAGTATTCAAAGTTTCAAGTTAATATCTTTCATATTCATTTAGATATGTTAATTTATAAATTTTAAGTAAATAAAACAAGGGCAATAACTCTGAAATGACAAATCCCATGGTTACCTGCCTTGTTGTTATGAGTTGCCCTTTTGATACTGCACAAGTATTCCAAGTTTCAAAAGGATACCTTTGATAGTGTTTGAGATATGTTAATTTATAATTTTTAAGTAAATAAAACAAGGGCAATAACTCTGAAATGACAAATCCCAGGGTTACCTGCCTTGTTGTTATGAGTTGCCCTTTTGATACTGAACAACTGTTCCAAGTTTCAAAAGGATACCTTTGATAGTTATTGAGATATGTTAATTTATCATTTTTAAGTAAATAAAACAAGGGCAATAACTCTGAAATGACAAATCCCAGGGTTACCTGCCTTGTTGTTATGAGTTGCACTTTTGATACTAAACAAGTATTCCAAGTTTCAAAAGGATACCTTTGATAGTTATTGAGATATGTTAATTTATATTTTTTACGTAAATAAAACAAGGGCAATAACTCTGAAATGACAACTCCCAGGGTTACCTGCCTTGTTGTTATGAGTTGCACTTTTGATACTGAACAAGTATTCCAAGTTTCAAATGGATATCTTTCATAGTTATAGAGATATGTTAATTTATAATTTTTAAGTAAATAAAACAAGGGCAATAACTCTGAAATGACAAATCCATGGGCTACCTGCATTGTTGTTATGAGTTGCACTTTTGATACTGAACAAGTATTCCAAGTTTCAAAAGGATACCTTTGATAGTTATTGAGATATGTTAATTTATATTTTTTACGTAAATAAAACAAGGGCAATAACTCTGAAATGACAAATCCCAGGGTTACCTGCCTTAATGTTATGAGTTGCATTTTTGATACTGAACAATTATTCCAAGTTTCAAATGGATATCTTTCATAGTGTTGAGAAAAGGACTCTTACAAAAACCTTAACCAAACAAGAGCGTGTCCCAGTTACACGAATGCCCCCGATGATATAGGGAGGGGATTCCAGACTATCAAACTATCAAATGTAAAATGTACGAGTTAGAGAGCAGAAACTGTCATGGAGCGCCATAAAAGCGCCATTTTGAGGAATTCAAGGGCCATTACTCCAAAGAGCCTAGCATAAATTAGCGCCGCTGGTTATCCAACTTGGTCTCCATTTTATGTCAACAAACATTTTCAGAAAGTTTGGTGAAGATCAGATGAAAAGCAATGTGTTTGTGCAACACAAATGCCCCCAGCCAGCGTCATGTTCTGTAATGTAATGCTTATTTGCAAAAGTAGGTCAAAAGTCATGGTCGCATGGTAAATGAAACATTGGCATGGTTGAACAAGTCTTAACACAAGAAACATACAATGCACATGTACATACAAAGTATGGAAGCTCTAGGCCTACTGGTTCAAATGTTATAGGCATATAAAGATTTATACAAAAGCCGGTCAAAGGTCAAGGTCACAAGGGCAAAAGCATAGGTATGGTTGGAAAGGTCTTGACACAAGAAATATATAAACAAAATATGAAAGCCGTAGGCCTACTGGGGCAAATGTTATAGCCATTTAAAGATTTTAACAAAAGTAGGTCAAATGTCAAGGTCACAATGTCAAAAAGTTTTGTATGGTTGGAAAGGTCTCGCCACAGGGAAGACACCTGCCAAGTATAAAAGGCCCAGGTGCAAAAATGCAAAAGTTATAGCCAAGGTTAAGGTTTTTGGTTAAAGTTTGATTAAATAGGTCAAAGGTCGTGGTCAAGGTCACATGGTCATAGACTTTGGTATAATTGGAAAGGTCTTAACACAAGAAATATGCATACAAAATATGAAAGCCCTGGGCCAACTGGTGCAAATTATATAGCCATTTAAAGATTTTTACAAAAGTAGGTCAAATGTCAAGGTCAAGGTCACAAGGTCAAACAGTTTTATATGGTTATAAAGGTCTTGCCATGAGGAATACACATGCCAAGTATAAAAGGCCCAGGTTTAAAAATGCAAAAGTTATAGCCAAGGTTAAGGTTTTTGGTTAAAGTTTGATTAAATAGGTCAAAGGTCAAGGTCACATGGTCAAAGATGTTGGTATGGTTAGAAAGGTCTTGACAAAAGAAATATGCATACAAAATATGAAAGCCCTGGGCCTACTGGTGCAAATGTTATAGCCATTTAAAGATTTTTACAAAAGTATGTAAAATGTCAAGGTCAAGGTCACAAGGTCAAAAAGTTTTATATGGTTGGAAAGGTCTTGCCATGAGGAATACGCATGCCAAGTATAAAAGGCCCAGGTTTAAAAATGCAAAAGTAATAGCCAAGGTTAAGGTTTTTGGTTAAAGTTTGATTAAATAGGTCAAAGGTCAAGGTCAAGGTCACATGGTCAAAGATGTTGGTATGGTTGGAAAGGTCTTGACAAAAGAAATATACATACAAAATATGAAAGCCCTGGGCCTACTGGTGCAAATGTTATAGCCATTTAAAGATTTTTACAAAAGTAGGTCAAATGTCAAGGTCAAGGTCACAAGGTCAAAAAGGTTTGTATGGATGGAAAGGTCTTGACACATACCACGTAAAAAAGGTCCAGGTACAAAAATGCAAGAGTTATAGCCAAGGTTAAGGTTTTTGGCACAGACAGACGGACGGACGGACGTTCTCACAGTTGGACATTTGTTGGGTATATTTTTTGTTTAAAAGTACCCAACAGTACACTAAAATACCCAACAATAACAAGAGGGCAATCACGGAATGAATGGAATCTATTGTTCTCCCTACCGAACAAAGGACCTTTCGTGCGCTCGGACAGACGGACGGACGGACAAACCAACAGACATGACAAAAACTATATGCCCCCGAATCGTAGATTCTGGGGGCATAAAAACTTAACCGACGCAGACGCTGACGCAGACGACAGGGTGACGACAATAGCTCGACTTTTCGAAAAAGTCGAGCTAAAAATGGTTAAGAATCATAAAATTATTTTATTGACCGGGTTGGAAAACATTGGCATGAAATCATGTTGCTTTTTGTTTTGTTTGTAGTTGTCTGACCTCTTGGAGCTATGTATCCTTCTTTGAAAATCCGTAAAGGCATGTTACAAACCGTACCAATCCGTTCTTTCCCCAGTTTACTCCGCGATAATCCCTGTAGCTAAACCTTACCAACCATTTCTGAACCGTTCCCATATCACTGTCCTTGCAATTTTCATCTGTACCCATCTTGGACAGTTGCAGGTCAAAACGCCCCCAAGTCAAAACGCCCCCAAATTGGTCAAAACGCCCCCAACCCATAGTCAAAACGCCCCCATTTATATATAAATCTTGTTTTTATGCTATGTTGTGAACTTTTCTTTGTTTTTTATATGACTTTTAATCTATAATTGCTAATTTCTTATATTTTAACAGGTGATTTCAAATTCCCGGATATTGTTAGCCGTTAATAAATACTTGAGTATTTACTGCAATAAAATTAGATGTGCATTTGCTGATATACACTTACAGAAAATAAATATAAAGTAGTCACTTGATCTTAATAACAGAAATAGGTAAAGGGTTAGAACTTCCATCTCCATAATTTATAACTTCATTTTTTAACAACCATATACTTTATGCGTGCTGTTAATTATCGCCTCGTGTTTGCCGAAGTGCTGAAGTGATTGCCAAAGGTGTGAAGTGTGAGACCAGTACATGAGTGTTTATTCCTTTAAAAACAATCATTGCTTTCATGTATAAAGTGTCAAACATTTTGGATCCTTATCAGATGCCGTGTTATGCGGCGTCTGACCAGGATCCAAGCTGTTTACAATTAAAATTGGCCCCCGGGAAAACGGCAGTGATGAGGTTAAGCAAATTTTATTTTTCATATGTTTGTCGGAATAAAAGCCCTTCTGGGCTTATGTTATACTGTTACAAATAACCGACCTAAAATAAAATTTGTCTATGTCTATTGTCTATCTATGTCTATAAACGAATGCTGTAAATATTAAATTTGAATAAGGAATATCTTTTATTAACAAGAGGGCCTGAAGGCCCTGATATCGCTCACCCTTTGTAATGAAGCCTGATAGCTTTACCTTTAAATTTCACCCGTTTTATTCTAAATCCATTCAAGTTTGTCGACCTACTGTAGTATAGTAGAGTACATCAAAGGCAGATAATTAGAGCCTAAACAATACTGAAATGAAGCCTTTTTCTAGCATTTCAAAGTATATCAAGGGCAGGTAACTATTGCCAAAATGATTACATTTCAACAATAATTGCACTCCTTCCAGAACGTATAGCTACATCCTTTGTGTACACAGTATAATCAAAATCCATTGAAAACATGTAGTTGCTAGAGTGTAAACGCTGTAAAATATGGCATTTTCAGCAATTCAAAGGTAGATATCTCTTGATCTATTTGTACGATTTCAATCATAATCACCCTTTTTTAACTCTTATGGTCATATACAATTTGGGCAAGTTTGAGAGAGCTTGGATAAATATTGTGGCCTCTAGAGCGTAAACACTGTTAAATATGGCATTTTCAGCAGTTCAAAGGTAGATAACTCATGACCTTTTGATCCGATTATAACCATAATTGAACTCATTCGAAGTCTTATGGTAATATACAATCTGAGTAAGTTTGAGACAGATTGGATAAAATTTGTGACCTCTAGAGTGTAAACATCGTTAAATATGGCATTTTCAGCAATTCAAAGGTAGATAACTCTCGACCTATAAATCTGATTTCAACCATAATCAAACTCATATGAACTCTTATAGTCATTTACAATCTGAGCAGATTTGAGATACATTGGATAAAAATTGTGGCCTCTAGAGTGTAAACACTGTTGAATATGGCATTTTCAGCAATTTAAAGGTAAATAACTCTTGATCTATTCGTCCGATTTCAACCAAAATCGAACTCATCCGAACTCTTATGGTCATATACAATCTGGGGAAGTTTTAGAAAGATTGGATAAATACTGTGGTCTCTAGAGTGTAAACACCGTTAAATATGGCATTTTCAGCAATTCATAGGTAGATAACTCATGACCTATTTGTCACATTTTAACCATAATCGAACTCATCCGAACTCTTACGGCAATATACCATCTGAGCAAGTTTGAGAAAGATTGGATAAATATTGTGGCCTCTAGAGTGTAAACAATAAAATTGTTGACGCCGGACGACGCACGCCGGTAGTGTTGTATAATCGGTCCGAAAACCATAATCGATTATAAACGATTATTGGTAGCCATAATCGATCGATGATCGATTATATAATCGTTTTAACATAAACTATTATATATGTACTGCTGAATATATGTGATACTCATGTTTGCATTTGTATGTTATATATCTACATAATTTTGCAAACAATGCACCCATATGAAGCCAAATCAAGAACAAAGCAGCAATTTGATAAAACAGTTAAATTAAAGTCCTATTTTTATTTGCTAATTAATTGAGCTTGCTTTGTACTTATTGTATACCACTTCTTTTACTACCTGTAATTACTATTGATGCAGCAGTTCATCTGGGTAAACATTGTTTAAAAAGCTCTTGGTTTGGAATCAACTGTTTCATTTATATATTTGGTGCAAGTAAGTAAAACAATTTATAAAAATTATTTCAAGAACAAATATTAAAGAACACAACTTTTTCAGATTAACATTACAGTCAAAGCTTACTTAACCATACTTTAAGGATACATACCCGGTAGTGAACACATGAAAGGCAGCTTTTTGTTAAATGTGGGTTGGAAGTAATGCAGAACACTCCCATAGAAGCATTCTGCATTACATCCAACCTGCATTAAGCTACAATCTGTATTTTATATGCACAATGCTTCTTCATAACTTTATCATAAATAATCGAACATAATCGATTATGGCAAATCATAATCGATTATCGTCGATTATGGCTTTTTTTCGATCAATGATCGATTATAATCGATCATCGCTACAACACTACACGCCGGACATTCGTATCTAATATCTACATGTATCTCCAAATTTTGTTTCGTTGGAGAAATTGGTAAACGCATATACTACTCTTAGCTAGTAGACTGCTGTGTGTACCTGTATTTCTTCTCCAAATTTCGTCTAGCTGGAGAAGCATATCATATGGGTACCCCAGCATTACTGTTGGCAAAAATGAAGTATTTATTTATTTATTTTTTTATTCATCCTATTAGGTAGAGCTTGGTAAATACCTGTATGCTTTCTTCTTCCATGTACATGTAACCTCGATACTTCTTGATAACTATTATGACACATCAATATACAAATTGAAAGAGTGAACTCGAGCCAGCATAGACCACGATCAGAGGCCGAGTTACCTAGGAACTGATCATGATCTAAACTGTCAGGTGATATGTATGACTATATATGGAACACATTTTGGTTAACATCTGTTTATTCATAAGAAATACTTTTTATTTAGGCTTTATTATAAATTATAAAAATTTCAAATGAATTTGCGTATTCCCAACTAATGACCTCTCTATTGATATGTATGTTTTCTATTTGTATAAATGTTAATGCTGTCCACGGTAGTGGACCTTATACAGATATATTTCAATAAAGTTTCAAAGTTTCAAAAGGATTGCAAAAGCTCAACCCGAGCTAGCTCAGGTGAGCTAAAAAATGGTTTTACATGCGACTTTAATTATCGAACTGCAAAGAAGACCACTGTTTCTCTTTCAATCCTGCAAATCTACTGTACTCATGAGTTGAAGGTTCTAAAGTTCTATATAGTCTCCCATAACTCGGTATAGAGTGGCATTGCACTTTTTCATCAAGCATTATATATTCGACATTATGGCCATTTATGAGACAAAAATAAGCAATATACTGTATCAAAACCGCCAGCCACACTTCATTGGGTGACCGCTAAACACGTCAAGCTTATAATATATAAGATGATGTGGCGGATTTCTTAATCTACTTTATATGAATATTTATATGTAACTAAGATGATGTAGATCTACTTTGTACAAATCTGAAAGAAAATGATATGTTCTGTTCTTAAGCACATGCTATTATGGGCACGTGTGCAAACTCATTATGTGATTACAAAACGTGTGAAATCTAGGTGATCAGTGTCTCTTGGCTAAAGAGGAAATTTTGTTTTTAATAACAAGTTTTGTTACTTGTATAAATGTCTTCATCTACAATTTATTTGGGAATAAATGATAAACTATACATCGATCGTACTATAAGTTTGAAAAAATACTATATTCTCTTCGCTTGTCCATCCGGAACCCTTAGCGAAAAGGGATTATAAAGTAGCATCCCCGATAAACGCTGATATCGATTTCAGAATCACCTGTTTTCCCTGGGCAGTGTAGAATAAATCATGATAACTTTGCCATTATAACTTCGATTTGGATAAGAATTAATTCATTTAAAAGCTAATAAAGTGAGCTTTAACATGATATAAGTTTAAATAAAATTGGAGGGGAAAAAAGAGACTTTATTGTCAGTTAAAAACGAAATATCGGCTTTTTGTAGGCATCTGGGGCTGATAACAGATTTCTGCAGGTGCCCTCTGGGGGTGACCTAATTAAATCAAGCACTTGAAAGAATTACATAAGGTGATGATAATGAGGTATTATTATCCAATCAGATTAGAGAATGACCTTTCTAATAGTTTTCGAATCCAGTTAATCCGACAATTTGTTCCCGAGTTACAGATCACCAAAGTCATCGTTCACCTACAAGAAAACTAACAGTTCTGTAATATGGATTCGGTGATATTCAAATTCATAATGTTTCAAAGTTTTTAAAAATGTATATTTCAATCAGTACATGTGCTGTTCAATGCCCCGTATCGAGAGTCAAAGTTGAAAGATCACACAATTTTGACACGCTCGCGCGATAAACAATGGGCCGCCATATTGGCTTTTTCCGCATCGATAGATTATCGACGCACACACTATTGATTTAGCTTTTGTTAATGTTTCTTCGCGATATAACATCCTATTATATTAATGAATGAATACATTTACGATAAAACATGCATCCTTTCTTTGTTCAATATAAAGACCTGTAGATTTGAAATCCCGTCGTAACAAAAAAAATCCGGTTTGGCGACGCGAATTTCCCACCCACGGAAATGGATTATTTTACCAGTTAAACTTTTGCTTTGCGACTAAACCATCATATCCCATTAAAGATTATTATAAGAAATGCAGCCCATTAAATATTATACAGAATGAAATAAGAAATGTTTAAAAAGAAATTGATTTTCACCCGAGAGAGATTGCGTTGTATCGGGAAAGTGTACATAAATTCGGACAGTTACATTTTCGGATACACAATATTTTTTTTATGAATTTCTTCAACGATTTTCAAGATATAAGTCATAAACTAACTATTAATTTTTGCTTATGCTTATCTTCAGCTGGAAAAAAGGTTTAGGTCACTTTTCAAACTTTAAATGGACAATTCTTACTTCCAATTAAGTCAAGTACAGTCTACTTGGACACATTAAAATATTTTGCACAATACTGACAAACCATGCAGATCCTGATCAGAGGGATCCTACTGTTTGCATTGGACAAGTGCACTCATCACATACACACTGCTTATGACAAGTATACCTTTTTATGCTCATTTTCAGCTATAATATTCAATATTAATATTACTTGTGTTAACTTGTTCACCACTGAAGTTTTAATAACTTTTATTGATTATTCTGATATCCAATCACCATAATGAACAACCCATTTATTAACTAGATTGTGCTAATTTCAACAGTATATTGCAAAACGACAACACAGTGCAGACAATGTGCCCTTTGATCAGGGTCTACACTAGTCCACATGTGTACAGTTAGATGATATGGAGCTATTTCTCGTCTTTGCCATATCACTGAGGACGGCACCTGTCAAAAGTTAACTTGTCATCACAGGAGTTCATTGATGAGACTACCCATAAATATGCCTTTTTAATTTTACACCCATGATTTATTCCTCCACTGCTTTTTTTTTTATCATGAATATTCATCATAAGAAATATTTACTCATATCCAAGCAGATTGGAACTTAAAGCTGACTTTAGTGAAATTAATCTGGATCCATCCTGTTTGAAAAATAATGCAGGTCATATTTGCATGAGTTACAATATATAAAGAAAGTCTCTTTGTTGTTTTTGTAGAAGTACACTCTTACTGTAACTAGTACTACTAGTCTTAGGCATAAACAGTTTTGAATTTTGATCCTGATCTTCACCCACTGGTGTTTAATCTGGACCTCAATTGTTGTGGAGATGCAAGCCCAGTTTGCAACAGAGATGTTATAACATGTATAGCTTTTATCTGTGTGTGTAAAAAACCTCAAGCAGTTTCGACCTTTAATCCATTACCCCATAATAAATATGCCTTTGATTTATTCCTCCATTGAAGAAAATAGTGAAACTTTATACGGTCATGAATATGCACTATATAAGAAATAGTTTCCTTATTCTTGCAGATGGAAGCTAAAAGCAGTCTGAAAGTAAAGCAGAATATGCCTTGAGGCACTTTCTGCTTTACATTATTCTTGCTTTAAGAAGTAACCTGATTTAAAAACTACAAATGGGCTATGGTGTAATGGGGAAACATACATGTCTTGTTTTGAATAAATATAATCCAGTTTGATTCAACTTTGTTGAAGTAAAACAAACAAATATGTTGCATTGAATTTCGAGATAATTTGCAGTTACCTCAAAACACTTTCAGAACAAGAGCCTGTCCCAGTTACACGAATGCCCCCGATGATACAGGGAGGGGAATCCAGACTATCAAACGTAAAAGTTAGAGAGCTGAAACTGTAGTGGAGCGCCATTTTGAGGACTTCAAGGGCCATTACTCCAAGGGGCCTAGCATAAATTGGTGCCGCTGATTATCCAAATTGGTCTCCATTTTATGTCAACAAAAATTTTCAGAAAGTTTGGTGATGATCAGATGAAAAGCAATGTGTTTGTGAAACACAAATGACCCCAGCCAGCATCATGTTCTGTAATGTAATGCTTATTTGCAAAAGTAGGTCAAAAGTCATGGTCGTAGGGTAAATGAAACATTGGCATGGTTGGAGAAGTCTTAACACAAGAAACATATAAAGTATGGAAGCTCTAGGCCTACTGGTTCAAATGTTATAGGCGTATAAAGATTTATACAAATAAAGGTCAAAGGTCAAGGTCACAAGGGCAAAAAGTAGGTATGGTTGGAAAGGTCTTGACACAAGAAATATATAAACAAAATATGAAAGCAGTAGGCCTACTGGTGCAAATGTTATAGCCATTTAAAGATTTCAACAAAAGTAGGTCAAATGTCAAGGTCACAAGGTCAAAAAGTTTTGTATGGTTAGAAAGGGAAAACACATGTCAAGTATAAAAGGACAAGGTGCAAAAATGCAAAAGTTATATCCAAGGTTAAGGTTTTTGGTTAAAGTTTGATTAAATAGGTCAAAGATCGAGGTCAAGGTCACATGGTCAAAGATGTTGGTATGGTTGGAAAGGTCTTGACACAAGAAATATACATACAAAATATTAAAGCCCTGGGCCAACTGGTGTAAATGTTATAGCCATTTAAAGATTTTTACAAAAGTAGGTCAAATGTCAAGGTCACAAGGTCAAAAAGTTTTGTATGGTTGGAAAGGTCTTGCCAGGAAGATTACACATGCCAAGTATAAAAGGCATAGGTTCAAAAATTATAGCCAATGTTAATGTTTTTGGTTAAAGTTTGATTAAATAGGTCAAAGGTGAAGGTCAAGGGCACATGGTCAAAGAAAGTGGTATGGTAGGAAAGGTCTTGACACAAAACATATACATACAAAATATCAAAGCCCTATGCTAACTGGTGCATATGTTATAGCAATTTAAAGATTTTTACAAAAGTAGGTCAAATGTCAAGGTCAAGGTCAAAAAGTTTTGTATGGTTGGAAAGGTCTTGCCATGGGGAATACACATGCCAAGTATAAAATGCCCAGGTGCAAAAATGCAAAAGTTATAGCCAAGGTTAAGGTTTTTGGTTAAAGTTTGATTAAATAGGTCAAAGGTCAAGGTCAAGGTCACATGGTCAAAGATGTTGGTATGGTTGGAAAGGTCTTGACAAAAGAAATATACATACAAAATATGAAAGCCCTGGGCCTACTGGTGCAAATGTTATAGCCATTTAAAGATTTTTACAAAAGTAGGTCAAATGTCAAGCACAAGGTCAAAAAGGTTTGTATGGATGGAAAGGTCTTGATACAGGGAAGACACATGCCAAGTATAAAAGGTCCAGGTACAAAAATGCAAGAGTTATAGCCAAGGTTAAGGTTTTTGGCACAGACAGACGGACGGACAGACGGACGGACGGACATTCTCACAGTTGGACATTTGTTGGGTATTTTTTTTGTTTAAAAATACCCAACAGTACACTAAAATACCCAACAATAACAATAGGGCAATCATGGAATGAATGGAATCTATTGTTCTCCCTACCCAACAAAGGACCTTTCGTGCGCTCGGACGAACCAACAGACATGACAAAAACTATATGCATAAAAATATAAACATTTACATTTTGATCAGAATCCTTACATAAAATGATAGCTTCATAACCAAATTATTGATTAGTGTGTATGGTTAGCTATCCAAAGGAACATATTTATGTAAAAATTCTGATCACAGTGTAAAAATATCAGTTGAAAAATCTATTAATGTACCTATAATGGTTGTTTTCATTTTGTTTTGGTACGACATATATTTTCTAAATGAATGTTCAACTGCTCTTTACAATTATTTCCATACTTCTAAGAAGTTGTACTTTCATAATTTACTATTTACAGTAGATGCTATGTTGTTGAGAATCTTTTTTAAATATTGAAAAACATGATAAAGGTTTTATTTCAAAATGAAAATGAAAACTTGTGTATTTTAGACCTAGTTTTTGTTGAATAACTTGTTATCCTACCAGTATGCAACAATTCTGATTGCAAAAATGGAATCAGCCAGAAAAAATACATGAGAGTACCAAATTTTACTTTTAAATTTTGAAAAATAAAAAAGTTACAGCAATTTTTTTAAAAAAATCTCTAAATTCGGTTCCGTCGCGATGCGGATATAAGTACATGTACACGATAAAAGGGATTTTTTCCCTAAAAACGTCCAATTTTCGACAACTTCAAATTGCTGTAACTTTTTTTCTAGTAGAGATATCTCCATAATTCAAACTGTTTTGCACTTGTATCTATGAGCCCTTTCATTTAAAACTGCTTTCATTGATATTGGTGATAATTAAAACAAGGGCCACTATGGCCCTAAATCGCTCACCTGGTAACCATGTAACCATGTACACCGTGTGACCTAGTTTTTGACCGGGCATGACCCTCATTCTAACTTGACCTCGATTTCAATGAGACAAACATTTTTTTCAAGTTTCATGAAGATTCAATGAATTTTGCAGTCAGTGTGTTTTTGGATGATTTGACCTAGTGACCTAGTTTTTGACAAGACATAAGCCACATTTGAACTTGACCTATATTTCATTGAGGCAAACCTTTTCATCAAGTTTTATGAACATCCAATGAAATTTGTAGTCTCTAGAGTGTTAATAAGGTTTTTCGATGATTCGACCTAGTGACCTAGTTTTTTACCAGACATGACCCACATTTTAACTTGACCTAGATTTCATTGAGGCAAACATTTTGATGAAGTTTCATGAAGATCCAATGAAATTTATAGTCTCTAGAGTGTTAACAAGGTTTTTCGAAGATTTGACCTAGTGACCTAGTTTTTGACCGGACATAACCCACATTCGAACTTGACCTAGATTTTATTGGGGCAATCATATTGATGAAGTTTCATTAAGATCCAATGGAATTTGTAGCCTCTAGAGTGTTAACAAGGTTTTTCGATAATTTGACCTAGTGACCTAGTTTTTGACCGGACATAACCCACATTCAAACTTGACCTAGATTTCATTAAGGCAAACATTTTGATGAAGTTTCATGAAGATCCAATGAAATTTATAGTCTCTAGAGTGTTAACAAGGTTTTTCGAAGATTTGACCTAGTGACCTAGTTTTTGACCGGACATGACCCACATTCAAACTTGGCCTAGATTTCATTGAGGCAATCATATTGATGAAGTTTCATGAAGATCCAATGAAATTTGTAGCCTCTAGAGTGTTAACAAGGTTTTTCGATAATTTGACCTAGTGACCTAGTTTTTGACCGGACATGACCCACATTCAAACTTGACCTAGATTTCATTAAGGCAAATATTGTGACCAAGTTTCATTAAGATCCAATGAGATTTGAACCTGCTAGAGTGTTAACGAACAATTGTGGACGGACGGACGGACAGACAGACAGACAGACGACGGACATCCAGCGATCCTAAAAGCTCACCTTGGCACTACGTGCCAGGTGAGCTAAAAATGACTGGGGATACTAGATCTATATAAAGTCTTAAAAGATAAACAATTTAAATAGTAACTGGGAGATACATTGAATGAATATGGAGAAAAAATAGTTTTCTAACTGAAAATAACACTTAAAGTAATCAAACAACTTCATTGTTTAAACAAATACCAGTTATTCAAACTAACCTTCGGCTGTAAATGCAGCGCCGCGAATTCCTATCATGACGGAAGTGTGACGTCATCATCCGGGTAACAAAGACGCTTGTACACAATCGGGTCAAATTTATACTGCATGTGAAAGGTCAATTTCCAGACACTCACTATGCTAGTACACGTAATAAACATTTAGAGTTATATTGGAAAATGCGTTATTCGAAATCATTTTACAAAGGGACATTAAAAAATAAGGTACATGGTTAATTTTGGTACTCATTTTTCGAAAATATAATTTTCTTCAAAGTTTCACTAAAATTCCAAGTTTTTTCAGCATTTTTCACGGCTATTATGCTGCACGCATCTATCACCTAACCGGAACCGCTTTTGCGATGACGTAAGCAAACCGCACACACTTTATCAAGCGTTTTTGTGAAGCTTCCGGATTGGTAGTAAGGGTCCGGTTATGGAGAATGGAGGATATATAGTAAGGTCAACTTGTTTTGGGTTTAGGGCCTCGCAACATCTTTTTTAGGGGCCCGGTGATGTCGAGATGTACATTAGGATTATGACAAGTATAAAAGTATATACTCAGCAGAGTTCCCATTCACGCACAGATGTACGTGATTCACGTATAATTTCAAAAAATCACGCATAAAATCAATGCCCTGAACGTGCATGCACGTACAGATTTTTGTTGCAGTTAATGCCTAAATCGGATGTAAGAAGACCAGTTTTATTAACAAAACAACAAAATACAAGTTAAACGTCAAAGTCCGACGCGTCAGTTTAGATTTGTTTTCATTTTCCTTATAGTGTCTATCAGGCGCTTGACAATTCTTATCATTCTTAATACGTAAAGCGCCTGGTTCACCCGCATCGCGAATATGATGATTAAGCGGTTTAAAATAGATTGTGGGATTTCCCGTCTCTGTGCCTAATAAAGTCGCTATTTTTTCTATAAATTTTTGTTTTTATAAGAATTCAATACTTATTTAGAGGAATATGTGTTTGAAAAATGCTGACAAATGATTAAAACAAAAAGTCCGGTCATAGGTTTAATTCTGGTCACTTTCGATTTCAAAACAGCGACGCCATTTTTATGCGAAATCCAAACAACACAGTCGAAAAACTGGACGGGTTATCAGATGTATTTTATCCCGTCTATTAACAATGTTGGGGAAAATGCCTGATTTAGCGAGACACAGTCTCAGCATAGGCCTACTCATTCGTGTAGTCTGCAAATATGTCGGCTAAGAAATAATGTGAGAGATACGAACAGTACACATCCAAACAAATGATATAAAAATTTAACGGTGGAACCACAACTTTCCAAAGATCATCCCTGGTGCATATCCATTGTTTGAATACGGATTGCTACTTTGTTATGGGCCAACTCGTCGTAGATACGTCATATGCCTTTCGGCCCTGACTCATTGTAATTTGTCCCTGGCGTCCTCGCATCAGAAGAAACAGAAAAAACTTTTCATATACACCCTTAGTCCTTCATAGAAAGCCGTTGCATATGCTAATATCAACATTTCCCATCATTTTTGTGATATTTAACAGTTTTCAGTTTCTGGAATATTTGTGGCGTTATTTGACGGAATTTGATGAAATAAAAAGTAGATATTGATAAATTAATCATTTCCCGAGGGTACCACAAGAGAATATCGGCGATCTAGTTTATTTTAGCATCAGTTTAAGTCGATAGTAAAGACTAGGTGTTGAATTGCGCTGTTTACCTTGTATCTATAATAGAAGATAGTAAAAAAAAAAAAAAATTTTTTTTTTTTAAAAAAGGGGGGGGGGGTGTTAATAGATAATAAAGTATGTGTCAAGTACCTGTGTCCTGGACTATCATCAATGATAGATTCTATTGTTGTTCAATATTTAGCACTTTAATGTCTTAGAATTTAATCTAGATCACAAAAAAACTCGTATTTCATAATAAGTCTATTATCATGTTTGTATCAGAATTTGAATGCTCTAAATGCGTGCATTGAAACATGGATCTAACTATAAAGCGTCGTAAGCCTAGGAAATATGCTATTTATAGATTTATTTGGTTTTCCCAGTTTTATTTTTAATCAATAGACGCAACTGTCCTTCAACTGGGATGGTTCAACCTATATGTTGTGGAAACAAAAATAGCAATGCAAAATAGTTACCTTGTTAGCAACCCAAAATTACAATATTAATTAGAAAATATCTAATTCAGAAATGCACCACACAGTAGATCTAGATCTATTTATAATGTTGTGCTGGATTAAGCAAGTAAATATTCTATTTATAGATTTAATTGGTTTTCCTAGTTTTATTTTTAGTCAATAGTAAAGCAAACTAAACACGTCTGCTTAAAATTGTCGTCTGCTGTTTTTCTTAACGTTACATATTAGTGGACATTTTGACAGTCGAAATATAATGACGAGTGACAAACAGCTTCAATCAAGATCAGACGCAGTCTGATCTGGATTCAAAATGTTTGCAAATGTAACACAATCTTCGTCTCGCATAGGGTGTTGTTGTAGAGAGGGGCTACTGTAATGCAAACAAGACACTGTCTATTACTTTTTTTAATAACGAACAAAGCAATAGACGCTGTAAAATAAACATGAAGTGTACCAATTTTACCAAATAGTAATTTTACCTCTAAAAGTTTAAGCACAATGTAATGGATTCTCGTCCTTTCACGACAGGTCGAAGCCGTCTGGCATTTCGTATCATTCACGCGCCTTCGGATAATACACATTGTTACGAGAAGACGGCTAGTTTTAGTCCGCTTTGAACAATAATTGAATTTACATGAACCATCGTGGTGAACTTTAAACACATTATCTAAATTCCATTAAAATTAAATCTTGACTTTAGGCGTGTCCTTGACGACAATTCCTCCCGGGCACCTGCTGAAAGCCCAGAATGCATAGTATGCCTTTCCGGGTGTTGAATAAAGGTATGACTAAAAGCTAAGAGTTATAAGCCGTTTGCGGCTAAAATAACTATAGTCCGGGCAGGAAACTCAAAATATCATCTGAACCTTGCACTGAGTTGCATAGTAAATGTTTTTGCAGTTATGAATAGCTGATACCTTGTAGTCTATGAAACCGATTGATGATCATCTGTCACCATTGGGCATCTCTCAGAATCCAAGATGGCCGCCAAGATGGCCGCCAAAATTAATAAACTCTTATTAACCCATCATAAACATGGTAAAACATTAGTCTAAAGGCCAAAAAATGACTGATACGTGCATTTAAATATTTATTGGCCTTTATATAATACTTTGATCAGGTAATTATCAGCTGAATTTTAAAAATTTAGTCAAAATGGCGGCCATTTTGCCTAAAAACCGGATGATCCAACCACTAGTTATTTGAATACCAGGCTTATACCCTTACACTGTCCTTGGGCAACAAGCTTGTCCTCTTTGGATATCTACATTTGTAATGATGCAAGACTGGAAGCCTTTGGCAGCTCTCAGGATCCAAGATGGCCGCCAAGAAGGCGGCAAGAATTGTTAAACTCTAATTAATATAGTTTATCATCCATCCGATTACCAAGCTACAGTCCCACAACTGTGCTTGGCCATCCAATAATATCATCTTTGGATATCTATAATTGTATCGATGCAAGACTGACACTCTTTGCAGCTCTCAGGATCCAAGATGGCAGCCATAATGGCCGCCAGAATCGATCAACTAATTAATATCAACATATCTTATCATCCATCCGGTTCAAATACGATTAAGTGCCTAAATATGAGTAGAATATGTCATACAGTATTTATTTTCATCGATTCATTACTAGGCGTCGGAACCGATCGATATTTTTTTCAGAAAAAACGCTTGATCGATGACAACACATTGTTATTCTGGAAAATATCAAACGTTACTGATGACGCACGATGCTGGGTATATTTGGGGGTAACTACCTTAAACAAGCTGCACCAGTTTAATCAGCATTTTAATGATATAAAATGATGAGGCCATTTGCATCAACGCTTTTCAATTACAACAGCAACATAACTATAGAAATTATTCATATTTCACAATACTATAAGTACCTATCTAATTGAAATGTTTAAATATGTCTTAATATCATGCTACAACCACAATTCCAGAATCATTGAAACATGTAGACAAACATAATAAATATGAGAGATTATTGAAGGAAGTCAAAGGCTGATTCACTACTTTTAACCACGTCTATACTTATCATTCATAGCTCTGATTCTACTATACTTTGTTTGTTCATTACAACAAATACTTTCTCCACGGCATGCACTGAATACAGTGCAAGACAGACGATAACTATTGCAATGACATCACATACTGGGTCAAGGTGCCAGACTGCCACATGAACACTTGATCATTTTCAGTACATCCTGTGGTGCATACTGAACTCCATAGGGAAGCAGAACTAGCAAAATCTATTTCTGGTTTTCATCTTTGAACCAGCCAAAGCCAATGGGATCTATTGCTGGAGGGACCGGTCCTGTCACCAAAAGCATGCTTCCATACACATGCTTGAAAGTGTGCTCAAACACTTCAGTTGTTGGGGGAAGTGTATCAAGAATCAGTGCAAATACAGCTGTTACCCGGCCGTTTTGGACCAAGCTCTAATTCTGGCATAAGACATTGTCGTTGTATTCTCAACACCATAGCACGATTCGACGAACTCTGATGATTCCTTTTCAACATCTTGTATGTCTGCTGTAAAACATCTCCTAGTGATTTCAGGGAATGTTCCTTGGAATTTAGGACTTTAAGCACTTTGCCCTTGCCTATTCCGTGAAAGCTTGGAACAATGTCACATCCAGATATTTTGCATGAGCAGCCGGCAAGTCAGACACAATGTCTTTGTTAGCATCCACAGTTGCATTTATGTCAATGATTGTTCTGTCCTGCGCTGGATATTCCATGATGACTGGAATATTAATTCCCTGTTTCTGAAAATGGTACAGTACAAGGATAAACACATCTGTGTCATCTGCTATGATATTTACGCATCCACTTGATTCTTTTGAGACATTGACCATTTGCTGCAAAATTATATTGTCAGCTTCTTCATGACTCATTCATATGTCATCAGGCCAGATTTTGACACGTTCAGTGATTATGAGAGGATATTCGTCTTCTGTAATTACGAGTTTGCAAGTGATGTTTGCAAAAAGTCAAGTCAAGGCGTAAATAATATATAGAAGTTCTGAATAATTCTCGCCATAATTCGTAAAATACGTGTTATTTATTATACGGACCGTCAAGCTAATATTCAATAAAAATACATTAGAAAATGCCATTTACTCTACATAAAAATTAGCCCCAATTACATTAAAGAATTCCTTAAATCATATAACGCTGCTCATCGCCATATAAACATATAGCGACACACTTCAATATCTCGAACTCGCTAATCTCGAACTTACCAATATTTCGACATATGGATTGCATTATTTCATGATCGGTTAAGTCTAAAACATGGCTTAGCCACGTTTTAACTTTGAAATAAGGGTATGTCGACTTTACCGAGTCAGATATATCGAAGTTCAACTGTATATGTAGGCGGAGTTACATATTTATCACTTGATGAGCCTGTTCAAAAATTCACAAATGGTACTGAGTTTGATAACCGATTATCTCACCACATAAAAACCATGTTCCTTTATATATGTTTATATGTTGTTGATTTGGGCCGGTGGCTATATATCAAATAAACTTTGTCATTGTCATTGTCATTGTTATTGTCATATTTCGTCAAACATGCATAGGGATTGTTTTTGCAAAATCTGAATTCAAAATATTGACTCAACAAATAACAGAAGGCATACCTGGCATACGTATATGAATATCAAGTTATGAATAATTTACAAATTACAAAATAAAAACAATTATCTTCTAATCACTTTCAGTCATATCTAAAGAAGTGCAATACCTACTGAACTTCTGATGCACTTCAACAGGCTGTTAAAGATGGCTGTGAACATTGAATACATTTAACATTCTGTATCCATGTACATTAGATCCATCTCAGTACTTTCTTTCAAAATATTTTCATGTTTGCAGTAAACAACCTCTATAACCACCACTTATAAACACTTATTGATGAAAAAACAGCAGACAACTTACAGCAAAATGAAACTAAAAGCATAAAACGTCTTACTAAGCAACCTGCTTTACTTTCCATTGTCCTTTACGCGACTGCCTGCCTCAAATACCAAATAATTCAACCCGATGTTTGATGATTCTTATGGTGGCATATTTCTGACACTAGTTAACCACATATTTATCGTTATAGATTTTTGTTAATATCTCACATAAATACTCAACTAGTTTTCGCATTAGTTTTCAGATAATTATATGTAAAGTGGAATGTGGAAACTTTTCACGAGAACGCGAACTTTGTCATGATACTGCTTTAAACTGCCGCCACTTAACGAATTTATCTAATTACTTAACTAGACAATTAACTAGAAAGGTTTCGTGTTACCAGTTATCTAAAAGTAGAAAATTGAATTCGGATGACTTCGGTAGGGACCCGGAAGTACAGGATATCTATTTTTAGATAAGTTAACACGAAGAAACTTTTCAAGAAACGATTCAGATAAGGGTGTATCAATGTCATGAGCCATTTTTTTCAAAGTATTAAACTTTTTTTCTATCATTGTTTTTTTTGAAGAGCTATTTATGATGAATGAAAAAATGGAAAAAAAATATATGGTGGTGTCCTTTTTTTGAGCTACATCGATTTGAAAAAGGTATGTCAAATTTGGATTTTTTTCTTCAAATTTTACCCATTCAGAGTACAAGCTTCAGTAAAATCTATTTCAAAACAAAACAAAAATGTTAATTTGGGTTTTCTTTATATATTCCATGTCTATGGTGGTATGTTCACATATATAAACCCAAATTTAGACAAAGCAGGCACCAGGTTTGAACAATATGGATCCTTGAATATCAAAAATATGCTTTATATAGGGCATGCTTTTATAAGATTTTTTATTTTATGAAAAAAAGTAAAAAAGTTTGAAAATGAAATAGGTCTAGTATTAAACTTTTTCTTATATTCTACCATATGAAAGCCCATACTAAGACAAATCAAAATATGAAAAGAAATTGAAAGGTCAGTGTTGAAAATTTTGAGTTATTAAAGTAAAAAGGATTATCGCCCCTTACACAATTTACAAAAAAGTACCATATCGATGATATTTAGAGCTTTATAAATTTTACATTTGGTGCCTTTTTTTTCTTAAATTAGTTTTTGTATGAAGAAATACTACCATAGATAGGAAATAAATAACACAAAACCAAATTATCATATTTGTTTTCATTTAAAATGCATTTAATTGAAGCGGGCTGTTTGAAAAGGACAAAATAAGATAAAGTGGGTGGGGTAAATTTTACATGGCCGTAGAGCCAACTGTTGTTCACCAAAATGTACACTTTTTCTATTTTTTCATTCATCTTTAATAGCTCTTCAATACAAAACCATTATAGAGTGTTTTCATATACTTTGAAAATTTCCCAAAGTCATGACATTGATACACCCTTAACTTAGATATTATATCGTGACAGTATGTGGCATTTGACGCGATACGATAATCATCAGGTTTTCATGAAAATATTACACTTTCCCTTTATTAGATAATTATGTGAGATTTTAACTAGAAACTTTTCAAAAAAGCTAAGTAGTAAGTGGTGTCTGAAATATGGCACCATAGATTCTCCAGAGTCAAGACGGTCTTTAAATATTTGCTATTATCAGAACTGATGACATATTTCATTTATGACATATTACTTCTTTTTTTTTCATTTTCGGCTGTCGAGCAGCCCATTTATTGTGTCCCCGTCATAGGCGAGGGAAGGTCGGGGACCCATCCTCCTGCCCACCTCACATATGAAGGCATGTCATATATGTGTTTTACAAAAAAACAACTTATTGACCCTTTTGGCGTTGAATACTGGTCCTGGAAAAGGTATTCGAATATATTTCCGTTTACTACCTCTGGCTTTTGATTAAAACATATACAAACAGTGAAATCCCAGGACCGACTACCACCTCTATGAGATGTGTAATCATGTTCTGTGGCTGCACTGTGTGTCTACATTGGCACCAAAAGGGTCGATACTTCTATGTTACAAACAATAGTTACAAAACTTAATCATAATGTGGTTTTTTATATTTTGAAGTTGATGTTTTCTTAGGATAGACTTGCCTGTCTAAAAGTTAAAAGTAAATGTTCAAATTGACCAAAGGCTTATCTGACCTCCAAAGTTCTTTCTAAGTACAACTCTTGTTTGTTTGTTTTTTCTCAACAGTATTGGGGTTTTTATAAGAAAAGAATACAATTTTTGAATAACATGATTCTTCTAGTAGTAATTTCAACTAGATGTGTGCTGCTTTGAACACATGTGTCCTCTGTCAGCAAGCATCAATTGAACAAGAGTTATAGCCAAAATCAAAAGAATCATTATATCACAAGTTATCTAACGGAAAATAATCTGCAGAAAAGGGGAGTAACTCATGGTATTAATGCAAGAGTTATGTGTCATGTCAAAGGCACTTCCACTCAACAAACTCTTTCCATAAATGTAATTTCATCTGAAAAAATATCAATAGAACAGGGGTTATAGGAATACCATATATGAAAGGGTAGCAACTCTCGCAGTATTGATGCCTGAATTATGAACATTGTGCGAAACACTTTCTCTCACCAATTTCATTATGTTCATGCAATTTCATTTCAATAGCTTCAATATATATGGAGTATTCTGCAGGAAGAGAAACTATGCAAAAGGGAAACAACGCTCTCGGTAATGATGGAAGAGTTATCAACTGTGTGCAAGACACTTCCACTTGTCAACCTTTATCTGTAAATGAAATTTCATCTTGAAAGCTTAAGTAGAGCAGGAGGTATAATCAAAGATAAAAGTGTGACTGAAAAAGTGTGACAGATAGATAGACAAACAGAGAGACAGATGAACAGACAGACGAACAGAGAGAACACCAGAAAATGACCCCTACGGGTCACTTCTGTCTACAGCATGTGACACCATAAGAAGAGATCTAAGGTACAGGTGTTGGAACATACATTATATTCTGTCGAATATGTTAATTGAATGCTCCAAGGCCCACAATGTTAATTTGACTTAACCCACTATTCCACACTAGATACACACTTTGTGCATTCAATCCATTCATCTGTGACGGAAATGGACGGTATATAAACACTTCTACAGTCCGACTGTGGAAGCCGGCTTTTATAGCCAGGTTGTCTAAGCGTTTGTATCGGTTGCGAAGTTAAGCAACGTTCTGTGCGGTTAGTACCTGGATGGGTGACCGGCAGGGATTACCGTTTGCCCGGTACACGTTACAAATTTGGTGACAGCGGTGGGATATGGGATGACATCACCATCATCCCCGGGTCCATGTCGCATTGTCTCTGTCCTTAGGACTGCAATGTGAGCAGGGTGACTTCGAGACGAAGTCAAGAGAAAAGGGGGGGGGGGAAATGTGACGGAAATGGACGGTATATAAACAGTCTGACTGTGGAAGCCGGCTTTTATAGCCAGGTTGTCTAAGCGTTTGTCTCGGTTGCGAAGTTAGGCAACGTTCTGTGCGGTTAGTACCTGGATGGGTGACCGGCAGGGATTACCGTTTGCCCGGTACACGTTACACATCAAATAAAGAAATAGGTTGTAATGGAGTCTATACAGCCATGAAAATGTATCAGATTCATAAGAAATATTTCCCATATTCTTGCATTTTGAAGTCCAAAGATGGCTGAAATTCAAGCAGAGTGTGAATAAGCAGAGTCTGAATCATGTGTAATATCAAATGGGCATGGAGGTCAGATAAAAAAGATCAATTTGAAGATCTCTGCATATGTTGAAAAAGAAACAGAAAGGGAAAGTACGCTAGCAAAAACTGTTTTCCTTCCAGCTTTAAATCTAGAAGCTAAATGTAACATAATACAAAAAAGGATAATAACAAAGGTATATGTACAAATATAACAAGGAATATCAAGGACACCAATCGTGCAGACAGAGGCGATGTTTGTCTGATAACTCTTATGTCAATCTATTTAACCCTTTATTCCATGGATATGTCTTCTAATGCCCCTATTAGTTGCTCCAATGGAGACAAAAAGCTGCACTCTGTGATTCATAAATATGCACTGTTTGAAATATGTACTATATCCTAGCAGATGACCGCAAAAAAGCAAGTCAAAGCAGAATGCGCCTCAAATGCAACTGTGCTCTACCTCCCATACACTTCAAGCTGTCACATGACCTGTCTTTAAAACTCAAGAAACAGGCTATTGGGCAAAGGGTCAAGTCTTGACAAGAATAAATTTTAAGTAAAAAGCAGTGAAGTCCAGATTAATCCAGACCCAGGTCAAAACAGTTTGTATAGTTGTGCTTGGTTATACTGTTTCTTATGACTCAGAACAGCATGCTGTTGGGGTAAGGATTGAACAATTTACATAAGACCAACCAATTGAGAATCTGTGTATAGAGAAATAAAACCAAACCCCTCCAGCATGGCCACTAAAGGATGGCTATGAGTTGGCAGTTTCAAAGACAGCACAAAACATAACGAAAGCAAAGTAGAAAGCTTCTAAATGAGCTTTACACCCTACCTCCACCCTGCCACAAGCGGTCACCTGCCCCGACTACCATACTGCTCCTGGCCTAAAAAATCCAAATGAAGCCGTAAGCAAATAAAGGGGAAAGTAAAGTGTTCAGATTTATGTGTTTTATATGCCTCAACATGTATCAAATAACAGAAAAATACAACAAAGCCAAATAAGACATTTTGGGGTAAACTGGTTAAAACAATAAGTTTAAATGTGATTTTTTGGAATTTCCACAACATGGCCTTAGATACAAATGTAAAAGCTTCAAATTTATAGGTAAGGCACATATTACTTTATACTGTAAGCTAGAATCACTCTGTGCTGGGTCCTCACTATTTGCAAATTATATATATTCTCGTTTCGCATACAATTAGGGATAAGTACATGTAACAACATATATTCGTACCACACAATTAGGGTTAAATAGCAATATGTTGACAAATAAATCAGTGTATTAGATTACCGGCAGCATTGAAAATGCCGCGTGTCTAATCAGTGTGTACACTGATAGTAGACAAAATTCTTAAGCACCACAAATGAATATTCATTGATGTTGTTGAATACATGTGCTAGATAAAAGTCGTGTGACAGCAGGTCTTGCCTTCAGCAGTATCCTGTCAGAAACACGGTAACTGTTGGATAGGTGATTTGGACTTTAGGCTATGGAGGAGAGAATTGATGCAGAGCAAGAGTAGTGATTAGCAGCTACCTGTTGGTAGATATATACATGCCGTTCCAATCATCTACAGGAGATTGACTGTACTTGCATTAGTAAAACAATACGGTAAACTATTATGTTAAATAACCCACCATTGAAGAAATATGATCATCAGAATGCATAGACAGGTGGCTAAAGAAAGACAGTTCAAAAGAAATGGAGAAAACTCCATTCTGTATTTAATTTGTTAAGCACTTGTGATAAAAAAAAAAACAGAGGAAAAATCATTTGGCTCCATATGACCATATTGTGTGTCGCGGTGCCGTAAAACCCAACTCAATCAACCAATCAAAAGAAAACTCCACGAGGAATATGGTTTTGTTGTGCAAAGAGCATTAAATCTGGTCAGAGACACAACATTCAGCCTAAGAAGTATCACTGAATTGCATTTGTTTTAATTTTTATCGCATTTCTGACCTATTGACTATGCTTTTCCTGGCCCGCTGTTATTGATTTGGCAATATATACACTATCATTTATTTCATATACATACCAAGCACTGTTAGATCAAAATTTAATGATTACAATGTATGCCCAATGTTCGTATACTATAATTTGCTGATATTTCCTACAGTTGTCAGATTCCAATACCACAGCTAAAAGTACAGGATAGGACATGTCTATTTGCTTCCAACCAACATCAGAACTAACCAGTATTGTGCAGAAAATCCAACAATGCAGAAAATTGTTCCTTCATTTATGTTTTGTTTTGGTTTTTTGGGGTTTAAATGTTTTTCAAAACACTACATTGTGATTTTGGAAAAACTAGTTACATGTCTCATTTAATAACATGTAGATTATGTCAGTATGTAAGTCTCTGATTATGTCAAGCTTGCGGATTTGGAGTCTTTATTTTTCTATTTTATTAATTAGGGTTGTAACCCTAATCCAGGGGACCCGAAGTCCATTTTAACCCTAACCTACTTTCTAGCACAGGGTTAAGCAATTTATCACGCAGGGCTTTATATCTAACAACGATCGCAAGCTTAACTTGGGACATAGAAATTTAAGGGTTTAAATTTAACCCAATGGCGAATATTAAGGTGTCTTGATAGATTTAAAACTGCAAAATTGGTGTTTTTAACTTTTTTTCCGATTTTGATAGCCGACATTCTGTTCTACAAATTGACAAAACCAAACGAAACGCATTTCACGGCTATCTGATCAATAAATCACACCTCATTAAGCACTCCGTAGTCCAGCCACGTGACCAGCTAGAGGCGTTCTCCAGTTGCTGTTGCGTGATTTATGGGTTTCCCATGTTAAAATCATTATTGAAATATAATTGGTATTTTTTATTAAGGGTGGAGCTATAGAAAATCGCATACGAAATATGTGTCTTCTTATTGGTTGAAACAAAAAGGACAAAAGTTGGACCCCGGGGTTTTCGCACTGTGTCAGACAGTCAAAATGACACGCTTATCAGTTAATTGACGTTTTCGGCACCTCCTTATTTTCAGACACGTGGTATGTTTGAACAACCATTGTGTTCGCAGTTGGGGTCCGATTTTCATGCGGTTTAAAGCAGCTGAAAGGGTATTATCTTCTTTAGTGAACAGTGTCTCAGAATGTTGGTGAGGTTCTCCAGCTGTTCACAGCAAAGCGTTATGTAATAGAAATCGACTTTAAGCGGTAAAATAACTTTGATGTTACATAATAATAGTTGGAAGGGGAATTTTAAAAATCTGAGAAACAGATCCCTAGATATGTTAATGAAGTGTATTATTTGCAATTTTGAAGGCATTAAAAATTAAGACGGCTTTGAAATCGCTGTTTGAATTTTTTTTTTTAATTTGTCATAAAATCGTAAAAAAATAAAAATATTTTTTAAAAAAAAGACGTTATGGTGGCATGTGTACCACTTAAACCATTAATCTATAAAATGGGAGAATAAATTATAAATCATGAGGATAAATAAGAAAAATCCGCCTCAAGTATCAAAACTATCAAGCTACCTTAAACAGGGTTTTTGTTAAACAGTTTTGCAAACGTTGTTAGATAGATATCCAGTATTACCTAGGGTAGGGGTCAACTTTTTTATTCTTGTGAGATAAGCGAAAAGTGCTAACCCTAGGCAAACAGTTTTATGGGCTGTAGGTTCCCCCCGGGGGACCCCAGGGTTTACGAAAAATGGCGAAAATGTCATTTTTGGCGTTTTATTGCGTTGAAACCATTATTACCTTAAAGAGCGTTAAAAGTTGGGGTATACGTAATGTTTTACCTAAGTATGGTCACTCAAATTAAGACATTGGGTAAACATTAAACTCGATTTTCAAAAAGTCGTAGCCAACACCCCCTACCCAATATGGTTACTCATATCTCGAGAACTAGGTTAAAATTCCATAATCTGAGTTCAAAATTCTGTTAACGGAACTCAAAACTCAATATAAGAGTTCTAACTCGTAGTAACTCGTCGATTTAGGCACCTAGATTCACCTCGGAAAATGACCAAAAAATTGAAAAAAAATTCAGTCTTACACCCTACCTACTTTGATTTTTTTAAGCTCTGTTTAAAGCTTCTCTGGGCTCAGGCTCAGAAGAACTGAAAAAAGGCTTAAATATACTGATATGTTGTTAGAAAATCCAAATTTAAGAACGTTCTAGGCCACTGCGTTATGTCTAACTCTAAACAGGGTCCAAACTCTAGAGTTTCCGCTGCCATAACTTCGTTAAATGTAACATCTCGATACAAGTGACACTTGCTGAGGCTAGAATAGACAGTTTTTAGCAGGCTCGCGTTATTTTACAGCTCTAAGGTGCCTATAAATAATTTTCTTAATTTTTCAAACAAGGTCACCCTATATCCAAATCAGAGGGGTTTGGTTTAAAATATCCATATGGTTTAAAAAAAAAAGTCAATCCCCGCGAACAGAAAAAGATTGTCAGGTGGGGGTATATGTTCACCCAACCTTAAAGCCCCGATCTCACTGTCCCGGTGCGTCCCGGTGATAATAGCCGGTGTACCGGGGAGAACCGGGATGAGCCGGGGCGATTTTTATGAAAAAATAAATTGCGATCTTACATTCAAGGCGTTACCCCGGTGGACTCCCGTAAAGAAGCCGGTTTGGCCCGGCGTAGTTACGGCGAAGGGCCGGTCTGCTCCCGGTAAATCCCGGTATAACACCGATCGTCGCCGGTCGTATCCCGGTGACCACCGGTGTCGTCCCGATCAACCCCGGTTGTTCACCGGTGGCGTGCCGGCGTTACCCGGTGTTCGCCGGAAAGGACATAAACCGGGGCGGACGTGAATAAGTATAAATTATCTTTTGTCTCTCGGGGTATATGAGATGAAATACAAACGAAATGCAATAAAAAAAAGAACATAATAATGTTGTAGATTGTTCAAACTTCATTTTAATATGAGTTTCAAACAGTTTGCCCGGCGTCTGATCTGGTTACATACTGTTTGTAGTGGACATAAAGACTTTAGCCTAAAGCCATTTATCTATAAAGAAAAACTTTCGTTTTTATATATTAGACTTACCCTATACAATAGAGAGGACGATATTATTTCCTATTTAAACACGGACGAAACGCAAACGCTAAAAACAAAATTTAGAAATCTGCATTTTTTAAAAAACAAATTCAAATTTACCCTCGCAAACACCCCGGTTGTTCACGGTAGGGACCCGGAGCTGCCCCGGATGTGCCGGTAAAGAGCCGGCGTTGCCCCGGCATACCCCGGCGTTGCTCCGGCATTCCCCGGTGACTCCCGGTGACCCCCGGTTGTATTAAACATTTTAAAGCATCCGGGGGTGTTAGCCGGTGGCAGCCAGTGGAAGCCAGTCGACCCCGGATCGAGCCGGTCGTCCCCGGCGCCGCCAAGGTTGCACTCCCGGTGACTGCCGGCGACTGCCGGTTTGCTAAACCGGGACGCACCGGGGACCCAAACCGGGACAGTGAGATCGTGGCTTTTGATCTTGAAATTATGTAGGGTTATGATGAAAATTTTTATTCTTGTGAGATAAGCATTCAATCCATTACAAAATGAAAAGGGGGTAAAAAAGGTCAATAAACGTTTCCCAGCCTTCTATGACCTTGGGAACACCCTAACCCTACCCCCCCCCCCCCCCCCCACAAAAAAAATGGTTATGGTAGTGGTGAGCGTCATGACTTTGGGGCCGATTTGGGGACTTTCGGCTATGGCTAGAGCTCTCGTTTTTTGAGAGCTTATTAAGCTCAAAAAGTTAGCAGATACGTGTTTTTAGTTTAAATATCTTATTAAAATTAATTAGCTTAAAAATAACAAATATAGTTTTTTTACGCGTCACTTTGGGTCACTGTACCTACACATTTCATTCACTCATATCTCAGAAGCTATGTGCAAATTTGCTCTGAAAAATTCACATCTTAATCACGAAAGATATCCCTGCTGATACAGGTTCTAGGTCATGGGAACTCGGCGTATTACTACCCTAATTTTTTCTGAGAAAATGACGATTTTTTTTACTTTTTTTTGGGTAAAGACCCTTGTCACTTTGGAGGCGTCTATAATTTTTACGGGTATATATAGGAGGTTATATGTGACGACGGATTCTTAAGGTGGTTCGACAGCGGGCGGCCCGCATCTCGAGTTCCGGAAATGCTGATGACTTTCACCTGATCTTTACGGCACGTGCTTATAGTAGAAAATTTAGATAAAGAAAAGTTTGATCGCTTCAGTGTATTCTCTGTTAGCGCAGTTGTAACGGTGATTGACTTGCAATCCAAAGGTTCTAGGTTCGATTCCCACTCGCTTCAAAACTTTTTTTTTTAACAAATTGTCCGATTTTAGTGACTAGTCAATTCATAACGCAGTGATCAAAGGACAGGCTATGTTTAGTCACGTAATAGTGAATAATATCAGATGCAAGTATAGTCAAGTGACAGCTAAATTTGTGAGGATTTATAACCTACTTTGTATATGACAGATGGCAGCTTAACACATGACAAAAGTTATGCTAAAAGATAAATTCTAAATGAGCTTTTATCCATTACTTTTGTTATGCATTAAGCAGTCACTTACCTTTATTAAAGATCTACAGGCTACCGTATTCAATGGTCCTTTATTACCGGTTTGACTTATGGTATTATTTAGAGCTGACGGCATTTCAAAAAGTTGAACTCAAGCGAGGTTACTCGTTTTGTGTTAACATTTTGTCAGAATTTCAGGAAATCATGTATAAAATGCAAATTCCACTGTAGATTTTCATTAAATTTTTGTGACTAGTAGAATTAAGTTATATCTATATAATAAGAGTAAAATTAGTGTATGTTAAAGCGACTCGCAACCAGATGGTGCATTAAAAATAGTAATTTGTAAATATGTGTCAAACGCTTATATAAATGGTAAAGAATTAGTTTAGGATAAGAAATTCTGTTTAAAAAAATGTATTTCAATAAAAAAAAAATATTGGTCTCTGGTGGGATTCGAACCCGGGGCCCGGCATTGGCGGACAGAAGGCAAAATAGGGGAAACCGCTTAGACCAATGGACCACGGAACTATCCGTTTATCTCGGATCGATTTAACGTATTTCAATGTGTAGCGATCGAAAGTGCATACAACTTCGTAATCGTTAGGCAGAATAGTGGACACCGATAGATTATCGATAAACTGTCCTACGCTAGCTTGCGTGCCCGTCAATGTTCGGCTCTTACCGCTCGGTATTTACGGAAACTCCCGACGACTCTTTGAACATATTAATTTTATTTTCAATTTGAAAAAGGACCAAATTAACATTAACTTACAATTCTTAAATTTATATCAAAAGAAAGAACAAATAGTCAAGTATACGAGCCCGTTTGCACAGAATTGATATCGATTTGTATAAATGCACAAGGTCGTGTTATATTATCCGTGTCGAGGCTTATTTCAGCATTTTACTCTTTGTTTAATGTGATTTAGAGGTGTCTTTTTAAACTTAAAAAAGGACCAAAATCTTATTAAAATATTTTTTCAAAACAATTCCATCATAAAGGAAAATGTTTAAGCTAACACAGGCCGTTTGCACAGGAACGATATCTGTCCAGAAAAAAAAGTTATTACAAGTTATGTAAAAATGCCCTTCTTATTTTAATGCTCGAAAATGAGAGCAAGTGGGCCACCTGAGCCCGTGTAGAGAAGCAACAACAACAACTATACCGTTAGCTAACGCTATAGAAAAACGATGGAAAATATCTAAAAATCTAAGATTCGGTGACGATTCTTGAGACTTTTTTTGGACTGATCATATTTTTTTAATGTCAGACGCCAAATAATGCCACAAATTTGCTTTTATTTGAGTATTTTATTTTATTTTGACAAGTACACCATCCGGTTGCGAGTCCCTTTAAACAGCTAGATTTTTTTTAATTTGAGATTTTCAGAATTTGACTTTTTTAAAATATTGATATTTCCAGAAAACATGTTATGAAATACTTTTGTTTGCCCAATATCTTATAGTCTATGTACAGTTTACTTGAATGTACAGAAATTATTGAGTTATATCATTTTATAAAGAAAACATTCCTGTTTATTTAAAAAGGAGCTTTTCTCGACAAAAGGTCCTGTCAGAAAAAACGGCACTGTAACTTTTTTTTATTTTAACGATTTTTCACTCTCCATATGGTATATTTCAATTTAATCAAGGTTTCAAAGAATTCTGACACAGAATAAGCTGACCCGCGAACCACCTTAAAGAGAAGACTCTGATCTATAAAATGTCTCAAAATGAACTCAAAATATTTAATATAGATTTATGACAATGACTTAAACTTAAGTTAAGATTTTGTTTTAGGGGTACTTTTAGGTTTGCACCTTATAATTTCATTTCTAGGCATATTTCGATATAAGTGACGGCGGGGATATATAGAACAAACATATCTCTATAGATCCTACAAAGCTCAGCCCTATAGAGCTGTTAGTTTTTTATGAATTTTCAGAGAAGGTCACCCCCTTTGACATTTTTTAACCTATGACGCCCTAGGGTCCTTGAGCCTAGGGTTAGCCTAGAGGTACATAGGGTTAGCCTTTTCTCCCTTATTAAGGGTGCTACAAAGCTGACACTCGGTCACATTGTAGACCTAGATCGTATTAACAGGTTTTGTGCTTACACTTATTAAGAAATATGGCTCAAGCTCATGTTATACCTGCTCAAAACACCCCACCCACTCACATTTTGGTGTTTGGGACAAGAATAATGTGACTTCCGGTCATATTTCTAATTATATCAAAGAATAAAAGTTAGTCAGAACGTCAATCTCTACATTATATCAGAAAACTGGATCATTCTAACGAAAAATAATAATAATAATAAAAAAAATTGAAAAAACAATTGTCGTTAGATTTACCTAGATTTAGAGAGAATGTAGAGTTTGACGTTCTGAACAACTTTTATTCTTTGACATGATTAAAAATATGACCGGAAGTCACATTATTCTTGTCCCAAACACTCAACTGTGAGGGGGTTTCCTAAGTCCGAGCCCAAGTAGGACCGGAAGGAGTTGTTTGATACCGCTCAAGTTTTTAGGTGGGGTGTAAAAATGATATATCTAAGATAGTATGATTTGGGGTTTATGGTCCCACCCTGATTAGAGACCAAGAATCGATAGAGACCAAGAATCGAGTCCTCGTATGACCCGGTCAGTGGGTTCTAAGGGCTCAGTTTTCGAGTATGGTGTAAAGCTCGATGTTATGAACAACTTTTGTTCTTACACTTATTTAGAAATATAGCTCTAAGTCACATTATACTTGTTCAAAATAGCCTACCCCCTTTAAAAAGACATATAGTAATATGATAGAGGGGCCAAAAGTCCGAGACCCGAAGGGGGTATCGGATCCCTCCCAAATTTTCACAGGGAGCCTAGATAAGTGTTTAAGAAGTACATATGGGTCCATTAAGACAAAAAAACAATTCAGGGTCTTGGGTCCCACCCTGATTAGAGACCAAGGTTCGAGTCATCGTATGGGTTCAATGGGTTCTAAGGACCCAGGTTTCGAGTATGATGTAGGCTGTAGAGCTGGCTGTTTTGAACAACTTTTGTTCTGATAGTTATATCGAAATATGGCTCTAAGTCACATTATACTCGTGCAAAATAGCCTATCCCCTTAACAGATTAGAATGTGATAGAGGTGCCTAAGTCCGAGCCCAAGGCCGACCCGATGGGGGTGTGGGATCCTTCCCAAATTTTCACAGGGAGCCTAAATAAGTATGTTTGAAGTATACTAGTATATGGGCCCATTAACCCTTTCCCTTATAGAAGCGACTTTTAGCACATTCATTTTATTCATCCGCCAAAGAAAATAGTACCATTTTATACTGTCATGAATATGTACTATAAGAAATATTTTCTATATACTAGCAGATATTAACTTAAAGTAGGCTGAAAGTAAAGCAGAATGTGCCCTAGGGCACATTCTGCTTTACTTTCAGCCTGCTTTAATAGGTCACATATCTTTACTACTAGAAACAGGCTATTGGTTAAAGGGTTAAGACAAAAAAAACACAATTCGGGGTCTTAGGTCCAACCCTGTTCAGATACCTAAGTTCGAGTCCTTGTGGAACCCGGTCAGTGGGATCTAGGTACTCAGGCTTCGAGTATGATGTAGAGCTGCATGTTATAAACAACTTTGTTACCTATACATGCATCGAAATATGGCTCTAAGTCACATTATACTTGTGCCAAATAGCCTACCCCCTCTTATGAGACTTTACCAAATTCGACACCCCTGTTATACCCAATTTCGTCAACTGTGCTCTAAATGGTTTATAAATCCTGTAAATATGATTCTAGTACAACAATTATATAGTAAATTATAACTTCATATAGTTAATTTAATTCGGTTTTTATTCGATTAAATGTCTAAGTAGATCTAGATCTACATGGGCTCAATTTAGACTTATTTTCGACACTATTTCGTGCTATATATTTTTTATTTGCATAGATATAAACTATTATGTACAATCATGGTTTACCCATTGATCCACTCTAACGATACATATAACATTACGGCTGTACGTTCGTCCGTCTGTCTGCGGTGGCTTCTCAAAGTTTTACAAGAATGCAACACTCGTCAAAAAGCTCTATTGTGACTCATATAGCTGCTTGTATCTAACACATTTAAGACGATAAAGCTTTGAAACTTTGACAATATATTAACTCGATACCTTGCTACATAAACAAGTGAAAGAATGAATGAATGAAAGACTTGATTTACCGAGGGTAGCCCATTTAGTCTAATGACTAATCCTCCATGAAGCCCTCCATTAAAGTACCGTATTACATACATAGATTTCTATAGTTTTAACCCTTATCCTGCTATAATATCGACTCCTTTGAAATTGTTTAGGCGGTAATATCGAGCATGATAGTCATACAGTTCCATATATATACGTTTTTAACCACAACGACCCGACATGATTTAGTTTTGAGTGAAATAAATTGTCAGAAGGTATATATAGATACTCTAAAGACTATATATACCTTATGAATTTTTTTCTAAAAAAGTCAAAACTGTCGGTTGCCCTGTAAGGTAAACATGCGAATTTGTTGTTGGTACGGCACTACTTTGAGAAGAAATCAGCTTTGATCGGTATCAAAAACATATATATATTGAACTGTATGACTGGCATGCTCGATAGTACCGCCTAAACAAGCGAACAGTAGCGGCCAATGCTGTGTCGACTGTGAACGAACACCTGTCCCGTTTTCCGAAAATCGGTGATTTCAGTAGGTAGACGCAGTTACTGTTGAAAATGCATGCTTACAGTTGGCTTGATGTTATGTTTTTATGAAAGGGTATTGTATTAGCTAGACAGAAATGCAAAAGGGGTGTCGTTTCATCAATTATTATTCATGAAATGCCCGGTTTTGTCGAGAAAGGGTGAGAATATACTGACGATCAGTTGTACCCCTTGTCTCTATATATACCTTCTGACATTTTTTCTCTCTCAAAAATCAATCGTGTCGGTTCCCTGTGGTGTAGACGGGCAACATCCACTTGATTCATATTCAGCATATGCATACGAACATTTCTAGCGGGATGTAAAGTTCTTAGGCGCGTATTAAGGTCAGAAATAGGTCAAAGGTCATTTGGTGCAGATTTTAGAGATATGGTAATTAAATTTTATGTTATTTGCAATCACTCATAGATAACCTAAAATACTTTAATTTATTGAATGTTTAATTGGTCGAAAAATCTAGAAATAGATTTTTAGTGACAGAAAAAGCAATTAATAGTCATAAACAAGGGCGATAACTCTGAAAATAAGCCAGTAAATCGCGTTTTCTGTTCATTTTTGCTATGATAGCTGGGCACATTAGTGAAAAAATCATAAACTTGATGATACAATCATCAAAGTAGGTTTACATAATATACTGGTATGGCCCTTCTTTCAACAAAAAGCATTTTTTCACCGTAAAAATTCAAAATGGCTGCCAGTTTTTCAAGATGGCCGCCATTTTCGGTTCTTATATACCGCTTCTCTTCTAACATTTGACATGTATGGGCAAATATTATACTTTTGGTGTTGAAATATATGTTTTTAAGCATTAGGAAGCTAATCCAGAAAACCTTTAATTGATTTGAAGCTTAGTTTAATACATAATGACCAATGTTTGACAAAGAAACCTGTTTGTTTTCAAAATGGCCGCTTTTTTATATGGGATTTAGCTAATTCATTTCTTAAATTTGACTTATATGATCAACTTTCGTGCTAATTCAGTCAACTTCAGGCCTATTTGAAAATTTATTTATTGAATAATCTCAAACACCGACAAAATGTTACTGTGTTATTTGCTTTAAGATGACCTTTTGCACTAATGATTAATTTCGTTTCTTATATTTTCTCATACATGACCATTAGTCTATAGACTATAAAACACAATTTCCCGTCACAAAGTTGTAAATACCCCATATTTTAGACAGATACATAGTGAAAACCCTTGGATTTGTCACAAAACCAACGATTATAGCAATTCGAACCTAACATAGTCATCCATTCTGTATGTTTATGTCAATCCAGTGTTCCTAAGAATGTAATACTTAATATTATAATAATTTCCCCAAAGTGAATTTTAAGAGAAACTCATTTGGCATCGCACACAATCCAATCTCTTGGCTGATTTTATATAACGGGATTGTCTGTATTTATACCCTAAAACGCATTTCAGTGACGAATTTCCATAGTGAATTGCTGCTTCATGTCAATGGTGTAGATATACATGTACTTGAAAGTAGTTATATTTTATAAGAAAACAGACAATAAATAACAAACGAACAAAAAAACATAAAAAGAAAGAGAAAAACAAGAGTTATTGCCCCTAGAAAGAACATTGACTCTAAGATTACATTTTGTTATTAAACTGCTGCTTTTATTAAAAAGTGTACTGAGTAAACCCAAAACAGTTCGATATTATAAGAAAACAGTCAAAATTAACGCAAACAATTCGCCTTAAAATAATAATAGGAATAGAAAAACCATAGTTATTGCCCCTGAAAAAGAGCACTGACAGTGATATTAACTTTTATTTACATATTGAACTGATCCTTTATGTCAAAAGTGTAAACAAACATAAAAACATTATAAGAAAACAGTCAGAAAATAACGAAAACAAGTTCCCATTAAAACATAAATTTGGAACAGAAAAACCAGAGTTATTGTCCCTGAAATAGAGCATTGACTGTATTATTTACTTTTATTTGCATATTGAACTGCTCCTTTATGTCAAATGTGTACACAAAACCTAAAAACATTATAAGAAAACAGTCAAAATATAACGAAACAAATTCCCATTAAAAATTAAATATGGAACAGAAAAATCAGAGTTATTGCCCTTGGAATAGAGCATTGACTGTAATATTTACTTTTAGTTGCATATTTAATCGTTGCTTTATGTCAAATGCTTAAAGAAACATAAAAAGTTAGATGTTGTAAGAAAGCAGTAAAAAAATAACGAAAATAAATTCCCATAAAATAGAGAAAAATCAGAGTTATTGCCCCTGGAAAAGGGCATTGGCTGAAATGTTTACTTTAATTTGCATATGGAATTGTTGTTTTATGTCAAAGGTGTAAAGAAACATAAAAATATTTTAATGTTATAAGAACACAGACAAAAATAACGGAAAAAATACTATAAAAATATAAAAAGAAAGAGGAAAATCAGAGTTATTGCCCCTAGAAAAGGACATTGACTAATATTTCACTTTTTTGATAATATTTAGCAATTACAGACATTTGTGAACTAATTGTAAGCAATAATAGTTCATTTGATATATTGGAAATGTAAATAAAGTTAGGTAGATCTATATATTATGGTATGCAAAAATCTGCACTTGTTGACATTTGACCTCATTTATGACCTTAATTTGAACTTTTCGACTTTACATCCCCCCTAGAATTTCTCAGATATATTCACTGAACACAAATCAGGTGGATGTAACCCGTCTACACGACATGCCATGAGGGGTCAAAAACGGTCAAAATGTTGGTAGACTAATAGCAGATTAAAGAAAATATTCTACTAAAATATTATGAACGCTACATGACGCAGTGAGAGATTTCCACAGCAGAAGAATCATCAAGATATCCAACACTTAAACAGATATTCCAGGGCAGGCTAGAAACCCCTGAAAACAGCAAAAGCGAAATATATCTAGATCCAGAATGAAAATTAAATACTCAGTATAAATCTATTACAAACTGAGTTCGAGTCTATATATAGAAGTAAAAATGCCGTTTATTGTGGCACAACGGGAACCAGATTAAGCCAAGCATGCGATATATTTGTACACAATCATGACATCACATAACCGTAGTTATATGACGTCATAATGATGAACCTATCGGAATGTAGAAAAATTACCCACGGTCGTATGTAGAAATAGTTTGAAATACAGTAACACATCTGAAAACCGGACACAAACACCAACGGTTCCCCGACAGGCTGACGCCCAGAGCAGCACGATGGTATTACAGAAAGCTCATATAAGAGCTCTCTGTAACACCATCATAACCCACAACGCAATAGTTAGTCATTAATTCCCTCTTTCAACCCACAGAGGTGTCCAGATTTCAGACGGGCAACTGTTATATATATCAATACATGTTCGAGCTCCAAATAAGACGAGACGACAGAACACTTTTTATGCAAACAGCTCACCAACACATCAGACCCTGAGTGTCTCAGCACCTGCTGTAGTTATATTGAGCACCATCAGCCCTCTGATAAGGACCTACACCGTTTGTCATTTTACAATAATACATGTAATTATTATATTTCTAAAATCATCCCTAACTATTCAAAAATGGACTAGAATTAATTGGTAATTGGAAAGTATCCATTGTCACTGCAGTCTTCAGTTATAAGCAGCTCAGAACGTATGAATGTCGGTACTAAGATAATCAAAAATAGCAAATTGTTTTAATATCATAAACAAGAACTGTGAATATTAACCAGCTAGATCTAGATCTAATAAGATTTAGCTATCTACACCATGTAAAACACACGCACTGACACCCTGCTGACGGTTCTACCTCAAGAACGTGTCTTCAAAGCTTATGCGATTCCGCCTTGAACCAAAAACCGCCAGCCAGATGCAAGTTACGGAGAAGGCGTAAATCCAAAGAATCTGCCAGACAATTTCATGTTAGCTGATCAGGATTTACACCATCACCGTATGGGCTACACGAAGATCAGAAATCTAATACTAGTAAACCGTAACAAATATTATGTACAATAACGCAATTATATGTACAGTCAAAATTCGATATTCCGAACTCGCTTAAGTCGAGTATATCTGTATTTCAGAGCCCAAAATTGCTAAGCACGTTTGAACCTTGAAACACGAACATGTCCGACTTAAACAATCTAGAAATAATGAAATCCAGAAACGCAAGAAAATTCGGGTTAAGCGAGTTTGGGATATCAAAATCTGTCTGTAGATCTAGTAGATCTAGATATACCTCACACATTTTACACAACACCGGACACTTCATAAATAGATCTACAGATATATAAAAAGTTAATAGATCTAGAATTTCCAGAAAACCCCTCACATTTGTGTCCACACTGAACATGTTCAAGTTAGTAAAGAGTTAATAAAACAGATCCGACACTGAGTTTCGTCAGGATTTAAAACAAGATAAAAATGCAAAACGCACACAGAAGCCCTGCTTTAACCCTATACCCCATAAATACGCCATACTCCTGCACTGAAGAAAACAGTTCCAAATTATACAGGCAGTTAATATGCACCATAAGAAATACTTTCTATATCTTAGCAGATGACAGCTTAAAGCAGACTGAAAGTAAAGCAGAATGTGCCCTGCTTTCAACCCACTTCAAGTGGGCAACTATCTTAAATACTATTAAATCCGGCTATGAGGTAATGGGTTAAATATGTACTTTTTGTGTAGAGACGAAAAAGGTTCATTGACAGCAGATTAATTAAAGATTAAAGAAACATAGAACTAGATCTATGTAGTTTTAAATACCGACGCCGTGAGAGATTTACACATGAGCAAAAAAAAATATCCAACATACATATCTACTTTGGCCACGTATAAGTTGACTTAGAGACGACAATATGGCGGTGCAGGGGTAAAAACTTGATCATGAAATGGTTAAGGTTTACTTTCAGGCTTCTTTAAGCTACCATCTATTACGATTTGGAAATTATTTCTTATGTTGCATATTTATGACTGTATAAACTTGAACTATTTTCTTCAGTGGTGGAATACATCAAAAGCGTAAATAGGTGCATATATGGTGTAATGGGTTAAGATAGTACTTTTACTCCTGGTTTGAAGTTTTGTGATCTGGTGGGCCAGAAATAAGAATAATATTTTTACTACAGCATGCAGATCCGATTTGTTTAAGTAGTTAAAGTGTAGCTATTTCAAGAAAAATATTGTCAGCTCAAATGGTCATCCGCTAAGCTAGTTAATGGAAATATCAAGACAAGAATTTTACAGAACAAGATGTCTCGTGAACATAGCGTATCATGTAGGAGCCCTCTGCTCTGGGTCTACACTGTTTGCAAAGGATGTATATATCCGGTTCCAGCACTGCAGTGATTAAAATAGCATATATATAGCACAGTGGTGGGGTCTGTAATTTCTGATTGGAGAGAAATGTTGAAATGGACTTCTCCATTTCCAGACAGAAACATGGCAGATAAAGGATAAACACCAAACACATCTCCAAAATTTGGACAATTTATTTTCCCGGTTCATTGATGGTTTTGAATACAGGTGGCTGTTTAAAGCAATATAACACTAACAGTAAAGCAGAAAGCTCCTACAGGAGCTTTCTGCTTAACCCATTTTATGCGGGATACACTTTTAGGTGTACCTTTAGGCAAACAGTTATGATATCAGATCAGGAGATCAAAACTTCTTGCAGCTAAGTCAATACTACATATGTATATCAAAAAATGCTAAAATATTTTGCAAATATTTGAGTTATATCCGCTGCAGACGACATTTTAAAATGGCCACCAAATATTACCCAGCATACAATGGGTTAACTGTCATCTTGTTTTAAGCAATCACCTGTCATTTAACACTGTTGAGTATAGGTTATTTTAACGTTTGGCCATGGAAGAAAAGGTTACAGACAGGAGGTACATAAGTAACACTGAGTATAGGTCAGCGACATACCATATAACTGGTCAATCAACATCACATCCCATACAATCTTCAACCATATTTCTCATTTGTCTTGGAGGCTATGGCATACAAAACAAATTTGACAACAAGTAAGATCTGTTCAATAACAGTCAAACCGGTATGTTCTAGGACAAATGTAAGGCAGAAAGCTCCATTGAGGGTTTTCTGCAATTTTTGTCCAGCAATAGGCGGCAATCTGTCTGTAGAAATCATATTCTAACATGACACGTGAATTCGTCTCTATAAACAAAGAACAGGTCTAACGTGGTATACCTGAGACGGTATACCACGCTCTTCCCTACCCCGCTCCTCCCGCGGTTATATGACATGACGTGACCTCGTGCGTTCATACGTTATGTTTTTTAAATTTCTTTCGTTATTCATATAGCCCGTAAAGACCATATACTTTTAACCAGTAACGTTACAGTATTTTTTTTATTCTTCTGTCTTGTTTGGTGTAATGTTTGTTCTATGCTAGATTGTGGATCGGTAAATGTAAATTTGCTTATGGGTGTTAGATTCTTGTAATGCCGCGGAAAAAGTTATTCGGTCGAAAAACTTCATCCGCTGAGGAAATAAGTATGGAACATTTGATTTCCTTTCTAATGAATTTCTTTAAATCTGGTCATGTTAGAATCGAAATAATCTATGTTCTACCGTTGTGAAACTGTATTTTACAACGGTCGGTCGTTGTGGTGCGCAGGAATTGACCACTCAGGCCTTCGGCCTTCGTGGTCAATTCCTGCGCACCACAACTCCCGAACGTTGTAAAATACCGTTTCACAACGGTAGAACATAGATTATTTCTTAAATAACTACTTTCACTGATAGGCTTCTAAACACAGGTTTAACTGTGAGTGATTCTTTAAACTTTGATCTTATAATTAACCTAGTAAAAAATAAGGCCTTAAAATACGAGTAGTCTTAAAACACATATCCTCAGTCCTTTGATGGACACCTCTCCCTAATTGTTTTGGCTAGACGTGAAAGTAACTGTAAAAGCATGCAGCACATATCATAGCCATCTCATTCTCTCTAGAGAGGCCCTGAAATACTCATACTCAAATGCCTTTTCAATGGGTATTTCTGACCAAACTATCGAAGTTAAGTGACCGGCCTCGCATGCGACGCTTCGTGATATAGGTAAGTACACATTCACATGAGTTTTGCGTAGGTACTGCCTGACTAGGTGCAATCACCACAAGAAGGTCAGGGAATGTCTTGTAGGCTAAATGATTGAATAAAACATGCAAAAAAACAGGGTTTTTTTCGGTTTTTTAAATAATTAAACCAAATGTATGACAAGGGTTTGTAAGGGACAGATCCCTAAAAGAATTGTAGCCAACACAGGGGCTATGTATGCTGTAGCTCAAGTGTAAAATGGGGGTCACAGTAAAACTGGCCATTATGAAAACTACAGACTACATCAACAAATGCAAGAAGCACTAATGTTTGGTCTATAAAAAAATGTTAGCAAAAAAAGATGGAATGAAAAATTCAGATGATAGTAAAACATAAAATAGGAAGTAAAAAAAGCATAGTTTAACTACAAAAAAAGCATGACATGTTAACCCTTTACCTCATAGACTGTTTATAGTTTTGAAGACAGGTGACCACTTAAAGCAGGTTGAAAGTAAAGCAGAATGTGCCTTAAGGCACATTCTGCTTTACTTTCAGCCTGCTTTAACCTAAAATCTGCCAGGCTATATAAAATATTTGTAATGGTAATTGTTCATGAGGGTATAAACTGGAACTATTTTCTTCAGCGGAGGAATGAATTAAATACGCTAAAAGTCGCTTCTATGGGGGAAATAGTCAGGTTCCCGGATGTTTCCTAATCGGAGTTAATAGGAGACAGGAAACCAGACTATGGGGGAAAGGGTTAAGCAACCGTACAAAAGCTGCATGTACCTTTTAAAAAAGATGGAAGCTTAGCGCATAATAAAAGTAATGCAGAATGTTCTTAAGGGAGCTTTTTGCATTACGTTAATCCTTCACTAAGCAGCCATCATTCTTTATGATTGTCCATTCGTCGTTGTGGAATAGTAGCAAAACAAAGGTTTGATAGTAAAGCATACATATATGTACATGAACATCAGATAATACAAAGAACTTTATTAACCCTTAGCCTGCCACTCACGACTATAGCTCCATATGCAAACAGCTTGGATTCGGATGAGACGCCGAGTAACTCGGCGTCTCATCCGGATCCAAGCTGTTTGACACTCGGACAACATTTTCAGCAACTTTGAAGCATTTTGAAACTTGAAGCAGACGAGAAATATAGCAGACAACAATTTATTTGGCGGGCTAAGGGTTAAGAGGGGACACAATTGACTACTAATTCATTGTATCTAATACAGATGTTACAACATACAAGTACAGAAAACACATTTTTTAAGAAAACCCAAAAGGAGGTTCGATTTTGGATTAAAGACAGTCAACAGTTTAACCCATTACTCCATACATATGCCTTTTTTATGTCATTCCTCAAATGAAGAAAATAGTTACATTTGAAACAGTCATGAATATAAACCATGAAAGTATTTTCTATATCCTAGTAGACGACTAGCTTGAAGCAAGTTTGTAGCTTGAAGCAAGCTTGAAGAAATCTTACTATATCCAAGCAGAGTATAGCTTAAAGCAGGCTGAAAGTCTACTTTACATTCAACCTGCTTTAAGTGGTCACCTTTCTTAAATACTAGAAACAGGTTATGTGGTAAAAGGTTGATAGGAAATAATACTCATAATTTTCCCCATAGAGCCACCTTCCTTAAAATCCAAAACAATGCCTCTTTATGAGTTGTCAAAAAAGCTTGCAGTTAACTGTTCTCCATATCTGGCAATTTTTGTAATACTGACAAGTTGATGATTGCTTTACTAGAGAATACAAACATTGAACATATCATAAGCCTTGTGATTAAATTCCACGGAACACCTGAGTATACACACACTATTGTCATAGTTACCAGAATCTCCTCTAAATCCCGTATCTGAGTTTTAGTCAAAATACATGCATTTCATTGAAGTAATTTGATTGGCTACAATAATTGATTCCCCTATAGCTTGTTTGCAATGTTTAAGACAGATGGTTACTTAAAGCAGGCTCCAATAGAAGCTTTCTAGTTGACTTTCAGTCTGTTTTAACCCTATAATCAATAGATACGCATCTTTTACACCTTTTATTTATTCCTCAATCAGGGCTGCCATAAGTTGACATAAAAAATCCTAAGATTTTCAAATTTGCATTTTTCAAGTGCGATTTTTCGAATTGTACATTTGCCCCATGGCCTATTTCTAGTTTTGTTGGCATGTGACTACTTAAAGCAGGCTGGAAGTAAAGCAGAATGCGCCTTAAAGCGCATTCTGCTTTACTTTCAGCCTGCTTTAAGTTACCATGTACTAGAAAAAAATCCGAAGATTTAGGAAAATTCCGGAGAAATGGCAGCCCTGCTCAATTGAAGAAAAAAGTTCCAATTTATAAAGTCATGATAAGCATCATAAGAAATATTTTCTATGTTCTTACAGATGGTAGCTTAAAGCAGGCTGAAAGTAAATCAGCATGTGCCTTAAAGGGCATTCTGCTGTATTGTCATCCTGCTTTAGGTGGTCATCTGTCTTCAAACCTAGAAATAGGCTATGAGGTTATGGATTAAGCAACTGCTTATCTTAAACACTGAAAGAAAACTATAAAGGATAAAACAAAATTGGATACAACACACAATAGGTCACTTAAGTAATAACAAGATAAATATTTTGTAGTTTACAGTCACTTTTAATGAATGTGCAACATAAGAGTAAAAATCATTATCTATATCCTAGTTGATGGTAGCTACAAGCAGATTGAAAGTAAAGCAGAATGTGCCTTTGAGTTCATTCTGTTTCACTGTCAACCTGTTCTAAGCGGTCACCTGTCTTCAAAACTAGAAACATGCTATGGGGTAATGGGTTTAACAGGTCTGAAAGTTACAAAAAATAATATATAAATAAATATAGAATCTATATATAAAAAAAGAGAAAGGGGATGCATCTGCTATTATACAAACTAGAAATAAACTGTTACAGATTATTTGAGAAATGTTGAGGTATTAAAGCACAATGATAATGCAAACATAACATACCCTAATCAGCTCAAGTGTAATGCCCGATAAGGATCTGCATTCTTTAACCCATTACCCCATAAATACGCCTTTATACACCTCTAATTTATTCCCCCACTGAATAAAGTAGTTCCAGTTTATACAATTATAAATATACTCAATTCCAAAAGAAACTGTGCACTTTCTATTTTCAAATAATTTAATATCTAGACGGCGTATCGATTTAAAATTTTGCACACAATATCTCATGTTTATTGGCCATCCATCGATAAACAAAATTACAACCTAGCATGAAGTGACTTTTAGTTAATTTGGAAAAACGTCATTTTGCATGTTTTGCACGTGCAGCTCAGGGAAAATGCACGTCATGCCACCGAAAACGTGCATTAGTGTAATAAGTATGCTTTATACAAGCAAAAAAACATATTTTACTTCACATCGGTACACAACGAACTTGCTGAGATTGAATGAAAATAGGCAAATTAGAGTTTTTACAATACTTGTTCATAACTACAACGTCACTAACGTGAGTAGAACGTTAGGATACTAAAGAAACACAATCATTCGGTTGCTCAAACGTTACAACATACAAGTCAAGTGGCAGATCGCCGCAGATAGTGCACAGGTACCTAGGACAGCAGCTCAACAAGCTAATTTGTTACGTTGACGTTACTTCGACGTCGTTTTCAAACAGCGTTTTAAATTCCTATACAACGACTAATTTAACGGAGCATAATGTAGTATCTGATCATCTTGATACTTGTAAACAATTAAAAGCTGACGTCAACATTACATGTCATAAACTTCCTACTATGTACTGGATACCAAAACTCCACAAAACACCATATAAGTCTCGTTTTATTGCTAATTCGAGTGCATGTACTACTACTAAGCTTTCCAAACTTTTGACATCGTCTTTAATTAAAATCAAAGAACATGTTCAAAGGTATTGTGACAAGACTTACGAAAATTCTGGACTTAATCTGTTTTGGTCTATCAAAAACTCGAATGAAATTTTGACGAAGCTTGAACATAGAAAATACCAAGCTTGCAATATTAGTACGTATGACTTTTCAACACTATATACTACCTTACCTCATAATTTAATAAAAGCTAAACTTATACAACTTATTGAAAAGACTTTTGCCAGAGAAAGGAAACTATTTCTGGCGTGTAATACTGATCGTGCATTTTTTACAAATGACACGGTTAAGCATTACACTATGTGGACTTGCACCGATGTCTGTAAATCACTATCATTTCTTCTGGATAACATTTATGTACGTTTTGGGAGTACCATATACCGCCAAGTGATTGGTATCCCTATGGGTACAAACTGTGCGCCCCTTGTCGCAGACCTATTTTTGTACTGTTATGAGAGGGACTTTATGCTAAGTCTAAAACCTGATACACAGGCTGATATGATCGAAGCCTTTAACAACACATCGCGCTATCTAGATGATATTTTTAATATAGACAACCCATTTTTTGATACGTTGTTTCCTTTTATTTACCCAAAAGAATTACGCCTTGATAAAACAAACGAGTCAAATTTATCGGCACCATTTTTAGATTTGGATCTTTTAATAAATAACGGTATTGTTTCTTCTAAGATTTACGATAAACGAGATGATTTTGATTTTAGTATTGTAAACTATCCTCATCTAGATGGCGATGTTCCCCGTTCTACATCTTACGGGGTTTATATTTCACAACTTATTCGTTTTGCTAGGGCTTGTACCTCTGTTGAGGACTTCCACATTCGTAATAAAACTATTACTGAAAAGCTTCTTAAACAGGGGTACAGATTTCATAAACTTCGTAAAACATTTTCTAAATTCTTTTATAGAAATCTTCCTCTCATTAACAAGTATAAATGTAACTTAAAGTCTTTTCTGCGGCAAGGTATTTCACATCCGGAGTTTTATGGTGATGTGATTTACAGACTTCGTAAGATTCTTGGACATATGCATTTTCAAAACCTATTTGTGAAACGTATTAGATTTTTCCTCAAAAAAGATTATGATCCAACTATATTGCTGCGCACTTCACGTTTGGTTATCGATCAATCTACAATTGATAACTATGCTTTCCTCTTTGGTTGTGCGACGACAGACAGGGCTTCGCACTACATGATGATGTATCTCTAAAGCCGTCCTTAACCGGGAGAGTTATGTCGGATTTTCGTGCTTTGGTTTTTCTCTCCCTCTCTGTCGTACCCTAAACCCTCCCATGTCTTACAGTTACTCGTGACTACAGACTATTCGCTTGAGTACAATTTGACCGTTGCCATAGTGGGTTATTTTTAACACGGGCTTGAATGTTTAATTCTTTCCCGTGTTACTAATAATCCTGTCAGAGAATTTTGTTAGATGTTTTACATGTATTTACTTACTGTGCTGGCGGTCTTTTTGATTGTAAGGTTGTGGAACAGGGTTTATATTTTATGTACACTGTTCGTCTTTATAGGTGAATATAGGAGATAAGTGTGAGGTTGGGCGCCCCTAAACCCAGGTTTAACCCCCCAGTGGTTGTTAATAATTAATTAATTTATAATTGATTATTGATTGCTACTGACCGTACCAAGGCGGGCTCCTATGTTCACTTAGCTTTATGTTTGTCTTGCGTGTTGTTTTCTATTTAGTGTGTAGATGAAGGAATGGTATTGCGTGTGTGTGTGTGTGTGCTTGTTATGGTATGGCTGTGTGTGTGTTCTGCTTTAGAGATGGGTGTATTGTTTGTGTTGCGTTTCCTGCTTGAGTCTTCTTTCGTATTTATTTGTTGCCACAATAGTGTTACTTGTGCCGTGTGGAGGCCGTAAAACGTCGCCCCGTACATTTAATCAATATTGTTATCATTCCTCCTGCAGGAGCGTGCACTTGTTGTACAACTCGTCTCTTTGGCTTTCTTTCTTGCACCGTATGGTAGGTCTCTATGTACCGATGGTCAGATGAGCTTCGGTATTGTACCGGTTCTTCATTAACTCTTTACTTTCTATTAAAGATAAGGTATGGCGTTGAGTTGCTAACGTCGCACCAGTTACTTTTTTCACTACTTACATTAACCATTTTCAATCTTCACATTTTTCCAATTGGAATTACTTTATAATAAATTTCGAACTTTCTTTCTGTAGAGTTATAGTCGATACATAGGGACAGGTGCTAACTTACTTCTCTTATACATGGAACTTCAAACAAACAAAAGACTAATAATACCCCTTACACCACTTAGAATGCACTCTGCGTGTTCTGTTCATATCCCTAGAAATACTACTAATTTTGCATCACTAAAGCCGTGCGTACAGCTAACACCAATTAAGCTCTTTTCGGCATCTTCTTTTCACATTCCATCTATTTCTATTAATAATTGTTTTCATAATGGTCCAAGAGTGGTGCTTTCACCTCTTAAATATTCTATTCAACGCAATAATTCTGTTTTATTACGACCACTGAACAAAAAACGTAGAGTGCATCCTATTATTGAAAAGTGCAATGCTAAGAGGTGAGCGTGTTGCAATTTTTTATCTTGCAAGTCTACTATACAATCAACAGTAAACGGTAGATTATTTAGTGTTGTCATAGATTCAGACATCAACTGACGAACTAACCATATCGTATACGTGTTAACTTGAAAAGCACCAGGTTGTGGTATCCAGTATGTTGGGCAAACCGGTCGTCCTCTCAAAACTAGGTTTAATGAACATCTTCGTACTTGTAGGAACAAAAAACTGAGGAACTTTCTGTATCAACATTTTCGGAAATCTGGACATGGATTAGATTTTATTTCAATTCAACCTGTTGAACATATTACGTATGATATAAATGCTACTAATAGTTTCAAATGTAAGGCTAGATTTATAACGGAATTAAAATGGATTAAAAATTTACAGACACCCTTTCCTTTAGGCTTGAATGATAATATATACCAATCTGGCAATATTTCTAAAGAACCTTCAATTGATATTTTTTCGATTTATTCTACACGAAAGCGTAAATCTAGATCGCATGGTATTCGTATAAATGGAAATATTAAACGTAAATCACGTCAGTCGATTTCTATTACAGATTTGCATAATCTGCTGTTACATTCTGGTAAACATAAAATGCTTTCTCGGCTTTCTTCGTTGTCATTGTCGTCTTTAAAAGATATTGACGACAAGGCTGATGGAATAATTTTACGCACAGATCCTCTGTATTATACTGCAGGTTTAATACAAAGTTATACTCAGCATGTTCTTAGACCTTATATTGATTCTTTAAACGATCACAAAAGATATTTCATTAAGGTCCCTTTTATAAATAAAGGTATTGATTTCATAGATTTACAAAGTATTCTCCGTAACAAAAATGTGATGAATGCTATTCCAAATTATTTCAAAAATCTTGAACCACCTATTATTTGTTATAAGTATAATAAATCTGTTAGAGGGTTAATTTTTAACTACAATAAAATTGTTTCTGATCTTAAAATTCTCGAAAACACACCAGATACATGAGACTGTCCCTCTTCTAAATTCTGTTACGCTCCAGCGGGTCATATAATAACTGGCAATTTTGATATCATTAAAGATAAACGCATTAGAGCGCTTTTGAGTAAGGGACCTAAATTTAGATTACCTGCCTTAATTGATTTCGATACTTGTCGCAATCATATTTCTGAAGCTTTGAATAAGTATAGTACCAACTGGTGCCGCAGAGAACATGCTGAAAATGACGCTCTTACAAAATGGAAAGATTTTATTTTTGATATTATCGATACCCGGATTTCGTTCTATTTATCCAATAACCATCTTTTACCACCTAAACCTAAATTTAACATTCGTCATTTAAAGAAGGGCATACAAGACTTTCATTCCAAATATGTACTCGTTCCTGCAGACAAAGCATCCAATAATGTGATAATTGTATGACGATTACATTATGTTGATGCTTTAAACCAGGAACTTGTGAATACTAATTCCTATACAACGACTAATTTAACGGAGCATAATGTAGTATCTGATCATCTTGATACTTGTAAACAATTAAAAGCTGACGTCAACATTACATGTCATAAACTTCCTACTATGTACTGGATACCAAAACTCCACAAAACACCATATAAGTCTCGTTTTATTGCTAATTCGAGTGCATGTACTACTACTAAGCTTTCCAAACTTTTGACATCGTCTTTAATTAAAATCAAAGAACATGTTCAAAGGTATTGTGACAAGACTTACGAAAATTCTGGACTTAATCTGTTTTGGTCTATCAAAAACTCGAATGAAATGTTGACGAAGCTTGAACATAGAAAATACCAAGCTTGCAATATTAGTACGTATGACTTTTCAACACTATATACTACCTTACCTCATAATTTAATAAAAGCTAAACTTATACAACTTATTGAAAAGACTTTTGCCAGAGAAAGGAAACTATTTCTGGCGTGTAATACTGATCGTGCATTTTTTACAAATGACACGGTTAAGCATTACACTATGTGGACTTGCACCGATGTCTGTAAATCACTATCATTTCTTCTGGATAATATTTATGTACGTTTTGGGAGTACCATATACCGCCAAGTGATTGGTATCCCTATGGGTACAAACTGTGCGCCCCTTGTCGCAGACCTATTTTTGTACTGTTATGAGAGGGACTTTATGCTAAGTCTAAAACCTGATACACAGGCAGATATGATCGAAGCCTTTAACAACACATCGCGCTATCTAGATGATATTTTTAATATAGACAACCCATTTTTTGATACGTTGTTTCCTTTTATTTACCCAAAAGAATTACGCCTTAATAAAACAAACGAGTCAAATTTATCGGCACCATTTTTAGATTTGGATCTTTTAATAAATAACGGTATTGTTTCTTCTAAGATTTACGATAAACGAGATGATTTTGATTTTAGTATTGTAAACTATCCTCATCTAGATGGCGATGTTCCCCGTTCTACATCTTACGGGGTTTATATTTCACAACTTATTCGTTTTGCTAGGGCTTGTACCTCTGTTGAGGACTTCCACATTCGTAATAAAACTATTACTGAAAAGCTTCTTAAACAGGGGTACAGATTTCATAAACTTCGTAAAACATTTTCTAAATTCTTTTATAGAAATCTTCCTCTCATTAACAAGTATAAATGTAACTTAAAGTCTTTTCTGCGGCAAGGTATTTCACATCCGGAGTTTTATGGTGATGTGATTTACAGACTTCGTAAGATTCTTGGACATATGCATTTTCAAAACCTATTTGTGAAACGTATTAGATTTTCCTCAAAAAAGATTATGATCCAACTATATTGCTGCGCACTTCACGTTTGGTTATCGATCAATCTACAATTGATAACTATGCTTTCCTCTTTGGTTGTGCGACGACAGACAGGGCTGAGCACTACATGATGATGTATCTCTAAAGCCGTCCTTAACCGGGAGAGTTATGTCGGATTTTCGTGCTTTGGTTTTTCTCTCCCTCTCTGTCGTACCCTAAACCCTCCTATGTCTTACAGTTACTCGTGACTACAGACTATTCGCTTGAGTACAATTTGACCGTTGCCATAGTGGGTTATTTTTAACACGGGCTTGAATGTTTAATTCTTTCCCGTGTTACTAATAATCCTGTCAGAGAATTTTGTTAGATGTTTTACATGTATTTACTTACTGTGCTGGCGGTCTTTTTGATTGTAAGGTTGTGGAACAGGGTTTATATTTTATGTACACTGTTCGTCTTTATAGGTGAATATAGGAGATAAGTGTGAGGTTGGGCGCCCCTAAACCCAGGTTCAACCCCCCAGTGGTTGTTAATAATTAATTAATTTATAATTGATTATTGATTGCTACTGACCGTACCAAGGCGGGCTCCTATGTTCACTTAGCTTTATGTTTGTCTTGCGTGTTGTTTTCTATTTAGTGTGTAGATGAAGGAATGGTATTGCGTGTGTGTGTGTGTGTGCTTGTTATGGTATGGCTGTGTGTGTATTCTGCTTTAGAGATGGGTGTATTGTTTGTGTTGCGTTTCCTGCTTGAGTCTTCTTTCGTATTTATTTTTTTTGTTCTGCAAAACAGTACGGTATTAGTTGACAGACCGTATTGTGTTGCCTACGGAAAGCTCGGGCACCCATCCGGGCTAGGGGACCCTTCGTAGGACACATCTTAACAGCACGTCTTTGGGCTGTTCGTTTGCAGCGAGTATGACGTCATTTCCGTTTGGGGCAATAGTAGTGCACTCGTGCCTTTTCTCTCATAGGTCTAATAATATTCTTAGTCACCATGATGCTCGCAAACGGCACTTTAGGAGAAAAGATCTTATGGACTCTGGAAATGCCCTAACTCAGGGAAAGGACAGCGTTTCATTCCTGACGCGGTATTTAGACGTCACATAAGGATTACGCGATGTCTCATTGCCGCTTGCATCATGAGCAATGGTTGAGGTATACGATAATGACAAAACATGTCATAAAATAACATCTAAACCTACATAAAATTCCCAAATGAACATGGTCTTATTCTCAGAGTTACTTTGCAACTTTGATTTTAACACTTCATCTTTTCTCGTTTAAAAACAACCACTTTTAACGACAGAATCTCAAAATCTGAAATAACTGCCATAGTGATTGTGAACTGGTCTAAATGTTGGTACCAAATACATAGGCTTTTAGGAGAATAGTCAATGAATAATTACAGAAAACAAAGTGCACAGTATCTTTTGGAATTGAGTATAGATATAAAGAATTTGCCAGTCAAAAGAAAAACTATTTTGACTTAGGAGCTGAAAGTCGGCTTTTCCGCATGGCACTATCTATTAACGGAAATGAACCAAATCGCGGAAACACATTTCACTACAGTAGTTGCATCCAGACCTGGGGCCCGTTTTACTAAACTACTTACGCAAAAACTTTGCGTAAGTCAAAATTTTAAATTTTAATATATATTTTTTATTATCATTTGCTACAAACAGCAAATAGTCAGATCAGAGGACGCGCGTTTAGCGCGTCCTCTGATCTGGCTATTTGCTGTTTGCAAACGTTTATGATTAAAAAATAAGAGTAAAACGAGTAAGTAGTTTAGTAAAACGGGCCCCAGATGCTGAATAACTCTGCCATAGTTTTTCAGCATCTGGTCTGCTTCTGATCTGAATGGAAACTGATTGACGCTTGGGTGAAAGAGATCTTACTTATACCTGTTTAATTAAGCTTGAAAAAATATTCACGTGTTTCATAGAAATCATTTACAAAATAGGGTTTATGCCAAATCCGATTTTCAGACTCTTTACAGTATGGTTCAATATTTCAAGAAATATTGTTCTTTCAGAATGTTATTAGTTAACTCCTGGTTTCTCTCTCTCTTTCATCCATATCTCTGTAATTCAGTTACAAAACCATCATCAGTGCTCTTAAGATCTTTGATTTGTTATTGATCAGATCCAGACATGTTGATGCCTGTATATCAATGGGATTGTTCGTTTTTAAAAACAAACAGCTAACATAGACTCTTTAACCGTATCACATTATGTAGATCTAACTCTTAACTCATTCACCCCTGATACTTTTAATGGAAAATTCAAATTTCAAAATAAATCTAGTCCATTTTTTTACTCTGATCAGGGTATACACTGTTTGCATGGGACAAGTGTAATCTTTACAGGTACACTGTTGGTAAATGACAAGTATATTTTATGGTGTACCAAAGGGGTCTAAAGTAAAGATGCTGCTCATGCAGCATATTTGCTGCTCGGGCAGCGTTATGCTGCTCAGGCAGCAAATATGCTGCCCGAGCAGCATAACGCTGCTCAGGCAGCAGTTATTTATAGATTTCGCCTGGTTTACAATGAACCAATCAAAATCGATTTTACATAGACAGATATGGTGTACCGAGGGGGTCAAAAGTATAGATGCTGCCTGCTCGGGCAGCATTTATTTATAGCATTTGGTGTTATCCAATCAAAACGCTCGTTCTTTTCAGTAGCTTTTGCCAATTGCATTATTACCACAAACCACAAACTACAGACTTTAGAACAACTTGTTAGCGATATGTTAATAACACAACCCCCTTTATCACGACTAGGATTGTTTTAGTATGTGTGTATCCTGATCTACCAACAAAATAGATGGTTATTGAAGGGTTAAAACTAACTGAATTTATTAAATATATTTATTTCATTTCTTCCATGAGGAGATGAGACGTTTGCTACAAACAGTTGTGGTTAGCGCGTAATTGTGTCATTTCCGGGCAGCGAATTATTATTTAATTCCTCTAGAATGCTTAATATAATATTACAATAATATTAATCTGGTATAATGATAATTAATTAATACAAGTTTTGATAGCACATAAATCGAACTGACAATGTCGATATACATATTGTATTTAAAACCTTACCTTCGTAGCAGATTTTATATAGCCATGTCCTATCGATTCGAACGTAATCAGCAGCCTCAGACATTTATTTTCACATCTCGACCCAAAACACTAGAACTCTTTATTAATGTTTACCAAGCACCACACACTAAAACTCTTTTTTTCACCATTCACACTTTGACAGCCTTCCATAAGTAGCAGTATGCTACGGTTATCGTTCAATTTGATCCGATATATAGATTCCTACATGTATATTCAGATCAAACACCAAGTAACTTAAATTTGCATCCCACCTGCAATTAGACTTTTTGACAGCAAATTAGAAACCACGTGTACACGTGTCACTAACAAAGAAACAGTGCTCATGTGAAGTATACACTTGTCCTATGCAAGCAGCAGCCCCCTAACGTCTACACTATTGTTTATTTGCAACATATCTACTCTATAGTCCAAACAGAACTAGACTTAATTGGAAATTGGAATTTTGTCTATATATGGTTTATGGTTGATTGAGTTAACATGCCAAATGCCATACTTGACTCAGAGAGTAACTAACACAGGAGGGGGTTCACACCTTTTTATTTATAGAATTTATGACCCTCTGTTAGAACATCTGGTTTTGATTCTTTTTGTAATGCCCTATCATGCTAAGCGCGACTATGACAACATTTGCAAACAGCTTGGATTCAGATCAGACAAAAATCTGTAAAACCTCTTATTTTCTATCTGATTAACCAATAACCCCATAGCTTGTTTTAAGTTTTGAAGACAGGTGACCACTTATAAGGGATTGAGAGGAAGGCAGAATACACCTTAAGATGCATTCTGCTTTACTTTAAGCCTGCTTTAAGCTACAATCTGCTAGAATATACAAACTATTTTAAGGTTGCCTACACATGTCAGTATTATTATAAATTGAAACTAATTTCTTTGGTGAAGAAATAAATTAGAGGCGTAAAAAGGTCTATTTATGAGGGAACTGGTTCATGACCACAAAATTTGCTTAATAAATAATTATATAATTTATTAAAACATATTTACTCTCCTCGTGCTAAGTGCGACTTGGCTAACATTTTCAAACTGTTTGGATCCAAATCAGACGCGTATGATCTAGATCCCAACTGTTTGCTACCCAAATTCACCGTTTCTGCAGTTTAAAAAGGCATAAAACTGACATTGATTTTTCCCGCAGACAATGTATCAATTGACACACAAGACAATTTTAGCACTATAAGGGTTATTAAAGTTTTATGAATATTATTTTATAAAATATATATTTACGATTCATTATTGTTATTTTTCCCCTTTATATGCCAGTTTTCCTTTAGCATTTTCATTTTACCTCTGGCTTTTTTATCCTATGACATTGTGACGCCCACGGGGCTTAGGTCGATGTCATTGTTTTATCTATACTACCGGAAGTATCAATAATAGCAGATGGACCCAAGAAGGTTCGTACATATGGTGATTGCTTTGTAACTCTCTGTAAATTCTTAAACATAAGTATATTTGTATAGCATTAATCAGAAAAGGAATAGTTTGCCTTTATTTAATTAGTTTGTTATGGTGTATACATAAACGAACACCGCATATTTCCAAAAGAGACGATGTTGATTCTGTTCTTTTGGCGCATTCTACTCTAAGCAAACATTGCCTTCCAAAAGTTATAAAAGGCGGGTGCTCTGTAGTTTTGATTCAGTTTGTATCAAGCTCCCGAAGGATTAACTTCGGATCTAACAGTAGGCAATAAATAAGCCTTTAATAATATTCTGTACTTTGTTATCTTAGTAGCGTTTGGGTAGAGCGAACAGTTGACTAGTTCAATCTCAGTAGTCTCTATCCCAGGCGTGAACAGTAGCTCATGCAGATATTATTCCAACGCCGAACGTATTGCTGATGCTGGTGCATTCTGGCTTATCAGTAGTTCGAAGCCAGGGGTCTCATCTATACGCCTAGCTGAGAGATATAGCTGAGCAACAGTTGATGCTGGCTGGTCGAGCCAGGTGTCTCGGATATAGGCTGAGCTTACAGACTCTTTTATAACATACAGCTGATGCTGTCTGGCTGGTCAAAGCCAGGAGGCTCTTCGATACGCCGAGCTGTTGTTAATATTAGGGAATAGAAGCCCATCCACTTTATATAGTTGAGAGTTGATTCTAATTAGTTGATCACACTTGATTATTTGTTCAGCCAATCATTTTCTAATCATTGTTAATCATATTTACTGGGTTTTGTATATATTCGCCCATCATTAGGTTGAGCAATCATAAAGGTAAAAAGGTAAAGGTGATAGGTTTATCAAGTCTGAAATTTATATGTCATATTCTGCCGACTTTTACAATTACCTCCCTGTTCATCGAGTCATAAGTCGGCCATTTACATTCGGCGCTACTAGCAGCCATGACACATTGACTTATTTCCCTCTCAGGTACCCATTTAAATCACCTGGGTGAAGTGGAGCAATGTAGGGTTAATTTTTTGCTCAGAAAAATTTCAGTGATCCTGACAGGGCTCGAACCAGGAACCTCTCGCTTCCTAGTCGAGCGTCCTACCCACTGGACCACCGACACCTACACCCACTGGACCACCGACACCTACAAAGTAGACCCCGAGGAAATATTATATATAGTATTGTTAATGTTATTAGATTTCTATATGCTCGTCGGTTCAGCTGATCAAACATTTTAGTAGCTGAGCTTAGCCCAAACACGAACTACAGAATTTTGGCGCCCAACGTGGGGCAAAGGCTATATAGTAGTTCTGTAGCCTATCTATTATCATTTAATAGACGAACTCACATAGTTGAAAATGGCTGATCAAAGTGCTGATGGTACTGTTAGGTTTGGTGAGCTGAACGATCTGTACCAGCAGATCGACGAGCTGCAGAGACAGAATGAAATGCTGAGACTTGATCATGAAATCGCTGGTCTGAAGCATGAGTTGACTAATATGTCAATGCAGAATAAGGCTTCAACGCCGAAGCCGATAGGCCTTAAGTTTGATGATGGGATTACTCCCAGGAGACTTCTCCCAGCAATACCAAGAGGTAGACGGGAACATGTTGACATAGGCTAACGGCAGCTCAAACTGACAATCGCCCAGATAAATTTGTGACTACTAGAAAGCGTCAGCCAAGCCCGAACTCAAAGCCCAGAGTTACAAGCATGAAACCAGCTACCTTCGACGGAAGTGTAGCATGGTCCGACTATAAGTCTCATTTTGATGCATGCTCTGAACTAAATGGCTGGTCGAAAGAACAGAAAGGTTTATACTTATCTGTTTCACTACGAGGACAGGCTCAGGGTGTGTTTGGAAACCTTGAGACCGGCAAACACGATTATGATCAGCTAGTGACTGCCCTGGAAGAGAGGTTTGTGCCTCCTAATCAAACAGAACTCTACAGGGTACAGCTCAGAGAGCGTCGTCAGAAGGCAACAGAGACGATGGCCGAGCTAGGTTAAGATATAAGACGCCTGACCAATTTGGCATACCCCAAAGCACCAGCTGATGTCAGAGAGACCTTAGCGAAAGAGCAGTTCGTTGATGCTCTTGTGAACTCTGACATGAGGCTGAAGATTAAACAGGCCAGACCTGCTGATCTCAACGATGCTGTGAGGCATGCAGTTGAGCTAGAAGCTTTCTATAAGGCTGAAAGTAAACATCTTGGACAAGGCTATATCCAAGCTACCACGTCCGCTCAGCCTAACAATGAAAATGACTTGAAGGGAACTCTCTCATCGCTCAACAAGTCAATGGATGAGATGACGAAGGCTATGAGCAAACTTGTTGCTCAGCAAACACCAAAGCAAAGCATGGTGAATAAAGGCCAGTCATATAACCGTCGTTATGATGGTAATCGGTATGATGGTAATAGATCAAACCAATACCAGAACAGACAGAACCCTCCAGGTCGGAAATGTTTCATCTGCAAGTCTGACAAGCACTTTAAGAAAGATTGTCCCCAAAGACGAGACACATACCGTTCACGAACGGAACCCGAGAAGAAAGATAAAGTGCAAACGAGTGGTTCATACCAGGCTGGATTATTTATCCCAGCAAAAGTTGACGGCTTTACCGTTGATTGCTTGGTTGATACTGGAGCTACTCTCACATTGATATCATCGAAAGCTTGGGAGTCTATTTAGAACAGAGACAAGCTGGACAGGTTCGAGAGGAAAATTGTATCTGCTTCAGGCAACTCCCTAGAGACAAAGGGAAAGACGAGAATTTGTCTGGAAATCAATGGCATCAGCTGCAATGCTGATGTGGTAGTTGCAGATATAGATAATGATATGATACTTGGTCTAGACTTCATGTTAGCTCATGACATAGTGGTTGATGTTGTAAACATGACCATGACCATCAAGAACAAAGCATGTAGGATGATCCATGCAGGTAGAGTTGGTTGTCGCAGGATAGTTGTAGCCGAGAATGTGTCAATACCGGCAAGATCAGAAATTATTCTTGAGGGAAAGTTGGTTGATGGAAATATGTCCAAAGGTCAGATAGGTGTGCTGGAAACCACAGACGGGTTTCTCAGCTCAAATAGAGGAATAGTGGCTAGAACTCTGGTCAGAGCTGATGACAAAGTGCCTGTTCGATATGCTAACTTCTCTCATGAAACACAGACACTGTATCCTGGTACGAACATAGCGACATTCAGTCCAGTTCAGGTTGTTGAGTCAGTAGATAAGACAAAGTCTAAGCCACCGAACGCATTACCAGATCAGCTTAAAGATCTATATGAAAGGTGTTCAGCTGGCATGAATGTCGCTCAGAAAAATCAGATCGTGAAGTTGCTGAAGAAGTATGCTAACACTTTCTCTGAAAATGATCATGACATAGGTCGAACAGGTATCATCAAACACAAAATTTCAACTGGTGATGCACCTCCGATCAAACAGCCAATGCGGAGAGTCCCAGTACATATGCAAGATGAAGTTGATAAACAGCTGAAAGAAATGCTGGACAATGACATCATACAGCCATCCACCAGCCCATGGGCTAGTGGTATTGTGCTGGTCCGTAAGAAAGACGGGACCAAGCGTTTTTGCATCGACTACAGACGCTTGAACGATGTCACTGTAAAGGATGCCTATACTTTACCGAGAATAGACGAATCATTGGATCAACTTGCTGGTTCCAAATGGTTTTCATGTCTTGATCTCAACTCGGGATACTGGCAGCTCGAGGTTGATGAACATGACAAACCAAAGACTGCATTTGTTACGAGACAAGGCTTACATGAATTCAACGTCATGCCTTTTGGCCTTTGCAATGCCACAGCGACGTTTGAACGTCTGATGGAGACAGTCTTGGCTGGTCTCCACTGGCAGATTTGCTTGATATACTTGGATGATATCATAGTATTTGGCAAAACATTTGAAGAGATGGTCAAACATCTTGATATGGTTTTAGAAAGGATAGCCGATGCTGGGCTGAAACTAAAGCCAAGGAAATGTCAACTATTCAAACAGGAGGTTGAATTCCTGGGTCACATTATAAATGACAAAGGGGTTGGCACTGATCCCAAGAAGATCAGCTGCATCAATGATTGGCCAATACCGACTACTGTCAGAGAAGTGAGATCTTTTCTGGGCTTATGTAGTTACTATCGGCGATTCATTGCCAATCACTCTCACATTGCAAAACCTTTGACCAAACTCACAGAAAAGAACCACACGTTCAAGTGGACAAGTGAATGCTCGGAAGCATTTGAAAAGTTGAAAACTGTGCTTGTGACCGCACCAGTTCTCTCATACCCCGACTTCAAGAAACCGTTCATCCTTGACACTGATGCCAGTGATCAAGCCATCGGGGCTGTGTTATCACAAAAGGTCGATGGAACTGAGAAAGTCATCGCCTATGCAAGTAGGACTTTGACGAAAACTGAACGGAAATACTGTGTCACCAGAAAAGAGTTGTTAGCTCTGGTGTACTTTGTTAAGTATTTCCGTCATTACTTGTATAGTAAAGAATTTACCGTAAGGACAGATCATAGTTCATTACGTTGGATCATGAACTTCAAAAACCCTGAAGGTCAGCTAGCCCGTTGGCTAGAGGTTCTTTCAACTTACTCTATGAAGGTTGAACACAGACCAGGTAGATTGCATGGTAACGCAGACAGTCTTAGCAGAAGACCATGTAATCAATGCGGGATGACAGATTCAGAAAAAGAAGCTGGTAGGGGAGACAGTACAAATGTCTCGAGTATGAGACAGGAAAGTCTACCAGAGAATGAAAGAGATCTGAAGCATCTTCAGGAGGAAGATGGTGATATATATGTAGTTCGAGAGTGGGTTAAGATAGGCAAAAGGCCGGGATTTAGAGATGTTTCATCTGGAAGCTTTGTGATGAAGTCTCTATGGAATCAGTTTCCACGGTTAGAACTACAGGGTGAACTTCTGGTTAGACGATGGGATGATCTTGACACAGGCGTTGTTACCTACCAGGCTGTCGTTCCGAACAACACTAGACGAGCAGTGTTGAAAGGCTGTCATGATATGAAAACTGCTGGTCATTTAGGAGTTAGAAAGACCCTAAGTAAAGTAAGACAGAAGTTTTACTGGCCAGGCCTTCAGTCCGATGTTCGTAGCTACGCATCGGGATGTGACACTTGTATGAAAAGGAAAGGACAATGATGACGAAGAGAGCTCCTATGCAGATCGTCAGGAGTGGCTACCCAATGGAGAGAATAGCCATTGACATTTTGGGTGAACTCCCAGAAACAGACAAAGGAAATAAGTACATCTTGGTAATAGCAGATTACTTCACGAAATGGACGGAAGCTTTGCCCATGCCTAATATGGAAGCTGTGACAGTAGCTAGACTACTTGTTGAAGAGGTTCTATGTCGTTTTGGCGTACCTCAGACCATCCACTCTGACCAAGGTCGTCAGTTCGAAAGTTGTTTGTTTCAAGAGATGTGCAAAATATTTAGCATAGAGAAGACACGCACTACACCATATCATCCACAGAGTGACGGAATGGTCGAGAGGTTAAATCGAACTCTTGCGGCAATGCTGAGCTCATTTGTCAGTGACAATCACAAAGATTGGGATGCTCAGCTACCATATGTAATGATGGCTTACCGTAGTGTTACTCATGAGACAACAAGCATGAGCCCAAACATGTTAATGCTAGGGCGTGAGGTTTCAACACCGTTAGACCTGATGTTTGAAATGCCCCCTCTCATAAAACCTATTCCAAATAACCAATGGGTTTGGGAGTTGAAGGATAGGATAGAGACAGCTCATAAGATAGTTAGACAGAACACCCAGCAGTCCATGCAGAGACAAAAACAAATTCACGATGCCCGAACCTCCTTTGAAACATTTAAAGTCGGAGATAAGGTTTTCGTGTATTTTCCAGTCAAAAAGGTAGGCCATTCCTCAAAATTCACCTCATTTTGGCGAGGCCCATATCAAATCACTGCAAAACTATCTAAAGTTCTGTACAAGGTAAATTGTGCTCGGAACAAAGCTGAACAAGTTATCCATTGTGACAGACTAAGAGCTTGTCGAAATCAGACCCTAAGAGATGAGCATGATTCAAGTCACGCTGAGAATGAAGAAAGCAAAGATCAGGAAGAAGGTGCTGAACCTAAAGTTCTGGATGAACCAGAAGTCGTTGAGAATGCTGATGAGTGTGATGAACCCGTTTCAGATATGAAACGCACACGCAGAAAGCCAGTTTGGAGTAAGGACTATGTCTTTACCTCCAAGACGATGGCCTCATCATCTGAACAAAAGAAAGATGTTGTAGTAAGTTGTCAGAAGAAAGCTGATGGAATAGAGACAGAAGTAAATGAAGATGGAACAGTGGTGTACAAGAACAGTGTAGTTGATAGAAGAAAGAAAGTGACTGTGATGAAAGTAGAAATTGGAGAGTTGTTGCCAAAGGGAACAATAAGATCATCGGATCTTGAGCTGTCCATTGAAGACAATGGAAAGGTTCAGCTGAGGCTGAAATATTCACCTGATAGTGAATAGGTTGTTGGTCAAGCAACCATGGTCATCAGTGCCCAAGGCACATTTTACGGTATGTTATGTTGGACATATTAGATGTCCACTCAGGGATATGATCATATGAGATGATCGTAGATGAGCTTAATTACATGTTTTCATTGTTTTCCTAATTCTCAGTTTATGTGTATGTAGAATTGATCGTAATCAAACATTTGATTGGAAAGTTGTTTCATAGTTACTTAATTGTTTTAATCATCATGCGGGACGCATGAACCCGGAGGCGTGGGTAATGTGACGCCCACGGGGCTTAGGTCGATGTCATTGTTTTATCTATACTACCGGAAGTATCAATAATAGCAGATGGACCCAAGAAGGTTCGTACATATGATGATTGCTTTGTAACTCTCTGTAAATTCTTAAACATAAGTATATTTGTATAGCATTAATCAGAAAAGGAATAGTTTGCCTTTATTTAATTAGTTTGTTATGGTGTATACATAAACGAACACCGCATATTTCCAAAAGAGACGATGTTGATTCTGTTCTTTTGGCGCATTCTACTCTAAGCAAACATTGCCTTCCAAAAGTTATAAAAGGCGGGTGCTCTGTAGTTTTGATTCAGTTTGTATCAAGCTCCCGAAGGGTTAACTTCGGATCTAACAGTAGGCAATAAATAAGCCTTTAATAATATTCTGTACTTTGTTATCTTAGTAGCGTTTGGGTAGAGCGAACAGTTGACTAGTTCAATCTCAGTAGTCTCTATCCCAGGCGTGAACAGTAGCTCATGCAGATATTATTCCAACGCCGAACGTATTGCTGATGCTGGTGCATTCTGGCTTATCAGTAGTTCGAAGCCAGGGGTCTCATCTATACGCCTAGCTGAGAGATATAGCTGAGCAACAGTTGATGCTGGCTGGTCGAGCCAGGTGTCTCGGATATAGGCTGAGCTTACAGACTCTTTTATAACATACAGCTGATGCTGTCTGGCTGGTCAAAGCCAGGAGGCTCTTCGATACGCCGAGCTGTTGTTAATATTAGGGAATAGAAGCCCATCCACTTTATATAGTTGAGAGTTGATTCTAATTAGTTGATCACACTTGATTATTTGTTCAGCCAATCATTTTCTAATCATTGTTAATCATATTTACTGGGTTTTGTATATATTCGCCCATCATTAGGTTGAGCAATCATAGGTCAAAGTAGACCCCGAGGAAATATTATATATAGTATTGTTAATGTTATTATATGCTCGTCGGTTCAGCTGATCAAACATATTAGTAGCTGAGCTTAGCCCAAACACGTTACAGTATTTTATCGTATGACCTTTTTCTTACAATCTAAATGGCGGTGTTATTTTCACCAAGAGCCAATCGTTGTCAACTTCACAATTAACCCCTTCATATTGAAAAACAATGTACACGTATTGGCATATTTGTATATGGTTTGGATTCTGATATGAGGCAAAGTCACCCGCCGCCTTATCTGCCTCCAAACGGAATATTGAAACACGTTTTTGCTTGAGCTAAATTAATTCAAAATATTTATAACAGTGATATTCGTGTAGATGTGAATAAGCTTAATCTTTTGCAAATTCGACCCACTCATTAATCAATTGAACAATAGTCACGCATATCAAGTATTTGGCTAACAGTGTATTTTTGAATAGTACACTTGCCCTATGCCGCAAGGATCTGATCTGAATCCAAACTGTTTGCTAAAACAACTCTAATGTATGTTTCTCTCAAGACTCCCTCTCTTTCTTTCTGTCTCCCCCAAGGATCTGATCAGAATCCAAACTGTTTGCTAAAACAACTCTAATGTATGTTTCTCTCAAGACTCCCTCTCTTTCTTTCTGTCTCCCCTAAGGATCTGATCTGAATCCAAACTGTTTGCTAAAACAACTCTAATATTTGTCGCTAGGGTTGAGCAGGGATATTTTATGAAATAAAATATCCCTGGGTTGAGTGTGTTGAAGACAATTCCCTTAGTCATACCGCATAGTACCGCATTAAAGTCACACAAATCAGCAGGTTATTCCAAGTGCATTCGGTCGCTGGATTTCACCCTGTCCGGAAGCTGTCAACCTGAAACTACATGTGAAAGTTTCATCATTTTGGAAGCAAAACCGTTCTTTTTCTATTATACTGCAATTAATATCTGTATTGCACAAGGCGGACGATGCCGACGGTTACGGTCAACAGAGATGAACTATTCAAGATCTTAGGAAAAACATACAGTAAGTAGTTGATGGTAAATGATTTTGATCCATATTGCATGAGCCGGTGTCACTCACAGGGGACCATCACAATAGAACCCCCCCCCCCCCCCAAAGAAAATGCATCAACACTACATATATAGACAAGGGGTCGAACTTCCAATTTCCGAATTTTACCCCTCTCCCCAGTGATGCCTCTGTCAACATTCAATCAAACGGTATATCGGGTAAAGCTATTTGCCAATAAGTAGTATGCTCAAGCAACCTAATACCGGTGTATATCCAGGTACCACCATTATTCGAACACCTAAGCATCTTCGAGTCAATTACAAATTTCTATGTGAATAAAAATAATTTTTTACAAAGATCCTGGATAAACTGGTCATTTTCAGCTTATAATACGATGGGTAAGTTATTGCAACTCAAATCGGTTCTCTAACAATGTAAACAAAGCATAGTGACCCGCTTACCTCATTCTCAGTGAGATATCAACCTAAATTCGAACAGCAGGTTTGACACCACGAAATGTTTACTATGTGTAGTCCAGGGTAAGTGTTTGTTCATGAAATGTCAGACAAAACATAAAACAGGAGTCTGTAACCTCATAAAAAGTAAAGTCAACTTGTTTTTACATTTAATTTACAGTAGTTTAGACATAAAGTATCAATTGCTAATGGCTACAGACAGGGCATTCGAAGGGGTCTCCTTTTTGCTTTGAAATGCGTCTAAAACATAGAAGAAATTTCTTAAAGTTGTTGAACATATTTTTCTAAAAAAAATACTATTGTACTGGAACCTGTAAGATAAACTGTAGTTTGTTTACTCCCTGTTACTTATTATATGAAACACAATTAGGAATTTAAAAAAGTGAAAAAAGTGATAAGGACCCCTAGTTTGAGATTTGATCAAATTTAGTGGTCTGAACCCTCAATATCATTTCTCCGGACCTTTAGGAATGAGGTAAATGTAAAAGTTTTGCAGCCGATATACCACTGGTCATTTTTGTTGACAGAAAATGTAGTTTGTGGCATGATTATGCATATGGAATTTTGGGGTTAGTTGTAACTGCATTATTTATACTCAGAGAAGTTCAACAAATGCCCTTTTACCTGTTTACTGATCTTTTTTGCCGATTTTGTGTTCTTGACGTCTCTACCGCTGTTACTGTCAAAATGTCACGCACGGTTATGCAAATTTGTTTGTAACCATAGATGTCACGCGAAATGATTCAGGTGTTCGATTTTTGGTTGTGTTCGAATAACGGTTGTAAAGGGATATGTTATACCGGTGTAATCCGAAAAATCCAAATAGCAATGACGTCACTTCATTTACATACCGGAAATTTACATAGAGAACAGTAAAACTCCCGCGTCAACTGCCAAATCCATCAAAAGTGTCTCTTATGAGCTTTTTCATGTACATGTACACTTTTCTCGATAAAAGTTCACATTTGCAAAGAAATTTCAACACGTTTCTAACATTTTCAAGTGTCCATTTTGTTTTTATGCCAGAAATTCTCTGTATACAAGTTCTGTCTGCTGCTGCGCATCTTACGAAACTGTTTCCGGTCATTGACTAAAATCGCAACATCTTGGACATTATTTTACACAAAGACATTTTTCTATAGGAATTTTTGGCTGATGCACCGGTAATACAGAAGAAATTATGTTTACCCTTTAGTGTGTATCGGCTGAAATTCAAATCGGCACGACCCGTTGATCGGGACTGACATTGACGTAATCTATTAGTTGATATTGTTTTAAATTTGATATTGTAATTATTTATTCGGCCCTAAATGACCTTTTTGTGTCGATGGGCCGTAAAACACCATTCATTCATTCATTCAAATCGGCACGATTACAAACTTGAAAAAAGTCGAGCATTTAGTGTGATTTACAAGATCTTGACAGCACAGATTCAGTAAAAGGATTGTTAACCCCTGGAACTCCTTGTCTAATGACACAGTATGTGCTGGTTCTATAAACGCATTTAAATCATGCTTAAATTCCAACTGGAAACAAAGGGACTCTAAATGGGATATCCCAACTAGTAGACAAACACTTCCATCCCGTGAGGGCTATGCGTCCTATACAACAAAGAAAGATAAAGATTCAAGATCTCGATTGGGCCAAGACGAGTCATCAACTCAATAAAGGCTATCAAGGAAAGGTAACTAAATTAGGTAAAACATCAGAAAACTTATGGAATTTCTTGCTGTTTTGACGTTTGCATTTCATAAATAAAACGTCCAGCAACTGAAAATAATCAGGGAAGCAAGTATAAAAGGTCTTTGTAATTATTTAAGTTTTCGATAACACTAAGACCACCGGTAATAGCAGACAGAAGCATATATCCTCGGAGGTCCTTGAATCGTTACCCTTACGTTTCGATCGCATATATTTATAAAAACAATAAAACATTAAAAGAAAGAGATCACTTACCATTAAAATTGATTATTTTCCTTTTCAATTCCATTTAAAAGTCCACACAAATCACACAGTATCTGTTTTTATGTCACAATAATCAATTGTCGCTGTATAAGCAGACGCCACTTTGATTTGGTCCTAGAGTCGTGCCGTCATTCCATTCAAGTCTATTTTCACAAATTAAGGCCATTCAAACATAGACAGCGTGGTTTTCGTGCACCAATTTTTAAAAAAATTAATTTCTTTTCATTATAACGATATTAGAACTGTTTTGAACTTATATTTATGGCATTTTTACACTATTCTTCAGGCTTACAGTGGTGGCAAAAAAATGATTCCCCTCTCACTGCAGTGTCAGGGTCTCCTTTTCCCAAAACTCTATCTCTGAGGGTGGTGTCAGGTACCCTAAACACCCTGGAGGCTTTCTTGACAGACATGGTCTTCTGCTTCACCATTAAATAGGCATTAGTCATAGCTGTAGCCTGTAGGGGAGTAAATCATGTATCCCTTTCTTCTTTGGGTTGGATTTTCGTGGGAAGAAAACAAAAAAGGCACGACTCAAGGGCAGTAACGATTCAAGGGCCTCCGGCGATACTGTTGTCTCCTATTCTCGTGTGGCTAAGCCTTAGAATATAGCCTGGCGTGAGGTAGGTTCGGACACCTAAATCGTTTATCCGCGCATGCCACTTACACATTGAATGAATGTAACATTTTTTATTCCAAAACTCAAAAACAACAGAAAGTCTTTAAAATAGTCAACAGAGAATCCAACAAATGAATTTTAAAAAATGCGTACATACCGTAAACAAACATGCCCCCTAATCATTTTTTATCACTGAAGCTTTCTAGTACCTTCGGACGATCTGATTTATGACGTCATAGGAAGGCTTGTGACGTCACGTTTGAAACTTTAGTTCACTTTTAGGATACTACGAGCTATTTATTATTTACACATAAAGGTCAGAGAAAAAAAACATTTGTGAAAGTAATCAGCGTTTTTTTTCCTTCTTTGAACGGTACCGGGGAACGGACCCGTTCCCAATTGGAGGAGGACCCTTCCCAATTTGGCGACCGGACCCTTCCCAATCAAAAGAAATCAAATATCGGACCCGTTCCCAATCAAAATCAACATATTTCCCAATTGTCAAATTACTTTTTCCCTTTAAATCATAGCAAACCATCCATATTTCAACTTATCTTTTGCTACAATGAATGTCTCGTCAAGGAAATATACAGAAGTTTATAATTCCGTGGTCTCGTGAATGTAAACAAAGTTACGCAACTCCATTGACATTTTTGGGAGTATGTATAAAACAATACCAGTGATTACGGCCGAATTTTGGAAACGGTCCGAGCGAAGATTTATACATGCCCCTTCATTGAGACTGGTTAATGTTGCGTGATCGTAAATCCGCTGAAATTGATAAGAGTTTACAAACCCAGTCTGACTGTTTACCATCATTTATAAAATAGAAAACCTACAATTAAAACAATCATGAGCCATAATTCAAAGTATTACAGAATTGTTTTGAGAAAGACGATAATGAAGAACTTGAATCTAGATCACTGCCTTAACACTCCCGAGCTTGATTGGCAGTATTCAGAGATAGATAATATAAGATTTTGGATTTTACCAAGTCATCAACTCTGTCTCGGCCGCAACAGCGTCTACTGTGAGTAACACACCCAGCGTAGATTTAGTTTTTACACGATGTTTACCATCATAAACAGTTCTAACGGTTTAGTAACTTAAAGTCCCAATTTCTGCGTTATCATCATTTCAAAACTCGTTTTTCCCAATTTGACTTGAAAAATTCCCAATCTGAGGTGTACCGGACCCGTTCCCAATTGGGTGAGAAAAAAAACGCTGAGTAATTTTCTTAAGACAAAAGTGACTGTAGGTAGGTAACGGTGATTTTTGTATTGCAATATCAATACCATAATTACGATAATCGGATGATCGATCAGTTAAATTCTATGAAACAGTCAATAATCTTAGTTTTTTCTTCATCAAAAGTCAAATGCCGTTCTTTCCAAAGTTTTGACAGAATTCTGGAATACTGAAGCGAGTGGATGTGTTCCATTTTGTGTACTTAGTAAAGTAAAGGTACTGGACTGTCCGAAGCTACCAGAATTGACGATATATAAGGCACAAACATTGCTTTTAAGAATTCTTCTTTATGGCTTAAAAAACAGTTGAAACTCCGAATAAAGTATAACATCCATAAAAATAATAATAATGAAATAATATCTTGGTCATTTCAACGTTTGAATACACCACCCTGCAGGATCTGAATCAGTCAAATTTTTCTCGTATTCTCGTGCCTTCTAATTGGTTGTCAGCGTTTATTGCTATGGAGGGGGTTAACTCTTCAGTTCAGAGACGTGTTTTTAGAGTCACTTTAAATCTATCATATGGACAATTTCTGCGTCTGTGGCATCAATTTTTGTTTGTTTATTTACAGGGCTTTTTTTCCCTATATAAAGCCCGTCTCACACAGAACACGGTTGGGCACACGGTTCCAATACGGTATACTCGGTTATACACGGGTTGACTGGTACGAATCCAGCACGAGTATGTACGTACAAAGCACGGATATACTCGGTCAAGCAAGGTTTGTCACGGTTTGAACACGATTTGCAAAACAATTTTCATACGATTGTTGTACGGTTCCAAGTACGGTCTAGTACGGTCTGTTACGGCCTAGTACGATTAAACACGACTTTTACTGGATAAACTGGACATTTACAGGGTTTACATAGTTTACGGTCCCAATGACTGTTGTTCGAGGTATGCTCCATACGACTATTGACACGGTTGAGCTCACTCGTGGAGTGGACTTCATGTGCGGTTGTATATACGGTCTCTCACGGTCTTGTACGATCGCTAATACGCTCATTCACTGACATGGCACCCGTGCCAGTTTTTAGCTCACCTGAGCCAAAGGCTCAAGGTGAGCTATTGGGATGGCCCTGTGTCCGGCGTTAGTCGTTAGTCGTCCGTCGTCGTTAACAATTGCTTCAAATGACATCTCCTCCTATACCGCTTGACAGAATTCAACCAAACTTTACAGAAATGTTCCTTGGGTCAAGCTCTTTCAAATTTGTTCAAAGAATTAAAAACAATGCAGAACTCTGGTTGCCATGGCAACCAAAGTGAAAAAAATAAGCAAATCTTAAAAAATCTTCTTGTCAAAAACTGGAAGGGCCAGAGCTTACATATTTGGCACATAGCATCATCTACAGGTCCTCTATCAAGTTTGTTCAAATTATGTCCCTGGAGTCAAAATTGGTCCCGCCCCGGGGGTCACAGATTTACAGAGTTATATAGTGAAATTTTCAAACATCTTCTTCTCTGAAACTAATGTGGCCAGAGCATTGATATTTGGCATGGTGACACTTCTAGATGTCCTTTAAGAAAATTGTTCAAATGGTTCTGGTCAATTGCATAACTAGGTCACAGGAGCTAAAAATAGATTTTTTTCATTGAAAACTTAAAAAATCTTCTTGTCTGAAACTACAAGGGCCAGAGCTTAGATATTTGGCACATAGCATCGCCTACAGGTCCTCTATCTAGTTTGTTCAAATAATGCCCCTGGGGTCGAAATTGGCCCCGCCCCGGGGGTCACAGTTTTACATAGAGTTATATAGTGAAATTTTCAAACGTCTTCTTCTCTGAAACTAATATGGCCAGAGCTTTGATATTTGGTATGGTGACACTTCTAGATGTCCTATAAGAAAATTGTTCAAATGGTTCTGGTCGGTTGCATAACTAGGTCACAGGAGCTAAAAATAGATTTTTTTCATTGAAAACTTAAAAAATCTTCTTGTCTGAAACAACAAGGGCCAGAGCTTAGATATTTGGCACATACCATCGCCTACAAGTCCTCTATCAAGTTTGTTCAAATTATGCCCCTGGGGTCAAAATTGGCCCAGCCCCGGGGGTCACAGTTTAACATAGAGTTATATAGTGAAAATTTCAAACATCTTCTTCTCTGACACTAATATGGCCAGAGCTTTTATATTCGGTATGGTGACACTTTTAAATATACTTTACATAATTTGTTCAAATTGTTCTGGTCTGTTGCATATCTAGGTCAGTCCTGGACCTAAATTATTATCGCCATTTTTTCAGCTATTTTTTCAGGTGAGCGAAATATGCCCCATGGGGCTCTTGTTTAAAAGTTTTAAAAATCATACACGGCTTTCACGGATACACTCGAATGGCCCGAGTGTAACTCGGATAAGGCCACGGTTGGTTCGGTTGTATGTACGGTTTACACGGGTGGCCAACCGTATAAGCCGTGTGTTCTGTGTGAGACAGGCTTAACAGATGCCCGCAATTTTCTTTAAAATCATGCAGTTTTCCCCTAAAAATGGGTTTACCCCAGGTTTTTCTTTCCCCTTTGGCAAACCCCGCATTATTTTTTCCCCTAATTAACTTATTTTACTATATAAAAAAGGGTGGCAATTTTTTCTCCTTCGAGTAAAAAAAAGCCCTGATTTATTTTTAACTATGCACTAGTATTAAATGACAGTGCTCCAACTAGGATTTGATATGGGCAGGGTGCTGTTGAGCGTGAGGGCACACAAATGCGATGGGGTGGGTATGGGAGGGGGTTACCCCCTTCCATATGGGGGTCTCCCCCAGAATTTTTTTAAAATTTAAACCTCAAATAAGCCTTCTGGTGCGTTGTCTGACTGGAAATACTGTTTACTCTTTGTAGGAGAAATCATAAAAAAAATGGTGTGTCTGTCATAACCCTTTCATTGTACATGTACCATTTACCACTTGTACTGTATTTTCATTATTAAGTCAATTTGCCTTAAGAGGTCCAAAGGGAGGTTCTTCTTAGCGATGAAATGAAGAACTTTCAAATCATCTGCCATTGATTTAGTTGTTTTTGTGCTGATGTTTTCAGCGACATCTGGTAGCTTTCTGCTGAGGGATAAAGCCAAGAAGGTCTTGTGTATGTTGCTGACTTTATGAGCTTTCACCTTTACCAGCCTTAATGTCTTGCATGCAATGTTGATTCAGGTTTTGTTGATGTTAGAGCCTGTATTGTACTCTTGGCATAGAGAACAGAACATAGAAGTGGTGCTCTTATGATCTTATCCTCCTCTCCAATTCAAACTTAAGCTTGTAGCCATGGTCTTCCTTGTTGCCAGTCTTACTGAAATCCTACTTTATGACTGGTGTCATATAAAATTTTCACCCTGTTAAAATGTCACCCCTGGGTAAAATTTTGATATCAAATATTCACCCCGAAAATTTTATAGCGAAATGTTCAAACCCACCCCCTCTGTGAAAATTTCCCCCCCCCCCCCCCTATATAAAAAAAATTGTATTGTATATAAACTCGCCATAAAAACTAAAGAACTAATTGAAAATAACATATATTTGATGTGCAGATCAAATGACTATATAGGTTTGATGGTTGGGTGTTGATCAAATAACTAGGTGTGGGGGGGGGGGGGGGATAAAATGTTAACGGCATCAACTTTTCAACCCCCCTCTCCAACTGAAGTCATTTGCAGGGCATAGTATCCTAGTGATAGGAATAAACTTATCATCAAAACTAAACAACTAAAGAGAATTATAGTTGATGTGTAGATCAAATGACTACCGGTAGGTTCCCTGTTTGATGGTTGGGTATTAACAAAGGAGGGGTGAAATTTTAACGCCATCAAATTTTCACCCCTCTCAAATTGAAATCATTTGCAGAGCATAGTAACCTAGGGATAGGAGGAAACTCATCACCAAAACTAAATAACTAATTGAAAATAATTATTTTTGATGTGTAGATCAAATGACTTAAGCTTTGATGGTTGGGTGTTGACTAGGGAGGGTGTAGAAAATTTAACACCATCAAATTTTCACCCCCTCCCAAAATGAAATTATTTGCAGGGTATAGTACCCAAGGGATAGGAATAAACTCATCATCAAAACTAAACAACTAATTGAAAAAAGTTGATGTGTAGATCAAATGAATAGGGTCAATGGTTGGATGTTGACGAGAGAGCGGAGTGAAATTTTAACGCCATCAAATTTTTACCCCCCTCCCCAACCTCCCCAAATCAAAGTATCTAAGATACATAAATACAAAATAACATCAAGAACACAAGTGACCAATATATTGCATTAGGGAGAAGTGTTGCCAAACTTTGAGGGGGGTGTGAAAAAATTATGAAGGGAGTGAATATTTCCCTATGAAAATTTGACCTAGCTGACACCGGCACAAGGAGGCTTTTTTTGGCTGTTCAAAAGGTGGGGCTGTACTTGTGCGGTAAACATTACTTACTATATGATAAAATATCAGTTTGCTGCAACTGGGTCTGGCCGCTGCGATGGGCAGTCAAAACTGTCGATACTGATCGTAACAAATGGATTGGTAAAACTTCAGTCTGAGTTCAGGCCTTTTTTCTGGTGCATCCACAGGTCCGTTACACGAACCAATTCCCAATTAGAAATTGTAAGAATAATTCCCAATTTTTAAAAAAAATTTTTTTTTAGGGCAGGGCGTGATTGATTAGGGCAGGGCGTTGGTAAACAAAGGCAGGGCGCTGCGCCCTTCTAAAAAGGCCTAGCTGGAGCACTGAATGAGTTACAATATCCAACACGTTTTACATGTGAAATATCGAAAAAAGATAATTCAAACCCAATTGATGTTTTATTGGTCCTTACAACATTTTCCAACATAAATTTATCCGAGGAAAAGAGTTGATATATTTCTGAATGTCAGGAGTGTCTATTTAATCCGTTTTCGTACGACACGAGATTATGAGAAACCACGAGAATACGAGAATTGACTGTATAGAATGTATAACCTTCGTAAAGGTATTTAATATTTAACGATGTTTAAACTCTAGAGGTCACAAATTTTATCTAATCTTTCTCAAACTTACTCAGATTGTATATTACCATAAGACTTTGGATGAGTTCAATTATGGTTGTAATCTGATCAATAGGTCAAAAGTTATCTACCTTTGAATTGCTGAAAATGATATATTTAACAGTGTTTACGCTCTAGAGGCCACAATATTTATCCAAGCTCTCTCAAACTTGCTCAAATTATATATGACCATAAGAGTTCGTAAAAGGGTGATTATGGTTGGATTCGGACAAATAGATCAAGAGATATCTACCTTTGAATTGCTGAAAATGCCATATTTTACAGCATTTATACTCTTGCATACAGTTTTCAATGGATTTTGATTATACTTTGTACACAAAGGATGTTATAGCTATACGTTCTGGAAGGAGGGCAATTATTGTTGAAATGTAATCATTGTTGCAATAGTTACCTGCCCTTGATATACTTTGAAATGCTAGAAAAAGGCTTCATTTCAGTATTATTTAGGCTCTAGTTATCTGCCTTTGATGTACTGTACTATACCGGTACTACAGTAGGTCGACAAACTTGAATGGATTTAGAATAAAACGGGTGAAATTCAAAGGTAAAGGGGCACTATTATGTATTTTTCACTTTTGCGGCGCGCCCGCAAATTGACTTTTATATTGAGTGGTCTATGAAATTAAGAATAAAGACATAATGAACAAATAAAAAAAGGAGATTTAAGCACTCATGTCTTTTTAATTACTAAATGTAATAGAAACAACAGATGTAAAATGGCAATACATTGTTTGTTACATAGGCAACATGTGACTTTTGCAACCACTAGACCATCTAATTTTCTGTACCAATATCCGAGTAATAATTAAGACAGGGGGACGTTTTCAGATATCCCCACTGTGAAATAAAATAAATTGAAAATATTTATATAAAAATAGCAAAATAGGACATAAATATTATTTAAGAAATAATAAATTCATACCAGTGTTTTATCGTACACTGGTATTAATTTATTATTTTGATTCTAACACATAATTTAACCTTAATTTGCACCGAAGCAACGGGCTACATTTCTTGGTATATGCATTAGAACGTTACAGCGGGTGAGTGTTTTATTGAGAATTCAAACACCGAGACGGTCCTTCTTCGCTTATAATATTAGGAGTGTGGGCGAGGTGTGTTAGAATAAAATATGTTATACACAGATACCCCCGCAGAGCTATTCAAAAAGTGTCCTCTTACATCTGATACCGGACACTTTTTTCTGTTACCGGACTGTTTTAGTTTCTGTTATTGTATACTTTTTACGGGCGTGATGCACGTGGTGAGCATGCGGTCACAGGTTTAAAGATATTTCCTCAGTCAATTGATGGACTACCACCCCATTCTTCTCAGTCGGTGTGAAAGTAACGGTTAAACAGTAGCAAAGAATGCACAGCCAATGTCACAAATCTCAGGTTGTCTAGAGAGGCCCTTACATAATCACACTCAAGGGGATTTTCAATGGGTTTTACTAACCAAACTATCAATTATATGGGGCGGGCCTCACATGAAACACCTCAATGATTTACTGTAGTACAGATAATCATAAGAATCATGAGATTTGCAGGTAAATTGTCTGTCAAGGCGTTATGACCAAAAGGTCACCAGGAGATATCTTTAACTCTTGCACTGCCCGGGAATTGACGAGGTAACCCTTGCAATGCTACAGTGGAGAAAACGTAATTCTTTCCCGTTTAAATGCAAACAAAACGCAAACGCAAAACACAAAATAAAAGAAATAGAAAATAATAACTTTTTTTACAATTTTTAGCTCGACTTTTTCGAAAAGTCGAGCTATTGTCGTCACCCTTGCGTCTGCGTCTGCGTCAGCGTCTGCGTCGGTTAAGTTTTTTGCTTAACGTTTTTGTAAGAGTTGATTTCTCAATAACTGTCAAAGGTATCCATTTGAAACTTGGAATAGTTGTTCAGTATCAAAAGGGCAACTCATTACAATAAGGCAGGTAACCCTTGGATTTGTCATTTCAGAGTTATTGCCCTTGTTTTATTTACTTAAAAATTATAAATTAACATATCTCAATAACTAGCAAAGATATCCATTTGAAACTTGGAATAGTTGTTCAGTATTAAAAGGGCAACTCATTACAACAAGGCAGGTAACCCTGGGAGTTGTCATTTTAGAGTTATTGCCCTTGTTTTATTTACTTAAAAATTATAAATTACTATATCTCAATAACTAGCAAAGGTATCCATCTGAAACTTGGAATAGTTGTTCAGGATTAAAAGGGCAACTCATTACAACAAGGCAGGTAACCCTGGGATTTGTCATTTTAGAGTTATTGCCCTTGTTTTATTTACTTAAAAATTGTAAATTAACATATCTAAATAACTATGAAAGACATTAACTTGAAACTTTGAATAGTTATTTCGTATCAAAAGGGCAACTAATCACAACAAGGCAGGTAACTCTTGGATTTGTCATTTCAGAGTTATTGCCCTTGTTTTATTTACTTCAAAATTGTAAATTAACATATCTAAATAACTATGAAAGATATTAACTTGAAACTTTGAAAAGTTATTCAATATCAAAAGGGCAACTCATTACAACAAGACAGGTAACCCTGGGATTAGTCATTTTAGAGTTATTGCCCTTGTTTTATTTACTTAAAAGTTATAAATTAACATATCTAAATAACTATGAAAGACATTAACCTGAAACTTTATATACTTGTTAAGTATCAAAAGGACAACTCATTACAACAAGGTAGGTTACTCTGTGATTTGTAATTCCAGAGTAATTTCCCTTGATTTATTTACTTAAAACTTGTAAATTGAAATATTTTAATAACTGTCAAAGATATTAACTTGAAACTTTAAATACTTGTGTTATATCAATATGGCAACTCATTCAAACAAGAAAGGTGACCAGGAATGTGCAATTCAAGAGTTATTGTCCTTGTTTTGACTTATTGTTTACTTTAAATGGAATGTAGACTGTCCAAGTATGTTTGAGTTGTTATTGCTTACAAATTTCTATGATCAATAGGGTATTAAACACCCATACACATTCTTTAAGTTTGAAAAATGTAGCCGTCTCAAGTATATGAAAGTCGAGCGTCCAGCACCCGTTTGCGGTGCTCTCGTTATCATCTATTTTCATCTGAGTGGCAAACAGTTTGGATCCTGATCAGACGCCGGGTTACCCGGCGTCTGATCTGGCTCCAAAATGTTTGCAATGGAAAATAAAGTTTAAGCGTCAAAGCGTTTATTGGGAAAGAATAACATTTTTTCCACTGTGAGTACCGCTTGTCTAACATTTGCAAACAGTTTTGATCCATAGAAGACGCCGTGTAACGCGGTATGTGATCTGGATCCAAATTGTTTGGCACTGATGTTCATTTTTAAATTCAATTTGAAAAGCTAAGAAAGATTTTGAGATTCTCCGCAGACGATACTTTTAAGTTTAAAGCAGAGGGCAATTCAGCACGATAAGGGATAACGAACTTTTGCAAATAGTTTGGATCAATATCAAACACACAGTAACTCAGCATTTGAACAGGATCCAAACTGATAGACACTTGATACGTGCAATCAAATCTCGAAACTTTTCGTTGAAAAATAAGTGCAGACAGCAATTTCAAAGCAGACGACAATATGGCAGTGCAAGAGTAAAACAACGCTATTTAATATTGTGCCTGTTCAGGAGAAAAATATCTGGTCCTTGGTTTGATTATGAAGGAACGGAAAAGGAATTATATCGGGCTAAAATGATAAAATTTATTGACCTTAAAGCTAAATACCTAAAATAAGATGTCACCTAAATTGATAAATACAGCGCTTACCTTACTAGCTGAATACTTATTCTGAGCGCAGACAAACAAATGCGTAGTTATTTTACGGCATGACCCAGCACACAGGCTGCACGGAATGCTCGTGCAAGTTATAAAAAGGACCAATGAAACTAATAATTAGTTGGTTTACGTTAATTTCAATATTTTAGAAATGGATATATTAATTTGCTATATTACATTGACCACAATCATTATTGACTCGGTGTAAGGTATTTATTAAAATCTACGTATAAGTCATATACAGCGACTCGTTCACCTTAAAAGTGTACAGTATGAATCGTAATAAGACTGTTTCGCTCGGACGAACAACAAATATGTCCTCGGCTTCGCCTCGGACAATTTGTTGTCGTCCTCGCAAACAGTCTTATTACGATTCATACCGTACACTTTTAAGGCGAAACCCGTCGTGTATCTATTACATACATTAGTGTTTTCAACTTGCCCACGATTACCTGGGGGACGCACATGCACATTTTCGTAGCGTCACGAAAACAGGTATACCAGTCTAAATAGAGTCGCCAATGTAGCCTAGGTCACTTACAAAATGGCTGCACCCATCGATTCCTACAGCGACAAGCTTGCCCATATTTTTAGAAAATAGATGAAATAGATTATTTGATTTGATGTAGCAATAATATTTCAACTTGTTTCAGTATTAAATTATTTGTTCGCCGATATCTTCTTACTATCACCAAAATGGGTTACTCGACTGTACACCCCTGGTGGTAGTGGTAAAGGTAAACTTTATTAAGACATTTCCTGACAACTTTTCGGTCATAACGCCTTGCCAGGCAATTTCCTTGCAAAAAGCATGGGTCTTGTGCACATGCCGGTTGCAAAGAATCATTGAAGCGTCTCATGTGAGACCCGACCTTTATATTTGAATGATAGTTTGGTTAGAAATAACCATTGAAAAGCCTTTAGAGCATGAGTTTATCTGGGCCTCACCAGGTAAACTGAGATTGGTTTACCAGCTGGCAGCTTATGCTGCATGCTTTTTCACGCCTATTGAGAACAATGGGGGAACTCCATCAATGGACTGAGGAAAAATCTTTAACGTCGCATATGGTAAACAATCAACATAAACTCTGTAGAGCTTTTATTGCGACACACAAGGTATCCATTAACATGCATACTTACCTGAGCATTACAATCACTTCCTAGCACTACCCTTATAATGCCGAGCGTCAGGAAAGGGGGCTACTAGTACCATTTTTATAATGGTCTTTGGTATGACCCGGCCGGGGATTGAACCCACAACATCCCGCCTCGAAAGTGGACGGTCTACCACTGAGCTATGGAGGCGGTCAATGATAATTACTTAATTAGGACAGACAGTGGGAATATTCGTTGCTAGTGTAACAGCAAGCTCAAACTCACCACTGAAGACTTTATTATCAATTAACGGCACCGGGGTTAAATGGGAATTACAGGAATAAAATAAAAGGCATGTTCATTCATTTGTTCTTTTGTCTGTCCCTGTATAATTATGAAGGTTTTATCTTTTTCAGCATTTGAGGAGTTTGATGAACTTTGCTTCGAGTTTGGTCTTGAAGTAGAAACAGCTGTAAGTATTTACTGTTACCTCCAAGGCTCCAGATAAGAGGGAGTAAACTGAACAAATCCAACATTTTCTCTCTCGTTTCAGTATCAAACCCTATGCTGTTACTACTCATTAGAATTGTCTCGAAAAGACAATTCTAATGAGTAGTCACAGCATAGGGTTTAATTCAGAAATAAAGATTTTAGTTTTTGAAAACCTCCCCTTATCTGGAGCTCTGCCCTCTTTGCATGAAGAGATGTTTTTTGTTTGTTCAGTTTACTCTCTTTTATCTGGAGCTCTGTGTAAATTTTGAAAAGTGCTCACTAGTGCTTTACTTACGGTGGCACTAAGGTGACATCCTGTGTCCAAAAATTCAGTTTGTTTTCCCGAGTCCAAAATTTTTTTTGGACACGGGAAAACAAAACTTTTGTTTTCCCGACTTTTTAGCTCACCTGAGCCAAAGGCTCAAGGTGAGCTATTGGGATGGCCCTGTGTCCGTCGTCGTGCGTCGTCGTGCGCCGTCCGTCGTCGTTAACAATTACTTCAAATAACATCTCCTCCTATACCGCTGAACAGATTTCAACCAAACTTTACAGAAATGTTCCTTGGGTCAAGCTCTTTCAGATTTGTTCAAAGAATTAAAAACAATGCAGAACTCTGGTTGCCATGGCAACCAAAGTGAAAAAATAAGGAAATCTTAAAAAATCTTCTTGTAAAAAACTACAAGGGCCAGAGCTTAGATATTTGGCACATAGCATCACCTACAGGTCCTCTATCAAGTTTGTTCAAATTATGCCCCTGGGGTCAAAATTGGCCCCGCCCCGGGGGTCACAGTTTTACATAGAGTTATATAGTGAAAATTTCAAATGTCTTCTTCTCTGACACTGATATGACCAGAGCTTTGATATTTGGCATGGTGACACTTCTAAATGTCCTTTACCTATTTTGTTCAAATGGTTCTGGTCAGTTGAATATCTAGGTCATAATTCACATTCAATATATGTATAGCAGACAGCAATTCAGCATTATAAGAGTTAGACCCTAGCCACATTTCCTACTGGCAGAGTTACATAACTGAACTCAGGTCAGCTGAGGTTCACTATAACAGTAGCATATGGTGTTGTCTGCTACATTTTTTATGCCCCTGCAGTTGGGGGCATATTGTTTTTGTCTGTCTGCTTTTTTTTGTCTGTTTGTCAATTTGTTTGTCTGTCAGTCCACAACTTTAATCTTAGCCATAACTTTGTTAAAGTTAGAAACTTAAGGTCAATGTCATTTTTGAGTTATTTCCCAGTGTCATATTTTCTTGTCTTTGAGATAACTCCAGTTCTACTGATGTTAACCCATTACCCCATACATATGCCTTTTTACGCATTTAATTTATTCCTCCTCTAAAGAGAATAATTCCTCTTTATACAGTCATAAAAATGTAAGATTTAAGAAATGGTATCTATATCTTAGTAGATGATAACTTAAAGCAGGTTGAAAGTAAAGCAGAATGGGCAATAAATAATCATATGGAAATACATGTAGCTTGATAAGAAGAAGTGTCATGGATAAGGGCCATAACTCTGCCAACAATATTTTTTTAAGTTATTCCAATTTGTCATGGGTTTTTTGTCTGGAAGATAATTCCATTTACAGCTATATTAAAATGTTGTCTTGTCTATTACGCTAAGGCACAATGACCTCAGGTGAGCGAATTAAGGGCCATGGCCCTCTTGTTGTTTTTTTTGGACACGGGAAAACAAAATAATTTTGTTTCCCTGACTTTTTTTTTTTTTTTGGACACGGGAAAACAAACTTTTGTTTCCCCGACTTCTTTTTTTTTTTTTGGACACGGGAAAACAAACCTTTGTTTCCCCGACTTTTAAGCTCACCTGAGCGAATTAAGGGCCATGGCCCTCTTGTTGTTTTTTTTGGACACGGGAAAACAAAATAATTTTGTTTCCCCGACTTTTTTTTTTTTTTTGGACACGGGAAAACAAACTTTTGTTTCCCCGACTTCTTTTTTTTTTTTTGGACACGGGAAAACAAACTTTTGTTTCCCCGACTTTTTTTTTTTTTTGGACACGGGAAAACAAAACAACTTTTGTTTCCCCGACTTTTTTTGATGTTATGCACCGACATTTAACAATATATTGTAAAATGACTAACAATGCAGGCCCTGATCAGAGGGCTCATACAGGAGCCCTCTGATCAGGGTCCACACTGTTTGCATGGGGGTCAAGTGTAATCCTCCCAGGGACACTGTTTGTAAATGCTGAGTACATTCGTCGCTAGGGTTGAATGAGTTAAAAAAAATATGGTGCTACAGCAGGTGGTGAGCACTTTGCATAAAAAGTGGCCTGTCGTCTTGTCATATTTGGGGCTCGAACGTACGTGTCTTGATAGATATTACAGTTATACCTCTGAATTCTGGACACTTGTGTGGGTTGAAATAGTCTCATCAATGAACCCCTGTGACGACAAGCTAACTTTTGATGGGTGCCATCCTCAGGGTCTCATGGCAATAGCCGAAAAACAGGGAGGAAATTAAGTTTTGCCTCATTCTTTAAAATCACAGATTGAGTCACATCTACTTGTTAAATTCACACAATTTTTCTAAAAGTCATTTTGAAAACAATTTCTGACCTCAAATCAAGATTCATGTTACCACTCATCTAATTTTAAACTTTTCAAAATACTCCAGCAGAGGTTGTTTTTATGCTGTTTACATGACTTACATGAAATTTTGGACTCGGGAAAACAAACTTAATTTTTGGACACGGGATGTCACCTTAGTGCCACCGTATTTACTTGACCTAAAGCATTCATTCATTGATCTCATTCTCTGGGTTTATGTTTCAAAATGTGTGTCCAAGGTTTGAAAAGTGTTCACAAGTGCTATACCTTTTGACCTACAATACACATACTTGCAGCACACATACCTTGGGACAAGACTTTTTTATTCATGTAAAATGTTTGACCACCTTGACCTTGGTCTCTGCTTTTAAGTTTTGACATGTGCCTCCAGCAAGCTTTCTTGACTTCTGACAATTCTTTTGTTGGCCAAGTTTTAACTTTCAAAAATGAGTATGTTTGACCTAACCTAGAATGAGTAATCAAAATTCAACTAAGAAATACGATCATTTCAACTTAACCAAGTTTGAAATATTAAGTTTCGACTGTAATTAGGCAGTAAAGGAAGAGAGCCCCAGATAAGGCAAGTTTAAGCATTTGGTATACTTAGTCTTATGTTCAGTCTTACTGTTCCAAGTTGAGTATTTGGTACACTTATCTTCTAATGTTTTCAAGTTTTAAGTATTTGGTATACTTACCATCTTATGTCTCCAAGCTTTTTAGCTCACCTGGCACGTAGTGCCAATGTGAGCTTTTAGGATCGCTGGATGTCCGTTGTCCGTCCGTCCGTCCACAATTGTTCGTTAACACTCTACCAGGTTCAAATCTCATTGGATCTTGATGAAACTTGGTCACAATGTTTGCCTCAATGAAATCTAGGTCAAGTTCGAATGTGGGTCATGTCCGGTCAAAAACTAGGTCACTAGGTCAAATTATCGAAAAACCTTGTTAACACTCTAGTGGCTACAAATTTCATTGGATCTTCATGAAACTTCATTAATATGATTGCCCTAATGAAATCTAGGCCAAGTTCGAATGTGGGTCATGTCCGGTCAAAAACTAGGTCACTAGGTCAAATCTTCGAAAAACCTTGTTAACACTCTAGAGACTACAAATTTCATTGGATCTTCACGAAACTTCATCAAAATGTTTGCCTCAATGAAATCTAGGTCAAGTTTGAATGTGGGTCATGTCCGGTCAAAAACTAGGTCACTAGGTCAAATTATCGAAAAACCTTGTTAACACTCTAGAGGCTACAAATTTCATTTGATCTTCATGAAACTTCATCAATATGATTGCCTCAATGAAATCTAGGCAAAGTTTTAATGTGGGTGATGTCCGGTCAAAAACTAGGTCACTAGGTCAAATCTTCGAAAAACCTTGTTAACACTCTAGAGACTACAAATTTCATTGGATCTTCATGAAACTTCATCAAAATGTTTACCTCAATGAAATCTAGGTCAAGTTCGAATGTGGGTCAAGTCTGGTTAAAAACTAGGTCACTAGGTCAAATTATCGAAAAACCTTGTTAACACTCTAGAGGCTACAAATTTCATTTGATCTTCATGAAACTTCATCAATATGATTGCCTCAATGAAATCTAGGCCAAGTTCGAATGTGGGTCATGTCTGGTCAAAAACTAGGTCACTAGGTCAAATCATCGAAAACCCTTTTTACACTCTATAGAGACTACAAAATTCATTGAATCTTCATGAAACTTGAACAAAATGTTTGTCTCTTTGAAATCAAGGTCAAGTTAGAATGAGGGTCATGCCCGGTCAAAAACTAGGTCACACGGTGTACATGGTTACATGGTTACCAGGTGAGCAATTTAGGGCCATAGTGGCCCTTGAAAAAAAAGTATTTGGTATACTTACTGTTTTATGTCTCCAAGCTTAAGTATTTGGTATACTTAACATCTTATGTCTCCAAGTTTTTGGTACACTTACTGTTTTATGTCTCCAAGCTTAATTATTTGATATACTTACCATCTTATGTCTCAAAGTTTAAGTATTTGGTACACTTACTGTCTTATGTCTCCAAGCTTAAGTATTTGGTATACTTACCATCTTATGTCTCCAAGTTTAAGTATTTGTTAGACTTATCTTCTTATAGTGTCCAAGGTTTAAGTATTTGTTACATTTACTGTTTTATGTCTTCAAGCTTAAGTATTTGGTATACTTAACATCTTATGTCTCCAAGTTTAAGTATTTGATATACTTACAATCTTATGTCTCCAAGTTTACGTATTTGTTAGACTTAACTTCTTGTGTCTCCAAATTTAAGTATTTGGTACACTTACTGTCTTATGTCTCCAAGCTTAAGTATTTGATATACTTACAATCTTATGTCTCCAAGTTTACGTATTTGTTAGACTTAACTTCTTGTGTCTCCAAGTTTAAGTATTTGGTACACTTACTGTCTTATGTCTCCAAGCTTAAGTATTTGTTAGACTTTTCTTTTTATGTGTCCAAGGTTTAAGTATTTGGTATACTTATCTTCTTATGTCTCCAAGCTTAAGTATTTGATAAACTGAACTTCCTAGACCTCCAAGTTTAAGTATTTCATATAATTACTGTCTTAGTCTCCACTGTCGTCAAAGCAATTCTGAAAGAGAATGTTTTAAAAATTAAGCATTTAACCCATTACCCCATAGCCTGTTCTAGTTTGAAGACATGTGACCACTTACAGCAAGTTGAAAGTAAAGCAGAACCTGCCTTAACTCTTTGAACCCTAGTCACACATATATGCGTCATTTGCAAACGGCGTATCTGTGAGGAGTACACTTGTCCTATGCGAACAGTGTAGACCCTGATCATAGAGCTTCTTAAGGAGCCCTCTGATCAGGGTCTACACTGTTTGTCAGTTTGACATTATAAAGTTGTAAAAATCAACCCTAAAAAGTCAAAATATGGACTAGACTAAATTGAAAATTAGAATTGTCCATTTGAGGTTTCAGGAAGGAAAGGGTTAAGGCGCATCCTGCTTTACTTTCTGCCTGCTTTAAACCATCATCTTCTAGGGTATAGCTAATATGTCTTATGATACACTTTCATGATTGTATAAACTATAAAGTGGAACTATTTTCAACGGAGAAAAAATTAATTAAAGGTGTAAAAAAAGCGTATTCATGGGGGTAATTGGGTTAAATAATAGTTGTTTTTTTTAACACTATAGGAGGATGAGGTTGAGGAAGGTAAAGGGGACCGGGCACCATCCAGTGAAGATGGAGTACAGTACAAGATAGAGGTACCAGCCAACAGGTGCGTTTACTTCAGTTAATTGAGTTAACCCTTTACCCCATTTATCTGCTATTTGTTTCTGTGGAGAAATAAATTAAAGGCATAAGGGTGTATCTATGAAGTACTGGGTTAAAAGAGCTCAAAAATGTTTCAGCATTGTTAACGCGTTCAACCCTAGTTCAACCCTAGTGACAAGTATGCTTGTCACAGGGCTCCAGATATGATGGAGTAAACTGGACAAATCCCAACATTTACTCGTTTATTTAAGCACAAAATCCTATGGTTTTACTACTCATTAGAATCGTCTCTTCGAGAGGATTCTAATGAGTAGTAAGTTAGTAATTCCATAGGGTTTAATGTAGAAATAAAGATTTTAGTTTTCGAAATACTTCCCTTATCTGGCGCTCTGTTTGTCACTAAGAAACAACACACTGGGTAGGCAAAACAATTTGGTTGCACACTAACGCTCGGGTGACATCAAATCCAACGCCACGGTCTGATAGCCTGGAGTTTGTCTGCGTACAGTTTGTTTGAGGTGTATGTGGTTGCAATCATAGTTTAGCTTGAAAAAGTGCCGTTGTTTACATAAATGTCTGGAAAAGCTGTCACTAATTGGTTGTTAATTGACTGTTTTGTCCTATGCAAACAATGTAAACCCAGATTAGAGGGCTCCTGTATGCATTTTTGTCATTTTGAAAAATACTGTAAAAAGCAGTCCTTCATAGCCAAGAACAGACTTAGCTTAACTGGTAGCTGGACATAAATTGCCATTGGAAGTTACAGGATTGAATGAGTTATGTAGAAACAAGTACAGGTGTAAAAAGGTGTTTTTATGGAGGAATGGGTTAGCTCTTTGTAGACCCAGATGAGAGGGCTCCTAGGAGCCCTCTGATCTGGGTCTACACTTTTTACTTATTTAGAGCAGTATTTATTAAACTAACCAGAATTCCAAGTAGACTGGTTCATGTTTTTCGTAACTCAAATGATCTACATGGGAACATAATACCCCACAAGAGATACTTAGTGTTGAAATGGGTTAACTCCTAGTTTTGGTTTTCTTGTAGGTATGATCTGTTGTGTATTGAAGGTATAAGCAGAGGCCTCCTTGTGTTCCTGGAAAGGTATGTATTTGTCTTGGCTTCAGGGCTCCAGATAACAAGAAGTAAAATGAACAAATTCAACATTTTCTCACTCATTTCCGCACAAATCCTATGGTGTAGCTACTCATTAGAATCGTCTCAAAGAATCAATTCTAATGTCTATCTATCTATCTATCGATATATCCTGCAGCACCCTCTTTCGAGTATTATATGCAGCTGCGCGTCTGTGCAAGTTAGTAAGAAAAAGTGAAAATAGTCATAGAAGTGAATGAGTAGAATATGTTATTAATAATTAAAAGACCAGAATGTACAGATTAAAAGATAAAAACAATGACTGAATTTAGTGACAGTGGTTCAGTGTGCATACTCCTTGCTTGAACTGGTTCAAGTCTTGGAGCATGGCAATATCACTGGGGAGGTTATTCCACATAACTATGACTGCAGGGAAAAAGGAAAACTGGTAGTAATTTACGGCAGTGTGAATTTGCATAAAAGAAAGAGGGTGCATATTGCGAGTTAATCTCACAGGATACACACCATATGGTTTAATGCAGATATAAAGATTTTAGTTTTCGAAATACTGCCCTTATCTGGTGCTCTGTTTTTAACTCACATAGTTTACTTGTTAATCTTAGAGTAAAGAATACTATCGCTGTCATTAAAAGGAAAACCTGTATTGATTTATATCCACAAATTGTGATGGGAAAACTGTATTGATATATCATATCCACAAATATTGGTGGGAAACCTGTATTGATATATCATATCAACAAATATTGGTGGGAAACCTGTATTGATATATCATATCAACAAATATTGGTGGGAAACCTGTATTGATATATCATATCCGCAAATATTGATGGGAAACCTGTATTGATATATCATATCAACAAATATTAATGGTATTATCAACCACCAAATGCTTTTAGTTTACAGTGGAGAAAACATTCTTTCTGATTAATTTGTTTATGTTCAAATTATTATATCTTTTGCATACAGTTTTGAGCCAGATCAGGCACCAGGGGCCCGTTTCATAAAGAATCTTAAGTCTTAACTTGGCGTAAATCCTCACTTAGGCCGCCATTTTTATGATAGTGCTATTTCATAAAGAATCTTTAGCCTGATCTTTGCTGCGAAAACGGTGCAATTTGTCGTATCTTTACGACAACCTCAGACCACTCTTAACTCTGGCTGCAGTGTCGTATGTAAGTATTGCGATTAAGAGAGAGTTAAGTGAGGTCTATGAAACGCTCTTAACTTTACTAAGATATTGGCGCATGTCCAGGAGTTGCGATAAATAGTTAAGTTAAGATAAGATTCTCTATGAAACGCTACCCAGGTCACCCAGCAACTAATCAGGCTCCAAACTGTTTGCCACAAAGGTTGAAATAAAATCATCAACATTTTCAAAAAGCCTGTCATTTTCTGCACTTTATTGCATTTCAACTTGTTAACGGGAAATAATAATGTCTTACTGCGCTGTACATAAGAGTAAAAGCGAGTATATGTTGAGTATACATAATCTGTTTAACTCTTCCAACACTAAGTAACGGACCTCTTTTGGGTTATTAGGTTCCCTTGTGGATCATTTCAGCTGCTAAAACACAAACAATTTTACTTCGAATTCTGGGTAGTTTAATAAACACTGGTCTAACTTAGCAAATAGTTTTGAGCCTGATCAGAAGGCTCCTATAGGAGCCCTTTGATCTGGGTCTACACTGCTTGCAAATGTAATGAGTATATATTAAACATGTCCATGGTGTTGAAAGAGTTAAAGTTTCCAATGGGGAAGCATGTATATCAGGGCTCCAGATAAGGGAGAGTGAACTGAACAAAACCAACATTTTCTCACTTATTTCAGCACCAAATCTTATGGTGTTACTACTCATTAGAATCGTCTCTTTGAGACGATTCTAATGAGTAGTGACACCATAGGGTTTAAAGCAGATTTTAATTTTTGAAATACTCCCCTTATCTGGAGCCGTAATGTATATACATAATATACAAACTGTGTAGACCAAGATTAGAGGGCAGAAGCATGTTTTAAGGGGTTTCTATGAGGCATAGGTTAATGCTTGAAAAGTTGTTACTTTGAATGAAAAAGTTAAACTCTAAAATCAAAACCAATTAGTGGAAAGTGTTTATACCATCACTGTGTCCTCTGTTGTATAATACTATTACCTGGTAAAGTGAATGCTTTTCACGTTTTCTTCTATATCAAAATAAGTTGCTGTGGTGTCCAATGTTGTGAGATCTCGTCTCAGTGAGTACTGACAACAGAGTTCTTGGTTCAGACATAAGGAAGTTAGTTTTATACCTTTATACAGCGCTCCCTCTCTTCAACGACATCCAACGGGAGACAAATATTATGTGCGGTGTTCGGATGGAGTCATTATAGGGAGCTAAATTTGCAAACAGCTTGAATCCAGATCAGACGCCGCGTAACGCGGCGTCTGATCTGGATTCAAGCTGTTTGTCACTCATCATTGTGTTTTTTTCTATCAAAATGTTCATAATGTAACTTTGAGAGAAACAGCAGAGGACAATTTTAAGCAGACGACATTGCAGTTGTTATTAGGTTAGACATAATTGTCCTTTTTAGGGAACTGCGACAAGAGTCATTGTAATTAGGGAGTCGTTGTTGGGAGGGTCATTTTAGGGAGGGAGTCGTTGTTGGGAGGGTCGTTGTAGGGAAGGAGCACTGTATCTGGAGTTGTTGTTATTCTTGCAGGTTAAAGGCCCCACGGTACCAGGCTGTACCTCCTAAGTCAGGAACCATGCAACAGTTACAGATATTACCTGCAGTAAGTTATCTAGTTATAACACATATAGAAGTTATAAGCAATATCCACTGTACACACATACATACTCCATAAAGCTTCTTCTACACAAAAACACACTCAGTAAAGCTGCTACTACACAAACACACACTCAGTTAAGCTGCTACTACACAAACACACACTCAATAAAGCTGCTACTACACAAACACACACTCAATAAAGCTGCTACTACACAAACACACACTCAATAAAGCTGCTAGTACACATACAAACTCAGTAAAGCTGCTACTACACAAACACACACACAATAAAGCTGCTTCTACACAAACACACACTCAATAAAGTTGCTACTACACATACAAACTCCATTAAGCTGCTACTACACAAACGCACACTCAGTAAAGCTGCTACTACACAAACACACACTCAGTAAAGCTGCTACTACACAAACACACACTCAGTAAAGCTGCTACTACACAAACACACACTCAATAAAGCTGCTACTACACAAACACACACTCAATAAAGCTGCTACTACACAAACACACACTCAGTAAAGATGCTACTACACACACACTCAGTAAAGCTGCTACTACACAAACACACACTCAGTAAAGCTGCTACTACACAAACACACACTCAGTAAAGCTGCTACTACACAAACACACACTCAGTAAAGCTGCTACTACACAAACACACACTCAATAAAGCTGCTACTACACAAACACACTCAATAAAGCTGCTACTACACAAACACACACTCAGTAAAGCTGCTACTACACAAACACACACTCAGTAAAAGCTGCTACTACACAAACACACACTCAATAAAGCTGCTACTACACAAACACACACTCAGTAAAACTGCTACTACACAAACACACACTCAGTAAAACTGCTACTACACAAACACACACTCAATAAAGCTGCTTCTACACAAACACACACTCAGTAAAGCTGCTACTACACAAACACACACTCAGTAAAGCTGCTGCTACACAAACACACACTCAATAAAGCTGCTGCTACACAAACACACACTCAGTAAAGCTGCTGCTACACAAACACACACTCAGTAAAGCTGCTACTACACAAACACACACTCAGTAAAGCTGCTACTACACAAACACACACTCAATAAAGCTGCTACTACACAAACACACACTCAGTAAAAGCTGCTACTACACAAACACATACTCAATAAAGCTGCTACTACACAAACACACACTCAGTAAAACTGCTACTACACAAACACACACTCAATAAAGCTGCTACTACACAAACACACACTCAGTAAAGCTGCTACTACACAAACACACACTCAGTAAAGCTGCCATTTACACCACAAAACTGTACTTTCCGACGTGGTCTGGTGGTAATGTGCTTGACTACTATACCAGGGTTTGTAAGTTTTATCAACCTGCCAGACCAAATCCTGCGGATGAGACTTTATCAACCGAGGTCTGATATTTCCGTGCTTTACACTAGGGATTCAAATTGAAAAGAACCACTAGAGAACTCAATGTGCTTGGGTTTTCTGTTTCAAATCCCCTCTCTGTGACGTCCAATTAGCCCATAGATGGCAGAAATGGACGTTAACAAATAAACTTTGAACCACAAAACAGAAATAGTACAGTTTTATATTGTTGTAGTATTGTTCTTATTCATCAAAGTTATCTTAACCCCTTACCCCATAGCCTGTTTTAGTTAGGAAGATAGGTGACCACTTAAAGCAGTTTAAAAGTAAAGCAGAATGCGCCATAAGGAGCATTCTGCTTTACTTTCAACTTGCTTTAAGCTACTATCTACTAGAATATAGGAAATATTTCTTATGATATATATTACTGTATAAACTGGACCTATTTTCTTATGTGGAGAAATAAACAAGAGGCAAAACAGGCATATTTATGGGGGGAATGGTTAAACCTTTCACCACCCAATTTAACAGTATGGTTTAACCCTTTCTCAGACAAAATAATGTCTGTTAATACGTGATGTATGCAATTGCATGCACATTTAAATTTTTGAAGTTTAGATAAACATATTGATACAATTTGGATCCTGATCAGGCACCTTGTTACGCTGTGTTTGATCTAGGATCCTGATGAGGCACCTTGTTACGCAGTGTTTGATCTATATCCAAACTGTTTGCAATATAGACGTTAGTCATTTAAGGTGGAGAAAGAGTAAATAAAGGTATGGGATGTCTCCAAAATGCTACATTGTTTGAAAATCTACTTTATTTTTTATTTTTAACCCATTTGGTTGGATTAACCAATTACCCCATAAATAAAGTTCAAACAATGTCAGTGGTAACAATACAATAGTAAAACATAGCTACCATCACAGCTCCAGATAAGAGGAGTATTTCAAAAACTAAAATCTTTATTTCTGCATTAAACTCTATGGTGTGACTACTCATTAGAATCGTCTCGAAGAGACGATTCTAATGAATAGTCACACCATAGGATTTGGTGGTGAAATGAGTGAGAAAATGTAGGATTTGTTCAGTTTACTCCCCCTTATCTTATCTGGAGCCCTGAGATACACCACCACATCCTTAAAACATTCCTCCACTGAAGAAAATAGTCCCACTTTATACGGTCATAAAAAATTAATGTATCTTAAGAAAAAAGTTATTTATCCCAATGGTAACTTAAAACAGATGGAAACTTAAAACAGGCTGAAAGTAAAAGCAGAATGCACCTTAACTCTTTGAACCCTAGTCACGCATATATGCATCATTTACAAACAGTGTACATGTGAGGAGTACACTTGTCCTATGCAAACAGTGTAGACCCTGATCAGAGGGCTCATTAAGGGTCTACACTGTTTGTCATTTTGACATACATGTATATTGTAAAAATCAACCCTAAAAAGTCAAAAAATGGACGAGAAAGACTGAATTGAAAATTAGAATTGTCCATTTGAGATTTCAGGCAGGAAAGGGTTAATGAGCTGGCTGTTTTATGTTCACCTTGCTTTAACCTTTTACCCCATAGCCAGTTTCTTATGTGAAGACAGGTGGCCGCTTAAAGCAGGTTGAAAGTAAAGCAGAATGCGCCTTAAGGCGCATTCTTCTTTACTTTCAACCTCCTTTAAGCTATCATAATTATGTTAGTATAAAGGTAATATTTCCTATGGTACATGTTTTTGACTGTATAAATTTGAACTATATTTTTCAGTGGAGGAATAATTTAAATGCGCTAAAAGGCGCTTCTATGGGGGAAAGGGTTAAGCTGCCACCTTTAACACATAAAAGATAACATAATTCAGTGATCGTTATAGAGAGGTTTCACTGTATAAGATTGACTCTTATGTTTATTTGTATCCACAGACCAGCCAAGTTAGACCATATGCAGTTGCTGCCGTTCTACGTAATATAAAGTTCACTGAGGTAAGAAGTAATGCCACAGCTCCACATAAAAGGGAGAAAACTGAATAAATCCAACATTTTCTAACTCATTTCAGCATCAAATCCTATGGTGTAACAATAAGAGACAACTATAATGAGTAGTTACATCATAGGGTTTCATGCAGAAATATAGATTTTAGATGTTTCCTGCATTGCAGGACTTATGCTTGAATAAATAAAAGTTGAAAAAAAGGGTTGATTTTGAAACACTCCCCTTATCTGGGGCATGTAATGCTTTACCCATTTCTTCTCCTGCCCTTTAGCTCAGTACAACTAGGATCATGTCACACAAAGGTCAAGGTCAATTAGTGGTCAAATGTGCTGAATCCTCAAATTAGTATTTCCGTTTGGGTCATGGTGTTTTGCAAAGACATCTTGTTCAATGTATTTGGTTATACTTGATTATGTTAACCCTTATCATGCTGAGATTTTGTCTGCTTCAAATATATCGTCTGCGATAAAAATAAGTTATAGTTTTTAAACAAAACAAGTTGATACATACAGGTTGGATCTAGATCAGATGCCGTATTAGCCATGTCACTCTATCATTACGCCATTACCCCATATCTAATTTTGAAGACAGGTGAGGTGACACATAAAGCAGGTTGAAAGTAAAGCAGAATGCGCCTCAAGGCACATTCTGCTTTACTTTCAACCTGCTTTAAGGTACCATCTGCTAGAATATGGAAAATAATTTTTATAATAAATATTTATCACTGTATAAATTGGAACTATTTTCTTCAGTTGAGGAATAAATTGCAGGCATCAAAAGGTGTATTTATGGGTTAATGGGTTAAAGCATAATAAAAGTTAAAACTGGGATTGATTATTGATTATAATGTTGATGAGGTATTTTTAATTGTATTTATCTTTGATTTACAGGATAGATATAAAAGCTTCATAGATCTACAAGACAAACTTCATCAAAATATTTGCAGGTAAGTTAGAATTAACACATTTATCCATAAATATGCCTGTACTGTATAAAATCAGTGTTCCCCCGAGAGCGCGTTTCTTGCGTTTTTGACGCAACAATTTCACATTCCATGCAACTAAATTCAGCAAGTGCATTTTATGTGACGCAAGTCAATTCTGCCGACTAACTGAAACCAAAAATGTTATAATCGTCACATTCATTGAAAGCACGCCGCCGACGCCGGAGTAAATACATATGTGAATTCCGTGTTGGACGCATGTCGGTTACGAAATTGACAGAGTGCTCTAACGGCCATTTTGGTTGTTTTGACGGGTGCATTGTGGGTATTAGAGTTCAGTTCAACCGGCACATAAACTCACTCAAGTAATTAAAAATTGAAAAGGGTGAAATATATTAAAATCTACGACGATTCCGTGTTTGTTATTTAATTAGATAATCAGATCTAGTCTTATTGCGTTCGAATATGCTTTTAAAATGTTTCCTTTGAAAATGATTTAAACTTCCGTAGGTACTGCTAATCGCCAGAATCGGTCGCCATTGTTGTTTGTTAATTGAACTCACTTTGCTAAAAGAAAAGTAGACGCTTGAAAGTGTTTTACAGGCTCAAACATCGTCTGCTAAAACGTAGAACATTTGACTTCATTCTTCATCTCTTCAGCGCCCAAACAAAGAGAATGAAATGCACAGACTTGTGGTAGACTTTCTATGTCATCTACTTTAAGGGACCAATTTATCTTCGTCTGTCTGGCTTACATGTCCGTCAGTTTGACTTCATTCTTCATCTCTTCAGCGCCCAAACAAAGAGAATGAAATGCACAGACTTGTGGTAGACTTTCTATGTCATCTACTTTAAGGGACCAATTTATCTTCGTCTGTCTGGCTTACATGTCCGTCAGTTTGACTTCATTCTTCATCTCTTCAGCGCCCAAACAAAGAGAATGAAATGCACAGACTTGTGGTAGACTTTCTATGTCATCTACTTTAAGGGACCAATTTAACTTTGTCTGTCTGGCCGTTCGCCTACCTGTCTGTCAATTTCATTTTACGATAAATATTAGTAGATCTAAGCGACACTTAGGGTATCGAAGCCTTTTATATTGTCTGCATAAAGGCTTGACACATTGATGCAGGAGACATTGCCCTGAAAAAATGGAAAGCCTCCAAGAACAGAAAACTGTTTGCTCGTCTGAAGTAATAGTGAAATGCTAGACAGTACACATACTTCACTGATGAGGTGTTTTAGAAGTTCTGTTATAATTAGACCGTTTGTCTCTCAGTTCTATTAATTAAGTGTGAAATAAAGACACTGAACAAAAACTATTTTATTCAATAGTTCTATCTATAAACGTCAAAAAACTTCAAACTATCCTGTGACCCCCTAAATTTCCAAATGACCCCCACATTTTCATCAAGGGGGTCAAGAATGACCCTCTAAAATTTCAGTCCTGCAGTAACACTGTAAAATTGTTCACTTCAAACAGTTACGATTTTGCAACATAAAAAATATTTCTTTATTATAGCAGATGGTAGCTTAAAGCAGCTGCTTCAATCTACTTTTAAGTGGCAACTTGCTTTCATAACTAGAAACAGTCTATGAGGAAACCCTGCTAAATATTGACTGTCCATGCATACACAGCCCTTTTCTCTTTTTATATACCCCTGCACAGATTAGTCAGGGGATATTGTTTTTGGTCTGTTTGTTTGTCTGTCCAAAACTTTAACCTTGTCCTTAAACTTCAGAACTACATGTAGTAGAAATTTCATAGCTCTTCAATTCAGTGCAACTTATGTCATCCCGGACAAAGGTCAAAGTCATTTTGAGGTAATTTAGAGGTCAGATTGGTGTAATGCAGCGTCTGATCTGGATTCAAGCTGTTTGCCACTCTTCTTTATGTTAGTTTCTGTCAAACTGTCCATCACGTGACTTCGAGAAAAAAAAGAAGACAACAATTTAAGCAGACGATATTGCAGCCATGAAAAAGTTGTACATACTTGTCCTCTTCAGGGCTCCAGATAAGAGAGAGTTAACTGATCGAATCCAACAATTTTTCACTTATTTAATCACCAAATCCATCGAATAGACAATTCTAATGAGTAGTGACACCATAGGGTTTAATTTAGAAATAAAGATTTTAGTTTTTAGCTCACCTGAGCTAGCTCAGGGTGAGCTATTGCAATCCTTGATTGTCCGTCGTGCGTCGTCCGGGCGTCAACAATTTTAGTGTTTACACTCTAGAGGCCACAATATTTATCTAATCTTTCTCAAACTTACTCAGATGGTATATTGCAATAAGAGTTCAGATGAGTTCGATTATGGTTGAAATCGGACAAATAGGTAATGAGTTATCTACCTTTGAACTGCTGAAAATGCCATATTTAACAGTGTTTACACTCTAGAGGCCACAGTATTTATCCAATTTTTCTAAAACTTGCCCAGATTGTAAATGACTATAAGAGTTCAAATGAGTTTGATTATGGTTGAAATCAGACTTATAGGTCGAGCGTTATCTACCTTTGATTTGCTAAAAATGCCATATTTAACGATGTTTACACTCTAGAGGTAAAAAATTTTATCCAATCTTCCTCAAACTTACTCAGATTGTATATTGCCATAAGACTTTGGATGAGTTCAATTATGGTTGTAATCTGATCAATAGATCAAAAGTGATCTACCTTTGAATTGCTGAAAATGATAATATTTAACAGTGTTTACACTCTAGAGGCCACAATATTTATCCAAGTTCTCTCAAACTTGCCCAGATTGTATTTGATAAGAGTACGAAAAAGGGTGATTATGGTTGGAATTGGACAAATAGATCAAGAGATATCTACCTTTGAATTGCTGAAAATGCCATATTTTACAGCGTTTACACTCTTGCAACTACAGTTTTCAATGGATTTTGATTATACTTGTACACAAAGGATGTAGCTATACATTCTGGAAGGAGTGCAATTATTGTTGAAATGTAATCATTGTGGCAACAGTTACCTGCCCTTGATATACTTTGAAATGCTAGAAAAAGGCTTCATTTCAGTATTGTTTAGGCACTAGTTATAGTAGTTATCTGCCTTTGATGTACTCTACTATATTACAATAGGTCGACAAACTTGAATGGATTTAGAATAAAACGGGTGAAATTCAAAGGTAAAGCTATCAGGCTTCATTACAAATGGTGAGCGATATCAGGGCCTTCAGGCCCTCTTGTTTAAATACTCCCCTTATCTTGAGCTCTGCTTCTTTAGGGAGCAGGGACAAGCGTTGTTGTGAGGAGGGAATCGTTGTTGAGGGGGTCGTTATAGAGGGAGAACTGTACTTTTAGAAAGAAAAAACAATTTTGTTAAAAGAACTGATAACATCTATTTTGCATATTTCTCAGGCGGCGCTCGTTAGTTGCTATAGGAACCCATGACCTTGACACTATAGTTGGTCCCTTTGTGTACAATGCCAAACCACCAGCAGATATAAAGTTCAAAGCTCTCAATCAAACGGAGGAATACACAGCTGAACAACTGATGGAGATATACTCCGTAAGTATCCTGGTCCAATTACTAGTGTACATTTCAAGAACACAGCTCCAGACAAGAGAGTATTGCAAAAACTATAATCTTTTTTTCTGCATTATACTCTGTGGTGTTACTACTCATTAGAATAGTCTCGAAGAGACGATTCTGATGAGTAGTAACACTATAGGATTGGTGCTGAAATGTGAGAAAATGCCCTGGAAGAAGAAGTTATTCTTCCCTGTTTAAATGCAAACTCTTTTCAATAAAATGTTGAAAATTGCAGTGATTGCAATGGAAATACAGTTGAAGCGCGATACTTCAAACTCACGTTAGTTCGAGCATACCCTTATTTCAAAGTTAAAATATGGCTTAGCCACGTTTTAACTTTGAAATAAGGGTATGTTCGACTTAAACGAGATTGACTTATCAAAGTTCAACTTATGAAATACTTGTAAGAGACTAGTTTAAGCGTATACATATTTGTTGGGAAAGAATCCGACCTAGTAATATATTGCCTAGCAACTGATGGAGATTTATGCTGACTCCAAGGTTATAAAACATTTGAGTGGAGTCTGAGATCCTTCTCAAGCATTTGATTGGTCAGAATTGAGTGCTGGCTTAATTCTGACTTAATCAAATGCCCAAGAATGACCTCAGACTTGACTCCCCAACTCTTTATACCCTTGAGGCCTGTAATCAATTACCCTTTCTCTCATTATGAAGGCACTGCTATAACAGTTGCTACCCATATATCGTCTGCTAAGTTTTCATCTGCTTGTATTTATGAAATTTGACATTAATTTTTATATGTTTCCTTATTAACCCTTAGCCCGCCAAATAAATTGTCGTCTGCTATATTTCTCGTCTGCTTCAAGTTTCAAAGTGCTTCAAAGTTGCTCAAAATTGCTGAAAATGTTGTCCGAGTGTCAAATAGCTTGGATCCGGATGAGACGCCGAGTTACTCGGCGTCTCATCCGGATCCAAGCTGTTTGCATATGGAGCTATAGTCGTGAGTGGCAGGCTAAGGTTTAACCGCTTAACTGCTTATTTAGTTACTTTTTAGATACATATTTTAGGCATTTCATTTATTCCTCTTCTGAGAAAATAGTTCAAATTTATACAGTCATGAGTATGAATCATAAGAAATATGTTGAATTTCTAGCAGATGGTAACTTAACCCTTAGCCTGTTTTTAGATTTGAAGATACGAGACCACTTAACCCTTTACCCAATAACCCGTATATAACATTAAATACAGGTGAACACTTAAAGCAGGTTGAAAGTAAAGCAGAATGTGCCTTAAGGCACATTCGGCTTTACTTTCAGCCTGCTTTAAACAACTATCTGCTAGGCTACATAAAAATATTCGCTATGGTAATTGTTCATGAGGGTATAAACTGGAACTATTTTCTTCAGAGGAGGAATAAATTAGATGCGCTAAAAGTCGCTTCTATGGGGTAAAGGGTTAAAGCAGGTTGAAATTGAATCAGAATGCGCCTGAAGGCCCATTCTGCTTTACATTCAGCCTGCTTTAAGCTACTATCTGCTAGGATATGGAAAATATTTCTCATGATAAGTATTCATGACTATAAATTGGAACTATTTTCTTCAGTGGAGGATATAATTAAAGGCGTATTTATGTAGTAATGGGTTATAGCAAGCTGATAATAAAGCTGAAAACACAGTGAATATCAGGGCTCCAGATAAGGGGAGTATTTAAAAAACTAAAATCTTTATTTCTTCAATTAACCCTATGGTGTCACTACTAATTAGAATCGTCTCTTCGAGACGATTCTAATGAGTAGTAACACCATAGGATTGGGTGCTGATATAAGGGAGAAAATGTTGGATTTGTTCTGATTACTCACTCTTATCTGGAGACCTGGAATATGACAGTTATTTTTTTTACAGGGAGACAGTCACCTGAAGGCATACCTACCAATCATACAAAACAAACCCGTGTATCCAGTGATCTACGATGTAAACGGGGTAGTGCTGTCCATGCCACCAATTATAAATGGTAAATCATCAACTAAACCCTTTTCAGACTGATTTAGTACAGGCAAACTTCGATATCTCAAACTGGCTTAAGTCTAGTTAGAACGTGGCTTTGCCACTAATTCAACATTGATGAACTGTAGAAAAAGTGACTATTTTTAGCTGGCTGAGCAAAGCTGAGGGTGAGCTTTTGCAATACTGGAATGTTCTGTTTTGGTTGTCTACAATTTTAGTGTTTACAATCTGGAGCCACTATCTTATCCAATCTTTCTCAAACTTGCTCAGAATGCATAAATTACTTGATCACATAACCTGCGGTCTGGGAGTTGCATAAAGCCATTATGTAAATATCGTAATCCACTAGTGGAATATCGTTTTTTGGGCTCCGGTCCAACCTGTTCGTCCACAAGCGCTGCATGTAGCAGGACACCAAATGACGTCATTTGAAATGACGTTAACGTAAACAACGTGACGTTTTAGCAAAAAATCTATATAGCAGAGGGCCTACAAACTACGGCTTTAATTAGTTTTATAGGTCCTTAAAATTGTTATGTGATAAATAGAATCTCATATTCGTTCTCATTATTTATCATTCTTAATAAACTCATTGACTAAAATGAATATGACGCTCGCCAAGGCTCGCTTCATATTATTTTAGTCAACTCGTTTATTAAAAATGATAAATAATGAGCACTCATTCAAGATCCTCTATATAGTTTCTACGATGATTGTGAGTATGGTTGAAATTGGATGTATAGGTCAAGAGTTATCAGCCCATGAGGTATTGAAATTCCATATATATAAAACAGTGTTTACACTCTAGTAACAACAGTTTTCAATTGATTTTTTACTGTACTTGCATACAATATGTATAAGTTCTTTAAGGATTGCAATTGTTGCTGAAATTGGATCATTGTGTCAAGAGTTTTATTTGCCCTTGATATACTCAGAAAAGATTTTGTTTCAATAATTAAATCTGGTAGTTTGAAAGTAAAGCAGAATGCAGAAAGACCTTCAGCTAAGATATAGAAAATATTGCATATGGTACATATTCAAGACTGTATAAAGTGGAACTTTTTTCTTCAATGGAGGAATAAGTAAAAGGTGTAAAAAGGTGTATCTATGGCGTAAAGGGTTATGTGGAGAAGTAATTAGAAGTGTCTTTATCCTTTCCTTCACATAATTGCCATAGGAAGCCTTTACTCCCTCCCTGACATATAAATAGGCAATGATTGTGTTGAATATAGGTGACACCCTAAAGCTGAGGGAGTTTTCTGCCTTAATTTCGTCTTGCTTTAAGCAGTTGCCTGCCTTAAACACAGTTAGATATGGTTATGGAGGAGACAGAGCTCCAGATAAGGGGAGTATTTCAAAAACTGAAATCTTTATTTCTGCATTAAACCCTATGGTGTTACTACTCATTAGAATCGTCTCTTTGAGACGATTCTAATGAGTAGTAACACCATATGATTTGGTGATAAAATGAGGGAGAAAGTGTTCGATTTGTTCATTTTACCCCCTCTTATCTGGAGCCCTGGAAGAGAGTTAAGGCACTTTTATAGAGAAAGGGTTGAACCAGTTTAACCTCTTTCTAATAATGAAGATAGAGGACAACTTAAAGCTTGACTGAAAGTAAAGCAGAATGTGCCTATAGGCACATTCTGCTTTACTTTCAACCTGCTTTAAACTACTATCTGCTAGGATATAGCAAAATATTTCTTATGATATATATTGCTGACTTTATAAAGTGGAACTATTTTCTTGAGTGGAGGAATAGATTTGAAGCGTAAAAAGGTGAAGTGGGTTAACTCAAGATTGAACGAGTACTGTGATGTGATGATGTTCTGTATATTACAGGTGTACTGTGAGGTGATGATGTTCTGTATATTACAGGTGTACTGTGAGGTGATGATGTTCTGTATATTACAGGTGTACTGTGATGTGATGATGTTCTGTATATTACAGGGGAGCACACCAAGATCACCCTGGACACTAAGAATGTCTTCATAGAGTGCACAGCCACTGACCTGACCAAGGCTAAGATTGTACTGGACATTATAGTGACCATGTTCAGCCAGTACTGTGAGGAACCATTCATGTAAGTAGTCTGGGTTACTAAGATTGTACTGGACATTATAGTGACCATGTACAGCCAGTACTGTGAGCAACCATTCATGTAAGTAGTCTGGGTTACTAAGATTGTACTGGACATTATAGTGACCATGTACAGCCAGTACTGTGAGCAACCTTTCATGTAAGTAGTCTGGGTTACTAAGATTGTACTGGACATTATAGTGACCATGTACAGTCAGTACTGTGAGCAACCATTCATGTAAGCAGTCTGGGTTACTAAGATTGTACTGGACATTATAGTGACCATGTACAGCCAGTACTGTGAGCAACCTTTCATGTAAGTAGTCTGGGTTACTAAGATTGTACTGGACATTATAGTGACCATGTACAGCCAGTACTGTGAGCAACCATTCACGTAAGTAGTCTGGGTTACTAAGATTGTACTGGACATTATAGTGAGTCTTTAGTGACCATGTACAGCCAGTACTGTGAGCAACCATTCATGTAAGTAGTCTGGGTTACTAAGATGGTACTGGACATTATAGTGACCATGTACAGCCAGTACTGTGAGCAACCATTCATGTAAGTAGTCTGGGTTACTAAGATGGTACTGGACATTATAGTGACCATGTACAGCCAGTACTGTGAGCAACCTTTCATGTAAGTAGTCTGGGTTACTAAGATTGTACTGGACATTATAGTGACCATGTACAGCCAGTACTGTGAGCAACCATTCATGTAAGTAGTCTGGGTTACTAAGATGGTACTGGACATTATAGTGACCATGTACAGCCAGTACTGTGAGCAACCATTCATGTAAGTAGTCTGGGTTACTAAGATTGTACTGGACATTATAGTGACCATGTACAGCCAGTACTGTGAGCGACCTTTCATGTAAGTAGTCTGGGTTACTAAGATTGTACTGGACATTATAGTGACCATGTACAGCCAGTACTGTGAGCAACGATTCATGTAAGTAGTCTGGGTTACTAAGATTGTACTGGACATTATAGTGACCATGTACAGCCAGTACTGTGAGCAACCTTTCATGTAAGTAGTCTGGGTTACTAAGATTGTACTGGACATTATAGTGACCATGTACAGCCAGTACTGTGAGCAACCTTTCATGTAAGTAGTCTGGGTTACTAAGATTGTACTGGACATTATAGTGACCATGTACAGCCAGTACTGTGAGCAACCTTTCATGTAAGTAGTCTGGGTTACTAAGATTGTACTGGACATTAAAGTGACCATGTACAGCCAGTACTGTGAGCAACCATTCATGTAAGTAGTCTGGGTTACTAAGATTGTACTGGACATTATAGTGACCATGTACAGCCAGTACTGTGAGCAACCTTTCATGTAAGTAGTCTGGGTTACTAAGATTGTACTGGACATTATAGTGACCATGTACAGCCAGTACTGTGAGCAACCTTTCATGTAAGTAGTCTGGGTTACTAAGATTGTACTGGACATTATAGTGACCATGTACAGTCAGTACTGTGAGGAACCTTTCGTGTAAGTAGTCTGGGTTACTCTTTATACCTTTGAACCCTAGTCCCGCATATAGGCGTCATTTTCAAAAGTATACATGTGAAAAGGGCACTTGTCCTATGCAAACAGTGAAGACCCATATCAGAGGGCTCCTTACGGAGCCCTCTGATCTGGGTCTTCATTGTTTGTCATAATGCAAAACATTGACAAAAACAACCCTAAAAAATCAGAAATGGACTAGACTAAAATGGAAAATGAGATTGTCCATTTTAAGTTTCAGGGAGGAAAGATTTAATGTAAAAAGGGTTAAACCTTTTAAGCCTTTAAAGACTGACGAATGTTCAAAACAGTTTGAGAGTAAAGCAGAAAGCTTATTTAGGAATTTTCTTCTTTGCTTTCATCCTGCGTTAAGCTACCACCTGTCAGATTTGACCCAACAGGACATGGTAGAATGGTGAAAAGATTCATCTATAGCTTGTTTCTGATGATACATGATGAACCAAAAACAAACAAACAAATAAACAAACAAACAAACATATTCATGAATGTATAAAGCGGAACTATTTACTTCATTGTAGAAATAAATCAAAGGCATAAAAGGTATATTTATGGTGTAATGGGATTTTACATGTGATGTTGTATTTCAGAGTTGAACAGGCAGAGGTGATCCAGCCAGATGGAACTAAAGTTGTCTACCCAGTAAGTAACACTATCTGTAGATCAAGTCACCACTAGTAGTCATACCTTCACAGATCCCCATATAACAGGGAGATAACTGAACAAATCCAACATTTTAGCTCGACTTTTTCGAAAAGTCGAGCTATTGTCGTCACCCTGTCGTCTGCGTCAGCATCTGCGTCGGTTAAGTTTTTTTCTTAAGGTTTTTGTAAGAGTCCATTACTCAATAACTATCAAAGGTATTCATTTGAAACTTGGAATAGTTGTTCAGTATCAAAAGGGCAACTCATAACAACAAGGCAGGTAACCCTGGGATTTGTCATTTCAGAGTTATTGCCCTTGTTTTATGTACTTAAAAATTATAAATTAACATATCTCAATAACTATCAAAGGTATCCTTTTGAAACTTGGAATAGTTGTTCAGTATTAAAAGGGCAACTCATAACAACAAGGCAGGTAACCCTTGTATTTGTCATTTCAGAGTTATTGCCCTTGTTTTATTTTCTTAAAAATTATAAATTAACATATCTAAATGACTATGAAAGATTTTAACTTGAAACTTTGAATACTTGTTCAGTATCAAAAGGGCAACTCATAACAACAAGGCAGGTAATCCTGGGATTTGTCATTTCAGAGTTATTGCCCTTGTTTTTGTAGCTGGGTAGAGAATATGGTGAAATGGTTGATTGGCTATTCTGGGTGACTCGGTAGCTCAGTGGTTAGAGCGTTGGCATGGTAAGCCAGAGGTCCTGGGTTCGAGTCCCAGTTGGGTCACAACTTTTTCACCATGTTACATTTGGCGCCCAACGTAAATAACCCGTAGAATAATATGTAACTCGTGGAGTGTACAGAAATAATAATAAGAAACTCGTGGAGTGTTCTTTAATAAGAATTCGGGACGAATTCTTGTGTAGAGGGGGTGTGTGTAGCCGGGTAGAGAATATGGTCCTGGGTTCGAGTCCCAGTTGAGTCACAACTTTTTCACCATGTTACATTTTATTTACTTAAAATTTATAAATTAACATACAGTCGAACTTCAGTATCTCGACGGTCTCGGGACGATCGAAATAGCATCGAGATAAGCATGGGCTCGAGATAACCAAACTGGTAAAAAATTCAAAACTTACAGAAAGTAAGCCTGTGAACAATAAAACCGCTGTACGTATGTACTCTCGCGTGTTTGTGAAATGCCGTAACGTTTTTAACACGTTATATGTCGATGTTACACGTAAAAGTCGTTTACTGTATTTTTTGTACACAAATTACGGACGACAAAGACAATCAATAACTCACATTTTATTTAGTACTTGACCAGGGAGATTATATTGAATAGCTGCCAACGTAATATATTTATTTTGCAAACACCGAACATGGAAATATACATGGGTTGTTTTGGTTATTATAAGTCTGCGCGTCCGGTAAAGCTGCGCATCAACAACCGGTTTACTTCCGGCTGTCAAATACTCACGAAAACCTCGTTTTACTTAGGAAATCACAGTGAAAGTCATTGGAGCTGGTGAAAAACCACCATAAGTTAAGAAAAAGTAATTGCGATAAGCATAATTCGTAAAAAGAATCCTTATATTTAGTATTTAAGACACGTGGGTCAATTGTGTACATTTCATGCATTTGACCTCATTGAATATTCATGAGACATTGACCTGGATTCCGCAAGACATCTCGGTCGATTCGGCTCAATATTTATTTGTCGGACAGTTCATAACAATACAACATACGCTATGTATAGCTTTTTATTACCACTCTGTTTTGTTTATCGCGGAATTTCGTGTATTATTCGTATTTTCCTTCCTGCTCCGCGGTACTATTTTTCTTAACATCCGTTTTATCAAGGGGCGCTACTCTTTATGAATTGAATCAACACCGATAATGACGGTTATTAGGAGACTGATTTTAGGGATGCGACAACCAAACTTTAAGCGATAATTTACTGTTGATTGACAATTATCACCTAACACCCATTCAGCCAACGTGTAAAACTACCGATAGTTCCGGTTAATGATTTTACCTGTGATTTCCACAGTCCGATACTCGCCATCAAAGTCGGCGAGCGTATCAAGGCATGAAAACTTACAGTCGTTGAGATACTGGGTGTTAATTGAGAACAATTAAATGAATATGGCCAAAATCTATAGTCGAAATACCGGGGGTAATCGAGATTAGCCATAGTCGAAATAGGGCAGGTAATATTACATAAGAATAAGAACAAATATTTCCGGGACTTGAGACAATCGTCGAGATAGGCATTGCAATTGAGATTCTGACGTTCGAGATACTGGTGCTCGACTGTATCTAAATGACTATGAAAGATATTAACTTGAAACTTTGAATACTTGTTTAGTATCAAAAGGGCAACTCATTACAACAAGGTTGATTACTCTGTGATTTGTAATTCCAGAGTAATTGCCCTTGTTTTATTTACTTTAAACTTGTAAATTGAAATATCTTAATAACTGTCAAAGGTATTAACTTGAAATTTTAAGTATTTGTGTTATATCAAAAGGGCAACTCATTCAAACAAGAAAGGTGACCGTGGATGTACCATTCCAGAGTTATTGCCCTTGTTTTTATTTACATAAAACTTGTAAATTGAATTTTCTCAATAACTACCATAGGTATTTACTTGAAACTTTAAATACTTGTTAAGTATCAAAAGGACAACTCATTACAAGAGGGCAGGTAACCCTGGGTTTTGTTATTCCAGAGTTATTGCCCTTTCGTAATGACTTTTTAGAATTTAATTAGATTTCTCAATAACTACCATAGATATTAACTTGAAATTTGAATACTTGTTCAGTTTCAAAAGGGCACCACCTTTCAACAAGGCAGATAACCATGGGATTTGACATTGCAGAGTTACTGCCCTTGTTTGACTAAGAATTTGTATATGAAATTATTCAGTAACTGTAGAAAGTTATTAATTTCAAACTTCCAATATATTAGAATTCTTGTTTATAGATATAAAGATATAAAGATATTGTCCTTGTTTTGGCTTATAGTTTACTTTAAATGGAATGCAGGCTGTCCAAGTATGTTAAAGTTGTTGTTGCGTACAAACTTCTATGATCAATAGAGAATTAAACACCCATACACATTCTTTTAGTTTGGAAAATGTAGCCTTCTCAAGTATATGAAAGTCGAGCGTCCAGCACCTGTTTGCGGTGCTCTCGTCTCATTTATGTCAGCACCAAATCCTATTATGTTACTTCGAAGAGATGATTCTATTGAGTAGTAACAATTACATCATAGGGTTTAATGCAGAAATAAAGTTTTAGTTTCTGGAAAACTCCCCTTATCTGGAGCCCTGCCTTCATTCAAATAGTCGGTAGATCAAGCCATCACTAATGGTCATATCTTCACTATTTCTAGTTTTGAAGACAGGTGACCATGACTACTTAAAGCAGGTTGATGCGTCTTAAGGTGCATTCTGCTTTATTTACAGCCTGTCTTAAGCTACCACTTGCTAGAATACAGAAAATATTTCTTCTGATACATACTCATGTCTGTATAAAGTGGAAATATTTTCTTCAGTGGAGGAATAAATTAGAGGCGTAAAAATGTGTATTTATTGGGTAATGGGTAAATAAAAATGGTGCCTAGGGGGGAACAATAGTATTAGAAATAGTAGCACATCCTTAAGCGTCCAGCAAAGGTTGTCACCCATCTATCTGAAAGCTTCTTGGTTTTATTAACTCATTCACAAAAAAGTAGTTTCTTTTAAAAATAGTCTTAAATATGTCTCATACGAAATATTTTCTATGTCCTAGCAAATAATAGCTTAAAGCAGGCTGAAAGTAAAGCAGAATGCACCTTTCAACGTGCTTTAAGTGATCACCTTTCTTTAAAACTAGAAATAGGCTATGGGGTAAGGGGTTAAGATAGGCAATATTATTGCTATGTGTTTTGGAAAAAAAAGCACCCCACTCCATGGAGAAATCCGCATATTTTTGCAAGTGAAGGGGGGGATATTTCCCCCTCTTAATAAGATTTCTGGCAGCATCTCTGAGATTACAGTAAAGCAGAAAGCTTATTAAGGGTTCTGCCTAAAGCTTACAAGTAAAGCATAAAACTCTTTAAGGATAAGCTCTACTTCTAAATACGCCTTTTTACGCCTCTAATTTATATCTCCAAAATAGTTTCAATGTATACAGTTATGAATATGTACAATAAAGTATTTTCTGTATCCTATAGATGGTAGCTTAAGCAGGCTGAAAGTAAAACTTGCTTTAAGTGGTCACCTGTCTTCAAACCTAGAAACAGCTTATGGGGTAAACCGAGGTCCCATGTATCAGTGCCATAAACTGGACATGCAACAGAACCAGATGGTCAAACAGAAAGCTCTTTTTCTTAACCCATTACCCCATAGCCTGTTTCTAGTTTTGAAGACATGTGACCACTTAAAGCAGGTTGAAAGTAAAGCAGAATGTGCCTTAAGGCACATTCTGCTTTACTTTCAGCCTGCTTTAAGCTATCATCTGCTAGGATTTAGAATTTATTTCTTTGGGTTCATTTTCAAGACTGTATAAATTTTAACTATTTTCTTCGGTGGAGGAATAAATCAAATGTGCTAAAAGGCGCTTCTATGAGGGAAAGGGTTAAGTGTACCAGTAGTAATTTTTTTAGCTCGCCTGTTCGTAGAACAGCAGAGCTAATGTCATACCCCCGGCGTGAGTGAGCGTGAGCGTGGTCAGGTTAAAGTTTGTTGGACGGGTTGTTTTAAAGCTTAATATTTGTGCTAGGGTTATAAAATTTTGTATGGAGGTTCATTTAGGGTTAAACATTGATGTTATGATGTTGGAATTTAAAAATAATTTTAATTTATGTCAATTTTCAACATGTTTTGGACTTAGGTTTTTCGACTACAAATTACCAGGTTAAAGTTTTTTGGACAGGTTGTTTTAAAGTTTAATACTTGTGCTAGGGTTATGAAATTTTGTACGGAGGTTCATTTGGGGTTAAACATTGATGTTATGATGTTGGAATTTAAAAATAATTTTAAAATATGTCAATTTTCGACATGTTTTGGACTTAGGTTTTTCGACTACAAATCACCAGGTTAAAGTTTTTTGAACGGGTTGTTTTAAAGTTTAATACTTGTGCAAGGGTGCTGAAATTTTGTATGGAGGTTCATTTGGGGTCAAATATGGATGTTATGAAGTTGGAATTTAAAAATGATTTTAATTTATGTCAATATTTGACATGTTTTGGACTTATGTTTTTCGACTACAAATCACAAGGTTAAAGTTTTTTGGACGGGTTGTTTTAAAGCTTAATATTTGTGCTAGGGTGCTGAAATTTTGTATGGAGGTTCATTAGGGGTCAAACATTGATGTAATGATGTTGAAATTTAAAAATAATTTTAATTTTTGTCAATATTTGACATGTTTTGGACTTAAATGTTTTGCTACTAAACACCAGGTTAAAGTTTTTTGGACGGGTGGTTTTAAAGTTTAATACTTGTACTAAGGTGCTGAAATTTTGTATGGAGGTTCATTTGGGGTTAAATATTGATGTTATTAAGTTGGAATTTAAAGATGGTTTTCATATTTGTCAATTTTTAACATGTTTTGGACTTAGTTGTTTTGACTACAAATCACCAGGTTAAATGTTACATGAGTTGTTTTAAAGTTTAATATAACTAGATTTAGACTCAACATTAATTTAATAATCTTTCTAAACTGAAAATTGATTTGCTTTCGATACAAGATGGTTTTTTAGACTTAAACTTTAAACAGGCGAGCATCAGGTGGCTTTGACACCCATTTCTGGTTAACTGTAAAGCAGAAAGCTCTTAAGGATTTTTCCTAAAGCTTACCAGTAAAGCAAAAAGCTCTTAAGGATTTTTCCTGAAGCTTACCAGTAAAGCAGAAAGCTCTTAAGGATTTTTCCTGAAGCTTACCAGTAAAGCAGAAACCTCTTAAGGATTTTTCCTGAAGCTTATAGGTCGTTTGCAGTTCAAAAAAACACGACAATTTTCAAATATCTCCATAAGAAGACAACGGAGACAAATGGAATTTTGCATAGATTTATGATATACCTACACCAACTCTGACAAAAATTAACAATTTTTTTCTTTTCGAAATAAAAAAGTTTTATTCATAACTTCTATATAAAGTTTACACTTCTAAGGGACACCTTTCCGAAGGGTGATTTCAAGTTATTCAACAGCCTATCTTTCACGATCCGGTAACGCCTCACCGTTAAGCCATTGCATACCATAGCAGTTTACAACTAACCGAACGAGGCCCTGACTGGGGTACGTTAAACGTATAAACCGACCATAGTGTCATTTGCGAACATGCTAGATCCTAATCCGATACCGGAGCCATTTCGTATCTAAATAGGATCCGAACCATGTGCCACTCATACGAGTTTTATCAACAAAACGCAAAATAACTAAATGTGATAAATAGAAGAAGAGACATGTTCATACCAGACGATCTACACCAACTTAAAATTATCAAATTTTCAACAGAATGTTTCTAGAGCAGTTCGAAAACTTTTATTATGTTATCGTTTAAAGGAAACGTAACGTAAACGTACTGCAATACAATTCGAACGTTGATACATATTAAACTCCAGATAAGGGGAGTATTTCCAAAACTAAAATCTTTAATTCTGAATTAAGCCCTATGGTGTGACTACTCATTAGAACAGTCTCTCTTCGAGACGATTCTAATGAGTAGTCACATCATAGGATTTGGTGCTGAACTAGGTGAGAAAATGTTGGACTTGTTCAATTTTCTCTCTCTTATCTGGAGCTCTGTAATTATATAGAATTGTTAGAGTTTCGGTTTGAAAAGTAATTGCAATTCTCTTTATTCCTGGTGAAGAGTTCGTGGATTTAGGCATAGTAAAAATGTAATGCATTATGGGGCCTCACAATTAATTTGTACAACTAAACAACCAATATCAGCACGGGATTCACCTTTCAGACAGAAGCAACTTGCACGGGATTTTACCTGGGGATATTCTCCAATATAAACAAACGTGATCAAGGTAATAGCCAATAACACCCCAGGTAATTGACCATTTTCAGCGACACAAACTTTATATAAAACAAAGAAGAAAAGTTTTTAGTCAGACTATCAAAAATTCTGATTTTCATTGTCAGAGTTGGTATAGGCACATCATAAGTGTATGCAAAATTTCATTTAAATACGTCCGTTAGTTTTAAAATTATCTAAGATTTATCGTGTTTTTTTGAACTGCAAACGACCTATACCAGTAAAGCAGAAAGTTCTTTTAGGATATTGCCTAAAGCTTACTAGTGCCCCGGGTGTGTGATATTTGACATGTTTTATTTGTTTGCAGGAATTACCATACAGAGAGGAAGTGGTCAATGTGGAAAATATTAACAAGAAAGTTGGCATTGAGTAAGTGTTAGTTCTCTCCCCTTTCCAATATTAACTCTTTGCATGCTGGGTCTACAGCAAATGTCCTCTGCTACTGTTCTAACAATAGAATTTTCCAAATTTCATTTCAAAACAGGATCAGAGTTTCAAACAGTGGATCCTGATGAGACGCCCCATTATGTGGCTTCTCATCAGGATCTAAACTGTTTGCAAAGGTAATTACTGTGGCACACATATCCACTGCTAGCATGCAAAGAATTGACAAAAACGTTGGCATTGAGTAAGTGCAAATTCTCTCCCCTTTCCAATATTAACAAGAAAGTTGGCATTGAGTAAGTGCTAGTTCTCTCCCCTTTCCAATATCAACAAGAAAGTTGGCATTGAGTAAGTGTTAGTTCTCTCCCCTTTCCAATATTAACAAGAAAGTTGGCATTGAGTAAGTGTTAGTTCTCTCCCCTTTCCAATATTAACAAGAATGTTGGCATTGAGTAAGTGTTAGTTCTCTCCCCTTTCCAATATCAACAAGAAAGTTGGCATTGAGTAAGTGCTAGTTCTCTCCCCTGTCCAATATTAACAAGAATGTTGGCATTGAGTAAGTGTTAGTTCTCTCCCCTTTCCAATATTGACAAGAAAGTTGGCATTGAGTAAGTGTTAGTTCTCTCCCCTTTCCAATATCAACAAGAAAGTTGGCATTGAGTAAGTGTTAGTTCTCTCCCCTTTCCAATATCAACAAGAAAGTTGGCATTGAGTAAGTGCTAGTTCTCTCCCCTGTCCAATATTAACAAGAAAGTTGGCATTGAGTAAGTGTTAGTTCTCTCCCCTGTCCAATATTAACACATAGATATCTTAAAATAATTTAGATCGGCTACAGGCCAATCAGCAACGGTCATCGAGAAGCCATTTTGGGACGTGTATGCCATTCACATTCCAATGGTCTGGTGCACGTCGTATTGCGGTAGATGTATGACGTTACATTCTATGCGCATGTAATCCCGTCTACGTTGACGGTGCGTCATTGACTACAGAAGTGGCTAAGAAGCGTTCCATAGTTGCTATGATTAAACGATGGTTTTAGTCAGTTAAATAGGTATCATCATTTTGTGCTTATTATAGTTTGATTGTCGTTTTACGGTGCATATTTATGTTACAAGATGTATGTAGTACGTATTCATTCTTAAATGAAAGTAAATCATATTTTGTCTCCGGAGGGAAAATGTATGATACACGTATAAAGATGGCATCTCTCTGACCCTCGACCAATGGGAGCTCAGCGCTAGGTGGCCGATCTAGTCTCTTAAGATATCTATGTATTAACAAGAATGTTGGCATTGAGTAAGTGTTAGTTCTCTCCCCTTTCCAATATCAACAAGAAAGTTGGCATTGAGTAAGTGTTAGTTCTCTCCCCTTTCCAATATTAACAAGAATGTTGGCATTGAGTAAGTGAAAGTTCTCTCCCCTTTCCAATATTAACAAGAATGTTGGCATTGAGTAAGTGTTAGTTCTCTCCCCTTTCCAATATCAACAAGAAAGTTGGCATTGAGTAAGTGCTAGTTCTCTCCCCTGTCCAATATTAACAAGAAAGTTGGCATTGAGTAAGTGTTAGTTCTCTCCCCTGTCCAATATTAACAAGAATGTTGGCATTGAGTAAGTGTTAGTTCTCTCCCCTTTCCAATATCAACAAGAAAGTTGGCATTGAGTAAGTGTTAGTTCTCTCCCCTTTCCAATATTAACAAGAAAGTTGGCATTGAGTAAGTGTTAGTTCTCTCCCCTTTCCAATATTAACAAGAATGTTGGCATTGAGTAAGTGTTAGTTCTCTCCCCTTTCCAATATCAAATCTTTGCATGCTGGGTAATTTTTTGTCTGCAGCAAATGTCGCCTGCTAATGTTCTAAAAATAGAATTTTCAAAATTTCATTTCAAAACAGGATCAGAGTGTCAAACAGTTTGGATCCTGATGAGACGACACGTAACACGGCATCTCATCAGGATCTAAACTGTTTGCAAAGGTAATCACTGTGGCACATATATCTGCCGCTAGCATGCAAAGAATTAACAAGAAAGTTGGCATTGAGTAAGTGCTAGTTCTCTCCCCTTTCCAGTGTTGCAGCTAGGATTTCAAAAACAGGGTGGAAATTACCCCCCTGTAAGTAGAATTAGGGGGGATTAGGAAAAAATCGAGGGGACTTCATGATAACCATAAAAACAGTAAAATAAACTGTATTAAAAAGATTTCAGTTCTTTTTAGCTCCCCTGAGCCAAAGGATGAGCTATCGTAATTGTATTCCGTCCGGTGTCTGACATCCGTCGTCAGTTCACATTTTCAAACATCTTTTCTGAAACCACTGACCTGATTTCTATCAAACTTTGTGAGAAGCATCAGGGAAAAATGGCCTCTACAAAGATTGTTAAAAAATTATGAGCCCTGGGCAGTTTGCACCTTTTGGACAAATTACTTGTGCAATATTTAGGATGGCATTTGAAACATGTTAATACATCACTTACTCTTCTTATTTACAGCATAACGGAGATGTATCTTAGATCTGAAGTAAACTTTGGAGCAGTCTGATCAGGGTCTACACAGTTTACTTAGGGTCATTACGGTATAGCATGGCAATGTCAATATTATAAGAATGTGTATACATGTCTTATTCTCCTTATTTACAGCATAACTGCAGATTCTATGGCAACACTGTTGACCAAGATGTATCTTAAATCTGAAGTCATAGACAGCGGCAAAAACCTCAAAGTAGAAGTTCCACCCACCAGGGCTGATATCCTTTACCATAACAACCATAGTTACGCGTTTAATAGTAGCCAGATAAGGGGAGTATTTCAAAAACTAAAATCTTTATTTCTGCTTTGAACCCTATGATGTCACTACTCATTAGAATCTGCTCAAAAAGACAATTCTAATGAGTAGTAACACCATAGGATTTGGTGCTAAAATAAGTGAGAAAATATTGGATTTGTGCAGTTAACTCCCTCTGAACGGGAGCCCTGAAGTCTAGTGACGAGTATACTCATCATAAACAATGTACCTGTGAACAGCACACATGGCCTATGCAAACAGTGTAGACTCTGATCAGATGCATCTACAGGAGCCTTCTGATCAGAGTCTGCACTGTTTGTCATTTTCCAATATAATGTTATAATCAACCCTTTAGTAGCCTTAAATGATCTAGACTAAACTGGAAATAAGAATTGTTCATTAAAAGTTTCAGGGATAAATGAGTTTACCTCAGAATTTCAGTATTTTGAACACAGTCGAGCTGGTATTAATGCATTCACCCCTTACCTCTTTGAACCCTAGTCACGCATATATGCGTGATTTGCAAACAGCGTACATGTGAGGAATACACTTGTCCTATGCAAACAGTGTTGACCCTGATCAGAGGGCTCCTTAAGGAGCCCTCTGATCAGGGTCTACACTGTTTGTCATTTTGACATTTATTGTAAAAATCAACCCTAAAAAGTCAAAAATGGACTAGACTTAATTGAAAACTAGAATTGTCCATTTGAAGTTTCAGGGAGGAAAGAATTAAAATATTCCAGTTTCCAATACTGTCGACTCCATTTATTATTACTTATTAGGGTTGTTTAATATATTGCAAAACTGTTTGTATGGGACAAGTGTACTGTTTACAGGTATACTGTTTGTAAGGAATGAGTATACCAGGGTTCAGTATGTGATTCGAAACAGAGTCAAACAGTTAGGATCCTGATGAGATGCTGTGTTACATGGCATCTCTTAACTCTTTGCGGCCTAACGCTAAATCTCGCCTTACAGTCGGTAGATTATTACGGGGTTCCAGTCGACCGGGTGTATATACCTATATAGACTGACTGCTGACAGATTCGGGTGCATAACTATTATAACAATTACTTACATAATTTGTTGACTATTCGTCCATAAATGTACAAAATCTATCAAAATATCTGAACAACCTCCTGAAATATCCGTCAGTTCGGTGTTTCAGTGATATTTTTCAGTTACAGCTTCGTCCACAACTTCAAATTTTCCTTCGCCTCCGTTGTAAACAGGTCTCCAATTAGGTTCTGTTTCTCGGTCTATTAACTTGAATTTCATATTTGGAATTGCTACTTATGGTGAGAGAAATATCATATTTTTCTATCCCGGCGTGTGTTTGTTTCTTGTGTTGCCTTTGTTTTCTCTCGCCCGTAAATTCTTCTCGAAATTTCCACGTTTCTTCGCATCAAGTATGGCGGCCATTTTTCTTGCGTGTCAATTTAAAAAAATGACAGGTTTATTTTTAACGTCGTTTTATATGTCAATATCTCCTTTTAAAAACACAACGTGTCTTACAAAATAGGAAAAGAAATATTGCTTTGTTAAACCGATAACGTTTGGGAGGCATATTTTTTATATGCAACTGTAAACACAAGGAATACACACAGGCATAATTATGTCAAAATCCGCCATTTTCTCGCATACAGTAATGTAGCGTTGAATATCTTCGACGCAATTTCGACACATCTCTTTGTTCCCCTTACGGGATAATTCATAATGTTTTGTTGGAAAATCAATTCGAAAAGTTAACTTCCGATTTAGATACATATGAAATGTTTATTACATGGGTATTTACGGAGAACTTTATGCTTATCTCACGTCGCTGTTTACACGACATAATTTTCCCCGTCCGTTCTATCGCACGTAAGATGGTCGGATTCGAAACGATTTTTCAACGGTTTTAACTGTAAAGTATTATCGGAATAACTATTTTCGAGGTAAGAAATGCATTATTCTTCTACTGCTGTTAGTATTTTTGTATTTAATTGATTTTCTTGTAGCTCATTTCTCCAAAATCATTCCGTATCGCTTGTAGAGTCTAACCATTTACCGCCATTGTCTACGTGCACAAATTAGAACATGTATGCGGTTTTTAAACGTGAATTGCATGTTTATATGGCAAAAAGTCGAGAATATTTTTTCAGAATGGAATATTATTAGGTCTAATTTAAATGGATTTTAAACAAAGATGCTATTAATCACTTTTTAGATAACCAAATAAACACTTAAAAACAACTTGTCAACATCACGCATATATGCGTGATTCGACTTGATATTGATATCGATAAACACACGCGTAGGCGTGACCCGACTGCAAAGGGTATATTGCCATCACGCATATTCGCGGGACTCGACTGCAAAGAGTTAAGGAACCAAGCTGTTTGCAAAGGTTATCATGTTTTCATTCAACATTGACTCTTCCACTTGTTTTGGTTCATTTATTCAGTGCTCCCTCTCTACAACAATGGGAGAAAAGGATTTGCTTGTTATTCAGAGGGAGTCGTTATAGGGAGGGAAATTGACTTACAATTGCAAACAGCCTGAATCCAGATCAGACGCCGCGTAATGGATCTGGATTCAAGCTGTTTGTCACTCATCATTATGTCTTTTTCTGTCAAAATGTCCTATATGTGACTTTGAGAAAAACAGCAGATGATAATATTAAGCAGACAATATTGCAGAGGTGAAAGTGTAAGACATAATTGGCTTGTTTTGAGAACAGGGGCAAGCAGGGTTTTCCCTGGCGCACAAAATGCGCGTCAATGACCCCCTTTTTGACAAAATGTCCCTCAAACATTTTTACCTGGGGTCAAATTTGACGCAACTTTGAAAATACATCACAGTGATCACTAAATGTTAAGTGTTAAAACATAAAACAGAAGAAACTCTGAAGACCATAATCTTTGTCTTTTAACCCTTAGCCTGCCACTCCCGACTATAGCTCCATATGCAAACAGCTTGGATCCGGATGAGACGCCGAGTAACTCGGCGTCTCATCCGGATCCAAGCAGTTTGACATTCGGACAACATTTTCATCAATTTTGAGCAATTTTGAAGCACTTTGAAACTTGAAGCAGACGAGAAATAAAGCAGACGACAATTTATTTGGCGGGCTAAGGGTTAATAGGTGGTTTTCTGCAATACTGTCACACTGCATTAAGCAACCAACACTCTTTACATCTCTAGATTATTCATATATAACTAAGTGTCTGGTTTTCAGAGGATTTATTGAGAGATGGAAGGGTACACTATTAGTCTAAATTATAAAGTAAGTTACCTATCAACCAGCAATGCTGCAAATGCATGATGTCCTAAAATTCTATTTGAAAGTTAAAAAGCAGTGTCGAGACAAGTGACCCCCCAAAATTAGTTTTGTCCCCCAAACTAAGGAACCGAGGGACACAATGTCCCCCATCCGTCAATGCCTAGGGAAAACCCTGTGCAAGGGTTGTTGTAAGGAGGGAATTGTTGTTCAGAGGGCTGTTGTAGGAAGGGAATTCTGTAATGGTTAAGATGTATGGAAACCAAGCATGCATAGTCTGACATTGACAATATTGCTGAGGGGCCTCCATGGCCTAGTGCTATTGTAACTGTGACTTACATCACTAAACTCTTCACAGCCATCGGGGCCTCTGTAGAATAGTGTTATAGTCACTGTGACTTACATCACTAAGCTCCTCACCCCTATGAGTTTGAATCCCTGCGGCACTCAGAGTTTTCATATGGGGAAGACTTCTTGCTGGCTTGCAGGAAGGTCTATGGTTCTGCCCAGTTGCCGATTTGTGCCTGAAACAGTGCAGGAAGGGCTTCTGGGGTCTTCATCCACCTGTAATTAGCAGGACGTCAACTCAAGTACTGTTAAAAGCAATTTGTAAAACCAAATCAAATCAATATTGCTGTGACTAGAAGCTTAATTTTCAATTGATTGAAAGCAAATAGGTCATTGGTAGGATCTTAAAACAGAATGTTCAGGTCAATCAATGAATTATTCCATATAACTGTTGAAAATTGATAAACTGTAGCTATTTCTCATAAGTATGCATAATTATATAGTTTATTTGGTCCTTAACGACGTGCACATGTGATGCATGCTTGTGATATAATAGAAGACGTGGCGATAGCCTATGGTTTCAACAACTTGAAGAAGACTATACCTGATACCAACACCATAGCTAACCAGGTAACTCTAGCTTTGTCAGATTGCTTGTTGGCCAGATTGAAAATGCGGTCTATAGATTGGCGAATGCCGTCCGTCCGTCTGTCCGTCCGTCCGAGCGCACGAAAGGTCCTTTGTTGGGTAGGGAGAATAATAGATTCCATTCATTCCGTGATTGGCCTATTGTTATTGTTGGGTATTTTAGTGTACTGTTGGGTACTTTTAAACAAAAAATATACCCAACAAATGTCCAACTGTGAGACCGTCCGTCCGTCCTCACTTTGGTTGACCTTTTTGTTAGTGTCAGTTTTAGCCAAAGCTTAAGTCCTACAGCAACCAAATTTGGCATGTACAGTTATAGTGAGGTCATCATCACATGCTGTGGGTAACAAGGTCACTGTGACCTAGATTTCACGGTCCAATGACTTAGAGAATTCTTGGTTAACCTTTTCGTTTGCGTCTTGGTTTACCTTTTTGTTAGTGTCAGTTTTAGTCAAAGTTTAAGTCCTACAGCAACCAAATTTGGCATGTACAGTTGTAGTGAGGTCATCATCACATGCCATGGGTAACTATATTATATATATATATACAAAGCAAAAGTGCAGACAATCCGGCCATACCGACATTGGCGGTTTCTCGTAATATATTAGATGTGGCGATAGCCTAAATTTTCAACATAGTCTATGGTCCTTTTCATGCTTTTATCATGTCCTGATTTACCCATTACCCATAGCCTGTTTCTAGTTTTGAAGATATGCAACCAGTTAAAGCAGGTTGAAAGCAAAGCAGAATGTGCCTTAAGGCACATTCTGCTTTACTTTCAGCCTGCTTTAAGGTAATATCTGCTAGAATACAGAAAATATATCTTATGATTTTTATTTGTGAAAGTATAAATTGGAACTATTTTCTTCAGTGAATGAATAAATAAAAGGCGTAAAAAGGCGTATTTATGGGGTAATGGATTAAGAGCATTGGGAAACCATTGCTGCATCTTGTATGGTGAATGCTTAAAGCTGGCTGATAGTAATGCAGAAAGCTTTACTTTCAGCTTGCTTTATTTAACCCAATACTCTTTATACGCTTTATTACGCCCTTACTTATTTCTGCACTAAGGAAACTAGACTAAGTCTGCATCTAAGAAGTCCTGGGGCCCGTTTTACTAAACTACTTGCGCAAAATTTTTGCGTAAGTCAAAATTTTAAATTTTAATTTATATTTTTTATTATCACTTGCTACAAACAGCAAATAGCCAGATCAGAGGACGCACTTTTTATGATCGAAAAATAAGAGTTAAACGATTTTGACTTACGCAAAAATTTTGCGTAAGTAGTTTAGTAAAACGGGCCCCTGGACAGATAACACAGAAGGCATGTCCAGTATCTTTCCAGCAGGTAGCTTTAAACCAGATGGCAGTAGAGCAGGAAGCTGCTTTAGGATCATTCTGTTTTATTTTTAACCTGCCTTAAGTGGTCATGTGTATTCAAAGCTAGAAATAGACTATCTATGGCATGATTGTTTAAAGCATATTATTTATTTTCTTCTTCAGTTTTCTTTAAACAAGCTGACAGATCTGCTGAGACATGAGATTTGTTCTGCTGGGTTTACAGAGGTTCTCACCTTTGCCTTGGTAAGTAGATAAAAAAAGCACTCTTGCCTTGGATCATTCCAAATACATCCATAACGCCCAACCTCGAATTTACCTCGACTCCTGTGAAGTAGGGGTTGTTGTTTCTGCTAAGGTTTAACGTCCCGCTCAAGTGCTGAAGGTACCTCATCCAGAGATGACATGGGGTAGGGGGAATAGAACCAAGGCTCCAAATAAGAGGCAATAAACTAAACAAAACCAGCATTCCTCCTTTGTGACAGCACCAAAACCTATGGTGTTACTACTCATTAGAATCGTCTTGAAGAGACTATTCTAATGAGTAGTGACACCATAGGGTTTAATGCAGACATAAAGGTTTTAGTTTTTGAAATACTCCCCTTATCTGGAGCCCTGGTAAGACTCCACTAAAAGATGACAGTAATACATTCACACACATACAAGCACACTGGGTCTATACATGTATAGCCATCACTGTGTTGCAGTGCCATTAACTCTTTCCTCCCTGAAACTTTAAATGGACAATTCCAGTATCGATTTAAGTCTAGTCCATTTCTGGCTTTTAAGGGTTGTTTTGGTCCATTTTTGGCATTATGACAAACAGTGAAGACCCTGATCAGAGGGCTCCTTTCGGAGCCCTCTGATCTGGGTCATCACTGTTTGCACATGACAAGTGTACTATTCACATGTACACTGTTTGAAAAGGACGCCTATATGCGGGACTAGGGCTCAAAGGGTTAACCCAAACAAACTGAAACTTACCTAGACCTAATTCACATTTGGATTATTTTAATGGACTATTTCATGGTTAACAGGATTTTATTATTTAGTCTAGCATCAACACTGGTTACTAGAATGCTTGGATTCTTATACAGTTGTTGCCTTGGACCATTTACCTCTTCTTTATAGAAAAACACTACATGCTACCATTAGATAGCAACTTTGGAAACTTTGTACTATGATTACTTAACTCTTTTGCTGCCAAATTAGTGAGTTTTTTTACCCCTTCACCGTTTCATTGTTGTCTGCTTCAATATTGTTGTCTGCAATATCGTTTCAATGTTGAATTTAAGGCAGTATGACTGAAGAAATTTAAAAAAGAATGTCAAACAGTTTTGATCCTGATCAGATGCCGAGTTCTGGGGCTTCGGATCAGGATCCAACCTGTTTGCAAACACGCTTATTGGCATTATTGAGAGTAAAGGGTTTAAGTAGGGTGAAAGTACTCTCAGTGAGAGCTGTCTGTTTTACTTTCATCCTGCTTTAAACAGCCACCTGTCTTTTTACACTAAAAAACAAGCTCTGTCAGTAAAAGGTGTGTTTGTGTTTCAGTGTTCACGAGATGACATCAGTGAGAAGATGAGGAAAGACATTAAGAATACCAACGCCGTGCACATAGCCAACCCCAAGACTCTGGAGTTTCAGGTCAGTATCTCATAGCCAACCCCAGGACTCATAACTTCCCAAGATGCAACTTTTTTATTTGCTGAAACAATCGTATATTGAGGCAGTTTCGCACACTTGTTAAGAACTACTGTGTCAAAATCACTTTTAGCTCGACTATTCGAAGAATATGGAGGGCTATTACAGTCGCCCTGGTGTCAGCGTCGGCGTTGCACTGGTTAAGGTTTTTAATGCAACATACAAATAAGCTTGTATTTCTACAACCAATACTTGTATTGCATTATAACTTCACCACAGCCTCCCCACTACTGCAGCAAATCATGGCTGGTAACTCTGGTTTGGATTTTGTGTGAGTTATGGCCCTTGATGGACTTAGAAATTTTGGTTAAGGTTTTTTGTGCAACCTAGAAATAAGCTTATATCTCTGCAGCTGCTGCTTGTATGGGATTATAACTTCACCACAACCTTGCCACTAGTGCAGTCAATCAAGGCAGGTAACTCTAGTTTGCATTTAGTGTGAGTTGTGGACCTTGATGGACTGAGATATTTTGGTTAAGGTTTTTTGTGCAACCTACAAATAAGCTTATATCTCTGCAACTGCTGCTTGTATCGCATTATAACTTCACCACAACCTTGCCACTAGTGCAGTCAATCAAGGCAGGTAATTCTAGTTTGCATTTAGTGTGAGTTATGGCCCTTGATGGACTTAGAAATTACCTTATATATTGAATTAGAAATTTTATACTTAGAAATTAAAAATGCTGCTACTCTGCAACCACTGTTTCACCCAACCAAGGCAGGTAGCTCTGGTTTCAGTTTACGTTTTACATTTGAACAAGAAGAAGAAAATTTGCTTTGTAAACTATGCAAATTTTACAACATTAATACCATAGAACTTAAAAGTAAACTAACAATCAATATGGGTCTAATACTACACATAAATTATCATGCATACCAACTTCTTCCATAATCGTCTGCAAAAGCCATTTACAGTCATGTGTTCAAATGACTACCATCAAACATGCTTATCCAATATATTTTATATACCCTTATCAAATTTCCAATAACAAAAAAAACCTGGAATAGTCAAGCGTGCCATCTTGCGATGGCTCTGGTTAGAATCTGACAGCATATAATTCAGATCTTTTATCTGACTAGTAGATTAGTATTGGCCTGCAGTCAGTTTAGAACGGTATTCCTAGATATGCCAAGCTCTCCTACAGAGCTTGTAGTGATTTTGATCTGTTGACGTAAGTGTATCAATGTCAAATGTGGATCCTTGTGGACTGTCTCTAAAGCTTCTATTCTGATAGTAAAGTTGTCAGAGTTTTATTATAGTATTTCTATGGCAGTTCATGCCTAGCGATGTTAGCAGCATTGGCATAAACTAAGAGATGCAGAAAAACATGAATTTCATTTCTTTCCTGAAGCTGTGGCATCTTGTTAACATGTAATTTAAAGATTCATAGTGATTTATTATTGCATTAAAAGCAAATACAGTAAAACCTCTCTATTACAACCACTAAAACGAAGGCTAATTGATTGTAGGACAGGTGACAGCTTAAAGCAAGGTGACAATAAAACAGAAAGCTCCTAAAGGAGCTTTCTGTTTTACTATCACCTTGCTTTAAGCAGGCACCTGTCATAGACAGCAAATAATTATTACAATTTAGTGGTAGTAATGACACCTAATAATTATTACAATTTAGTGGTAGTAATGACACCTAATAATTAGCCCAATTTAGTGGTAGTCATGACACCTAATAATTAGCCCAATTTAGTGGTAGTAATGACACCTAATAATTAGCCCAATTTAGTGGTAGTAATGACACCTAATAATTAGCCCAATTTAGTGGTAGTAATGACACCTAATAATTAGCACAATTTAGTGGTAGTAATGACACCTAATAATTAGCCCAATTTAGTGGTAGTAATGACACCTAATAATTAGCCCAATTTAGTGGTAGTAATGACACCTAATAATTAGCCCAATTTAGTGGTTGTAATGACACCTAATAATTAGCACAATTTAGTGGTAGTAATGACACCTAATAATTACCACAATTTAGTGGTTGTAATATTGAGGTTTTACTGTACATTGGTCAGGATCAGCCTGTACCTGTCCACATGCAGCATGGAAAGTAGGAGCTATAGAAAAATTGCATAATAGCTTAAATAGCAATTTAAAGGTTGTATATATATGTACTTAGATTTTGGGTAATGAGTGCAATGTGTGAAGGGTTAGTTTCTTTACTCATGATGACAAACCCCTAACTCTAATCTTTGTATAAAATAGGTACACCAATATAAACGAGCACAATTCCGTGTTCATGTTAGTATATTTGCAATGTTGTTTCACAGGTTGGTAGGACCACCCTATTGCCTGGTATATTGAAGACTCTATACCACAACAAGAACATGCCATTACCTCTAAAACTGTTCGAGATCTCGGATGTCCTCTTCAAAGATAACAACAAAGGTGAGATTTGTTTAGTCACATAGGCAAACATGTTACTACAGCGCTCCCTCTCTACAACGACACCCAATGGGAGACAAAAAATATGTTCGTTGTTCGGAGGGAGTCATTATAGGGAGGGAATTTGGCTTACATTTGCAAACAGCTTGAATCCAGATCAGACGCCGCGGCGTCTGATCTGGATTCAAGCTGTTTGTCACTCGTAATTTAGTGTTTTACTCTGAAAAGGTCAAATATGTAACTTTTAGAAAAACAGCAGACGATAATTTTAAGCAAACGATATTGCAACAATAAAAGCGTAAGACATATTGTCCAGTTTGGGGAACAGCGGCAAACGTTGTTGTAAGGAGGGATTCGTTGTTGGAAGGGCCGTTGAAGGGAGGGAACACTGTACAAATAAAGCCATTTCACGCTAAAAACCATACATTCGTTTGCAAAACATTTAAATTAATGACTCATTTTGACATGTTCATATCTTCATTGTCTGCATGCTAAGGGCAAACCTCATGCCTGCTGCTGCAAACAATTAAGGACCAATTTTGACATATTCATATCTCAATTAGATGTTGGGGCGAGAAATGAGCGTCACTTGTGTGCTGTGAACTACAACAAGTCATCAGGGTTTGAGGTGATCCATGGACTGCTGGACAGAATCATGCAGCTGATGGAGATCAAACCAGCCACAGACGGTACTGGATACTGTATCAAAGCATCAGAAGGTAACACCTAGGAAACTCAACAAATCCAACATTTTCTCACTCATTTCAGTACCAAATCCTATGGTGTAACTACTCATTAGAATCGTCTGGAAGAGACGATTCTAATGAGTAGTTACACCATAGGGTTTAACCCATTACCCAATAGCCTGTTTCTAGATTTTAATACAGGTGACCACTTAAAGCAGGTTGAAAATAAAGCAGAATGTGCCCTAAGGCACATTCTGCTTTATTTTCAGCCTGCTTTAAGTTACAATCTGCTAAGATTTAGAAAATGTTTCGTTTGTTACACGTTTATGCTGTTAAACATTGGAACTATTTTCTTCAGCGGAGGAATAAATCAAATGCGCTAAAAAGCGCTTCTATTGGGGAAAGGGTTAATGCAGATTTTAGTTTTTTAAAATACTCCCCTTATCTGTAGTTCTGGTAACATCTCACTGTTAACACATTCACTGCCTTTACAACATTCTTCTCTATCATGACATTATTCTTTCACTGCCATGACATCAAAACATTGCTTAGTTCAACCAACTGAAATCTTCTAAAAGTTGAAGTACATGTTATCAAAATCCTGAAATATGTATATCTTAACATTGTGTTAGATTATAAGGTTACAACATGTAAACTGTTGGAAGAGTTAGACAAAGTACTTTATATGTGGACGAACAAAGGGATGGACAGGAGTAAGCAGGTACTTGTAGACGATTAACAATTTTTATTTCATTTTATTTAATGGTTTAAACATTCTATATACATGTATCTATTTACAGATTCCACATATTTCCCTGGTCGGTGTGCAGACATTCTAATCAAGGGACAGTCTATTGGTCATCTTGTTAAAACATTCTGATATATCTATTTACAGATTCCACATATTTCCCTGGTCGGTGTGCAGACATTCTAGTCAAGGGACAGTCTATCGGTCATCTTGGAGTGTTACATCCTGATGTGATCAACAAGTTTGAGCTGAACCTGCCCTGTGCTGCCTTAGAAGTCAACCTAGAATTACTGCAAAAACCTTCATACAGACAGTAACCCCTCCTCTTGCTGATTATTCATATAGAAAAACTCCGCCCATATGAATATTCAACATCTGAACAATTTTATTGGCTAGTCAAAAAGTACCTTATATTATTCAGATCATGTGACTAGATATGAGCAGAGCTCCAGATAAGGGGAGTATTTCAAAAACTAAAATATTTATTTCTGCTTTAAACCCTATGGTGTCACTACTCATTAGAATTGTCTCGAAGAGACGATTCTAATGAGTAGTAACACCATAGGATTCTGTGCAAAAATGAGTGAGAAAATATTGGATTTGTTCAGTTTACTCCCTCTTATCTGGAGCCCTGATAAGTAAACAGGGTAGACCCTGATTGGACAGCTTCTACTTGGTCTACATTGTTTATCGCGAAAAGTTTCAATATTTGTTATTAGCAGGATAATCTACATTGTTTGTGGCAATGAGGTTAATTTTTTGTCAATATTTGCTATAAGAAGGTGCATTCTCTTTTCCAGTGTGACGTCATACCCCCTTTATTTACACTTAGCGAGCACTCGGGGACAACAAACCCGAAATCTACATAAGTTTGTGCAACAGGGCGTTTAATCTCATTCTTTTTTACTCATTATTATCTGAATAGGTCCTATGAATACTACGAAGGTCTTACATAAGTTGCAAAAGCGTGAATTTACCGAAAATTAGAATTAATTTTTTCTCCGAATAAGACCGTCGCCATCCGAATGAAGGACCGAGAGTATGCGTATGACATTAAATACCCGGATGACTGGAAAAGAGAATAATGGTTAAAAACTAGTGCTGGAGGACTTTGTACAGCCTGACTTGTGTTAAGCAGCCACTCTTTAACCCATTACCCCATAAATATGTCTTTTTACGCATTGAATTATTCATACAGTAATAACAATAGTTCCCAGCTAGGAAGCCCTCAACATGAAATACAGAAGGCATTTCCAGTAGATTTCCAGATGGTTGCTGAAAGCAGGTTATCAAAATGCTCCTTTACGAGAATTTTGGTTTACTTTCAACCTACTTTAAGTGGTTACCTATTTTCAAAACTATAAACCTGTTATCGGGGTAACTAGAAAAGGGCTTTGGGGTAACTAGAAACAGGCTATGTGGGGTAACAGCTCAATTAGAGATGAAGCTTGCACGGTGATGTTGTATTTATCATTGCAATTATAACACATAAGTTTAGCTACCATTCAATGAGAAATTTGGAGACCTGTCAATAAAGCTGATTTATTTTACTGTAGAATTTCTGCATACAGTAAAACCCCTCTATTACGACCACTAAAATGAAGGCTAATTGATTGTGTAAAAGACAGGTGACAGATTAAAGCAAGGTGACAGTAAAACAGAAAGCTCCTACAGGAGCTTTCTGTTTTATTGTCACCTCGCTTTAAGCAGTCACCTGTCTTAAACACCCATTAATTCACAGAATTTAGTGGTTATAATAGGGAGGTTTTACTATAGTTTCTTCTAAGCTTCTCACATGTAACATTGAGTCTTTGTGAATGATGCCCTTGCATAGCTTTGGTTGTATTTATTTCTAATTGTGCAGCAGTGAGAGTCATCTATATAGTGGTGAAGATGTTATTCTGTCCCATTAACCCTTTACCTGATAGCATTGTTTCTAGTATTGAAGATATGTGACTACTTAAAGCAGGTTGAAAGTAAAGCAGAATGCGCCCTAAGGCGCATTCTGCTTTACTTTCAGCCTGCTTTAAGCTATTAAATGCTAGAATAAGGAAAGTATTGAATATGACACAATTCACTACGGTATAATTTGGAACTATTTTCTTCAGCGGATGAATAAAATGAATGTGCTAAAAGTCGCTTCTATAAGGGAAAGGGTTAAAATGCAATAAAATAAGAAAACCAAACTGTTATTAAAATGTCCGACCATTTATTTTAATTTGAGGGACAACTGGTTTGGAGCCTGATCAAATGCTTTGTTACAAACTGTTTGCCATCGAAATAATTGTTTTCAAAAACATGTTTATTGGGAAAAATTGATTGAATGAGTTGGGTGTTACGGCACCGTGACACATAAAATGGTTATATCACGCCGACCTATAGGAAAGAATATCATCTTCTCCACTGTACTTGTAATACCGGTAATAGTGTGAGGCATTTCTGTTGGTAGAGTGTCTGTGAATTGAATACTTGTATAAGGTGTCGTTGAATTTACTGTCAATATTTATTATATAACTGTCATTAATTTTAGTTAATAAGAACTACAGTGCTCCCTCTCAAAAACAACACCTAATTGGAGACAAATATTGTGCATTTTGTTCAGAGGGAGTTGTCATAGGGAGGGATTATTAAAGCTGTTAGAGTACATTTGCTAACAGTTTGAACCCAGATCAGACGCCTTGTAACACAGTGTCTGATCTTGATTCAAACTGTTTGTTACTCATCTTGATGTTTCCACTGTCAAAATGTACAATACATGTACATAACTTTGGGGTAAAAAAGCCAAACGACTTACAGTCGAACTTCGATATCTTGAACTCGGTTAAATCGAACATACCCGTATTTCAAAGTTAAAACGTGGCTTAAACAAGATCGACTTGTCAAAATTCAACTTACGAAATACCGGTAAAAACGATTTAAACGAGTTCGTAGTATCGGATTTCGACTGTACATTTAAACTTTGGGGAAAAAAAGGCAAACGCCTTAATTAGAAACTGGATTTTGTCCATTTAAAGTTTGGGGTATGCATGAATTAATAGAACAAATTCATCTGCATTTCAGTGGCTGTTGTACACAGTGTTTACTTTATATTCTAAAAGTTTCACCTTGAATTATCATTAATTATATTGTGATCCAATTCTTTCTTAGAATACTATACAGAGGAGAAGTAATAATTCTTTCCCAACAAACGTGTTTATGCTAAAGCTATTATTTCCTTTGCAAACAGTTTGGAGCCAGATTAGATGACGGGTTACCAGCATCTGATCAGGCTCCAAATTGTTTGCCACCCAGATTCAAATACATGTACACTGTAGATAGAAATTTCTAAAAAATGTAATTCTCTACATTTTATTGCAATGCGTTTGGGTTTTAACGGGAAATAGTAACACATTTTCTACTGTACTTCTTCTGGATCAGGGTATAGGTTTCTTGGTATGTAACAATTTAAATGCACTAATTGGCTTAATAAACGAGCTATCTACTATGGAAAAGTCTTGTTTGTATTTCTGAATCCATTTTGTCAAGAAAAACTTTTTAGAATTTTCCTCCACAGATGGGTTTCTACTTATTCTTCTTTATAAGAACCACAAATTAATCTTTTACTCCATAGCCTGATTCTAGTTTTAAAAACAAGTGACCACTTAAAGCAGGCTGAAAGTAAAGCAGAATGCACCTTAAGGCACATTCTGCTTTACTTTCAGTCTGCTTCATGCTACCATCTGAAGTAAAGTAGAATACACCTTAAGGCACATTCTGCTTTACTTTCAGTCTGCTTTATGCTGCCATCTGAAGTAAAGTAGAATGCACCTTAAGGCACATTCTGCTTACATGTACTTCCAACCTGCTTTAAATGGTCACCAGTCTTCAACACTAGAAACAGTCTAGAAATGAATGGGTTAATCAGCATGTTGGAAGCAGGGTACATTGTACATAACTTTATTATGTTGATGTTATATCTGATGACACATCTGCTATTGGTCACCAGGGGCCCGTTTGATAAAATTTTGTACGACAAAAACGGTTGTAAGTCAAAACTTTAAAACACAGTAACACCTCGCTATTATGACCACTAAAACGAAGGCTAATTGATTGTATAATAGAGAGTTGGCAGCTTAAAGCAAGGAGCTTTCTGTTTCACTGTCACCTTACTTTAAGTGGTCACCTATCCTAAACACCCTAATAATTAACAAAATTTAGTGGTCGTAATCAAATATTTCTGATTTCTCTATCTAATCTTGTCTTGTCAAGACAATTCAAAAGAGATGTCACAAGACAAGATTAGATGGAGAAATAAATAATAATTGAGACTTTTATTATCTGACTTACGACAACATTTGTCGTACAAAGTTTCATGAAATAGGCCCCAGGTGTACATGTAAAACAGTGTAAACCCAGATCAGACAGCTCCTTCAGTCAGATATCTCGTTTCCCAAATAGGTAGATGTGCTCCAGTGGTAATCTACTCGACTACAATAACAGGAGTCATGAGTTTGATCCTATAGACTTTATAAACTGAGGTCTGATGTATTGGTGCTTCACACAGGGCATCCGGAAGAACCAGAGAACTGTCAATAATAAGAGTAGGATATCAAGCCTGGGTTTTCTGTATCCACTCTCCTCTCTCTGCAGGGGCCCAATTAGCCCATAGATGGCAGAAACAGACATTAACCCTTTAACCTATAGTCTGTTTCTAGATTTGAAAATAGGTGACTATTTAAAGCAGGTTGAAAGTAAAGCAGAATGCGCCCTAAGGCGCATTCTGCTTTACTTTCAGCCTGCTTTAAGTTACCACCTACTAGAATTAAGAAAATATTTCTTCTGATACATATTCATGACTATAGACTGGAATTATTTTCTTCCGCGGAGGATTAAACGGAATGCGCTAAAAGGCGCTTCTATAAGGTAAAGGGTTAACCAACCAAACCAACCCCTTTTCCCAATAGCTTGCTTTCAATGTTCAAGACAGACACTCACTTACAGCAGTCTGAAAGTAAAACAAAGCTCTTTCAGGAGCTTCCTGCTTTACTTTTAGCCTGCTGTAAGTTGTAAGTATCCTCATTTCAGGATTCAAGAATAAATTTATATGGCCCCTTAACCCATTACCCATTTCTAGATTTGAAAATAGGTGACCACTTAAAGCATGTTGAAAGTAAAGCAGAAAGTGACTTAAGGTACATTCTGCTTTACTTTCAGCCTGTTTAGGTTACCATTTGCTAGAATATTGAATATAGTTCTTATTATACATCATCATACCTGTATAAATTGGAACTATTTTCCTCAGTGGAGAAATAAACATAAAGCAGAGGAATAAGTGAACTACATGTGCTCCTATAGGGTAAAGGTTTTATAAGTACAGTGAAACCTCACTATTACAACCAAGAAATTGTGTTATTAGGTGTTTAGGACAGGTGACTGCTTAGAGCAAAGTGGGTCAAGAGTTATTTGCCCTTGGTATGCTGAAAATGCTGTATTTTACAGTATTTACACTCAAACAACTTACGTATTAAAATAGATTTTACTAATTTGCACCCAATCATTCAATATACATGAAAAGTTCTTGGATAAGATCAAATCTTTGATGATATCTGACCATTGTGTTAAGAGTTACCTGCCTTTGATGTGCTCAAGTAAACTATATAAATCATAATTTATCCAAATATTGTTTACACATTATGTGACGCTAGGATCTACAAATTTGAATAGATTTAGATAAGAATTGGACACACTAGCAGATATGGCTGTATATTCTCTTGAGTTTGGTAATGAGGGAAATCGGAATTTTCTGCCCTTGATGTGTAGAAATCGTGTTTGCAACTCTTACTGGCTAATTGACCTCTAGAGGCCACAATTTTTTTATCCAATCTTTTGTAAAACTTGCTCAGATTGTATATGACTAAAAGGTCTCGGATTAGTTAAAAAATGGTTGAAATCAGATCAATAGGTCAAGAGTTATCTGCCTTTGAAGTGTTGAAAATGCAGTATTTAACAGTGTTTATGCTCTAGCAACTACAGTTTTATACTTAAACACAATGTATATGGCTATTAGTTCTTGAAGGAATAAGAATTACAGTCGAAATGTGATCATTGTGGCGAGAGTTATCTGCACTTGATATACTTTGAAACTCTAGAAAAGGCTTTATTTTATCATTTCAGTATTGTTTATGCTCTAATGTCTACAACGATAAAACTTTGTAAAATTATATATTATGGCTATAACTTCTCCAACGAGTTCAATTATTGATGAAATCGGTTGAATTGGTCAATATTACTTGCCCTTATTGCGTTGAAAAAGCCATATATTTCATAGTGTTTACACTCTAGTAACTACAGTTTTGAATGCATTTTGAGTATACATGTACACTCGCACTCAATGTATAAATGTATAAGCTATTGAAAAAGTGCAATTATTGTTGAAATCAGGTCATTGGGTCAAGAGTTATCTGCACCTTAGGTACCGGTACTAGATTATACTAGAATACATGTATGTTGTATTCCAATGTTGTTTACACTCTATAGTCTGCATTTTGAGTGGCTTTCTAGATTAATATGGGAAACTGAAGGTAAAGCTACCAGGCAACAGGTGAGCGTATCAGGGCCTTCAATGCCCTCTTGCTTTTAAAACTTTTAACAAATAGACTAGTCGGATTTTGGGGAAATCAAACTTCTGGAGGCATTTTTGGGGAAAAGTTGACAGGCCACCTTTTTATCATAATTAAAGTGTGCTGAATCCATTTAGGGTGCCTGTCACCCTCTCCGGTGCCTTGAAAGCCCAAAAATGGTAAAAAACAAAATGGCCGCCAAAACGCTATATTTCGCTATTAAATCCAATCTTTTTGGGATTAAATATACCATGGAGGTATAATTCCTCCATGAATATACCTAATACATCTGCTTCTCCTAATCTATATGGTTTATCACAACAAATCTTCACAGGAACGTTCCTGGGTAGATTCTCCATCAAAAAAATGATAACAGGAAGATTTCTGGTTGCCATGGCAACCAAAGTAAAAAATAGAGAAAAATCTTAAAAAAATAAAATTCTTTTAAAATAAATCACATGGTCCAAAGCTTAGATACTTTATTGATAACTGGCAAACCACATGTTAACCATAATTAAGTGATGTGAATCCTGTTTATTGTATGTCCCTCTCTCCAATGAAGTTGAAGGCCAAACATTGGTAAACAAATTAACAACACAAAATAGCCACCAAAACTCTAAATTTTCGTTATTCTATGCAGTCTTTCTTGGATTTAATACACCTAATACATTTTCCTCTCAACCACATGGCTGATAAGAACCAAATGTACAAGACTATGTTTTTGGTCAATCTCTTTATACAATGATTTCATGCAGACTTTCTGTTGTCATGGCAACAAAAGTGAAAAATCAGGTTTTTCGTTATTATATCCAGTTATTATTGGATTAAAATTAATACTCCTAATACATATGCTTTTCCTTAACCTCATGGTTTATTAAAGCAAAACTTTACAAGAATGTTCATGGGGTGAATTTCCTTAAAAACAATTAGTTGCCATGGCAACCAAGGTAATGAAAAAGAGAAACCTAAAAACCAAGAATTACAAACTTGTAACACCCCCCCCCCCCCCCCCCCCATATCTCCACACATACACACAAGTCCCAAAGCTTAGAAAATTGATGGATACTTACTTTTACCTAGTAGACCTCTATCAAGTTTATACCTGGATCTAAATTTTAGGGGTGTAACAAAACACTCAGGGTATTTCAATATGTTACAAAATTAATAAATTGGCCCCGAACCAGGGTCAACAGTTGTGCATAGACTTATCCTCTATAGGAAAAGAAATATTGTCAAAAATCACAAAGCTCAAGCTTGTATATTAGCATAACACAGCAGACCTTTATCTTGTCTGTTTAAATCATCGCCTAGGCTGATGGTTGGCCCCATTGCCACCACAAACCTTTCAGTGTTTATAAAAACACGTACAACGCAGAGCTTAGACATTTTGTGTATAGTACGGCCTAGAAGACATCTATCAATCTTTTTAAAAAGCATATCTCCGTGATAAAAATTACCATTGCCCTATCGTTCTTGTAAGTTACTTTTATCCATGTAAGAACCTCATGTCAAAAACCTGACTAGGCCCAAAGCTTTGATATCTAGTGTAAATCATCACCAAGTACAGTGCTCTCTACAACTACACTCAATACAATTATACCCTCTTTGCAACAATGCTTGTCACAGTTGCATAAACAACATTAATTTATTTCAATATACCCCCTCTAAACAACAAACACACCTTTTGACTCCCGATGGGTGTTGTTGTAGAGAGGGGGCACTGTAAAATTCTTTAAAGTTTGTAAAAAATTTGCCATATGGTCAAGCATTACTAATGAAAAAGTTTTTTTAATACATTGTCAAAAACATAAGGTGACACATACTAGATTTGTTTTATAAAGAATAACGTTGTAGACCTCTATCAGCTTTGTTAAGATCATAGCCCTGTTAACAAAATCGTACCCTCCCAGCGGCTCTTGTGTCAAATCCTTATGACACAGCTGAACTATATAGAGTCAGTATGGTCCTCTGTTAAAGCATGTTGATCACACAAATAATGATTCATGGATAATTGAATAAAATGCACCAGCTTCCAAGAGATGTGTTTCATGAATTTCTGAAATGGAAACTTGTAGCAGTTAGATCAAAGTGATGATTTAATCAAGTTGATCTAGACAAAAGCCATGGTGTGCTGAACAGAAAGAAGAATGGTGAGAAGGAATTATTTGTATCACAAAGACCACAACTGCCTTAAGAAAGTGAGTTTTATCGTATGATATTAGATCCACATAGCAAATTACAAGAGAATTGTGTCACTTGAATTTTGACAAACAAATCAATATGTAATGTCATGATAATGAGCCCCATGCGGCTCTTAAAACCTATTCACAAGACTTCAGGGGACCACTGCATACCTCTTGTATGATCAGAAGAGAGTTATTTTCCAGCTGCAGTTAAGTTTCTGAAATCATATCAAATATTCTCTCGATGAAGGTGAAATGTTGAACTAGCACTACTGATCTGCCCGATATAAGTTTATAATGTGACGGATTACGGTATCATGGCATGTATCTATGGACTGATATCATGGTTTTGCTGCACTATACATGTATCTGTCTCAAGAAGATACTATCTCTTTATAGCTGAAAAACTGTTGGTGAGATGATAAACCCAATTCTCTCATCCAATACTTGTTGATTCTTCAGAAATCAGACACAAGATATCGAAGACGAATTGGTGTCAGAACTTGAAGAGTATGCAGATTAGCCAATCATTGTAACAAAGGACTTAGCCATAAAATGACAATGAATTCCTAAATGCAAATGACAAAGGTAACGCAACGCATTTGTTGAGGAAAGCCTTTTGCCATGTAAGGACCGGAATGTCAGATTCCAATACCGTTGTAGAAGAACAAACCACTGACATTTTCATCTGTATTTGATACAGAAAAGATTATGTTCTAGAGACAGCAAACATACAGTATCAAATGCTGACCGGTCTATTATACAGTGGACTTGGATGAACCATAAGACATTGTCTTTGCTGATAGCGCTTGCTAGGATATTCAGCCATTCTATATCAGATTATAACAGCAGAAATAATGTGTTCACAAATGTAGGCAACAACTGAACTACTATCTTCATTATTATTGATGGGCATGCCTTTCTGAGTGCCATTATGAAGACACAGAAAGGTTCTACATTGGAAGATCTTATTGGTGTTTTAATAAACATGGCAGGTATTATAGGATGTCAATCAAATCTGAGGCATGTAAGAGAAGTACCAAGGGTATCAGAACCAGTTGGGTGTTATTTGCTGATATAAGGTACCCCTGCCAGTTGATTTGGGCAATTCCAAGTAACAAGACTGACTTGTCAGGAGCTCTCTCTCTGAACAGGCTGCAGAGCTTGATCAACATGACCAAGTCACAGTTGTGGCTAGTAGGTTCCCTGATGAGCAAAAAGTCAAAAGCCGAATCAAACAAGCCTGGTGTAGACACGTAAATACCCAAGCTTGGCAAGAGGAGGATATCAACGGATTATTTTACTCTTTTCTTACAAGCGATGTTGACAAAATAGTTGTTCTGGTCAGATACACTATTGTTTTGATTCTTCTTCTGTCTCACTGCCATTCAATGTATTACACCAAACTCTGGCCGAGAGAGCCGGGGTCACAGAAACGAGTATAATATTCCTGCTCACACTATGTTGTATGACCTAACTGTCCTGGAAACCATTCCAGTCGTGCTCGCTTTAACTCGAAGTGATTGACATCCTTCTTCCCTAGCCAAAGCAAATAGACTGCATAAAATGTTTTTTGCAGAGCATCATGGAATGCGTAAAGCTTTGTACATAGAATTTTTCAATAAACAAATGCTAAAGATTTATCTGATAAAAAGTACAATATGGAACACTTTGACTCGTTAAACAAATAAATACGAAAGAAGACTCAAGCAGGAAACGCAACACAAACAATACACCCAGTGTAAGACAGTGTCAATCTCGACTGTTTCTCGAGTCCCATTCCTTATAGTCGGTCACAACAAGTGATGCACTATCATTACATGTGAAGCATTCACATTTCCAGACATTAGAGTAGAGTGAATATCAATGGCTTTCCATCTTAATGATATTTACACCAATACCAACATCATACCCAAGTTGTGTTTGAAACTGACTTCCTGTAATTACTATACTAACTATATGATTTAACAGTGAAAATTTGTGCGGAATATCCCGTATACTGTCCAGTGTCCACATCACAATACAAATCCAAGGATAACGACAACTACCACTATGAATAGGAACTATATGATATTATGAATGCAGTATGTCAGTTATAACTAACCAAGAGTAACTGCAGTAGCTACAACTGTATTCTTTAAAACCATGTTTGTGCCAAAACAATGATGTCCATGGTAAACAAATTGAGACCAGATTAGACACCAGTTTTATCAATCTCCAAAATATTTGCCACTAAGATTTTAATACAAAGTCAAAAGTTTCCAAAAGGAGTTATTTCCAACATTTATTAAACTGCGAAAGCATTTACTTCCGTTTAAACAGGAAAGAAAACAGTTTCTCATTGTAACATATAAGATAGTATGATTTAAGTAGATCATGATGCATTGTAAATAGTAATTGTACTCAACTTACTTTAAATGCAAAAAATGCTCCTTATCCGCCAATTTCGCTATGGTTATTTTGTACCTATGTACAATGTATAAGTGATTTATACATGTACTAGGCATACAAAAGAACCATGGGCTCCATTGAAGAATAGTTGGGTATCGCCCGGGTACCTCTATATCCGCTTCTCTCTCTCTGTGATGTCCAATTAGCCCAAAGTTAGCAAATTTTGACAAAATTAAACCAACCTGATTTTAACTTTGGTTACCATGGCAACAAAAAGTCTGCATGAAATCATTTTTAAAGAGATTGACCCAAAACAAATCATTGTACAGTTGGTTGTAATCAGCCATGTGGTTTAGGAGAGGAAAATGTATTGTGTATTTGATCCAAGAAAGACTGCATAAAATAACGAAAATTAGCTTTTTGGTGGCCATTTTGTGATGTTTTTTAACCCATGTTTGGCCTTAAACTTCATTGGAGAGTGGGATAGGCAACACACTGAATTCAAATCACTTTAATTATGGTTAAAAGGGGGTCTGTTATATATCAATAAAGTATCTAAGCTTTGGGCCATGTGATTTATTTTACAAGAATTTTATTTTTTTAAGATTTCTCTATTTTTTACTTTGGTTGCCATGGCAACCAGACAAACCAGACAGACATATTCATGTTATCAATTTTTTTATGGAGAATCAACCCAGGAACATTCTTGTGAAGATTTGTTGTGATAAACCATATAGATTAGGAGAAGCAGATGTATTAGGTATATTTAATCCCAAAAAGGTTGGATTTAATAGCGAAAAATAGCGTTTTGGTGGCCATTTTGTTTTTTACCATTTTTGGGCTTTCAAGGCACCGGAAAGGGTGACAGGCACCCTAAATGGTTTCAGCACTCTTTAATGATGATAAAAAGGTGGCCTGTCAACTTTTCCCCAAAAATGCCTCTTACATTATTTTGGAGCATATTTCTGAGATTTCCGACCAGTCTAAAACTATATATGATGATTTTGATTATGCATGAAACTCAAAGGTAAAACTATCAGATCTTTTTTCCTGTAGAAAAAAATACATGTCATTCTCACGAAGTAGTGAGTTTCACAGTAATTGTAAACAGACGATGACCGTTCGGATAGACAATATGAAGGGGTATAAAAGCCACTACCCGGACCGAACCGGACCGAACCTAGCCGAAATTTGCCGGACCGAACATTTTTCGGAGTTCCACTATAAGCATAAACAAAATTTAAATTGGAAAATTTTGGTACGTATACGATAAATAACCCGTTATTTACACACTGTAAAAGTGTTGTAACCATCAGATATCTAAATATTGAAAAAAATGTGATTTTGTAATTTTAGGGGGTATAAAAGCCACTACCTTTAAAATTTCAGTTAATCCCGTTTTTCTTCTTAAAAACAGCTTGGTGTAATGTGATTTGATGATAAACGTATATCAAATCTTGTTTATTATATGACATGTACCAAAAAAACAATATTTGGGGAAACATAACTCTTAAATTCACATTTTACGTGATTTTCGTACCTGAATATAACGGTCCAGCGTAATATATTCATTTCCGTAAGAATCACACAACCTGTATATCCAGAGAGAGGGAGGGGGAGATCGATATTTATAGAGAGAGAGAGAGAGAGAGAGAGAGAGAGAGAGAGAGAGAGAGATTAGTTCCCTAAGCATTTTTATGATTTATAATATCGAATGTTGAACTGACTTCGTGTACAGTCAATCTTGTATTAAACGATCACTAATTGAAGTAGAAGTGGCAGTGCATTTTTGAAACAGATGCCTGATTAATGCAGTTGTTTGCCTTATTTTTACTAAACTGTAAGTAAATACCAGCAATCAATGGCTGTCGCTTGATACAATATGAACTATGAAGAGTAAGGTTTTCCTATGCAATCAGTGTAGACCTAGATCAGATGACAAGTGAATGAGCCATCCTATCAAGGTTAGCACTGTTTTCCATTTTGCCATATATTGAAGAAAAAAAGCTATCAAAGAAAGTCATAATTGACTACATGTACAAGTATTTACATTTGTCCATTAATAAGTTAACATGTTACCTGCTAAAAAAAATCAGGACCATGAGGGTTACCAACTGTGAAAACAGAGGGTGCAGTTAAAATTCAAGACAGAATTATATAACATGATCAGATTCTTTTTAATCTTAAATCATACATATGTATGCACGTAAGTTCAAACAAACAAACATAAATCCTAAACATTGGGTTCAAAGACATGAAACTAACTTTAAAGTGTGTCGCCTTTAACAGTTGGTTCATAACTTGATAATTGTTGTTTGCATTGTTTAATAGCATGATATTAATAAACGCATGGTCAATAATTGCTATTATTGTTCAAAGTTTATAATAATGTTCTATATCTTCTAAGACCTTTTTCAACAATCATTAAAAAAACTTTTTAGTATTCTTAATGAATTTGAACATATAAAACTGTTTTTTTTTTTTTATAGATTAGTATCCAATATCTGATAATATATAAGCATTCTGCATATCATGTCTATAAAACCACTGAAAAATACAGTTTGCGTCATTCTTACGGAAATGAATATATTACGCTGAACCAATATTCCGGTACGAAAATCACTTCAAATGTGAATTTAAGAGTTATGTTTCCCCAAATATGGTTTTTTTGGTACATGCCATATAATAAACAAGGTTTGATATAAGTTTATCATAAAATATCATGACACAAAGCTGTTTTTAAGGAGAAAACTGGATTAACTGAAATTTGAAAGGTAGTGGCTTTTATACCCCCTAAAATTACAAAATCGCACTTTTTCCAATATTTAGATGTCTGATGGTTATAAAACTTTTACAGTGTGTAAATAATAGGTTATTTATCGTATACGTACCAAAAGTTTCCAATTTAAATTATTTTTATGCTTATAGTGGAACTCCGAAAAATGTTCGGTCCGGCAAATTTCGGCTAGGTTCGGTCCGGTTCGGTCCGGGTAGTGGCTTTTATACCCCTTCCCAATATTGCTAATTGACGGAATAGAGAATTAGAAAACTGGATTATAACTTACTGTGGTATACTTGAAGGTAATTATCGAGGAAATCATGCTTGTGGTGTTGCTACTGACCTAGTGTGTTTGATTGTCTCTCTATTTTAGCGATTGCTTCTCTAGAGGCGTTGCTTAAAAAAGTGTCGTCAGTTTTCGTGGCTTGTCAATTTAATTTCCAACTGTCATCTTTTTATCTTTGCCAGTAACTGTAGATATTTACAGGTGCTAGCGCATTCAATGTTGTTTAGTTATTGTAGACACATGAACACACACTTGGTGTCTACCACGGGCCAGACAGAAAAAATATTAGAAAAATCTCTGTACATAAAGAAAAGAAAAGGGCACTAGGTATCTAAACACCTATGGCCAAATACACGGCGCTGCTACATAATAAAGGGGTTTATCATCAAGAACTCTGCACTATTTTACAGTCAAGACATTTTTCTCTTCAACGATACATTATTTATCCCAATCGAAGATGAATCGCACAGTACAAACGGCCTCAAACTCGTAAAATCTTCAGAAATTTTGTCACTGTAGATAAGCCTGTTCACTGGTGTTTTACTCGCTACGCTCACCTCAATATACAATTTAAAAATTAGCAGTCACTACTTGAAATAAGTCGAGATCAAGATATGATCGCCGAGTCACTGACAAATGCATTTCTGGAACAAATAAGAGCTACTGCGGTGAATATAGACACACTCAGAGACCAGGGATACAACTGCGCCTCAAGTACCGGTAATATGTATCGGGAAGTATAGCCGCAAGCAATGTTTACCAATTGCCTGAATTTGGCAATTTGTCATGCCTCCGGCGAACCATTCGTGCGCAACATGACGCATATGGTGCAAGAAGTGGCTTTCTGCTTTAACATACATGCGTAGGTTGAAGAAATACCTTCGGTCTACAATGTCAACTTATAGGATGTCCGGTATTGTTTGAATCACATTTACAGAGACCATCATATAGTTGCAGAAAGAGATGTTGACACCTTCGCTAGGCAAACATATTTAGACTGGCTTTGATATTCAAAATCTAAAGACACATATAAAGTAAAACATCTCTTTTACGACAGCCAATTTACAATAATAATTTTTAAAAGGCAGATGGCTGCCAAAAGCAAAGTGAATGGATATTTAAAAAGTCTCATTTAGCAACTTTCTGTCAACTTTCATCTGCTTTAAAGGGACTCGCAACCTGATGGTGTACTTGTCAAAATAAAATAAAATACTCAAATAAAAGCAAATGTGTGGCATTATTTGGCTTCTGACATTAAAAAAATATGATCAGTCCAAAAAAAGTCTCAAGAATCGTCACCGAATCTTAGTTTTTTTTAGATATATTCCATCGTTTTTCTATAGCGTCAGCTGACGGTATTGTTGTTGTTGTTGCTTCTCTACACGGGCTCTGACATAAACCCGAGCCGAATAATGTAGTATTAATCGCTACCAGTGAAGTATGTTAATTCGCTACCATATATATAGCGAGCGTCCGTAGCCGAGGCGGTAAAGGCGCATCCTCATTTTTCATGTTTGTCTCCGCTATGGAGGGTCACGGGTTCGAATCCCACCAGAGCTTCTTCTTTTTTTCTTTTTTGAAATGCATTTTTTAACAGAATTTATTATCCTAAACTAAATCTTACCCATTTATATAAGCATTTGACATATATTTACAAATTACTATTTTTAATGCTAAATCCGGTTGCGAGCCTCTTTAAGCTACCACCTGTCTTTTTTACAATCAGTTAGAAAAAGTTTTAGTGGGCATAATAGAGAGATTTTACTATACATGCAGACATCGTTGAAGGTAAAGTAATGTGAGTTTCCTCTTACCTCATACCGGTATTTCACCTTGTATGAATATTATATTTAAATGATATTCTTTATTTGGCTTAGTATATAAAAATGAGCTGTGCGATAAGAAAAGCAGACTTATTTCATTGCAAACAGTATAGATCAAGACCAGCCACCGCGTCTAAGACGTGGTGGCGGATCTTGAACTTCACTGTTTGCAACTCAAAAGCATATACACTATTTTGTTCACTAGTATTACATGTATAATTATGTAATATTTGGTAGTAGAGACCAAACTCAGATGCAGAGCCTGAGATGACAACGGTGCTAGGTCTGCAAAATATGGCAGTGCAATAAGTCCAATTTTCTCACGACATGGCCAAATACACTGGCTTTGATTTTCCTTTAAACATTGAACAGGTATATATCATCTCTACGACCATAGTTTACCAATGAATTCATTAAGATGGAAATGCAACATCCTATTCAATTATTTGGGGAACCCCAGTTTGCCAAACAACCAACCAAATATCTATAGGACTTGTAAAAATAAAGTGTATCTATCTCACTATTTACAGTAACTTTTTCGGTCCAGATATCCTCCAGAATGCACCTCCGCCATTCTAAAAAAATAAAATTTCACAGGGGAGAGCCCCGGACCCCCCATCCATTTATGCGTATTCTCAGATTTTCCTCTAGGAACGCCCCCCTGACTTGTAAACACTAAGTTTGTGAAAATATCATTGAACATGAAAATCAGGAGAAATAATCCCTGGTCATTAAAAATATTTATGACAGTAAGAGTTACTGAACATGTCTTAATAAAAAGTGTTGTTCGTCTACCTGCAACAAAGAAGCCAGATAAGGTGACTGATGTTGTTTTCTGTTGTCATCATCATCAGCGTTAACAAGCATACTATTTCAAGGTCATTAAGTCTATAAATGCTTCAGTTGAATACTGTCTGTGATAGTAACTGTTGTTGTCTGCTATCTAGAGTTATTAATAAGAATAATTGTCTAGCATTTTCATTTTAAATGTATGGTCACTTTGCAGATGGGAAGTCAAGTTACTCAGTGTCTCATTTGGATGATTTTATCCAAGCTATTTGCAAAGGTAATTACGGGTTTGCCATTAGCTTGCAAAGAACTAACTCTAAGCATGCTAGCGGTGAAACCATGATAACCATGGCTCCAGATAAGAGGAAGTAAACTGAACAAATCCAACATTTTCTCACTCATTTTAGCACCAAATCCTATGGTGATACTACTCATTAGAATCGTCTCTTTGAGACGATTCTTATAAGTAGTGACATCATAGAGTTTTATGCAGAAATAATTTCCTGTCCTGCCTCTACCCTGTCCTGTCCTGCCTCTACCTTGTCCTGCTTCTACACTGTCCTGCCTCTACCCTGTTCTGTCCTGCTTCTACCCTGGCCTGAGGAGGCCTCTACCCTGTCTTGCTTCTACAATGTCCTGCCTCTACCCTGGCATCTACCCTGCCCTGTTTCTACCCTGTCCTGTCCAGCTTCTATCCTGTCCTGCCCCTACCCTGTCTTGTCTTGCCTCTACCCTGTCCGGTCCCTACCCTGTCATGTCTCTACCCTGTCCAGCTTCTATCCTGTCCTGTCCTGCCTCTACCCTGTCCTGTCTTGCCTCTACCCTGTCCTGCTTCTACCCTGTCCTGTCCTGTCCTGCCTCTACCCTGTCATGTCTTGCCTCTACCCTGTCCTGCTTCTATCCTGTCCTGCCTCTGTCCTGTCCTGCCTCTACCCTGTCTTGTCTTGCCTCTACCCTGTCCTGCTTCTACCCTGTCCTGTCCTGCCTCTCTCCTGTCCTGCTTCTACCCTGTCCTGCCTCTACTCTGTCCTGTCCTGTCCTATCTCTACCCTGTCCTGGCCTGTCTCTACTCTGTCCTACCCTGTCCTGGCCTGCCTCTACTCTGTCCTGTCCTACCTCTACCCTGTCCTGGCCTGCCTCTACTCTGTCCTGTCCTACCTCTACCCTGTCCTGTCCTACCTCTACCCTGTCCTGCTTCTATCCTGTCCTGTCCTGCCTCTACCCTGTCTTGTCTTGCCTCTCTCCTGTCCTGCTTCTACCCTGGTCTGCCTCTACTCTGTCCTGTCCTACCTCTACCCTGTCCTGCTTCTACCCTGTCCTGTCCTGTCTCTATCCTGTCCTGCCTCTACCCTGTCCTGTCCTGCCTCTACACTGTCTTGTCTTGCCTCTACCCTGTCCTGCTTCTACACTGTCCTGTCTGGCCTCTATCCTGTCCTGTCTCTACCCTGTCCTGTCCTGTCTCTACCCTGTCCTGTCCTGCCTCTACCCTGTCTTGTCTTGCCTCTACCCTGTCCTGCTTCTACACTGTCCTGTCCTGCCTCTACCATGTCTTGTCTTGCCTCTACCCTGTCCTGCCTCTACCCTGTCCTGTCTCTACCCTGTCCTGTCCTGTCTCTACACTGTCCTGTCTGACCTCTATCCTGTCCTGCCTCTACCCTGTCCTAGTTCTACACTGTCCTGTCTGACCTTGGTGGTCATTCCCTATCTTGGCTGCTTCCAGGTAGTTTCTTTTGCTCTTTTTTCAATACGAAAATGTGATGGAGCCAGAGATTACTGGGCATGTTTCAAGTCTGCTTTAAGCTACTATCTACTGGGGTATAGGACAAATTTCTTATTGTGCATTTTTTGTCGAGGAATAAACTAAAGGCGTAATAAGAAGTATCTATGGACTATGGTACTGTCATAAGTTCTGAAGTATTTTACATGCCATATCTATATTGGTGATTTACACTACTAACAGAATGAATGCAAGGTTTACTTTGTCTGAAGATGGTGCATATGATGCAATATGATATTTGTAATGGCCAATTATGTCACCTAATGGTGATACAAAATATGGATGAAATTACAACAAATGTGTCTTGGCTCAGTAATTATGTCTAAAGCACATGTTCATAAATGAAATCTAATGCTACAGATAGAGAAATCCCCCCACTTCAAATTGTTTGTAGATATCAATTTAAATCTTGTCTGTAGTATTTAAACTAGTTGTAGGACTAAGGTACATCAGGATAGAGTAGAGGCATCCTTGGGCTTTGTTAAGGAATGTATTAAGACCAGGGCTCCAAATAAGAGGGAGTAAACTTTAAATCCAACATTTTCACACTTATTCAACACCAAATTTTACAAGATACAAGATTATGGTTGAACAACTCATTAAAATTGTCTCAAAGAGACGACTCTAATGAGTAGTAACACCATAGGGTTTAAAGCAGAAATAAAGATTTAAGTTTTTGAAATACTTCCCTTGCACTTATAATTCGTTAAATGTTTAATACTGAGGGGAAAACATCAAATTTAAAGTTCAGCTGTGTAAATCTTGGTAGTTCAAATGTTACAGAGTTAATGTAACTTTACTGAAATGAAATTCATTTTGGGATAACCCATTACCCCATGGTCTGTTTCTTGTTTTGACAACAGGTGACCACCTGAAGCAGGTTGAAAGTAAAGCAGAATGCACCTTAATCCATTCCCCCATAAATACACCTTTTTAGCTCACCTGGCACGTAGTGCCAAGGTGAGCTATTTTGATCGTCCTCTGTCTGTTGTCCGTCGTCGTTCATTCGTTCGTCCGTCCGTTGTTCGTTGTCAACAATTTCTTTAAACGACATCTCCTCCGAAACTACTGAATAGATTTTTACCAAACTTGGCCTGAATGATCCTTATATGGTCCTCTTTCAAAGTTGTTCAAACATTTCCGGTCCGTTGTATATCTAGGTCACAGGAGCTAAAAATAGATTTTTTCAATGAAAACTTAAAAAATCTTCTTGTCTAAAACCACAGTACCTTGAGCTTAGATATTTGGCACAAACCATCGTCTACAGGTCCTATAGATATCAAGATTTTTCAAATTATGTCCCTTGGGTAAAAAATGACCCCGCCCTGGGGGTCGTAATTTTACATATAGTTATATAGTGAAATCTTCAAACATCTTTTTTTCTGAAACTAATATGGCCAGAGCTTTGATATTTGGCATGATGACTCTTCTAGAAGCCCTTAAAGGCACAATCCTACCGAAATTGGTGTTTAAAACGCGCAGTTTCTTATATGTGTGCATTTTCTATGTATTAAAACTAAGTGAAATCGCGTGTAAGAAGCCTGACATATGCACCCACTTCGTAAAGAATCCTACCTAAATGTGTCGAATTCTTATCGTGATGGTTTACATTTTAAGCGGGTTTGTTTACAAATATGACTAACGGGCTGGTTCCGAGAAGCGTAAAGGTCACGTGATTGATATGAAGCGCGACGATAAATCATATACACTGCAAAGCTGGACGTAGCCGGAACATTCCGTAATAATTCGTCTTCGATCGAATGTCAACAAAACAGATTTAAAAGTCGACTTGTTTCCACCAATTTCACGGGTTTGTAAGCAACGTTGCCTCTATAATCATCGGGGATTACTTCTTTTTATAGGTTTAGATAACGAATGTGCCTACATTTTCAGGTTTTAAAATTGCCCGATTTTGCAATTTGACAGTAATGTTGGGACTTTAACCAATATTGTAAATATGGTTCCGTTGAGTTGCATATCTAGATCACAGGAGCTAAAAATAGATTTTTTCAATGTTTTACATAGAGTTATATAGTGAAATTTTCAAACGTCTTCTCCTCTGAAAAAAATATGGCCAGAGCTTTGATATTTGGCATGGTGGCACTTCTAGTTGTCCTATATTGTTCAAATGGTTCCGGTCGGTTGCATATCTAGGTCACAGGAGCTAAAAATAGATTTTTTTCAATGAAAACTTAAAATAATCTTCTTGTCTGAAACTACAAGGGCCATAGCTTAAATATTTGGCACATAGCATCGCCTACAGGTCCTCTATCAATTTTGTTCAAATTACTCCCCTGGGGTCAAAATTGGCCCGGCCCCGGGGGTCACAGTTTTACATAGAGTTATATATTGAACATTTCAAACATCTTCTCTGACACTAATATGACCAGAGCTTTGATATTTTGCATGGTGACAGTTCTAAATATCCTTTAGGTATTTTGATCAAATGGTTCCGGTTGGTTGCAAATCTAGGTCACTGGAGCTAAAAATAGATTTATTGTATAAAAACTTCAAAAATCTTCTCGTCAAAAACTACAAGGGCCAGAGCTTAGATATTTGCACATAGCATCATCTACAGGTCCTCTATCAAGATTGTTCAAATTATTCCCCTCGGGTAAATAATGACCCCATCCTGCCTGGACATAAATCATTATCTCCATTTTGTCAGCTATTCTCAGGTGAGCGAAATATGCCCCATGGGGCTCTTGTTAATACTTAAAACAAGCTGCTGGTGGCAAGATTAACTCTTTCAACACCATGGGCCTGTTTAAAATATACTAATTACATTTGCAAACAGTGTAGACCAAGATCAGACGGCTACGAAAGGATACCTCTGATCTGTGTCTTTACTGTTTGCTAATTCAGACCAGTATTTATTATACTTCCCAGAATTCCAAGTAGACCGGTTCATGTTTTGGTAACTAAAGATCCACAGGGGAACTGAACAATAGTTACTTAGTGTTGAAAGAGTTAAATCAAATTATGTTACATGGACAAACATCCCAGGAAATATGAAATTTTCATTGGACGAGTCTTAAATTTATTACAGGAGTGACCGTTACTAGAAAATGTCATGTGAAAGTTACATAAACTTGTACAATTCATCATAACTCTCCAAATATCTGCTGTTGTCCAATTGTCTGCTGTTGAAACTTTATATTTAAGCCTTTCTCTGCAGTACATGATTGTATACTTTATTCTTTGCATGCTGGGTAGGACTGTAACGATACACTTGAATATTCGGAGAACCGAATATTTTGATTTTGGTGAAAATCTATCCTTTTCGCTTGTTTAAGAACTAAATATTCGCCAGTATAATAAAGAAAACTTGAAAACAACTAAAAAGGGTGAAAACTGCAGCACACTGTCTCTACTGTCTCCAGTTTAGTCCAAAAAAACTACAATGAACCGGAGTGGACGTAAATATGACACAAAAAACTTACTGATTAAATATACTTTATTTTAAAAGATAACTATTAAATGAAAACAAATATGAACAGAATACAAATCAGTCATTTGCAAACAGTGTAGACTCTGAGAGGGCTCATGAAGGAGTCTGCACTGTTTGCCTTAATTTGAAATATCTCTGGAACAAACCCACCAAGAGTCAATGTAAACTGGTTATTATATAGAGGCTGGAAGAATGCAGTGTAACGGTTAAATGATTGCAACTTTTGTTTCACTAATTGCATGATTGCCGAGGTGACATTTCAAATCGGGATTTCGGTGACGGTCGTTATGTCACCAGTCACTACCTGCCTTTACCAGATCTAACATTGCAACAGGAAGTTGAGCCTCATTAGTGAATGCATTGCATTATGGGAAACTTGGGTGAGCGAATTGCGGGTGGCATTTGATGCACACAATTTTTATTGGTTCTTGTCACACGAGATGATGTAGAATTGTTCCCCACTTAGCCTAATTGTGCCTGTGTAATATCCCTTGGCCTGTATACACACCCCTGCTTATAGTCTTTTCTTCCTTCACTCAGAGCTCCAGATAAGGGGTGTATTTCAAATATTAAAATCTTTATTTCTGCATGAAACCCTATGGTGTCACTACTAGTTAGAATCTTCTCTTCGAGACGATTCAAATGAGTAGTAACATCATAGGATTTGGTGCTGTATGAGTAAGAAAATGTTGGAATTGTTCAGAATACTTCCTCTTATCTGGGGCCCTGCCTTAGCCAGTATGACCCCTGCTTGTATAGTCTTTTCTTCCTTCACTTTTAACTCTTTCAACCATATAAGTATCTCTTGTGGGTAAATATTAGGTTCCCTTGTGGATCTTTTTAGTTACCAAAACATGAACCAGTCTACTTTGAATTCTGGGTAGTTCAGTTAATACTACTCTAGATTAGCAAACAGTATAGACCCAGATCAGAGGGCTCGTATAGGAGCCCTCTGATCTGGGTCTACACGGTTGCATATGTAATTATATTTTATACAGGCCCATGGTGTTGAAAAAGTCAAAGGTATGTTTGCAGGCTCATATAAAATGTGGAAAAATAGTTTTATGTTTAAAACAGGTGTTTACATGTTTAACTCTGAGATGGTGTTTTGATGCAGGCTGAAATTAAAGTAGGGGATGAAGGGCACGGGCACATTTCCTTGGCACTGAACGTGATACAGTTACGGGTGTTTTGGGCAAGGAAATTTAAGTGGCTGGCGAGTGGTGACTCTGCTACTCTGGGTCTACAATGTTGGCAATGTAAGATGTCGGGTTAACTCATGTCATGGCTCATACTCCTTAGAATGGGTACGAATTTTGGCCCCCCCCCCCCCCCCCCCCCCCCCCCCCCCCCCCTTAAAAAGAAGGAGAAAGCTTCTTTGAGATGCAGGGCTGATCTAGTTAATAGGAAGTAAACTGGACAAACCAGTATATTCTCACTCATTTCAGCACCAGATCCTACGGTATTACTACTCATTAGAACCGTCTTGAAGAGACGATTCTAATGAGTGGTAACACCATATGGTTTAATGGAGAAATAAAGATTTTAATTTTTGAAATACTCCCCTATGGAGCTCTGGCAGATGATGAGTATTTGAACCTAATTGTGCATGTGTAATTTCCCTTGGCCCTATATGACCTCACCTTCGTGTTTGACACTAACAGGTGTGGAGTTTGCTCGTTTAACTTCTGACAGATCCACATATTTCTCAGATGCATAACCTGTGTGACACTGTTTAAGATTTCCGTGGCGATAGCTAATTGTTTATCAATATCTTTGATGTGAATTGTTTCCTTGGTATGAGGGTGATTAGGCAGTGAAATAAATAATGTTATTTCATGAGAGGAGGCAATAAAGACTGTATGAAAGGAAGTGATTGAGCTTCATTGCTTTTAGCATGTCTAGCAGAGCTCCAGATAGAGCAAGTAATTCCTCTAGACTACTGACTTTTTAGCTCACCTGGAAGTGCCAAGGTGAGCTATTGTGATCGCCCTGTGTCCGTCGTCGTTAGTCAGTCCGTCCGTCGTCAAACTTTTTCTTTAAAGATCTTCTACTTGGAAACCACTGGGCCAATTTCATTAAAACTTCATAGGATTGTTCCTTGTAGGGTACTCTCTCAGATTTCTTCAAATATAGGTCATCTAATTGAAATTGTGGTTGCCATGGCAACCAATTGAAAAAACTTTAAAAATCTTCTTGTCAAAAACTACTGATCCAAATTGGAAATAATTTTGCATAAATGATCCATGGGTGACCCTCTATCAGATTTCTTGAAATAATTTTCCTAACTTAAAAAACATGACCGCCAGTGGGTGGGGCAGATTTTCCTTATATGGCTACATGTCATGTATATAGTAAAAACTTTAAAAATCTTCTTGTCTGAAACCGCTGATCCAATTTGAAAATAATTTCATACAAATGATCCATGGGTGACCCTCTACCAGATTTCTTAATATAATTTTGATATCTAAAAAAACATGGCCGCCAGTGGGTGGGGCATGTTTTCCTTATGATACTGTATAGTAAAAACTTTAAAAATCTACTTCTGTGAAACTACTGGTCCAAATTGAAAATAATTGTACGCAAATGATCCATGGGTGACTCTCTACCAGGTTTCTTAAAATAATTTTGATATCTAAAAAAACATGGCCGCCAGTGGATGGGGCAAGTTTTCCATATGATACTGTATAGTAAAAACTTTAAAAATCTTCTTCTGTGAAACTACTAGTCCAAATTGAATATAATTTTACACAAATGATCCATGGGTGACCCTCTACCAGATTTCTTAAAATCATTTGGTTCTCTTAAAAAACATGGCCACCAGTGGGTGGAGCACGTTTTTCTTATGATACTGCATAGTAAAAACTTTAAAAATCTTCTTCTGTGAAACTACTAGTCCAAATTGAAAATAATTTTACACAAATTATCCATTGATGACTACCAGATTTCTTAAAATAATTTTTGGCCGCCAGTGAATGGGGCAAGTTTGCCTTATATTTTTGTATAGAAAATCTTTAAAAATCTTTTTCTCTGAAACTATTGGTCTGATTTAAGAATATTTTTACACAAGAAATGATGGATGACCCTTTGCCAGTTTTCTTCAAATAATCTTCCTAGTTCAAACAACATGGCTGCCTGTGGGTTGGGGTTAATTTACCGGTGATGGCCTATATAGTGGAAATTTAAAATCTAAAATCTTTATTTCTGCTTAAACCCTATGGTGTCACTACTCATTAGAATCGTCTCAAAGAGACGATTCTAATGAGTAGTAACACCATAGGATTTTATGCTAAAATAAGTGAGAAAATGTTAGATTTGTGCAGTTTACTCCCTCTTATCTGGAGCTCTGTTGACATTATTCACTTAGTGTTTAACCCACTACCCCATAGCTGATCTAGTTTTGAAGACAGGTGACCACTTAAAGTTGGTTGCTTGAAGCTACTATCTGCTAAGATTTATAAGATATTTCTCATGGTACATGTTCATAACTGTATAAAGTAGAACTATTTTCTTCAGTGGAGGAATAAATTAAATGAGCTAAAAAATGCCTTTATGGGGGAGAGGGTTAAATAGAGTTCGCTTAACTCTTTGAACCCTAGTCTCGCATATGTGTCATTTGTAAACAGCGTACCTGAGAGGAGTACACTTGTCCTATGCAAACAGTGTTGACCCTGTTCAGAGTGCTTCTTAAGGAGCCCTCTGATCAGGGTCTACACTGTTTGTAATTTTGACATAATATTGTACAAGAAATATCTTTAAAAAAGATATTCGGCGGAATGGGTGGTGAATTAAGGTAATGATGTATATGGAATTGATTTTATCCAAGTTGCAATAAATAGGATGGTAAATCAGGATATTAAGCTTAATATATATCTAATAAGACACGCGCAGTAATCTACGACCACATACATATAACCAAAGACTGAAGGTCTTGAGAGTCGCCAAGAATGAGTTTTTGCAGTCATTAAACTACTGGATCTGAGGTTAATCATTAGTTTGTTAAGGCAGTTGGTCTCTCAAAGACTGAAGGTGAAAGTACAGCAGAGAGCATTTACACACGTTTATGCTTTTGATCGGGCTACATTTTGCTGCAAGTTGTCAGCTGTTTGTCAGCTGTTTTTATTCCATCAATAAGTACTTTTTCAGAGGTGGTTGTAGAGATTTACTTGAGAATTCTTGACAGAAGGTACAGTTTGCACATGGATCTATTGCTTGGTTCACAGAGGGGGGGGGGGGGGGGGGGTCAATTTTCCACTTCCATCTTTATAAGCCAATTGAATTGCACTTACTTCTTCCTCGGATGTGACTGAAAGTGATTAGAATTTTTAAAGACAGATCTAGATCACGGAATTATACTTCCATGTCTAGATCTACGTGTATCATTTTTATTTTGTAATTTGTAGATACCATAAATTACTAAAATTCGTATGTGTGTGCTTTTTTGTTAGTTACTTTAAATATGGTTTGATTGTTTAAATATTCTCAATCACCTGATTTTGATTTGAGATTTTTGGAAAGCACCCCCGAAATATGCCGAATATGAATTGTTTGAAACGACCCCTCAAATGAGAAAATAAAGCAAGTGTCCGCTTCAAGAATTCGTGTATGGATTTGTCTTGTAGAGTTAGTTCTATGTTCTGATTTATTATAAAAATATCTACAAAGTGTAGCAATGTACGTTTTAGCAGGGATAATAAATAGACTATTTATTATCCCTGGTTTTAGGTATCTACATGTTGTTGTGTTTTCGCATTTAACCAAGAGATTGCAATCGCGTTAAAAAATCACGGTTTGTTTACATTTGAGGTCACAGAGTTGCGCATGCGCTGGAGGAAAACGGTGTTAACACAAAAAATACCCATCATGCACGAAATCTTTAATCTTTTCGATATCTAGGTTAAATTCAAACGCCAGTTTTCTCGTAATCTCACTGAATTGTTAATGCTATTCTTTCTTTTTCATATACTTGGTACTAGATTAAAATTATGATCAATTCTATTATGAACAATTCCGTTCTGATTTGCAGAACGCATCAAATCATTGCCGAATTTGAGACAATATGTCATATCTTAAAATAGAAACACTATGTCATTCAAATCACTACCTAACGGTCGGGACACGTAAAATTTCTCGGTTATAACTCACTAGCAGTAGCGGAAAGTCGTGTTTACTACTGGTACCGCTACATAGCAAATCAGCCTATAACAGTCTGTGTCTCTTATTTTACAAATTTGTAAAAGGCAGTAGTCAAGTCTAACCGCTACCCAATCAGACTATTCGATTTTAAGCACGTGTCCTTAAGCTTTCATTTCTGGTCATTCACGATTGGTTGGGCCATATAAGGTTTGAGGCTCAATGAGAAATCAGACCAGCTCCGCCGAAAAAATCCTAAAAAGGCAAAAATGGACTAGACTAAATTGAAAACTAGAAGTGTCCATTTGAGGTTCAGGGAGGAAAGAGTTAATGCAGGACAAAAGAAATGTAGAAAGCTTGTCCAGCATAAAGCGTTGTATAAAACTCTCAAACTCTTTTTGTTTGGTTGATTGTATAATGGATGAGATCCATGTCTACCCGAGGATGTTGGTGAGTGAGTGACTATAGATGAGATTGTTACTGTAGTCAAGTTGTTCTCTTGTTTCAGACTGCCTGTGAGTGAGTGACTATAGATGAGATTGTTACTGTAGTCAAGTTGTTCTCTTGTTTCAGACTGCCTGTGAGTGAGTGACTATAGATGAGATTGTTACTGTAGTCAAGTTGTTCTCTTGTTTCAGACTGCCTGTGAGTGAGTGACTATAGATGAGATTGTTACTGTAGTCAAGTTGTTCTCTTGTTTCAGACTGCCTGTGAGTGAGTGACTATAGATGAGATTGTTACTGTAGTCAAGTTGTTCTCTTGTTTCAGACTGCCTGTGAGTGAGTGACTATAGATGAGATTGTTACTGTAGTCAAGTTGTTCTCTTGTTTCAGACTGCCTGTGAGTGAGTGACTATAGATGAGATTGTTACTGTAGTCAAGTTGTTCTCTTGTTTCAGACTGCCTGTGAGTGAGTGACTATAGATGAGATTGTTACTGTAGTCAAGTTGTTCTCTTGTTTCAGACTGCCTGTGAGTGAGTGACTATAGATGAGATTGTTACTGTAGTCAAGTTGTTCTCTTGTTTCAGACTGCCTGTGAGTGAGAGACTATAGATGAGATTGTTACTGTAGTCAAGTTGTTCTCTTGTTTCAGACTGCCTAATTCGTGATAGATAGTGAGATTGTGTTGGGGGTGACATGCAGCACCAGTTGCAGTAGAATCAGGTAAGTTTATGGATAAATTACATTTGCAGTCATGGTTCCATATAAAACAGAGTAAACTGGATAAATCCAACATTTTCTGCTTCATCTCAGCACCAAATCCTATGAATAACTACTCATTAGAATCTATGTAGTAAAGTGTTAACCCTTTCCCACATAGCATATCTCTAGTATTGAATATAGGGGTCCACTTAAAGCAGGTTGAAAGTAAAGCAGAATGCGCTTTAAGCGCATTCTGCTTTACTTTCAACCTGCTTTAAGCTATCATCTGCTAGAATATAGAAAATATTTTGTATTATACATATTTATGAATGTATAAATTGGAACTATTTTCTTCAGGGCAAGAATAAACTGAATGCGCTCAAAGGCGCTTCTATGGGGGAAAGGGTTAAACCTTTTATTAACCCATTACCCCATCTAGTTTTCTAGTTCTTCAAAATTAAAAACAGGCTATGGGTTAATGGGTTAAGTGGTTACCTGTCGTCAGGTAACTAGACACAGACCTGTGAGTAAAGGGTTAAACAGAATGCATTATAACGGGTGCAGTGTTACCATCATAACATATTATAATAGAAAGTGTTCACCTCTTTGACCTGAATTGAAATATTCATACATCTGTAGATAAAAAAATTATTACAAATGACCAAGTACTGTCATTCATGCATTAAGCAACCATTCAGTAAATGAGTATGGGAATCTTTTTTGTAAATTGACAGATTAATGTATAGAACAAAATTGATGCAGAAAACTCTTCAATTTTGTCCTGCATTAACTCTTTCCTCTTTGAAACTTAAAAGGGACAATTCCAGTTTCGATTTTAGTCTAGTCCATTTCTGGCTTTTAAGGGTTGTTTTTGTCCATTTTTGGCATTATGACAAACAGTGACGACCCTGATCAGAGGGTCTTCACTGCTTGCACAGGACAAGTGTACTATTCACATGTACACTGTTTGAAAAGGACGCCTATATGCAGGAAAAGGGTTCAAAAGCTCCTTAATTTTGCCCTGCATTAAGCTGACATATTTCTATAAGAGCCTGATAAAACATATATAGAAGTTCAACAGTGGTGTGGCGCGTGCTGATTACATGATTGTGAATGCAAGGTTTGAAATATGAATGAAGCATGCTCCTCAGAATAATCTCAATGTCTAATTGAAACCAATTAAAGTATGCTTATGAATTGATTGGCATTTGGAACATGTTGATTGGCATTTGGAAAATGTTTTAGTCCTTATCCAGTCATAATATAAAGGCCAGTATGAAACACGGCCCAGATGACAGTGAGTACAGTCTCCACGCTTATAAAGCGTTTGAGTTGAGCCTGAGAACAAAATCAGACTCAACTCAAATGCTTTATAAGGGCTGGGCCTGATCTCAGTAAACTGAAAGTTAATACCTGTGACTTATATTTGGGGAGCATATTTCGCCAGACAATTATCCAGAAGAGGTTACATGGATCTTGTACAGGGCACTACTTTTGACCCCAAATCTCTGTTTGTGTTTATTTATACTGTGCTCCCTCTATACAACAACACCCAATGGGAGACAAAGATTGTGTGTGTAGTTCAGAGGGAGTTGTTATAGGGAGGGATAGGGTTAGGGTTACGGATCAAGACATGTGAACAGCTTATCTCATTTATTATACAAAGATATACACTTCAATCTAGACTGGATGTGAACAATCCTGTACCTGCAATAGAATGCAAATGCATTAAGTTACAGTTTATGAGCATTCTATATAGGCTGAAATATAGAGGACATATAGCTAAACATAAGAATCATGATAATCAGCCCTTGAAACAGTATATTACATATATAATAATAACGCCTTTTCAGTTCTAGTGGTCTTGCAACCAACGTAAATAACCCGTAGGATAATATGTAACTCATAGAGTGTACAGAAATAATAAGAAACTCGTGGAGTGTTCTTTAATAAGAATTCGGGACGAATTCTTGTGTAGAGGGGGTGTGTGTAGCCGGGTTGAGTTTATGATTAAATGGTGAGATATTTGTGTAAGCGGTCCTGTGGCTCAGTTGGTAGAGCACTTGCCCAGTAAGCAAGGGGTCCTGGGTTTGAGTCCCGGTCTGGCTGCATATTTTTCTCACCATGTTACAATTGTAACATGACGTCATTATTATGGTAACATCTAAAGTTTGTTCAGGTATGTTTGTCTAAGATTCTCTAAACTGATTTACAGTTGGTATAGTAGCACAGTATTTTGGTGATTCGAAGATTAGTATAAAATATATGCACATGCAGTGTGCTGTACGATATTTACAGAACTCTATATCTTGCACGTTTATGTGATAAATGCAATTTTTGTCTGAAGGAGTAAAATTTTACCATGCCCTATTTGGACATTCTGGTTGCATCTTTTTCAAGGACTAATGTAAAGATGTTTAGTAGATATTGACCATTATCACTGTTAATAAGTAGTTTTCCTCTACAAAGTATTCATGATATGCAGCAATTTTCAGGCTCAATTTTTCTGCTATTTCTTAAATATATTACTGTCAGAGTCACAAACAGTTAGGATCCAGATAACAGTTAGGATCCAGATAACAGTTAGGATACAGATAACAGTTAGGATCCAGATAACAGTTAGGATCCAGAAGAGACAAAGAGTTACTGGATGTCTCCTCTAGAACAAAAGTGTTTGCAAACGTTATCACAAATTTTCATCCTAAATATCATCCTAAAGATTAAACCCAGGGCTCCAGATAAGAGGGAGTAATCTGAACAAATCCAACATTTTCTCACTTATACAGCACCAAATCCTATGGTGTTACTACTCATTAGAATCGTCTCTCCGAGACGATTCTAATGAGTAGTGACACCATAGGGTTTAAAGCAGAAATAAAGATTTTAGTTTTGAAAAACTCCCCTTATCTGGAGCCCTGTTAAACCTATTGGAAATTACATTATATATTTGACTTAACCACTTCCCAGAGTTTATAAGGTCAACTAGACTGGTTTGCACTTGTCCAATAAACCTGTGAGGTCCAGTCTACAAATATTTATCTTAAATTTTAAAGCTACTTTTGTCGGTACTGTGAAAAGCCAATTTTAGAGTGTGCAGATCTGATATTGTCACAAAGGACGTTATATGTGTATTAAAGCTTAACTAATTTTAGTCCACTTGATATGGTACTCTTGTGAAATTGTTGATTATTGTAGGCTTAAATTTAGTCTGGTTAATTGCTTTTTTGGGGGCACTGTTTTGGAATAGCTCACAACAACAGTCAAACCTGTCCTAAAAACCATTACCCCATAAATACACCTTTTTACACCTTTAATTAATTCCTCTACTGAAGAAACTGGTTCTAATTTATAATATCACAAGAAATATTTTCTATATTCTAGCAGATAATAGCTTAAAGCCGGCTGAAAGTAAAGCAGAATGCATTCAAGGAGCATTCTGCTTTACTTTCAACCTGCTTTAACTCTTTCCTCCCTGAAACTTTAAATTGACAATTCCAGTTTCCATTTAAGTCTAGTCCATTTCTGACTTTAAAGGGTTGTTTTTGTCAATGTTTGGCATTGTGACAAACAGTGAAGACCCTGATCAGAGGATTCCTTTCGGAGCCCTCTGATCTGGGTCTTCACTGTTTGTATAGGACATGTGTACTATTCACATGTACACTGTTTGAAAAGCACGCCTATATGCGGGACTAGGGTTCAAAGAGTTAAGTGGTCACATATCTTCAAAACTAGAAACAGTTACTGTTCTAATGAATTAACTTAGGATGACTTTACAGGGTTCCAGATAAGAGAAAGTAAACTGCACAAATCCAACATTTTCTCACTTATTTCACATCAAATCCTATGGTGTTACTACTCATTAGAATCGTCTCGAAGAGACGATTCTAATGAGTAGTGACACCATAGGGTTTAAAACAGAAATAAAGATTTTAGTTTTTGGAATACTCCCCTTATCTGGAGCTCTGCCTTTATCCCTCCTCCAAGTGGCCTAGAACATCATTTCTCTACTCTTTATTTTGACAAATACAGTAAAACCTCTCTATTATGACCACTAAATCAAAGGCTAATTGGCTGTTTAAAGGACAGGGGACAGCTCAAAGCAAGGTGACCATAAAACAAAAAGCGGCCGTAATACAGACTGAGGTTTTACTGTACACTCAAATGAGGATTTTTTAAAATTGATTTCCCAATAAATATGACTTTTTACGCTGTAAATTTATTTCCCTACTTAAGAAAATTATAGTTTCACTGTATACTACAGGGGCCCGTTTCACAAAACTTCGTACGACAAATATTGTCGTAAGTCAATTTATAAAAGTCAATTTTGATTTATTTCTCCATCTAATCCTGCCTTGTGATATCTCTTTGGAATCGTCTTTAAAAGACGATTCCAAAGAGATGTCACAAGACAAGATTAGATAGAGAAATCAGAAATTAAATGTATTTAAAGGTTTTGACTTACGACTGTTTTTGTCGTACGAAGTTTTATGAAACGGGCCCCTGGGAGGGCTCCAGATAAAGATGAGTAAACTGAACAAATCCAGCATTTTCTCACACCTTTCACCACCAAATCCTATGGTGTTACTACTCATTAGAATCATTCTAATGAGTAGTGACACCATAGGGTTTAATGCAGTAATAAAGATTTTAGTTTTTTAAATACTCCACTTATCTGGAGCCCTGATACAGCTCTTAACCTATTACTCCATAAATACGGTTTTTAGGCCTTTAATTTATCCCTTCACTGAAGAAAATAGTTCCCATTTATACAGTTGTGAATATTTAACATAAGAAATAATTTCTATATTCTAGCAGCTTGTAGCGTAAAGCAGGCTGAAAGTAAAGCAAAATGTGCCTGACGGACATTCTGCTTTACTTTCAACCTGCTTTAAGTGGTCACCTATCTTCAAAACTAGAAACAGGCTATGGGGTGATGGGTTTATAGTATGTTCCATAAGAAATACTTTTTATATCCTAGCAGATGGTAGATAAAAGCAGACTAAAGTAAAGCAGAGTGGGTTTTGAATGCACATTCTTCTTTACTTTCAACCTGCTTTAACCCTCTCCCTTATAGAAGCGACTTTTAGCACATTCGTTTTATTCATCCGCTGCAGAAAATAGTTCCAAATTATACCGTAATGAATATGTATCAAATTTAATACTTTCCTTATTCTAGCAGTAATTAGCTTAAAACAGGCTGAAAGTAAAGCAGAATGCGCCTTAGGGCATATTCTGCTTTACTTTCAACCTGCTTTAAGTAGTCACATATCTTTAATACTAGAAACAATGCTATCAGGTAAAGAGTTAAGTGGTCAGCTATCTTCAAAACTACTCTTTTATTGGCTAATGTAAAGTTTGTGTGCATATAGCTTTTTTAGCTCACCTGAGCCGAAGGCTCAAGGTGAGCTGTTGTGATCGCCCGCCGTCCATCGTCCGTCGTCCGTCTGTCCGTCTGTCCGTCCGTTCAAATTTACTTCAAGCGACAACTCCTCTGAAACCGCGAGTCTGAGGAAAAAACTAATTTGCTCACGGTGTTCCTTGGATGCTTCTCTACAGAAATTGTTAAAATGAAACTTTAAAGTGGACTACTTATTGAAATTTATTAAAAAAAGTGAAAAACTTTAAACAAGTTTTTTGTAAAAAACCACTGTTCCCACACCTTAGATATTGCATGAATAGTATCTTCTACTAAATCACTTTCAAAATTGTAAAAAATCAAAACCCTAGGATCAAATTTGACTCAACCCTGGCCATATCAGTGCTTTTTGATGCAGGTCTGACAGTAAAAACTCTCTAATGATCCGTTTTATACAGACGCATTGTATCTTCCAGGCTAAGAAGCTACCCTTATACTAAATGCAACATTTTTGCAAACAGTTTGGATCCAGGTCAGATGCCACATAATGCTGCATCTAATCTGGATCTAAACTATTTGCCACTCATTTACATATTTTCTTATATTTAGAAAATATAAGTTATTATTTTTTACATATTTCACATACAAACATTTGGAGCAGACAACAGTTCAGCATAATAATAGTCATTTCTCTCTGAGACCGTCTCCAATTGCATAACTGACCCATAGCTAGCTCTGAACTCAGGTCACTGAGATACATAACAGAAATGAAAGTGATGTCTGCTATTTTATGCTCAAGCACAACTTAGTTCGAGGCATATTACTTTTGGTCTGTCTGTTTGTTTGTTTGTGTTTTGTTTGTTTGTTTATCTTTCTGTCTATCAGTCCACAATTAATTCTTGGCCATAAACAGTATGGATCCAGGTCAGATGCCACATAATGCTGCTTCTAATCTGGATCCAAACTATTTGCCACTCATTTACATATAGTTTCTTATATTTAGAAAATGTAAATAATGATATTTATTAACCTATTAACCCATACATATTCTTTTTTATGTCTTTAATTTATTCTTCCACAGAAGAAAATATTTCACTTTATACAGTCATTGTTGTCTTTAACAATTGCTTCAAATGACATCTCCTCATATACCGCTGAAAAGATTTCAACCAAACTTTACACGAATGTTCCTTGGGTCAAGTTCTTTCAAAATTGTTCAAAGAATTAAAAACAATGTAGAACTCTGGTTGCCATGGCAACCAAGTGAAACAAGAAATATCTTTAAAAAAGATATTCGGTGGAATGAGTGGTTGAACTAAGGCTATATAGATGGGTGTGCAAAATTGAATTAAATTGAGGTTTTCAAAGAATATATATCTTGGATTGAAAAGCAAAAAATACAAGTATTCAATTGAAACAGTAACTTTTATTTAAAATGCAAAACTATCATGTACAGAAATGCAAAACAAAACAATAATTTAACTCATATCCTAGCTACTGGTAGGAGATCCTCACATTAATCTATTGTTCCATTCATAGAGTTTCTTGAAACAAACTATAGCATACACAAATGTACAGATACAACAATCTACTGTACTTCACTCTTGTAAATAATGATGAAACAACACAATTGTGTTTAACTCACTTGAGGCTATTCATATATAAAATATTGCTTTTAATGTATGGCAAATGTGTACAAATAGTTAACAATTAAAACAAATTGGTTGTAAACAATAATGAAACACCTAGCTTCCTCTGTATATCTATAAATAGATTTCAGATCATAGCATAATTTTGTCAATTCTGTGGCCTAGTGTAGTAAACAGACAGCCTGTATCTCTAAATTTTACACCCACAGTCCACATCATGTAAAACTGTAATGGGACATAAACCAGCCTACAGGGCTCCAGATAAGAGTGAGTAAACTAAACAAATCACATTTTTTCACCTCTTTTAGCACCAAACCCTATGGTATTACCACTCATTTTGATTGTCTTGAAGAGACAATTCATATGTATAGTGACACCACAGGGTTTAATGCACAAATAAAGATTTTAAGTTTTGAAACAATTCCCTTATCTGGAGCCCTGGCTACTATCCAATCAGACTATTCAGTTTCAACAGGTGCTCTTAATTCTAAATTTCTGATCAAATATTATTGGTTGAAATGTGTGGCCAAATATTAAAGTGTGTCTAAATAGAAAACAGTCAGCTCCGCCGAAAAATAAGGAAATCTTAAAAAAAATTCTTGTCTGAAACTACAAGGGCCAGATCTTAGACATTTGTCACATAGCATCATCTACAGGTCCTCTATCAAACTACAAACTATGCCCCTGGGGTCAAAATTGGCCCCGCCCAGGGGGTCACAGTTTAATATAGAGTTATATAGTGAAATTTTCAAATGTCTTCTCCTCTGAAACTAATATGGCCAGAGCTTTGATATCTGGCTTGGTGACACTTTTAGATGTCCTATACCAATAAGGTTCAAATGGTTCTGGTCGATTGCATATCATCTACAGGTCCTCTATCAAGTTTGTACAAATTATGCCCCTGGGGTCAAAATTAGCCCCACTCCGGGGGTCACAGTTTTCATACGTCTTCTTTTTATGCCCCCAGCATCGACAGATGCGGGGCATATAGTAATCGTCCTGTCCGTCCGTCCGTCCGTGCGTGCGTCCGTAACAAGGTTAAGTAGATTTTACCGTTTCGTCTAGCATCAACACCGCTTACCCAAATGCTTGGATACTTATACAGTTGTTGCCTTGGACCATTCCCTATCCACCAATATCACCAAACTTTGATTTTGACCTTGACCTTGACCTAATTTGGACTTAGAAAATTTTAAATAGGCTATTTCTTGGTTAACTAGATTTTACCGTTTCATCTAGCATCAACACAACTGACTACAATGCTTTGATACTTATACAGTTGTTGTCTTGGACCATTACCAACTAAACAATAATACCCAAGCTCAGTTTGACCTTGACCTTGACCTAATTTGGACTTAGAAAAGATTCAGAATATATTGTCAAGGATGCCACTGGGGGCATAAGCGTTTATTGAACGCGCAGTCTTGTCTGAAGCTAATATAGCCAGAGCTTTCTAGATGTCCTTTATCTATTTTGTTCAAATGGTTCCAGTCTGTTGCATATGTAGGTCACAGGAGCTAAAAATAGATTTTTTCAATGGAAACTTAAAAAAAATCTTCTTGTTTAGAACCCTAGTACCCTGATCTTAGATATTTGGAACATAGCATCATCTACAGGTCCTCTATCAAGATTGTTCAAATTATGCCCCTCGGGTAAAAAATGACCCCGTCCTGGACTTAAATCATTATCTCCATTTTGATGTACAGCTATTCTCAGGTGAGCGACATATGCCCCATGGGGCTCTTGTTTTGTCTACATGCATGTTTGAGGGGGCATTAACTCATTACCCCATAGCCTGTTTCTAGTTTTGAAGATTATAGGTAACCACTTAAAGCAGGTTTAAAGTAAAGCAGAATGTGCCTTAAGGCACATTCTGCTTTACTTTCAGCATGCTTTAAGCCATTATCTCCTAGAATATAGAAAATATTTCTTATGATTCTCATTTGTGACAGTATAAATTAGAACTATTTTCTTCAAAAGAATAATGAATTAAAGGCGTTAAAAGGTGTATTTATGGGGTAATGGGTTAATCACCATTGGTGATAGTTCTATAGTTATATAAGCCCCCATACAAATGGCCCTGAAGTTGGTGTAGAGGTGCCAGGTAAATATTTATTTGACAGTTGTATATCACAAACATAAACTACATAATCCCATTGAAGAATATACTAGCATGAACTAGTCAGAAATTGGAGTTATGGGCTCTAGACACTCAGCATGAACTAATCAGAATATGGGCTCTAGGTAAGGGGAGTATTTAAAAAATTCAATCCTTCTGTCTGGAGGGAACCTTATTGTGTTAAAAATTAAAACTGTGTTGAAGCCTCACTGTATTAACCCATTACCCAATAGCCTGTTTCTAGATTTCGATAGGTGAAGCCTGTTTCTAGATTTGGATAGGTGAAGCCTGTTTCTAGATTTTGGATAGGTGACCACTTGAAGCAGGTTGAAAATAAAGCAGAATGCGCCTTAAGGCGCATTCTGCTTAACTTTCTGCCTGCTTTAAGCTACAATATACTTCTAAGGACATATTAAATATTTCTATTAGTACATAAACTATGTATAACTGTATAAAAAGGAATTGTTTCCTTCAATAGAGTAATAAATTAGAGGCAAAAAAGGCGTATTTATGGGGTAATGGGTTAACCCTTTACCTGATAGCCTAGTTATAATATTGAAGATAGGTGACTACTTAAAGCAGGTTGAAAGTAAAGCAGAATGCGCCCTAAGGCGCATTCTGCTTTACTTTCAGCCTGCTTTAAGCTATTACCAGCTAGAATAAGGAAAGTATTAAATATGACACATATTCAGTACGGTTTATATTGGAACTATTTTCTTAAGCGGATGAATAAAATGCATGTGCTAAAAGTCGCTTCTATCAGGGAAAGGGTTAACAGGGCTCCAGATAAGAGGGAGTAAACTGAACAAATCCAACATTTTCTCATGCTCATTTCAGCACCAAACCCTATGGTGTTACTACTCATTAGAATTGTCTCAAAGAGATTATTTATATATGATTCATATACAGTAATGAACCTTATTAAATTGAATTGATAATCGCAAGCGAAGTGCCATCGAATTGCCATCGAATCGGGCGCTTCAAAGAACAAATCCTACTTTTGAATATTTTTACGAGAATTTTCCGAAGAGGTTGTGACAAAAATGGAATCGAAAAAATTTAACGAAGGCATATTTGCCAACATTTGTGAGGTACACCATTCAAGAAAAATTATCAGAGGGTATAGTTACTATTTTTAATCGCAAGCAATTGCCACGAAATTGCAAGTGAATTGCCATCGAATTGCAAGCGAATCGCAAAAATTGTTAATTTAATTAGGTTCAGTACTGTAGGAGACCATAGGATTTAATGAAAAAATAAAATATCCTGCATTAACTCTTAGCATGCTAGTGGTGTGACCATGGTAACCATTGCCAACAGTGTAGACCCTGGTGTCTCATCAGAATCCAAACTGCATTAACTCTTAGCATGCTAGTGGTGTGACCATGGTAACCATTGCCAACAGTGTAGACCCTGGTGTCTCATCAGAATCCAAACTGCATTAACTCTTAGCATGCTAGTGGTGTGACCATGGTAACCATTGCCAACAGTGTAGACCCTGGTGTCTCATCAGAATCCAAACTGCATTAACTCTTAGCATGCTAGTGGTGTGACCATGGTAACCATTGCCAACAGTGTAGACCCTGGTGTCTCATCAGAATCCAAACTGCATTAACTATTAGCATGCTAGTGGTGTGACCATGGTAACCATTGCCAACAGTGTAGACCCTGGTGTCTCATCAGAATCCAAACTGCATTAACTCTTAGCATGCTAGTGGTGTGACCATGGTAACCATTGCCAACAGTGTAGACCCTGGTGTCTCATCAGAATCCAAACTGCATTAACTATTAGCATGCTAGTGGTATTAGACCATGATAACCATTGCCAACAGTGTAGACCCTGGTGTCTCATCAGAATCCAAACACATTTATCCTGTTTTTGAAAGTGTTGTTTTTAGAACAGTATTAGAGGACCATTATTGTTGCAGACCAAAGTATTGCACAGCATTAACCCTTAGCCTGCCAGTCACGACTATAGCTCCATATGCAAACAGCTTGGATCCGGATAAGACGCCGAGTAACTCGGCGTCTCATCCGGATCCAAGCTGTTTGACACTCGGACAACATTTTCAGCAATTTTGAGCAACTTTGAAGCACTTTGAAACTTGAAGCAGACGAGAAATATAGCAGACGACAATTTATTTGGCGGGCTAAGGGTTAAAAGAAGTTATATTCTGATTATGAACAGGGGTTAACCCATATGTCCCATAAAAGGGACATAGGCACAGTGTGGCGTCTGATCAGAGTACACTATTTGCTGATAGGAATTCCAATATAAATCAAAACGAACAAGAAAATTTAGACCAGGAACCCCTTGGAAAATGGACTAATCCAGTATATATACATGTACATAGAAGAAGCCACTTTGCATAAATGGGTTAAATTATCCTTACTTACAATCATTATTTTTCAACCGAATTCAGCAAACTTCTAGGCATTCTGCATCCTGTGTATTTGACATTCAGGGCTCCAGATAAGGGGGAGTAAACTGAACAAATCCAGCATTTTCTCAAACATTTTAGCACCAAACCCTGTTGTGTGACTACTCATTAGAATCGTCTCTTAGAGACGATTCTAATGAGTAGTGACACAACAGGGTTTAAAACAGAAATAAAGATTTTAGTTTTTAAAATACTCCCCTTATCTGGAGCTCTGATTGACTTCTTCGGAAATTCTCAGATTATATTCTTACTGAAGACTCTATCAAAATCAGAGTTCCAGATAAGGGGAGTATTCCAAAAACTAAAATCTTTATTTCTGTTTTAAACCCTATGGTCTCACTACTCATTAGAATCGTCTTGAAGAGACGATTCTAATTAGTAGTAACACCATAGGATTTGATGTGAAATAAGTGAGAAAATGTTGGATTTGTGCAGTTTACTCCCTCTTATCTGGAGCCCTGATCAAAAAAGCAAACAGTTGCAATCTAGATGAGATGTCAAGTTACTTAATTGGTGTCTGATCTGGATCCAAACTATTGACAACAGTTACCGTGAGTTTGCCAGTAGCGTGCAGAGGGTTCACTTATGGCGACAAATTTCTTCCCCAACACCTACGAAGGTAGTGGTGCTAATTACCGAGTCATCTGATTGGATTGTTCACGTTTGACATTTCTTGTGTTATTTGATCTAATTTTCGGTGCTCTCAATGCAGGGTATCAAATGATATCTGGTTCATCATTTTTTGACACTATTGTTTTGATATAAACTATGTGATGACATGCCCTATTGTGAAGGACTGTCAACAACTATTAAAGATGAGAGAACAGCGGCGACATGTAAATGATGTGTCTAGAGATTAACTTTTAACCCTTTACCCCATAACCGTTTCTAGTTTTGCCAAAAAAAAAGTGACTACTTAAAGCAGGTTGAAAGTAAAGCAGAATGTGCTTTAAGGCACATTCTGCTTTACTTTCAGCCTGCTTTAAGCTACCACCTGCTAGAAAAAAGAAAATATTCCTTATGATACATTCTTCAGCGGAGGAATAAACTGAAGTGCTAAAAGATACTTCTATGGGGAAAAGGGTTAACAGGTCTAAATACAGACAATCTTGTATTCGGAGACCAATCAATAGAAGACATATTTAACTTGTTGCATGCTGGGTAATTTCTTCTAAAAAAAGTGTTTATAATTTTCTTTTTAACTCTTTGCACGCTAGCGATGGATATAGCTGCCACAGTGATAACATTTACAAACCCGGCGTCTCATCAGGATCCAAACTGTTTGCCATTCTAACCCTGATTTTAAAAGAATTTTTTTGAAAAATTCTAATTTTAGAACAAAAGCAGACGACATTCGTTGCAGATGAAAAAATTACCCAGCATGCAAAGAGTTAATGTAATACGTTATGCTGTGTCTCAGAATGAGCCGAACTTCTTGCGCAGATAATCAGATTTCTGCCGCTAGCGAGCAAAGAGTTAATACATATTGTTTGCCTAATGCAGGATAGAAATAATGCAGAATGCTCTTATAGGTGATTTCTGCATTATTTACACCCTGCATTAATCAGTCTGTTGTCTTAACCCATTACCCAATAGCCTGTTTCTAGTTTTGAAAACAAGTTGCTACTTAAAGCAAGTTGATAGTAAAGCAGAATACGCCTTAACCTGCTTTAAGTAAAAATTGGATTGAATACAGAAAATATTTCTTATTGTACATACTCATGACTGTATGAAGTGGATCTATTTTCCTCAGTGGATGAATGCATTAAAGGCGTAAAAAGGCGTATTTATGGGGAAATGGGTTAAGTGTTCACTGAATGGTTGTTTAATACAAGATGGACTGTATAAAACAACTGACAGACAGGTTCACAGTTGAACAGTCTGAATGGGGGTTATCAGATTAAGATCATCTTGATAATCTCCAAATTGATACAACGAAGTAGCACACTAAACATTAAAAGAACATTTTATTCAGTGGTTCAGTTTCTTAAAGGATGACAACAGTAATCTAGAAAGATCTTTTACTAGCAGGGCTCCAGATAAGGGGGGTATTTCAAAAACTAAAATCTTTATTTCTGTTTTAAACCCTATGGTGTCACTACTCATTAGAATCGTCTCTTCGAGACGATTCTGATGAGTAGTAACACCATAGGATTTGATGCTAAAATAAGTGAGAAAATGTTGGATTTGTGCAGTTTACTCCCTCTTATCTGGAGCCCTGTACTAGCCTTCTACATTACTCTTTAATTAATAATAAGCTACAGCGTTCCCTCCATACAACGACCCTCCCAACAGAGACTCCCTCCGAACAACTACCCTAGCCCCAGTTCTCTAAACAGGTCAATTATGTCTAACGCTTTTACTGCTGTAATATTGTCTGCTTAAAGTTGTCATCTGCTGTTTTTCTCAGAGTTACATATTGGACATTTTGACAGAAAAAAACCTGCAGAGTAACGTTTGATCTAGATTCAAGCTGTTTGCAAATGTAAACCAATTTCCCTTCCTATAACGACTTGTTTTCCAATTACGAAACAGATTATTGTTAGAATGAGGGTCTCAAATTTACAAACCTACTACAGTAACACCTCTCTTTTACGACCTCTAAATTGTTTTAACCCTTAGCCCGCCAAATAAATTGTCGTCTGCTATATTTCTCGTCTGCTTCAAGTTTCAAAGTGCTTCAAAGTTGCTCAAAATTGCTGAAAATGTTGTCCGAGTGTCAAACAGCTTGGATCCGGATGAGACGCCGAGTTACTCGGCGTCTCATCCGGATCCAAGCTGTTTGCATATGGAGCTATAGTCGTGACTGGCAGGCTAAGGGTTAATTATTAGGCGACTAAGACAGGTGACTGCTTAAAGCAAGATGACAGTAAAACAGAAAGTTCCTTGCTTTAATTAAGCTGTCACCTATCTTTTATAAATCAATTTGCCTTCTTTCAGTGGTCGTAATAGAGAGGTTTTACTTGTAATTACAAAATCACTAATTTAGATAAATTGTGGAAGAGTGTGTTTGTGTGTCAGTTAAGTATAGGTTGCAGAGCTCCAGATAAGGGAAGTATTTCAAAAATTAAAATCTTTATTTCTGGATTAAATCCTATGGTGTCACTACTCATTAGAATCGTTTCGAAGAGACAATTCTAATGAGTAGTAACACCATAGGATTTGATGCTGAAATAAGTTAGAAAATGTTGGATTTGTTCAGTTTACTCCCTCTTATCTGGAGCCCTGAGGTTGTCTTCCAGAGTGCAAGAAAGTCTTCACATTGTTGGAAATTAAGTTATTTCTGTATATCAGACACTGAAAGTTAATTATAAACATGCTTAGATCTTAGCACTCTAACAGCCAAATGGTGATTACCTTTGCACACAGTTTGAATTCAGATGTGACACCAAGTATAACTCAACCTTTCATCATGATCAAAACTGCTTGACACTGACTCTGACCTTATTTTGAAAAGAGCTTTTAGAAATGTCTATTTCTAGATAAGTTGAAGACAGAAGGTGACCACTTCAAGCAGGTTGAAAGTAAAGCAGAATGCACCTTTATACATACTCTGCTTTACTTTCAATCTGCTTTAAGTTACCATCTGCTAGTATATAGAACATACTTCTTTTGGTGCATATTCATGATGATATAGTATGGAGCTATGTGGAACTATGTCCCTCAGTGGAGGACTAAATTAAAGGTGTAAACAGGCATGTTTTTGACGATTGAGTAAGGGGTTAAAAATAGTCTTTACTGTCATAACAAGTCTGATTCTTATTGTCATTTGGTTTTTCTGCGGTGAAAATATCCGGTATCACTTATGAAATACGGGTTAGTTTTTATCCAACAATTATCATCTATCACACTATAATACCTCCCAGCAGGGTAGGTTTAACCCTTTACCCAATAGAAGCGACTTTTAGCGGATATGATTTATTCATCCGCTGAAGAAAATAGTTCCAATTTAATCAGTAATTAATATGTATTATAGGGAATATTTTCTATATTATAGCACATGATAGCTTAAAGCAGGCTGAAAGTAAAGCAGAATGCGCCTTAGGGCGCATTCTGCTTTACTTTCAACCTGCTTTAAGTAGTAACCTATTTTCAATTCTAGAAATAGGCTATCAGGTAAAGGGTTAACCCTTTCCCCCCATAGAAGCCCCTTTTAGCGAATATGATTTGTTCCTCCGCTAAAGAAAATAGTTCCAATTCAATCAGTCGATCATGAGTATATGATCATGAGTATATATTATAGGGAATATTTTCTATATTGTAGCACATGACAGCTTAAAGCAGGCTGAAAGTAAAGCAGAATGCGCCTTAGGCGCATTCTGCTTTACTTTCGACCTGCTTTAAGTAGTCACCTATCTTCAATTCTAGAAATAGGCTATCAGGTAAAGGGTTAATAAATGCTTATCCATACTGATAAATGATAATAGGAAATTATCAATCCAATTATTGAGTTACTGTCATTATGGTGATACATAAGTTAACTCCTTGCATACTAGCAACAGAATAATTATTATCTGTGCAAACAGTTTGGATCTTGATGAGACGCCACATTATGCGGCTTCTCATCAGGATCGAAACTGTTTGCTACTCGAGACTGAAACCTATTTCAAAAAGAAAAATTGAAAATTCTATATTTAGAACAGTACCAGAAGACAATTATTATTGCAGAGACGAAAACATTACCCAGCATGCAAAGTGTTAAGCCTAAGTGTGCACCAGAAAACCTGTCTATGTTGCTTTTCTTTATTGAGCCAAGGTAGAGCTGGTTTTGTGAAGTGACAGAAGTGTAGATATATATGCACATATATATTTCAGTAATGCACAATTACATGATCACAGATTAGGTCAGACAAAGAAATTTCACCAACCTTTGGAGCAGCAATAGTAATTGGCTTATAAACAGTTATCTCCCTTGCCTTCTACAAAATAATTATCTAGTTTAACCCTCATAGCCTCTGTGCGTCAGACATTTGCTTAAGGCCTTTCGCTACCGGAAGTCGGTCTTGCGGGCGAGCGGATATGCGTCTGGACGACACAGACTTTTTTCGTACGTGTTTATACTAGAAAATTTATATAAAGGAAATGTTGATACGAATTAGTATAATCCTTCATAGCGCAGTTAGTATAGTGGCTGACTATAGTGGTTGACTAGCAATCCAAAGGTCATAGGTTCGAGACCCATCCGATCCAAATATATTTTTAGCTCACCTGAGCCGAAGGCTCAAGGTGAGCTATTGTGACCGCTCATTGTCCGTAGTACGTCTGTCCGTCTGTCCGTTCACTTTTACTTCAAACGACATCTCCTCTGAACCCGGGGATTGTAGGGCGGATTCAAACTGTTCATGATGTTCCTTGGATGTTTCTCTACAGAAGTTGTTCAAATGAAAGAGAAAAAGCAAAAACTCTGCTTGAAAAAGCAAAAAAGCAAAAAACTTTAAAAAATCTTCTTGCTAAAAACTACTAGGCCCTAAGCTTTGATATTTTTACAGTAGAATCTCCTGGTCGATCCCTCTATAGTTTGTTAAAATGAAATCCCTAGGGTCACACTTGACGCCACCCTGCACAGTTTAAGTGCTGCTCTAGGCAGGTTTGACAGTATTTTTGATGAAACAAAAGCAGAACTGTATTTTACCTAAGTTACTCTTAATATACTAAGGGCAAATAGCCAATATTTGCAAACATTTTGGATCCAGATCAGATGCAACATAATGCTGCATCTAATTTGGATCCAAACTATTGGTACTCATTTACCAACTGAACATGTTCTAAATTCTTTTATTTGTCATTTTTCGCATACAGTAGGTTTTAAGCAGATATCATTTCAGTCTGGTAAGGGTAAGCCAACAGAGCAGTTGCTAATTCTACCATACTGCCCAGTATTTGACCTCAGCCACTGAACTGATGGTCTTAGCTGAACATGTTGTCTGCTAAAGTTTAGAAATGATTCAGTCTGCTTCATACTTAGAGAAACAGGGTCTGGAAGTGATCCACTGACAGTTATGTAATTATGTCTTTTGCCATATTTATACATATGTTTAATATTGGTTTTGTCAGAGTTATCTGTATGTTTTGTCTTTTTTTCTTGTCCAGGATTCAACCCTTTCCCTCCATGTTAACCCATTACCCCATAAATGTGCATTTTTAGGCCTTTGATGTATTCATTTACTTAAGAAAATCATTTCACTTTAAACAGTCATGAAAATTTAAGATGCGAAATAAGTTTCTATATCCTAGTAGATGGTAGCTTAAAGCAGTTTGAAAGTAAAGCAAAGTGTGCAACTCATCTATGGCTCTGAACCAGTCACTGAGATACAGCAACTGAATAGATGATGTTGTCTGCTACAATTTTTATGCCCTGGCAACACTTTGTTGGGGGCATATTGTTTTGGGTCTGTCTGTTTGTTTGTTTGTTTTTGGTCCGTTTGTTTGTCTGTTTGTTTGTCTGACTGCCTGTCTGTCAGTCCACAACTTTAATCTTGGCCATAACTTTTGAACTAGATCTACATATACAGTAATAAAAATGTAAGATAATAAAGAAATAGTTTCTATATCTAGAAGTTGCTAGTTTAAAGCAGGTTGAAAGTAAAGCAGAATGTGCTTTTTAAAGCATTCTGCTTTACCATGAACCATTTTAAGTGGCCATCTATTTGCAAAACTGATATTTGCAAACAGTTTGGATGCAGATATATAAATGCTGCATCTGATTGGGATCCATTGTTATCTTTTGGCAACATTTAGTTGCTAGCTTAAAGCAGGTTGAATGTAAAGCAAAATGTGCTTTATAATAATAAAGCAATCTGCTTTACCTTTTACAATTTTAAGTGGCTACCTATTGACAAAACTGATATGTATATATATATATATGTTGGGTGCATATTGCTTTGGGTCTGTCTGTTTGTTTGTTAGCTCACCTGAGCCAAAGGCTCAAGGTGAGCTATTGGGATGGCCCTGTGTCCGTCGTCCATCGTCGTGCGTCGTCCGTCGTGCGTCGTCCATCGTGCGTCGTCGTTAACAATTGCTTCAAATGACATCTTCTCCTGATGAGGTTCACTGTAAACAGCAGCATATGGTGTCTGCTATAGTTTTATGCCCTGCAGTTGGGGGCATATTGTTTTTGTCTGTCTGCTTTTTTGTCTGTTTGTCCATTTGTTTGTCTGTCAGTCCACAACTTTAATCTTAGCCATAACTTTGTTAAAGTTAGAAACTTTATAACTTGGGTCATGTCCTCCAAAGGTCAATGTCATTTTTGAGATATTTCCCAGTGTCATATTTTCTTGTCTTTGAGATAACTCCAGTTCTACTGATGTTAACCCATTACCCCATACATATGCCTTTTTACGCCTTTAATTTATTCCTCCTCTAAAGAAAATAATTCCACTTTATACAGTCATAAACATGTAAGATATAAGAAATAGTATCTATATCTTAGTAGATGATAACTTAAAGCAGGTTGAAAGTAAAGCAGAGTGCGCAATAAATAATCATATGGAAATACATGTAGCTTGATAAGAAGAAGTGTCATGGATAAGGGCCATAACTCTGCCAACAATGTTTTTTTAAGTTATTCCAATTTGTCATGTTTTTTTTGTCTGCAAGATAATTCCATTTACAGCTATATTAAAATGTTGTCTTGCCTATTAAGCTAAGGCAAAATGACCTCAGGTGAGCGAATTAAGGGCCATGGCCCTCTTGTTTTTTAGTGTCTGATTTATTGACTTGTCAATCCATAACGCAGAAATCAAGAGACATGTTATGTTTAGTCTTCGTTGATTAGTACTAGTGATGTTTACGGTCCATTAAAAGTATATGTCCACTTACCTGCACGTTTTAGTTTAATGACTTACAAGTCAATTAAATCGGTATACATGTAAACGATTTGATCGAACTATAAAGCCACACCTTGAAGCTTATCAATATGCTAACCTTTTCAAGATCGATATTGCCCATTATAATTATGTTCAAACAATATAATAAACCTTGTATGCAAGTCCATGAATAAATAATAATGCATTTTAATGACAAAGTTTTAATCCTAAGGTAGGTAACTGTATCTAAACAACAAATAGCCCACATTTTAATAAGAAAATATGTTATTACAACAAATCCTGACTGTAATATTTTGTAAATTTTTCAGACTGACTAGTTCATCAACCATATATTTGAATAAAATGAAAACAAATATACATTGAATGAGTCAGTTTTTTGTAATTCAATTTTTTAGCATTTTGCAAAATTTAAATAACTGATAACATCTTTCTGAACACCTTTATTCAAAATGTTTTTAGCTTTTCTTGTAATGAATGTTGTGGACTACTTATTGGGCGAGAATTATAGTCATTAGCTTTATTCATTTTTAAGAAAAATAAAATCATCAAAATTCTAGGTTTTTGTCAGAAAAAAGACCTTAAAGACAAACCACACGATAAATTTTGCCTATATTTACACACATTGTTTCTTAGGCTATTATCATTCTACAGGAAAAGTTTCATAACAATCGTATGGAAACTACGCGCATATGCGAAGTACCTTATATCAGACTTAACCCTTTACCCCATAGATAGTTAGATATACATTTTTTAGCTTGTCTGTTTCGAGGAAACAACAAGCTATTGTCATAACTCTGGCATCGTCGTTGTTGTGGTTTGAAATCTTAACGTTGGCAATAACTTTAGAACTTAGAACTTCATGTGATACAGACTTTATATTTGGTATGTTTGCTCACCTCAAGAAGCTCTTGGGCTAAGTACAACTTTGATCATGTCTGAATAATTTAATATTATTTGTTTTCATTACATTTGTTCAGCTGTGATTGGCTGTAATTTTTCTTTCATAACTCCATGAAAAAAAATTAAATTCAGGCCACGCCTTTTCAGGACTACTTTCTCTAACTGCTCTCCACAAGCGCTGCATGAAGCAGGACGCCAAATGACGTCATTGACGTCGACGTTACTACAAAACAATGCCGCGTTTTGGCGGAAAATATATATGGCGGAGGGACTACAAATAACGTTTTAAAAGCGTTAAAATGAACATTTGCGTCAGATTCTCTATTTAACTTCTTTCTTAAATTCATTAGTGATATTAAATTATAAGGAATAATTCGGAATATTTATTGTATTCATGGAGGTATAAAAAAAACAACATGGTCACACTTTTGTATGAAACTGCTTTTTTTTCATACCTCCATGAATACAATAAATATTCGAATTATTCCTTAACACAGCTCAAGGTCATTTAGAGGTCATTTAGTGGTAAAATAGGGTGAATTTAACATTGGCCATAACTTTTGAACTGAATGTGATAAAGACTTTATATTTAGCCTGTGTATTCAACTCAAGAAGCTCTTGAGTGCAGTACAACTTGTGTCATGTCCGACAAAGGTCAAGGTCATTAAGACATCAAATATGGTTAAATTAACAGTGGCCATAACCCATACTCACAAGAGTTACTTAGTGTTTAACCCTTTTCAAACAGTAAACATGTGAAAAGTGCACTTGTCCTATTCAAACAGTTAATACCCAGATCAGAGGGCTCCTTATGGAGCCCTCTGATCTGGGTCTTTACTGTTTGTCATTATGCGAAACATAACCCTTAAAAGTCAGAAATGGACTAAACTAAAATGGAAACTGGGATTGTCCATTTGAAGTTTTAGGGAGGAAAGAGTTAAAGAGTTAAAGGTTTATTTAACCCTTTTCTCTTCATAGCCTGTTTTCAGTATTGTAGACAGATAATTGCTTAAAGGAGACTGAAAGTTAAGCAAAATGCCCTGAGGGAGCATTCTGTTTTACTTTCAGCCTCCTTTAGGCTACCATTTGCTGAGATATAGGAACTATTTCTTATGGTGCATACCGTATTCATGACTGTGTAAAGGGGAACTACGAAAATTAGGGTAATGGGTTAATAGTACTTAATACTGTTACCCATGTAATAAACAATGAGACAGTAGGGAATTAACCAAACAATACCAACATTTTCCTCCTTTCCATAACCAAACCCCATGTTGTGACTACTCATTAAAATTGTCCTGACTAGTCAATTCTAATGGGAATTTGCATCATAAAATTTGAGACACATAGGTTTTGGTATTTGATATATATTTCCTTTAACCCATTACAACAAAATAGGCATTTTTACGCATTAATTCATTTCTCCACTGAAAAAATAGTTCCATTATAAATATATACAGTGATGAATATGTAACATCAGAAAAATTGTCTTTATCCTAGCAGATGGTAGCTTAAAGCTAGCTGAAAGTAAAGCAGAATGGGCCTTTAAGAGCATTCTGCTTCTTTTTCCCCATTAGAAGTGCCCTTTAACGCATTTATTTTATTCTTCCACTGAGGAAAATAGTTCCAATTTATACAGTAGTGAATATGTATTATAAGAAATATTCTGTATATTCTAGCAGATGGTAGCTTAAAGCAGGCTGAAAGTAAAGCAGAATGCACGTTAAGGCACATTCTGCTTTACTTTCAACCTTCTTTAAGTGGTCACCTGTCTTTAAAGCTAGAAACAAGGTATGGAGTAAAACGTTATGGTGGAGGCGTTCAGACATTTTGATATATGAGACATAAATTAGTTATTAGATATTTTATGTAATAAATATCTTGTGTTAGATAATTACATGGACAATAATGATGTGATTGTTGCATAATTGATAAGACTCTTGTCTCCATGTTCTCCCTATTTATGTATTTAAGAAGGTGCAATCATTGCCATAAATCTCAACTACCAATTTATACTGTCAAATCTTGGGTCATTGACAATTTAACTCTTTCCTCCCTAAAACTTCAAATGGACAATCCCAGTTTCCATTTGAGTCTAGTCCATTTCTGACTTTTAAGGGTTGTTTTTGTCAATGTTTTGCATTATGACAAACAGTGAAAACCCGTAAGGAGCCCTCTGATCTGGGTATGCACTGTTTGCATAGTACAAGTGCACTTTTCACATGTATACTGTTTGAAAAGGAGGCCTATATGCGGGACTAGGGTTCAAAGGGTTAAGAAGAAACGCATGGACATTCTTTCCCTCATAGGTTGTTTAAAACGTTTAATGCGTTTCATGCCTTACTCTATAGCTATATATATGCCTTTTTCGTGGTGTTCGGATAGCGCAGTGGTATAGCCACCTGCTTCTCACCTAGGTGATCTCGAGTTGGATCCCGGGTCAGGGCAGTATGTGAGAGGGTACACAATGATCACCTGTTTGAACACGTGGGTTTTCTCCGGGCACTCCTGTTTCCTCCCACAGAAATAACCATATACGTCACCATTTGAGCCATCGAGAGTGATTTGTATAAGTAAATGTAGCTTGTTTCATTATTGATATATTATAAATGAAGTATAAACTTTATATCTTTTTACGATTTTAACCCTTTATATTTTCTGATATTTACATTCACCCCATTCAAATCCATTGAAAAAAATGACGTTTAATTTGTATAAACGCAATTTTTTGAGAGGGCGGGACTTGTGGATACTTGGCAGAGAAGGCGGAGCGTATGGATATGCTCTCTGCAAATCATTTTCTTGCATTCCCTGAGTAATGGCAGTTATGGCTGTTCCTTAGAAAATCAGGGTACACATTATTCGTGTTAAAGTTACCTTTAGTATGGATTAAACATATATGCATACTAATAAAATATTTAATATAAAAATTACAGCAAATATAATTAATGTAAATATAAGTGGGATTCATGGAATTTGCTGATCATTTCCTGTCGTTTATTTTGCTTAAATGTCAAAAAAGTTCAGTTCATTTCTTAATTACAGTCACTATCTTAAAAGTCGAACCCTTTCACCCAAACAATGACTTCATCGATATATTTACAAACAGATAAGATCCAGATCAGATACAAAGTAACTTGGCGTCATCTAAACTTTTTAACTGATTTTTCAGTCAAAAGTGAGGAAAAAAAATCCTGATTTAAAACCAGGGCTCCAGATAAGAGGTAGTTTTCCAAACAAACCCAACATTTTCTCATTTATTTCAGCACCAAATCCTATGGAGTTACTATTCATTAGAATTGTCTCTTCGAGACGATTCTAATGAGTAGTGACACCATAGGGTTTAATGCAGAAATAAAGATTTTAGTTTTTGAAAAACTCTACTGATCTGGAGCCTTGTAAAACAATTAATGCACTCAACAATTTTTCGGCAGAAGATAATGATAATGTGGGGCAATGAAATGGGTTGACAAATCAAGCCAACAGTTCCAGACAGTCTGGTTCATTTTAACTCTTTCCTCCCTGAAACTTTAAATGGACAATTCCAGTTTCCATTTTGGTCTAGTCCATTTCTGACTTTTAAGTGTTGTTTTTGTCAATGTTTGGCATTATGACAAACAGTGAAGACCCTGATCAGAGGGCTCCTTTCGGAGCCCTCTGATCTGGGTCTTCACTGTTTGCACAGGACAAGTGTACTATTCACATGTACACTGTTTGAAAAGAACGCATATATGCGGGACTAGGGTTCAAAGGGTTAACCCATACCCTGCAGTAATATCATCTACTTTGAAATTGTCGTCTGCAAAAATATTCATTTAAGATTTATAGATATCTTCAGTAAAGAAACTTATAGACAAGTGTCAAACAGTTTAGATCCAGATCAGACTCCACGTTATGCGGCGTCTGATCTGGATCGGAACTGTTTGCTAATACCAGTCAAGTCGAGATCCGCCAGATAAGGGTTAATCTATTATATCTAAAAGACAGAGCATGCAAATTATTCGGATGAAAAGTGAATACTCGGCGGCTAATTATAGTATACAGTCTGTAAGCTTCTGTGTCGGTATAATTAGCCACAAAAAAGAGAGACAGATACATTTTACTTTAACCCTTTATATGCTGAATATGTCACATGGACTATTCTTCCTTTGAAAAATGACCAGTTCATGATAATTGTGGGGGCTGTTTGTAGAGAATTGTTCAGGAAAAAAGAAAAGTAAAACTTTCAACAGTACAGAGCCTGATCAGAGGTCTCCATCTACTAAGAAGGGCTACACTGTTTGCAAAAGTATACATAGACTGGTGTCCAGCATGTTAGAAGTTCACAGCCAGAATGGGGTCTACTTCAAAAGTGTCGTCTACGTCATAAATTCAATTCTTGTCATTTTTGGGTAATAAAATATGAGTTGCCAATTAGTTAACAGTTTAGATCCGAATCCGATGCCAAGTAACTTGGCATCTGATTCGGATCAAAACCATTTGTGAATACCTGTGCACCATGGGGTAAGGCAGAGAAGGGGTTAAAGATAATGTCCTCCCATAATCGACATGACAATTCTATTCCTGTTAAATTATTTCATTGCTCAACCAGTGGAAAATTACCGTTAATTTCTACATGTGAAATTATTTACGCCTCTTTCCCCCTTATCAGGCAGGAAAATTGCCTACTTGAGACTTATTGCTCATGAAATATTATTTCAGTTTTAAATTTGATTTCTTTTAATTCTTTCAAAACCAAGGAACTGTTTGCAATATACTCAAAACATTTGAAAACAGTGTAGACCCAGATCAGAGGGTGTAGGAGCCCTCTGATCAGGGTCTGTACTGTTTGCTAATTTAGACCAGTATTTATTAAACTACCCAGAATTCCAAGTAGACTGGTTCATGTTTTGGTTACTAAAAATATCCACATGGGAACCTAATAATCATCAAGAATTACTTAATGTTTGAAAGTGTTAAACTAGAAATGAATGTTAGAACAGTAGCAGAACTCAATTGTAACAGACAAAATAATTACAGTAAAAACTCGATTCTACGAACTAGCGTTTGTTCGAATATACCCATATTACAAAGTTAAAACGTGGCTAAGCCACGTTTTAACTTTGAAATACGGGTATGTTCGACTTTAACGATACCGACTTATCAAAATTCAACTTACGAAATACTGGTAATATCGATTTAAGCGAGTTCGTAGTATGGAGTTTCGACTGTACCTAACAAAGAGTTATATCTCTTAGCATGCTAGCAATAACAGGGCTCCAGATATTCCAACAAATCCCACATTTTCTCACTATTTTTAGCACCAAATCCTATGGTGTTATACTCATTAGAATCATCTTGAAGAGACGATTCTAATGAGTAGTGACACCATAGGGTTTAATTCAGAAATAAAGATTTTGAAAAACTACCCTTATCTGGTGCTCTGGATAATGTTTACAAACAGATTGGATCCTGATGAGACGCTCCGCATATGCATGCCTAAAGCTATTACAATGCGTTACATGTCATCTCATCAGGATTCAAATTGATTGCCACTGAGCTAACCTTGTTTTGAAAGAAATTTAGAAAATTCTATCCTAGACCAGTAGCAGACGACAACTGTTATGTTACAGACAAAATAATTACCTAACATTCAATGAGTTAAATGCCCTAAAGGGGGGAGCACTTTTTGAACTTGTCTAATTAAAATTCTCATTTTTTTGTTGCTCCTTTTAAATAGATAGGAAACAAATGCATGTTTGTCTCATCATACCGTAGTTACAGAGCTCCAGATAACGGGGAGTATTTCACAAAACTAAAATCTTTATTTCTGCATTAAACCCTATGATGTCACTATACTCATGAGAATGGTCTCTCATAAATAGTTACACCATAGAATTTGGTGTTTAATGAGTGAGAAAATGTTGGATTTGTTCAGTTAACTCGCTCTTATCTGGAGCCCTGATGCTCCTTCAAAATCTTCAGGGCCCGGAGGATAAATCGTGTCAAACAGTTTAGATCCTAATCAGATGCCAAGTTTCTCACATTATTTACGGGGATTCCAGAGTATTTGCCAATTATTGCCCGTCAAGATGCATTAAGTATAGGATATGGGTTACAAAGTAATAGGAAAATTTATTGTTTCTGTCCAAGAAAAGCCAGCTTTTTCAGTCATTCAGAGTTTGGTTTGTCAGATGGAGAAATAGCTATGAAAATAAATGAGTTTCAGCTGTTTTTTCCTATATAACTATCAGTGCTAATCAGCTATATAGAACTATTATGGCAAATCAATTACTTTTTAGCTCACCTGAGCAAGAAGTGCTCAAGGTGAGCTATTAGGATTGCTGGATGTCCGTCTTCTGTCTGTCTGTCCACAATTGCTTCGTTAACACTCTAGAGGCTACAATCTCATCTGATCGTCATGAAACTTGATGACAGTGTTTGTCTTGAAGAAATCTAGGTCAAGTTTGAATGTGGGTCGTGTCAAGTCAAAAACTAGGTCACTAGGTTAAATAATAGAAAAACCTTGATAACACACTAGAGGCTGCAAATCTCATTAGATCTTAATGAAACTTGGTCAAAATGTTTTCCTTAATGATATCTAGGTCAAGGATGAATGTGGGTCATGTCCAGTTAAAATCTAGGTCACTAGATCAAATCATAGAAAAACATTGTTAACACTCTAGAGGCTACACATCTCATTAGATCTTGATGAAACGTAGTCAAAATATTTGCCTTATTGATATATAAGTCAAGTTCGAATGTTGGTCATGTCCAGTCAAAAACTAGGTCACTAGGTGAAATCATAGAAGAACCATGCTAGCATTCTAGAGGCTACAAATTTCATCAAATCTTAACAATACTTAGTAAAATGTATGCCTTATTGAAATCTAGGTCACGTTTGAATGTGGGTTATATTGGGTCATAAACTGGGTCACTAGGTCAATCATAAGAAAAACTTTGTTTACACTTTAGAGACCAGATTTTTCAATTAATTTTGACATAATTTTTCTCCAAATGATGTTCTTACCCAGAAGGGCCCTTTTAATCCACTACCCCATAGCCTGTTTCTAGTTTTTAGCTCACCTGGCACGAAGTGCCAAGGTGAGCTTTTAGGATCGCTGGATGTCCGTTGTCCATCCGTTCACAATTGGTTTGTTAACACTCTAGCGGCTACAAATTTCATCTGATCTTCATGAAACTTTATTACAATGTTTGTCTTGAAGAAATCTAGGTCAACTTTGAATGTAGGTCATGTCAGGTCAAAAACTAGGTCACTAGGTCAAATCATAGAAAAACCTTGTTAACACTCTAGAGACTACAAATCTCATTAGATCTTCATGAAACTTTGTAAAAATGTTTGCCTCATTGATATCTTGGTCATGTTTGAATATGGGTCATGTCGGGTCAAAAACTAGGTCACTAGGTCAAATCATAGCAAAACCTTGTTAACACTCTAGAGGCTACAAATCTCATTAGATTTTAATGCAACTTGGTCAGAATGTTTGCCTGATTGATATCTAGGTCAAGTTCGAATATGGGTCATGTTGGGTCAAAAACTAGGTCACTAGGTCAAATCAAAGAAAAACATTATTATCCCTCTAGTGGCTACAAATGTCATTAGATCTGAATGAAATATTTCCAGAATGTTTGCATACATCACATCTATATCAAAATCAAATGTTGATTGTGTCTGGTCAAATCATAGAAAAAGTTAGCATACATCACATCTATGTCAAAATCAAATGTGGATTGTGTCTGGTCAAATCATAGAAAAATCTTGTTAACACTCTAATGTTTGTTTTTTATATATATATACTTCATTAGCTCAACTGAGCTAGCTCAGGGTGAGCTTTTGCAATTCTTGAATGTCCGTCATCCGTCGTGCGGCGTGCGACGTCAACAATTTTAGTGTTTACACTCTAGAGGCCACAATATTCATCCAATCTTTCTAAAACTTGCCCAGATTGTATATGACCATAAGAGTTCAGATGAGTTCGATTTTGGTTGAAATCGGACAAATAGATCAAGAGTTATCTACCTTTGAACTGCTGAAAATTCCATATTTAACGGTGTTTACATTCTAGAGTTCACAATTTTTATCCAACCTATCTCAAACTTGCTAAGATTGTGTATGACTATAAGCTAGCTAGCTAGAATTCAGATGAGTTTGATTATGGTTGAAATCAGACTAATAGGTAGAGAGTTATCTACCTTTGAATTGCTGAAAATGCTATATTTAAGGGTGTTTACACTCTAGAGGCCACAAATTTTATATAATCTTTCTCAAACTTACTCAGATTGTATATGACCATAAGACTTTGGATGAGTTCAATTATGGTTGTAATCGAATCAATAGGTTGAGAGTTATCTACCTTTGAATTGCTGAAAATGATATATTTAACAGTGTTTACGCTCTAGAGGCCACAATATTTATCAAAGCTCTCTCAAACTTGCCCAGATTGTATATGACCATAAGACTTCCAAACAGGGTGATTATGCTTGAAATCGGACAAGTAGATCAAGAGTTATCTACCTTTGAATTGCTGAAAATGCCATATTTTACAGCATTTACACTCTTGCAACTACAGTTTTCAATGGATTTTGAATATACTTGTACACAAAGTATATAGCTATACGTTCTCGAAGGAGTGCAACTATTGTTGAAATCTAATCATTGTGGCAATAGTTACCTGCCCTTGATATACTTTGTTTAATGCTAGAAAAAGGCTTCATTTCAGTATTGTTTAGGCTCTAGTTATCTACCTTTGATGTACTCTACTATACTTAGAGTAGGTCGACAAACTTGAATGGATTTAGAATAAAATGGGTGAAATTCAAAGGTAAAGCTATCAGGCTTCATTACAAATGGTGAGCGATATCAGGGCCTTCAGGCCCTCTTGTTATCCCCGTAATAGGTCACTAAGGTGTGAAGAGGTCGGGGAGTCGCCATCCTCAACATACCGTACAGCTTAAATATATATTATATCGTATACAGAAGCTTATAAAGTATTTAAATCATTTTTCAACATATAACATATATGACACTAAACAATACAAACATATACAGACAAGGACATTATGGAAAGAGAATCTATAGATGTATTCATTTTTTTTTATATTTTTTGTTTATTTTTATAACACTCTAATGGTTGATTGTGGACCATGTCCAGTCGTAATCTAGGTCACTATAGGTCAAGTTTTACTATATGGTGTACCAGGTGAGCGATGTATCAATACTGAACACAGACTGCTCTGTTTCCAACTTTGAGTGGTCACTTGTCTTCAAAACAAGAAACAGGCAATGGGGTAATGGGTTAAACATTAACCTATCAATACTGAACACAGACTGTACTGTTACCAACTTTGAGTGGTCACTTGTCTTCAAAACAAGAAACAGGCCATGGGGCGATGGATTAAACAGTAACCTATCAATACTGAACACAGACTGTACTGTTACCAACTTTGAGTGGTCACTTGTCTTCAAAACAAGAAACAGGCAATGGGGTAATGGGTTAAACGGAAACCTATCAATACTGAACACAGACTGTACTGTTACCAACTTTGAGTGGTCACTTGTCTTCAAAACAAGAAACAGGCCATGGGGTGATGGGTTAAACAGTAACCTATCGATACTGAACACAGACTGTACTGTTACCAACTTATAGTGGTCACTTGTCTTCAAAACAAGAAACAGGCAATGGGGTAATGGGTTAAACAGTAACCTATCAATACTGAATTCAGACTGTACTGTAAACTTATAGTGGTCACTTGTCTTCAAAACAAGAAACAGGCCATGGGTGATGGGTTAAACAGTTACCTATCGATACTGAACACAGACTGTACTGTTACCAACTTATAGTGGTCACTTGTCTTCAAAACAAGAAACAGGCAATGGGGTAATGGGTTAAACATTAACCTATCAATACTGAACACAGACTGTACTGTTACCAATTTTGAGTGGTCACTTGTCTTCAAAACAAGAAACAGGCAATGGGGTAATGGGTTAAACAGAAACCTATCAATACTGAACACAGACTGTACTGTTACCAACTTTGAGTGGTCACTTGTCTTCAAAACAAGAAACAGGCCATGGGGTGATGGGTTAAACAGTAACCTATCGATACTGAACACAGACTGTACTGTTACCAACTTATAGTGGTCACTTGTCTTCAAAACAAGAAACAGGCAATGGGGTAATGGGTTAAACAGAAACCTATCAATACTGAACACAGACTGTACTGTTACCAACTTTGAGTGGTCACTTGTCTTCAAAACAAGAAACAGGCAATGGGCTAATGGGTTAAACAGTAACCTATCAATACTGAACACAGACTGTACTGTAAACTTATAGTGGTCACTTGTCTTCAAAACAAGAAACAGGCAATGGGGTGATGGGTTAAACAGTAACCTATCAATACTGAACACAGACTGTACTGTTACCAACTTTGAGTGGTCACTTGTCTTCAAAACAAGAAACAGGCAATGGGGTAATGGATTAAACAGTAAGCTATCAATACTGAACACAGACTGTACTGTAAATGTATAGTGGTCACTTGTCTTCAAAACAAGAAACAGGCAATGGGGTAATGGGTTAAACAGTTACCTATCAATACTGAACACAGACTGTACTGTAAACTTATAGTGGTCACTTGTCTTCAAAACAAGAAACAGGCAATGGGGTAATGGGTTAAACAGTTACCTATCAATACTGAACACAGACTGTACTGTAAACTTATAGTGGTCACTTGTCTTCAAAACAAGAAACAGGCAATGGGGTGATGGGTTAAACAGTAACCTATCAATACTGAACACAGACTGCACTGTTACCAACTTTGAGTGGTCACTTGTCTTCAAAACAAGAAACAGGCCATGGGGTGATGGGTTAAACAGTAACCTATCAATACTGAACACAGACTGTACTGTTACCAACTTTGAGTGGTCACTTGTCTTCAAAACAAGAAACAGGCAATGGGGTAATGGGTTAAACAGAAACCTATCAATACTGAACACAGACTGTACTGTAAACTTATAGTGGTCACTTGTCTTCAAAACAAGAAACAGGCAATGGGGTAATGGGTTAAACAGTAACCTATCAATACTGAACACAGACTGTACTGTTACCAACATTGAGTGGTCACTTGTCTTCAAAACAAGAAACAGGCAATGGGGTGATGGGTTAAACAGTAACCTATCAATACTGAACACAGACTGTACTGTTACCAACTTTGAGTGGTCACTTGTCTTCAAAACAAGAAACAGGCAATGGGGTGATGGGTTAAACAGTAACCTATCAATACTGAACACAGACTGTACTGTTACCAACTTTGAGTGGTCACTTGTCTTCAAAACAAGAAACAGGCCATGGGGTAATGGGTTAAACAGTTACCTATCGATACTGAACACAGACTGTACTGTTACCAACTTATAGTGGTCACTTGTCTTCAAAACAAGAAACAGGCCATGGGGTGATGGGTTAAACAGTAACCTATCAATACTGAACACAGACTGTACTGTAAACTTATAGTGGTCACTTGTCTTCAAAACAAGAAACAGGTTATAGGGTGATGGGTTAAACAATAACCTATCAATACTGAATACAGACTGTACTGTTACCAACTTTGAGTGGTCACTTGTCTTCAAAACAAGAAACAGGCAATGGGGTATTGGGTTAACCAGTAACCTATCGATACTGAACACAGACTGTACTGTTACCAACTTTGAGTGGTCACTTGTCTTCAAAACAAGAAACAGGCCATGGGGTGATGGGTTAAACAGTAACCTATCAATACTGAACACAGACTGTACTGTTACCAACTTTGAGTGGTCACTTGTCTTCGAAACAAGAAACAGGCCATGGGGTGATTGGTTAAACAGTAACCTATCAATACTGAACACAGACTGTACTGTAAACTTATAGTGGTCACTTGTCTTCAAAACAAGAAACAGGCAATGGGGTAATGGGTTAAACAGTAACCTATCAATACTGAACACAGACTGTACTGTTACCAACTTTGAGTGGTCACTTGTCTTCAAAACAAGAAACAGGCAATGTGGTGATGGGTTAAACAGTAACCTATCAATACTGAACACAGACTGTACTGTAAACTTATAGTGGTCACTTGTCTTCAAAACAAGAAACAGGCAATGGGGTAATGGGTTAAACAGTAACCTATCAATACTGAACACAGACTGTACTGTTACCAACTTTGAGTGGTCACTTGTCTTCAAAACAAGAAACAGGCAATGTGGTGATGGGTTAAACAGTAACCTATCAATACTGAACACAGACTGTACTGTTACCAACTTTGAGTGGTCACTTGTCTTCAAAACAAGAAACAGGCAATGGGGTAATGGGTTAAAACAGAAACCTATCAATACTGAACACAGACTGTACTGTTACCAACTTTGAGTGGTCACTTGTCTTCAAAACAAGAAACAGGCCATGGGGTGATGGGTTAAACAGTAACCTATCAATACTGAACACAGACTGTACTGTTACCAACTTTGAGTGGTCACTTGTCTTCAAAACAAGAAACAGGCAATGGGGTGATGGGTTAAACAGTAACCTATCAATACTGAACACAGACTGCACTGTTACCAACTTTGAGTGGTCACTTGTCTTCAAAACAAGAAACAGGCCATGGGGTGATGGGTTAAACAGTAACCTATCAATACTGAACACAGACTGTACTGTTACCAACTTTGAATGGTCACTTGTCTTCAAAACAAGAAACAGGCTATAGGGTAATTAATGGGTTAACCCTTTATCCCATAGCCTGTTTCTAATTTTGAAAATAGGTGACTACTTAAAGCAGGTTGAAAATAAAGCAGAATGCGCCTTAAGGCGCATTCTGTTTTACTTTCAGCCTGCTTTAAGCTACCACCTGCTGGAAAAAAGAAAATATACCTTATAATACATATTTATGAATGTATAAATTCGAACTATTTTCTTCAGGCAAAAATAAACTGAATGCGCTAAAAGGCGGTTCTATGGGGAAAGGGTTAAAAGTGAACACTGACTGCACTGTAAGGTACTCTGTCACAAGACTGGCAACGTTTGAAAGACATGAAAAGAAGGCAAATTGAAATAACATGATTGATCACTTTTGTTAAGTTTGAGGTAATATTGGTGAGATTATACTGCACGAGACTAATTAGAATCAATCTGTATACCATTACAGCCCTGACAGTCTGTTATTAGTAGCTGTAATATGTGGACAAAATTGAAAATTATAAGCAATCCCAGTCAGGGGTGGCCTTCGCTAAACTAATTTGACTGTCATAACTGTTAATTAACACCCTGTAATAGGCAGTGTATCTCAGTCACTGTCTGTTGTCCCAGTGCTTTACGCTTACTCTGTTGTAACCCTGTCATCCACAGTAGCACCTTAAAATAATGTGCCTTTAATATTCTTTCCATTTATTTGATTTGTTACGATTATACGTCGCTTTTAACAGTATTTCAGTCATATCGCGACTTCCAGCTAATTTCAGGTGAAGGAAGACCCCAGAAGCCCTTTATGCCCTGTTTCAGGCATAAATCGGCAACTGGGTAGAACCACTGATTTTCCGCAAGCCAGCTGGAAGGCTTCCCCACATGAAAAATACGAATGACCCGACTGGAATTTCAACTCACAGCGGTGAGGAACTTAGTGAAAGCAGTTCAATGTTATACAGTCATGAATTGCAGATGGTTGCTTTAAGTGGGCTGAAAATAAAGCAGAATGCTCCTTTAAGAGCATTCCGCTTTAATTTCAGCCTGTTTTAAACAACCATCTGTCTCTAATAATGAAAACAAGCAATGAGGGAAAGGGTTAACATTTCTTTATATGAAGGAAAGGATTATAGTTAATATAAATGTCTCACAGATGAATAGCTCACTGATCTATGCCTGAGACACCTTTTTTATGCCCCAGCTTTGCTCACATTTGCCTAGGTTGCCACACAGCATTTTAATTCTGCGTCGAGTAACAATTTATCGGCCACTGCAGAATTCTTACTGCCACATACTATTGCACTCATATTTGCTGTGGCCACCGCAATGAGAGTTATGATTTTTGGGGGACACAAAACCTAAGGCCGCTGTACGGCATCTCTGCCGTGGCCGCATTTTCAAATAAAACCCCTCGGGGCTGTCACGGCGGCTAGCTGTGGAAGCCCAACCAGATGCTGTCCAAGGGAAATGCTGCTCCTGCTACACACCTTGGTTTGCTACACACAACTCATTCCTAATCAGTCCAACTACACAGTGATCGAACTAAAAGGATACTTTCGGACAGCATTATGCCTTCTTAGAAAAAATCTGCTAAAGTTACATAATCTGCTAAAGTTACATGTAGCAAGAAGATCGATCAGATAATAGATATCAGAGACAGTGTATAGCCAGAGATACACTGCTATCTTATTTTCCTTCTTTCCCCATATAACAGGTGTCCGTTGAGAGGAAGTGACGTATGTCGATGCGGTCACGTGACCAGCACAGGTAATGACAGCGTTGCGATAATGGAAAAAAAATACACATATCGACCAGTTGACTTATAAATATTGACTTAATTTCGTTTTTATACGATATTTTGTGATTCTAATCGAGTGAAACCAAAATATGAGTTGTGGATTAAACCGAGAAAGTGTATTCATGGATCAACGGAAGATATGTTGCTGGTAAGTTCCAAAAAATGAAGATCGATTCAATATCGTCTTGCCGTAAACGCTTAAAACTTCAGTATGAACATTCAAACATGAATAAGAATGGATTATCCATGTAGTTTAAACTAAGATACAGTTATGGCGAAATTTTCATGTCAATCAGTCAACGCATTTTGCTATAAATTAAATTTTAATGAAGCCACCCACTGGTGCTTCGATTGAAGATCGATGCAATATCGTCTTTCCATAAACGCTTAAACATCAGTTTGAACATTCAAACATGAATAAGAATGGGTTGTCCATGTAGCTTATATTAAGATACAGTTATGGCGAAATTTTCATGTCAATTTGTCCACGAATTTTGCTATAAATTAAATTTTAATGAGGCCACCCATGGGTCCATTCACACCTTCGTGCAAACTGCCGTCATATTCAATCGGCATTTCCAAACACTAATTAACGCGTGTGCGATGCGCGGAGGGGTTAATTGATGCTCGGACTTTATTCTTATATTCTTTTGTGTTAAACTTCGAAATAGTGGCTTCTTTAAAGAACGTTTGTATTGTAAAATAACTGTAGACTGTATTAACGAAGCAACTGGATAAGTAATTCCAAATATCGATTTTTTTCCCGATCGTCGCTAACGCTTATATAACTCGCGAGGACCTGTTCTCGCGAAATCTCGCTCAATGGTCTCGTATGTATAAATCATTGGAGCCGTGTATCTCTGGCTATACACTCTCTCTGTAGATATGTATACATACATGTACATGTATTGTATGCACACTGTTTGACACATATGAACAAAAGTACAAATGCACAATAGTAAAGGTACCCATTGGGTCATGGTAGCTAGCAGTACAGCGGCCGCAGAACCACTCTGAGGCATGTCTTTTTCTTCGACCAAACAATATTAGAATTTTATAACTCTGCATTAAAATTCTGCTGCCTGTAAAAGTTTTGTAAGGGCGGCCATATGGCTGCCACAGGTTTTCTAAGGCCGCCACAAGAATCACCAGATTTCACAATTCTGCGGCTGTCGAACTGGGGCCATGAGAAGTGCAGGTGGTAGTGGTAAATTTGCCACAGTTAATTGCCAGTAACAGATTTATATCTTCTGAAATGTCTTAACCCTTATAATGCTTAAAACATGACTTGGCTAACATATGAAAAACAGATCGGATCAAGATCAGATGCCACATTATGCGGCGACTGCATGATCTGGATCCAGTCTGTTTGGCACTTATATTCAAAGTTTCTTCAATTTATAAAAGCATCAGCAATAATTTTAACTTTTTCCTCAGACGACATAATTATTTGAAACCGATGATACAGGGCTGCCATAAGCTGACATAAAAAATCCTAAGATTTCCAACTTTGCATTTTCCAAGTGCGATTTTACGAATCGTACCTGTTCCCCATCGCCTGTTTCTAGTTGAGTTGACACGTGACTGCTTACAAGCAGGCTAAAAATAAAAAAAGCAGAATGCGCCTTAAGGCGGATTCTGCTTTACTTTCAGTCTGCTTTAAGCTACCATGTACTAGAAAAAAATCCGAAGATTTAGGAAAAATCTGGAGAAATGGCAGCCCTGATGATATTCAGCATGATAAGGGTTTGGTTTGGTTTAAACATATTTTATTTCAATATTTTACATGTACATGTATTTTAAAAACATACATGTGCAACAAAGTTTAGGATTGAAATGAAAGCAAAACAGCTTATTGTGTTTCTCTCCTTGATAAGGTTTGCCCTTCTTGTACTATAGTATTACCCTTTACCCCGTATAGCCTGTTTCCAGATTTTAAGACGGGTGACCTCTTGACCCATTACCCCATAAATACACCTTTTTATGCCTATAATTTATTCTTCCACTGAAGAAAATAATTCCACTTTATACAATCATGAATATGTACCATAAGAACTAGATCCTGTATATCCTTAATGATAGAAGCTTAAAACCAGGGTGAAAGTAAAGCAGAATGTGCTTTCAGTTGTCATCTGTCTTCAAAACTAGAAATAGGCTATGAGGTAATGGGTTAAAGCAGGTTGAAAGTAATGTAGATTGCTCCTATAGGAGCATACTATTCTGCTTTATTTTCAACCTGTTTAAAGCTACCTTTTTGAAAAATATTGAAAATGCCTTCTTAATGTTAAGGACTACTTTCTTTCATGTAGAAATAAAGGGAGGCGTAATAGGGTGTGTTTATAGAGTAGTGGGATAAGCAGCATTTAACCCTTTACCCCATAGCCTGATTCTAGTATTGAAAATAGGTGATCACTTAAAGCAGATTGAAAGTAAAGCAGAATGTGCCTTACAGCACATTCTGCTTTACTTTCAGCCTGCTTTAAGCTATCATCTGCTAGAATATACAAAATATTTCTTATGATACATATTCATGACTGTATGAATTGGAACTATTTTCTTCAGAGGAGAATAAAGTGAAGGCGTAAAAAGGCGTATTTATGGGGTAATGGGTTAAAGGTGACTACAAGGTGCCAAAATATTTGTTTTCTTCCATTTTAACCCTTTTGTATAAAACTTTTCACAGATTAAGGATCAAAGTAACGTTTTTCCACAGTTTTTATCTTTCTAAAACTGAATGCGTCGTCAAACTGTTATTGTCAAATTATTGTCTCAAATTTAGTTTTAAGCTTTTACTGACCACATCTAAAGTCTGGAGCTGCTTTAAGTGGTCCCCTGTCTTCAAAACTATAAACAGGCTATGGGGTAAAGGGTTAAAGCAGGATGAAAGTTAAGCAGAAAGTTCCTTTGGTGTTAAATGTGTTAAGTGCTCACTTGATTTATAATTTTATTTTGAATTTCTGGCTATGTAAGAAAAGGTTTAGAGAATCTGACTTATTTTTTCATCTTTTGTGAAAGATTTAGGAGTATATTTTAATTTTCCTGTTGGGTGCATATAGTACAAGAACTCAGATTATCGTGAAATCCTAGTAAACAATTTTTTTTTCTTTTCCATTTTAAAATGTGTGCACATGATGAAACCATATGTCTCTCATTTAGCACACCTCAGGGATTGAAAAGAATCATTTGAAAATAAAAACAGCAGGCATTTTCAGTTGAGCCTTTCATCGAGTATTTCTTGCGAGCTGAAACATAATGGGATTATCTCCCTTTGTGAAAAGCTCTTTAACTGTGATGGTCCATGTCTTGTCTTCAGTATTCAAGCAGCTTTAATACTTTTACTGTTTGCATGCTGGATAAATTTTTCGTCTGCAGCAATTATTGTCGTCTGCTACTGTTCTAAACATAGACTTTTCAAAAATTCTTTTAAAAAAAAAGTCAAACAGTTTGGATCCTGAAGAAATGCAGAATTACGGGGGGTCTCAACAGGATCCAAACTGTTTTTCATGGTTGTAGATTCCCCCGCAAGCATGAAGCGCCCCCCCCCCCCCCCCCCCCCCCCCCCCCCCCCTCACTGCCTTTAACCAAAGTATCATGTTTGTATGCAAAACAGTTTGGATCCTGATCAGGTGCAGAGTAATGTTGTATCTCATCATGAGCTAAACTGTTTGACACTCAGACTATGATCTGTTAGTAGCTGCTGCTATTTCCTATATTAACCCATTTAGGCCTGGATATTGCAATGAACTCTCCCTGTGTGCTCGCTGGAAGATTTCATTACAGATAAACAATGGTGATCTAAATACACCGCAGTGTTTGTCCATACAGCAGAACATTTAGTATGAAAAAGCAAACAATGCAGACTCTGATGAGATGTGGGTAATGCACGGTCTCACCAGGGTCTGCATTGTTTGCTACTGTCTACTTTATTAGGCAGTAGGAAGTGCTTATCATTTTACAATATATTGCTTAAGTCAACACCAAAAATTAATACTGTATGTAAAAAATGGACTACACTGAATTTGAATACTTGAATTTTCTACTTAAAGTTTAAGGGTTCATTTAGTTAACTTTTTGCATGCTATCAGCGGATATATCTGCCACAGTGATAACCTTTACAAACAGTTCGGATCCAGATGAGATGCCGCATAAATTTGTGTCTCATCAGGATCCAAACTGTTTGCCATTCTGGCCCTGAATTTAAAAGAAATTTTGAAAATGCTAATTTTAGAACAGTAGCAGACGACAATTGTTGCAGTCGAAAAAAATTACCCAGCATGCAAAGATTTAAAAATTCTCTTCCTTTGAGTGGCAGCCAAACAGAAAGTTTTATTGCACTTGTGACTTATTTAAATATGCACATGTGATTACGAGTTGTATAGCAGCATAAGCATTATATGTCCCATTAACCCATTACCCCATAAATATGCCTTTTTACGCCTTTGATGCATTCCTTCACTGAAGAAAATAGTTCCAATTGATACAGTCATGAATATGTTCCATAAGAAATGTTTTCTTTATCCTAGCAGATGACAGCTAAACGCAGATTGAAAGTAAAGCAGAATGCGCCTGAAGGCGCATTCTGCTTTACTTTCAACCTGCTTTAAGTGCTCACATGCCTTCAAAACTAGAAACAGACTTTTGGGAAATGGATTAATCCTTATAGTGTAGGAAATGAGATGACTCAATATGTACAGACACTATAGACCCAGAATAGAATTTGACCCATGAAGATCGAAGCCCTCTGACCAGGGTCTACACTGTTTATCATAAGTTTTAATACTTTAGTGACAAACCCCTAAAGAGTCAATGTAAACCAGAGCTCCAGATAAGAGGGGGTAAACTGAACAAATCCAACATTTTTCTCTCTCATTTCAGCATCAAATCCTATGGTGTTACATGTACTACTCATTAGAATCATCTCAAAAAGACGATTCTTATGAGTATGACACCATAGGTTTTGTTACAGAAATAATTATTTTAGTTTTTGAAATACTCCCCTTATCAGGAGCTCTGTAATAGTTTTCCCTGGCTCTCCTGGAGATCTCATGATACTAAGCTTTTGTTCCCCCATTACCCAATAACCTGTTTCCAGTATTGAAGACAGGTGACCAATTAAAGCAGGTATGAAAGTAAAGCAGAATGTGCCCGAAGGCACATTCTGCTTTACTTTCAGTCTGCTTTAAGCTACCATCTGCAAGAATATATAAAATATTTCATATGGTACATATTCATGCCTGTATAAAATGGAACTTTTCCCCAGTGGAGGAATAAATTCAATGCTTTAAAATGGCTATCTATGGGATAATGAGTTACAGGCTTTTAGGACTGAAATAAACATCGTCCCCTCAGAATATTGTCTGTTTGAATTCAGACATTGGCCCTTTTCTCTCTATATTTGCATTACAAACAGTTTGAATCCAAATCAGACACTTAGTATTTCTATATCAAGTTTGGATCCAATCTGTTTGCCAAAGTCAAGACGCAACTGGTTCCCGTACTCAAGGGTTTACCCTCTCTCCTTAATTAGCAGTGCAGCAAATTACAAATGCGGACAACTAGGGTTTTTTTCTCTCTCCCTATTGAGAAAGTCCGAATCAACATGCTAATTTATTCTGGACCCAGACCGTGAATTCAATGTGATTCATATTTATTGGCACGCGAACAAATTTTCTACGTAGGCGAGCATGTATAGTGCCCAAGATGATTTGAATTTCTCCATATTCAATGCATTATCTTGTTTTTCTATGCCAAGCTCGTGGCTGACGTTAATAGAATACTTATCACTTACTGTGATTGACGGTGTAAAATATTTGTTGGACAAGTAGAATAGTCCCTGATCAGCAGGCTCCTTCAGGACCTCTATGAATAGGGTCTACTTTGTTTGTTCCACCTTGGAATAATGTTGGACGCCCGTGCCTCAAAATGTTGATGTGAAGTAGATTTTAAAAATAAAATCATTATCTACATTTGAAAAATACAGCCTTTTAAGGGTTAGGGATTAAAGAAGAAATTGAAAACAGAATAGATTAAGTTTTTTTTCAGATTCTTTAGTAACCTGGATCAGTTATTGAGAGTTGTTTTAACTCTTTGCATGCTGGGTAATTTATTTTATCTGCAACATTTTTCATCTGCTATTGTTCTTAAAATAGAATTTTCAAAACATGTTCAGTGTGTCAAACAGTTTGGATCCTAATGAGACGCCGCTCATCTGGATCCAAACTGTTTCCAAAGGCAATCACTGTGGCAGATACATCCGCCGCTAGCATGCAAAGAGTTAAACTTGCCAATACTTTTGAATACACTTTCATTTTCAAGTAGGGTGGTTGTTTAACTGTTGGTTTTTGGTTGAGATGTCATGGAAAATTGCAATATCAATGTATTGTTGATTTATGCTGGCTGATTATGAAATTCTGAATATCTATATACTTTGATTAATATGATATGAGCTGAACACTTGTACTCAACTCTTAATAACTCAGGGCTCCAGATAAGAGGAAGTGAACTGAACAAATCCAACATTTTCTCACTTGTTTTAGCACCTAATCCTATGGTGTTACTACTCATTAGAATTGTCTCTTTTAGACGATTCTACTGAGTAGTGACACCGTAAGGGTTGAAGCAGTATTGAGTAATAAAGATTTTAGTTTTTGGCCTGGGCGATTATTTAGTTTGCCCCTCAAGGCACACAACAATTTTGCTGCCAAAGTACAAAATACTTCATTTCTGAAACAGCTTGTGACTGGGGTTTTTCACAATTCATTAAAACACTACACAACAATATGTAATCGTTTTATTTTATGAAGAAATAGGCATCAGTTTAAGATTTAAATGGGTTAATCAAGCTGACAGCATTTTTGACAGCAGATTAACGGCTAAGAGAAATAGTAGGTTACAAGTGTGAGCAAGCCTAAAGAAAGGAGTTAGATTCTGCTTGAGGTTAACCCATTACCCCATAAATATGCCTTTTTATGCCTGTAATTTATTCCTCCACTGTAGAAAATAGTTCCATTTTATACAGTTATGAGCATGTATTATAAGAAATATTTTCTATATTCTAACAGATGATAGCTTAAAGCAGGCTGAAAGTAAAGCAGAATGCGCCTTAAGGCGCATTCTGCTTTACTTTCGACCTGCTTTAAGTGGTCACCTATTTTCAAAACTAGAATCAAGCTATGGGGTAATGGGTTAAAACATAGTCCATGTAAATGGCTCGGTGATTTCCACGTTAACATGGCTTTCCATTTCACAGAAGTAGGCAGAAATTAAAGGTCAGCATAAAAATTATATTCTCAAGTCGTAACTAAACCCATCAGCGTTACTATTATGGAAAAGAATGATTAGTTAACTTACTTGCATAAGTCATTTAAAAACTTCAAAAACATAGATCAAGTAGTTATTTTTATGACAACAATGGAACTGATATAAAGGAAAGAGAAAGACTTCAGAAACTTTCAGGACAAGAGTGGCAATTAATTAATTAACAAGTTATTGTGAAATGTTTACTGTTTCAATAGCCACCGTTACACAACGAAGATAATGAAGCCAGTCTAAAGCAGTCCACGCTGAGCCAATGAGGTTACAACATGTGATGTTAGATTCTAAATAAAGTGTTGTTCACCTGTTACTTAACCCTTTCCCCCATAGAAGCACCTTTTAGCGAATATGATTTATTCCTCCGCTGAAGAAAACAATTCCAATTGAAACCGTCATGAATATATATTATAGGGAATATTTCTATATTCTAGCCCATGATAGCTTAAAGCAGGCTGAAAGTAAAGCAGAATGTGCCTTACGGCACATTCTGCTTTACTTTCAACCTACTTTAAGTGTTCAAATATATATTTAAGTGTTCAAATATTTTCAATACTAGAAACAGGCTAAGGAGTAATGGGTTAAACACTTTCACCCATGAAACAGTTAACTGCCCAGGGTTCCTTCTTACAAAGTGTCCTACAACAAATATTGTTGTAAGTCAGATTCTGAAATTCTATATTATTATTTATTTCTCAATCTAATTCTGTCTTGTGACATCTCTTTGGAAATTGTTTTAAAAGAAGACTCCAAAGAGATGTCATGAGACAGAATTGGATGAAGAAATCAGAAATTAGTTGTATTTTAAAGTTTTGACTTAGGACCGTTCTGTTGACGCTTGGTACGATGGGCTCCAGGCCTTCAGTGCTGTTAAGCGCTTGATTGAAATACACCCTTATCTTGAGCCTTGTCTTATATATCACATGTAGTAACCCCCCCACCATTTGCTGAATGGTCAAATAAACAGATGAAAAGGAAAGATGTGGTAATTGACTATCAGACTATATAGCTAGGTAAAAACAAATGTAATGAATTGTTTCTGTAAGATTAGAAGTAATTAGTTAATTTTGGTGTAACATTAACATTTCATCATTTTCAAATAAAGCAATTACCAAGAGCTACAATCTGAATGAATATTAATAGTGTTGTGTTCATTCCAATAATTATCCTGAAGTCAGTGGCTCTACGTTAATTGATCTATATGTGCGTTGGGCTTCGTTAAACCTTGTTTTCAACTTTTCAGTATTGGAGATAGATGGTTGTTTAATTAAAGCAGGCTGAAATAAAAGCAGAGTACTCGTAAAGGAGCATTCTACTTTACTTTCAGGCTACTTTAAGCTACCATAATTAAGTTTATATGTATATAGGAACATTTTCTTATGGTGCATATTTATGAATGTTTAAAGTGAAACTATTTTCTAAAGTGGAGGAATAAATTAAAGACCTAAAAAAGTGTATTTACAGTAATGAGCTAATTGTGGTGTTCTACTGTGATATGCCAAATTGATAATAGACCCTTTTCTCTCAAATTGCAAAGTTTGATGATTTTTGGAAAAAGATTGGATCCAAATAAATCCCAGCATTCATGATCATCCATATTAACTCCTTGAACCCTAGTCACGCATATATGCACCATTTGCAAAAAGCGTACATGTGAAGAGCACACTTGCCCTATGCAAAGAGTGTAAGGAGCCCTCTGATCAGGGTCTACACTGTCATTTTGACATAGATATAAGTATTTAACAATTGCCTCATCAGCCCAAATATATTTGCTGGATTTGTATTTAATAAGATAAGGTGCCATATTAGCCATTGTAATAATTCAGATCAGAATCCAAACTGTTTCCAAAGGTAATCATGGTTTCACCTCAAGCAATTGCAAAGGGCTACATGGCAAAGAACAAAATTCTCATATTCACGCCCCCAGATTCAAATTCAACACACAATTATTTTTTTTGTAGGATCTGAGTCCGACAGTTTCAGGGCTCCAGATAAGGGAAGTATTTCAAAAAGTAAAATCTTAATTTCTGCATTAAACCCTATGATGTCACTACTCATTAGAATCGTCTCCAAGAGACGATTCTATTGAGCAGTAACACCATAGGATTTGGTGCTGAAATGAGTGAGAAAATGTTGGATTTGTTCAGTTTACTCCCTCTTATCTTGAGCCCTGCAGTTTACAGCGGGATAAAAAATGGAGTATGAAACTTGAATGTTGTCTTTTTGTATTCATAACTGTCACTAATTTCAACATTAATTCAGAAACAAATGTAATTATTTTCTGTACAAAAACCATCGGCTACACTCTGGAAACTTGCTTGTAAACCTTCTTACTGCCAGAACCAGTTTGGTGTGATCTTTGCAAACAGTTTGGATCCTGATCAGATACTAAGTTACTTGATACCTTATCAGGATCCAAAGCTGAAATTGTTGTCTGTTTAAAATGTATTGTCTGCGAAAAAATAATAATTAATTTTGATCTTTCTTAATTATAAGGTGTAGATAATGTGACAAGGCAGGCGTCTGGTTTCCAATTTATTGCTCTTCAACTTGAAAATATATTAATATGAGTGGCAAACAGTTTGGATCCAGATCAGAAAAGAAATTTGGAAAATTCTATTTTTAGAACTGTAGCAGACGACAATTGTGGGAGACAAAAAAATCCCCAGCATGCAAAGAGTTGAAGAAAACAACATTTTGAGTAGATGCATCTAAAGGGTAAAAAACACTTGGTCATTTCCTTTATTAGATGAATATAAAGTAAACAACAGTGAGCTATTACCTGTACATTTTATTACCCTTTGTTCATTTTTATCTCACCTGAGCAGAATCCTCAAATTGAGTTTTTCTGATACTCCCTATGACTGTCTATCAGTCTGTCTATCAGTCAATATGACTGTTTATCAGTCACTATGAGTGTCTATCAGTCATTATGACTGTCTATAAGTCATTATGGCTGTCTATCAGTCACTATGAGTGTATATCAGTCATTATGACTGTATATCAGTCTATCTATCAGTCATTATGACTGTCTATCAGTCTGTCTATCGGTCACTATGACAGTCTATCAGTCTGTCTATCAGTCACTATGACTGTCTATCAGTCACTATATCAGTCTGTCTATCGGTCACTATGACAGTTTATCAGTCTGTCTATCAGTCACTATGATTGTCTATCAGTCTGTCTATCGGTCACTATGACTGTCTATCAGTCAATATATCAGTCTGTCTATCGGTCACTATGACAGTCTATCAGTCACTATGATTGTCTATCAGTCTGTCTATCGGTCACTATGACTGTCTATCAGTCACTATTACTGTCTATCAGTCTGTCTATCGGTCACTATGACTGTCTATCAGTCACTATTACTGTCTATCAGTCTGTCTATTGGTCACTATGAGTGTCTATCAGTCTGTCTATCAGTCACTATGACTGTCTATCAGTCTGTCTATCAGTCATTATGACTTTCTGTCAGTCACTATGATTGTCTATCAGTCTGTCTATCAGTCACTATGATTGTCTATCAGTCACTATGAGTGTCTATCAGTCTGTCTATCAGTCACTATGATTGTCTATCAGCCACTATGACTGTCTATCAGTCACTATGAGTGTCTTTCAGCCTGTCTGTCAGTCACTATGACTGTCTATCAGTCTGTCTATCGGTCACTATGACTTCTATCAGTCTGTCTATCAGTCACTATGATTGTCTATCAGCCTGTCTATCAGTCACTATGACAGTCTATCAGTCTGTCTATCAGTCACTATGAGTGTCTATCAGCCTGTCTGTCAGTCATTATGACTGTCTATCAGTCTGTCTATTGGTCACTATGACTGTCTATCAGTCTGTCTATCAGTCACTATGACTGTCTATCAGTCACTATATCAGTCTGTCTATCGTTCACTATGACAGTTTATCAGTCTGTCTATCAGTCACTATGATTGTCTATCAGTCTGTCTATCGGTCACTATGACTGTCTATCAGTCTGTCTATCAGTCACTATGACAGTCTATCAGTCTGTCTATCGGTCACTATGACAGTCTATCAGTCTGTCTATCAGTCACTATGATTGTCTATCAGTCTGTCTATCGGTCACTATGACTGTCTATCAGTCACTATGACAGTCTATCAGTCTGTCTATCTGTCACTATGAGTGTCTATCAGTCTGTCTATCAGTCACTATGACTGTCTATCAGTCGGTCTATCAGTCATTATGACTTTCTGTCAGTCACTATGATTGTCTATCAGTCTGTCTATCAGTCACTATGATTGTCTATCAGTCTGCCTATCAGTCACTATGATTGTCTATCAGCCACTATGACTGTCTATCAGTCACTATGAGTGTCTATCAGTCTGTCTATCAGTCACTTTGATTGTCTATCAGCCACTATGACTGTCTATCAGTCACTATGAGTGTCTTTCAGTCACTATGACTGTATATCAGTCACTATGAGTGTCAATCAGTCTGTCTATCAGTCACTATGATTGTCTATCAGTCACTATGACTGTCTATCAGTCTGTCTATCAGTCACTATGAGTGTCTTTCAGCCTGTCTGTCAGTCACTATGACTGTCTATCAGTCTGTCTATTGGTCACTATGACTGTCTATCAGTCTGTCTATCAGTCATTATGATTGTCTATCAGCCTGGTTATCAGTCACTATGACAGTCTATCAGTCTGTCTATCAGTCACTATGAGTGTCTATCAGTCTGTCTATCAGTCACTATGACAGTCTATCAGCCTTTCTATCAGTCACTATGAGTGACTATCAGTCACTATGATTGTCTATCAGTCTGTCTATCAGTCACTATGACAGTCTATCAGTCTGTCTATCAGTCACTATGACAGTCTCTCAGTCTGTCTATCAGACACTATGACAGTCTATCAGGCTGTCTATCAGTCACTATGACAGTCTATCAGCCTTTCTATCAGTCACTATGAGTGTCTATCAGTCACTATGATTGTCTATCAGTCTGTCTATCAGTCACTATGACAGTCTATCAGTCTGTCTATCAGTCACTATGACAGTCTCTCAGTCTGTCTATCAGACACTATGACAGTCTATCAGGCTGTCTATCAGTCACTATGAGTGTATATCAGTCACTATGACTGTCTATCAGTCACTATGTCAGTCTGTCTATCAGTCACTATAAGTGTCTATCAGTCTGTCTATCAGTCTGTCTATCAGTCACTATGACTGTCTATCAGTCACTATGATTGTCTATCAGTCTGTCTATCAGTCACTATGACTGTCTATCAGTCTGTCTATCAGTCACTATGACAGTCTATCAGTCTGTCTATCAGTCACTATGACAGTCTCTCAGTCTGTCTATCAGACACTATGACAGTCTATCAGGCTGTCTATCAGTCACTATGAGTGTCTATCAGTCACTATGACTGTCTATCAGTAACTATGTCAGTCTGTCTATCAGTCACTATAAGTGTCTATCAGTCTGTCTATCAGTCACTATGACTGTCTATCAGTCACTATGATTGTCTATCAGTCTGTCTATCAGTCTGTCTATCAGTCACTATGACAGTCTATCAGTCTGTCTATCATTCACTCAGTCTGTCTATCGGTCACTATGACAGTTTATCAGTGTCTATCAGTCACTATGACAGTCTATCAGTCTGTCTATCGGTCACTATGACAGTTTATCAGTCTGTCTATCAGTCACTATGACAGTCTATCAGTCTGTCTATCAGTCACTATGACAGTCTATCAGTCTGTCAATCAGTCACTATGAGTGTCTATAAGCCTGTCTGACTGTCACTATGACTGTCTGTCGGTCACTATGACTGTCTATCAGTCACTATGACAGTCTATCAGCCTGTCTATCAGTCACTATGACAGTCTATCAGTCTGTCTATCAGTCACTATGAGTGTCTATCAGTCACTATGATTGTCTATCAGTCTGTCTATTAGTCACTATGACAGTCTATCAGTCTGTCTATCAGTCACTATGACTGTCTATCAGTCTGTCTATCAGTCACTATGACAGTTTATCAGTCTGTCTATCAGTCACTATGACAGTCTATCAGTCTGTCTATCAGTCACTATGACAGTCTATCAGTCACTATGACAGTCTATCAGTCTGTCTATCAATCACTATGACTGTCTTTCAGTCACTATGACTGTCTATCAGTGTCTATCCCATCAGTTATCAGTCTTGTCAGTTTTAAAACTATTATGTCTACATCAACCCATTTCTGTATAAATAGGCCTTTTTATGCCTCTAATTTATTTTGTTGACTGAAGAAAATAAGTCCAATTGATACAGTCTCTGTTAACCTTCTGTTTGCTACTGGCCACTGTGGTAACTGATGCAATCAGTTTTGTTCTAGATGAGACCAAACTGTTTTACACTCTGTCTATATTTTCTGTTAAAGATTGGATATAAAATTACTTTTGGATTTGTTGCAGACAACACATTTTGCTGACGACAACTAAATAGCCTGCTAAAGGTTGGAAAAGATCTTGACCATGAATAACCAATGGCGTGTGACTCAGACATTCATAGTTTATAATGTTAACTGCCATCTCAGACTAATTAACTCACTAATTGACTTCTTGCCTTTACTCTTCTTAGGATAGTTCATCATCAATTTATAATGATAAGTTCATGCAATCTTTTATTTACGCTTTTCCTGCGATAGAAACGCCTTTTGACACCTTGAATCACCCATTCCATATAGAAATGCCTTTATAGATCATGCTTCTATCAAGCTAACTGTGTTAGTTTCAGTCTGCTTTAAAGATTTAGTTATGTGCAAAATTCACTCCAAATATTATAAACAAAGAGAATATATGAAACTATGACAATTAGTCCTTAATTCAGCTCCAAATATCTTTTCATTATGACCAAATTCGTATTTTGTTGGCTGACTTCTTATGAGAATGATGACTACGGAAATTTTCTGAAGATCTCAGGTCAAATTTTTCATGACATTTAAATCAGAAACCAAATACATAAACGATTTCTTCATCTGAGTTTACCAATTAGTAGAAAACTATTTTCCTTCAGGTGATATAGTTTCCACATATACAGGGCATATAAGACAAGTATTTCAAAAACTGAAATCTTTATTTCTGCATTAAACCATACATTATCACTACTCATTAGAATCGTTTCTTCAAAACGATTCTAATGAGAAGTAATGCCAGAGGATTTGAAGCTGAAATGAATGAGATAAAGTTGAATTTGTTCAGTTTACTCTATCTTATCTGGAGCCCTACATCATTTTGCAAGGAGTTTAGTCTATTTGTGAATATCTGGTATCCATGCAGTCATTGCGTGTATGGGTTTAGGTTTATTTATCGTGGAAAGAGCAACATGGATTCCTTTGCTGTCTGAACTTGGTATAGCCATTGTTATATATACTCGGTACAGGGCTCCAGATAAGCGGGAGTAAACTGCACAAGTCCAGCATTTTTTCACTTATTGTAATATCAAATCCTATGGTGTTAATACTCATTAGAATCGTCTCTTCGAGACGATTCTAATGAGTAGTGACACCATAGGGTTTAAAGCAGAAACAAAGATTTTAGTTTTTGAAATACTCCCCTTTGTCGGTAACCTTCAGTGACCACTAACTTGACTTGTGGTGTGCATATCATTAATTTCTCTTCGATTGTCGAAAATGGTGCAGCCATTTTGCAAATCTCGGTTCGCAAGGTATCATCACTTATTTCAAAAACTACAAAAAACGATTGTAATAAATGGCATTTAACAATGTTGCACAACCATTGAGTTTTTATGCATACAGGGTATACTTTATGATTATGAAGTCACATGTAAAACTTTAAAATATACTTTTTCTTCAAAGATGGGCTGAATAAATCTTTCAGCTACTGTAACCTACCTTGAACACTGGAAATAAAATATTGGGGAAAGAGTTTAGCAATTGCTAGTTGAAATATAAACTGGGAAAAGTGTTTTCAGACAGTTGACTGTTCACAGCACAAAAGTAATTCTTGTTTGAATGTTGTATTTTATTTTTGTCCTGCATAATTATAGCACTAATTAGAGTTGGCTGTGTTTCTTTATAAAAATGACTCTTGTAATTTTACTCTTCATGCAATCTCAACTATACAGTAAAACCTATCTAAGCTGGAAACTGTTTGGACCATAAAAGACAGATGACTACATAAAGCAGTATAAAATAAGACAGAAAGCTCTCTTTTTAGGGTATTTTTGCCTTAGTTTTAGTCTGCATTAAGCTGCCACATTTTACCATCTGGTTTCGAGACCAAACTTGTTGTTTTATAAGTGGCCAGTCTAGAGAAGGCTTCACTTCTGTAAAACTGGTATTTTTCGCGCCATGAATATTTCGCGTAATGCGATTTTGTATTAATTCGGGACATCATGCAATATTTCTAGCAGGTACGTAGTAGCTTGAAGCAGGCTGAAAGTAAAGCAGAATGTGCCTTAAGGCACATTCTGCTTTACTTTCAACCCGCTTTTAAAAGTCACCTATTTCAAAATTAGAGATATTCGCGAATTAACACGTAAATTATATTCTCGCGAATAAAAAGGTTTCACTAATTATCATGCATGCACAAAGCAGTCTAAAGATTGAACCATGGCAGCAAGTACTTTGGGAACATCCATCACAATTATCCAGGTATACATTGGTTAATCATTCAATGACAAGTGAAAACTTTCACAAACCTCCACTGCTGTAGTATAATAGTAAAACTGGTACAGTTGAGAAGATAGCCTTTTCCATTTCAACATACAAATTTCAAGGAGCTGTCTGACTGAATGCCTATGCAAGTACAGTAAACCTTGTGTGTTAACCCATTGTATGCTGGGTAATATTTGGCGGCCATTTTAAAATGTCGTCTGCAGCGGGTATAACTCAGATATTTGCAAAAGATTTTAGCAGTTTCTGATAGAGTATTGACATAACAGCAAATAGTTTTGATCTCAGATCAGGCCCCACAATGTGGGGCCTGATCTGAGATCAAAACTGTTTGCCTAGAGGTACACCTAAAAGTGTATCCCGCATAAAATGGGTTAAAGCCTGACCCAATATATGTGACAAGCCATGGGAAAAAGGGGCTTATTGAAGTTTTTTGGTCAAATTCAGATTTTGGTGTTTTATTATGCAACAGTGTTTCCTTGAAACACTGACGAAATATCTTTGCTGTGGCTGCTATATTTTTGGAGAAATCGCATTTTTTCTAAAACCACCGTTTTCATAAGAATCACATTTTTGGCCAATAACAGCACACAACTTATATGAAATGAAATCACATTAAACTGTGTTTTCATTTTTCATGCAGTAGTTTTATATCTAGTCAAATATTGTGCTGATGTTTCTAAGTGCATGTATTTGCTAATTATTTGTGAAAAAAGGGTTACCATGGTAACGGGATTGACAAAACTTACATAGTCGAGATATCTTAACTGTATGGCATAAGTACAACCTCTTTATTGAAAGACTGTTAAGTACAGTTGAATTTTGATCAATAACAGGACGAATAAAGAAGATGGAAGACGGGTGAAAATGTGTTGTGTCCACTGTACTTTTATCATATTTGTTTACAAACAATGACGTCGTTAGGTACAGATGTGACGTATGCTAGCAGTAAATGACGTTGTAGAACGTCGCGCTATATTCTCGACAGTTTTCAACCTTACAAATACAGTAAAAACTCTTTATTACGAACATTAGAGCGAATAATCGATTGTATAAAACAAGATGGCAGCTTAAAGCAAGGTGACGGTTAAACAGAAAGCTCCTTTAGAAGATTTCTGCTTTACAATCAAATTGCTTTAAGCAGCCATCTGTCTTAAACACCTAATACTCAACACAATATAAGATAGGCTTTATTGTACAAAGCATTCTTCCCTAATTAATAAGGGGTCCTAAACAGGAAATCAGACTCTTGTCTTGATCAACACTGCTGAAAATATGTACATGTATTTACATGTCCTAAACAGAATATAACTGATTTTCCACTGTCATTTACAAGCTGAGGGAGTTTATGCCTCCATTTGAACTTGAACACCCAAAAATGCCAATCTGGAATAAACTTGGTATGCCCGGCTTCCATCAGAGAGAATTCAACCATCTGGTGAAGTCCCTTCATAGTACCATAACTGTAGAAATGAAAGAAGTGAGAAGATATTTAAAGAAAACCAGTTTACATGGTCTTTTAAGGGGTGTTTCCTAAATTCTGTTAGGCATGATAAACATTATTGAAATTGGTCAGATGGCTTCTGATCTGGATCTGTTCTGTTTTAAATATGCTGTTTTTTACTCACTGAAAAGGTTAACAATTAAAACTGACAGCAATACATAAGAACTGCAAATTATATAGTTAAAAAAAGTCACAGTATATGTTTGATGCAGTGTATTTTGGGGAAACCAACATACTGCACAGCCAAACCTGTCTTCAACAGCCATTTGAAGGAACCAAAAGGTTAAATGACTTCTGAAGGCAGGTGGCTGACTAATACAATTTTCTAAACAATGTTTTCAGCCTGCATTAAGTGCACACAGGTCTTTTAGGTACAAGTCTGAATAATTTTAATAATTATGGTCTTTATTGACATGTTTTACTATACAGTCAGATCTGTTTACAGCTGCCACTCAAAGAAAACCATATATAAACCAGAGGTTTCTGAAGACAGGTGGCTGTCTAACACAATTATATGTGTATATTTATATACTAGTATAGAAATGCTAATTTGATAAATTCCCTGAATTGCTTCCTAACTTAGGCTGTATGCTCAGTAGAGGTGACTGCTTGTACAGGTTTGACTGAAAACACTTCTAGATGTCTTTTAATTTGAGCAGAAGCTGAGATCTATCCCTGATAAACTAGACTCAATGATTGAATATGTCTGCTGATAAGTTAAAAAAGTTTCATACCAAAGCATGATGTTGTTCTTGTTCTGTCCTTAAGCCATTACACATCTGCAACTGCACATGGTGCTCCCCAAACCAATTGTGCTGGAAATGATGGTGAAGCAAGCTGTTTACATAGATGGATCATTTCCCTATACATTCTGCCTCATCAAATGGATAAAAGATCTGAGTGCCTGAAAATAAGAATTTAACATACTCTGTTAGGGTGCACATGTATATTAACATATTGCTACATAAGTACACAATTTTACACTTTTATTTTATTCCACCACTAAAGAATTAGATCTACTTTTGTCTGTTTTACAATCATGAGCATTCACCATAAGGAAAATTTCCTATAATCTTATCAGATACAACTTTGCTGGTGTAACTGCATGACTCTAACATTGCATAGTAATGAATGCCACACTAAGAATTTTTCTCATAAAAAAATATTAAATATCTATAATGATATAGGCATAATGGCACAGGTATTTGTAACTCATATAAAACTCACACAAAAAATCATTAAAATGCTTAAAATTAACTTTTAATTATATTAGAACCATGGGTATTTATAAATATCTTACCTGCCCTCTCTGAGCATTTCCCAAAGCACTGACATTCCATCTTTGTCTTGAAGAACAGATGTCCCACTTGCAGGTCATAGTGTGGGTAGAATCTGCTGAGCAAAATCAAGTGAGTATTGTTGAACTCCTGGGTAGGAATAGGATGGCTGACCTGTAATGTATTGAACATGTGAAAATTGTAAATAACAATTAGATCTATTTCAGTAGGGTAGTACCTATCTTAGAAAGGTGTTACTGTCTTACAAGATAAGTATTTACTTGGTTACTCAGTCAAAAAAAACCAACAGAACAATGAGGTTTTAAAATAAAAAAATGGTTATCTAGATTCTATACATGTGGGATCCCTGCTAAAATGGGTCCTACAACAATGCAAACATAGATCAATATCACCAATATAAGGTGGTGGTTATAACTTAACAGTGTATATTGTGTCTGCTATTCAACAGAAATGACTAGCACATATTCTGTAATATAGATCTAGATCTAGAATCTAGTTAGTTTCAATATGATCCAACAAGCCTGAAAACAACCCACCCACCCTCTCTCTTTCTCTCTTTCACACTCTGTATGCCTGTTTGTCTATCTTTCTCTCTCTGTATGTAATTGTTTGTCTGTATATCTTTCTCTCTATCTACATGCATTTATTTCAAAAGTTAATATCAATGAGCTTTACCTGAGTTGTCCTGGCAATTTCTGGTGGGGGGTCATTGCAGAAACACTTAATCTGGGTGTCTCACACGTTTCCCTGTAGTAGTATCTGTGGCAATTGGCTTTAAATATCCAGGTGTGCTGTGTACATTTCTAGAAGATCACCTTTCTTCTTCGTTCATATTGCCACATTTTGATACTTTATGAGCAAAATTCTTTCTCTGTCTGAATTTGGGTGGATTTGGGTGAATACCCTTTAATTGCTGCTTTCTCTCATATCAACATCACGCTCGCATACGTGGCAGGTCAACATTTTATAACGATGCGCTTGTAGCGACATTCTGACTATCTTCATCATCATCATAATTGAAAATCATTATCATTCATGATTAGATTCATCCGGTTACTGTACATTTGAAAAATAAATTTGATTTACTTGTTCAAGTTCGTTGACAAAATCACCTGGGTCAAGAGGCAAACTATCTGGTATTGGGGACCTTACTGAGCATGCACTTAGGTGACTGAACTGGCTCATTTGTAAAGCTTTGGCGGTTTCATAACTTCAAGTATTGATTTTCTTGACTTATGTCAACAACATCGTAACTAGGACAACGGTGTCGCTCGTAAAATATATTCCACTGTGAAACTTACAAACAAGGGAGGCTATTTAGATTCCACTCCACAGGATTACGATATCGGTAAATTTATGCTACTGATTGAGGTGTATTTCTTTCATTTGCATGCACACCAAACTCATTTTTAACAAGTCACGCTTGCAAAACAAAACCTGTGAATTTTTTGTACTGGACATATTTCTAAGTATGATCGCTGAAATAGCTAGTTTTTAAGCAAAATCAGCACAAACTGGTAATTGACGCCAATTGAAATAAAGCGTTTATCGCACGCTCACAGAAAATGATGTCAAACTCAATAAGCCTCAAAATGTCGTGGCGCGACACATATGTTGAGTTGTTATAGGGAGGGAAAAATTAATACCCTTAGAGCACTGAGCATGACTGCTTACATTTGCAAATAGTTTGAACCCAGATCAGATTCAACATAACGCAGCATCTGATCTGGGTTTAAACTGTTTGTCACTCTTCTATATGTTTCTTCTGTCAAAATGTCCAATATACCTATAACTTTGAGATAAAAAGGCAAACATCAATTTTAAGCAGACAGTATTGCAACAGTAAAAACGTTGGACATAAATGTCTTGCTTGGGGAATAGCGGCAAACATTGTTGTAAGGAGGGAATCATTGTTCGGTGGGCCGTTGAAGAGAGGGAGCACAGTATATATACAATTATATATATGTAGATGTCGGCAAACTTAAGAATCCTATCAGCTTTATTGTAAACCTCTTTCAGAATATGAAGGTCTCGCTTTTCATCTCCTACATAAAAGACCTGATACCATTCAGCGCCTTGATGAAAATTTCTTATAGCATGGAATTACTCAGGCTTTACTTATTGGGACTACTAGTACAATAAAACCTCTCTACTATTACAACCACTAAATTAAGTTAATTATTTGGGGTTTAAGGCAGGTGGCTGCTTAAAGCAAGGTGAAAGTAAAACAGGAAGCTCCTTCAGGAGCTTTCTGTTTTACTTCCACCTTGCTTTAAGCTGTCACTTGTCTTTCATACAATCAATTAGTCTTGTTTTAGTGGTCATAATATACAGGTTTACTGTGTATGGCAAATAGAAAATGAAATCACTTGAGCTGATAGAACTCAAAGAATTGGGCGCCAATGCATCAGTGAGGTAGACCAGCTTTTGGCAGTCACAGTGAAACGTCCATGAAGCAATAGATGTGCCTTTTTATGCCTTTGATTTATTCCTCCAGTGAAGACAATAGTTTCACTGTAAAAAGTCATGAATATGTACCATAAGAAATATTTCCTATACATTGCTCCCTCTCTACAAACCAATGGGAGACAAAGAGTGTGTGTGCTGCTTGGGGGGAGTTGTTATCGGGAGGGAAATTGGTTTACGTTAATATTTGCAAACAGACGCCACATAATGCAGTGTCTGATTTGGGTTTAAGCTGTTTGTCACTTTTCATTATGTTTTAATGTCCATTGTGTAACTTTGAGAAAAACAGCAGATGACAATTTTAAGCAGACGATATTGCAACTATGAAAGTGTTAGACATAATTAATTGTCTTGTTTGGGGAATATCGGCAAGGGTCGACATGGCTCCAGATAAGAGGTAGTTATTTCAACAAATCAAACATTTTGTCACTCATTTCAGCACCAAATCCTATGGTGTTACTACTCATTAAAATCGTCTCTTCGAGACAATTCTAATGAGTAGTGACACCATAGGGTTTAATTCAGAAATAAAGATTTTAGTTTTTGAAAAACTATCCTTATCTGGTCACTGGGTCGATGTAAGGAAGTCTAGCAACAGGCTATGGGGGTAAAGGGTTAAGATTTTTTCACCAGTCCTGTTACAGTTGGCGCCCAAAGTAAAATGAACTGTGGACATGCTCTGGTGCCATGTGAGATTTGGGAAGAATTCGGGGAAAAGAGGGAGTAGTGTAGTGGGATTGAGTGTGGTAGGTTACAGGTACTTGATGGAATATCAATAAGTCCCAGATCAGGTGGCTCTGTAGCTCAGTGGTAAGAGTGCTGGAACAGTATGCCAGAAACCCTGAGATTCAAGTCCTGGTCAGGTGACGATATTTTGCCAGTCCTGTTACAAGAGAAATAGTTTGAGGTGTCATATGACGTTTATGCAGAGGTAGGGGTGAAGACAGCAATCTAGTAGGGCATTCCCAGAAGATTGTCTGCTGTTGTTCAATTCACTAGGTTCAACTATAGTTTGCAGAGCTCCAGATAAGAGGGAGTAAACTGAACAAATCCATTATTATCTCCCTTATTTTAGTATAAAATCCTATGGTGTTACTATATATATACTCACTAGAATTGTCTCGAAGAGACGATTCTAATGAGTAGTGACACCATAGGGTTTAAAGCAGAAATAAAGATTTTAGTTTTTGAAATACTCCCCTTATCTGGAGCCCTGAGTTTGGTAGGGGTGTTATAAGGCATAATATTGGTTGTTATGTAGAGGATTAAGTTGTTGCATCTCTCTGATCAGACAGCAATCTGGTTACTAAGGGCATTCCCAACAAGGCCAAGGGACTATTGTCTGATGTTGTCCAATATTTCACCAGGTTCAACTATAGTTGTACATCTCTCTGATCAGACAGCAATCTGGTTACTAAGGGCATTTCCAACAAGGCCATGAGACTATTGTCTGATGTTGTCCAATATTTCTGGTGTTGACAGTTCTCAAACTATTCTTACTCACTGAAACCATTCAGTCTTCACTGGTTGTCTACAAGATGCATATTTAATAAGAAAAATGATCCCCTTCATGAATATATCTGATTTGATTCTACTGTGTGAGGCAGGATGTTGGTTATGTTTGTTTGTATTATGTCTCTCATGTGCCATTAACAGAGACGAACAGTCAAACCTCTTTAACCCATTGCTCCATAAATGTGCCTTTAAAGTCCCCATCTTTCTTCAGTTTAACTTTGATAACTTGACCTAGCTTAAGTTGAACATGTAAAAGTGGCAAAGGCAAGTTTTGAGTTGGAAATGACGACAAAATTGACTGAATTAAAGGCATAAAAAGGAGATACTTATGATGAGAAAGCTCCTGAAAAACCTAGGTCTACGTTGTTCATAAAAGGTTTTATACTCTATTCCTGCATGGAAAAAATTAACTATTCTCCAGCTGTATACTCAAATTACCCATAGATACTAACTTTTAATCTTTCACTTTATTACTCCAATGAAGAAAAAGGTTCCAATCTAAGATTGGAATATTTTCTTCAGTGGAGGAATAAATTAAAAGATAATACAGTCATGATTATGTATATTCATAAAATGTTAAAATTATATTAATTTTGTGGAATGGCCATATGCTAGGACAATACTATGTGTGCTTTAAATAAAATCATATGGTGTGACTACTCATTAGAATCGGCTCGAAGAGCCGATTCTAATGAGTAGTCACACCATAGGGTTTAATGCAGAAATACAGATTTTAGTTTTTGAAATACTCCCCTTATCTAGGTGTCTGATATTGGCATAAGTTGTCAGACTGTTTGTACGAAGTGGCTTATCTATAGAATACTGACACACACTCAAACATTGAGATGAATTTCATTTACATTGCAGATTTCTGAAATTGTGTGAAAAACCAATCTATATATGTCTAGCTTCCACTCTTAGATAAATAATCCTTCATCCTTTGACTCTTTGCATGCTGGGTAATTTTTTCGTGTCCAACAAGACTTATAAGTGTAATCTGCTACTGTTCTAAAAGTATAATTCTAATAAAATCTTTTCAAAACAGGGTCAGAGTGTCAAACAGTTTGGATCCTGATAAGATGCTGCATAATGCGTCTCATCAGGTTCCAATTTGTTTTGCAAAGGTCATCATGGATTCATCCATAGCATGCTATAAGAGTTAAAAGTGTTATGAGTCTAACTTGTGTTTTAAGTGACCAAAAGAAGATTGTATCTTTTAACCCATTACCCCATGGTCTTTTTCTAGTTTCGAAGATTGGTGATGCACTTAAAGCAGGTTGAAAGTAAAGCAGAATGCGCCATAATGCGCATTCTTCTTTACTTTCAGCCTGCATTAAGCTATAATCTGCTAGAATAAAGAAAATATTTATGATACATATTCATAACTGTATAATAGTGAATCTATTTTCTTCAATGTAGTAATAAATTAAAGGCGTAAAAAGGCATATTTATGGGGGAATGGGTTAAGACAGGTGTAGGATAAAAGTCATGCAGAAAGGAGCTTTATGCATTACTTAATCCTGCATTAAGCAACTCAATTGTCTTTAACTCTTAGCATGCTAGTGGCGGATATGTGCCACAGTGATTACCTTTGCAAACAGTTTGGATCCAGATGAGATGCTGCATAATGCAACATCTCATCAAGATCCAAACTGTTTGTCATTCTGACCCTGTTTTGAAATGAATTTTTGGATAGTTCTATTTTAAGAACAGTAGCAGACGACAATTGTTGCAGTTCCAGCATGCCAAGTATTAATGATTCTGGACGTAACTGACAGCTGACTACAAGTTTATGGTTAACTCTTTGCATGCTGGGTAATTTTTTTCGTCTGCAAATATTGTCTTCTGCAACTATTCAAAAAATAGAATTTTTTAAAATTTCTTTTCAAAACAAGGTCAGAGTGTCAAACAGTTTTGATCCTGATGAGAGGCTGCGTTACACGGTGTCTCATCAGGATCCAAACTGTTTGCAAAGGTAATCACCGTGGCACGTATATCCACCGCTAGCATGGTAAGAGTTAATATACAATTAATCATACATCAATTTTGTTTGCAGAACTGTCAATAATGAAATATTTAGTCTAGTTTGATCTGGCTCTGAAAGAATAACGATTTCAGAAAATGCAGAGTATCTCAGCAGAATTCAGTTCACTCAGATTTTCTGTAAAACTTCAACTTTAATTCTTGATTATTGTAGAGATTTTAGGACAGGGTACAAATCTGTAGTTAAAAAATCCTTTAACCTTTCCACTGCCCATGACCCTCAGGGCTGCCATAACTTGATCATGAAAACTCCTAAGATTTCCAAATGTTCTAGCTGTTTTTCAAGCATGGTTACTTAAAGCAGGTAGAAAGTAAAGCAGAATGCTCCTGAAGGCGCATTCTGCTTTACTACTTTCAAACCGCTTTAAGCGAGCCGGCCATCTGCTAGGATTTGTAATGAGTAATTTTAAACAGGCAAGAGTTAAATCACCAAAGAATACATACTCCAATTGGAGCCTTCTCACTCAGCTTCCTTCTTGACCTGCATTGAAACAATTCAACAACATCAATGCATATTACAGAAGCACCCTTAACTCTTTGAACCCTAGTCACGCATATATGTGTCATTTGCAAACAGCGTACCTGTGAGGAGCACACTTGTCCTATGCAAACAGTGTATACCCTGATCAGAGGACTCCTTAAGGAGCCCTCTTATCAGGGTCTACACTGTTTGTAATTTTAAAATATATTGTAAAAATCAACCCTAAAAAGTCAAAAATGTACTAGACTACATTGAAAACTAGAATTGTCCATTTGAGGTGTCAGGGAGGAAAGGGTTAATCCATTACCCCATAAATACACCATTTTACGCCTCTAATTTATTCCTCTACTAAAGAAAAAAGTTCTGATTTATACAATCATGAATATGCACCATAGGAGTTACATTCTTTATCCTAACAGAGGGTAGCTTGAAGCAGGCTGGAAGTAAAGCAGAAAGTGCCCTAAGGCACATTCTGCTTTACTTTCAACCTGCTTTAACCCTTTCCCACATAGCCTCTTTCTAGTATTGAAAACAGGTGTCCACTTAAAGCAGGCTGAAAGTAAAGCAGAATGCGCCTCAAGCACATTCTGCTTTACTTTCAGCCTGCTTTAAGCTATCATCTGCTAGAATATAGAAAATATTTTGCATGATACATATCTATGAATATATAAATTGGGGTTTATGGTCTCAACGTCCCAATACTGCAACGTACCAGACGGAACGTCCCAATTATCTGGATGGAACGTCCCACTTTATAAAAATTATAGAAAATCAGTTTTATTATACTATTTTTGTATAATTTATTGTTTTTGAGATTATTCACGATATATAATCTGATTGATTTAGGATATCTGTTATTACAAAAATGAACACCCGATCGTAGAAAAAATTGCAAATAGTACACTCCGACGGCCGTGACGGCAGCTAAAGCTAATCTCCTGATAACCTTTTCAAACAGTTTCATCCAGATTAGAGACCAACTCAATTCTCATCATATATTCCAAACTGTTTGTAAATTGGATATTAATAAAGTCACATATAGAGGATATATTGATTTAAGCAGGCGTCATATTTAGCAGAATTCATTTTCTTTGTTTTCATCAACGGGCGACTCGAAATGCAGAGAACACCACAGGAAAAGGGTTTTATGTTGTAAAAGCGTATTTAAAGGTATCTGTGCACCAGTTTATAAGTCATATATGAATTCCCGCTCAAAAAGATACTTTTATTGTCCAAAAATCGGCGACGATATGAAAAATGCTGATCCTACCTAACCGTCGTAAACACCAACTAAAATAAATTTGATGTACTAATATCGTATTTAAAGGCATATATATATATATATATTGTTTAAATAACTGTATCGACACCCCTGTTAAAAAAGTTGGCTTTTCTTGTTTTTCAATCGCCGATAATTTGAAAATACCCACCTTCCTTAACCTATTCATCCCTGAATGGACAATTCCAGTTTCCAGCTAAGTTTTGTCCATTAATGACTATTTAGGATTGAATAAGACAATATATTGCAAACTGACATACGAGCAGACATTGGGCAGAGGAGGCCTCTGATCAGGTTCCTCACTGTATTCGTATGACATGTGTACTCTTCATAGGTACATTATTTGTTAATGACGAGTATACTCGTCGTTAGGGCTGAATGTATAAACCTACGAAAACGCCCCGAGTTCCCCATTTAAAATAGGGGTTATGCATTAATTCTATTTTTGGACTTTTTTTGACACTCCGGCCATGGCGTTCAAAGACACATTGAAATACCGAATACAACATTTAAAATAGGTTTCAGATATAGTCTTGAAACTTATTTTATCAATTAAAATTTATAGTATGAACTCATGGTCGAACATTGGCGACCATATAAAAGTGCCGAGTATCCCGGACATACGAAAACAAAAGCCGAAATTCATTTATATGTACATAATATTAGCTCGTTCCCTTGTGAATATTCTTTCCAGACTCCACCCACTATGAATAATTAACTAAATTTCCACTCTGTTATAATTAACAATCGTTTTTGCTAAACAGTTGTGACAACTCTGATCTATGATAACTCTATAGACAGGTATAGTAGGCCCTGACCTATGTCTGCTCTGTTTTCAGAGGCGTTAAAAGGCGTATTCATTAGGGAAAGGGTTAAGAGACCTACAAATTGGTGTTAAAACAAAAATCCCATTCAAAATGATTCTTTTATTGGATTAAATGCGGCTCCACTTAAAACTGAATTGTCAATCTGCCGTTAAATTCGAAAAATCTCATTTATTAAATTTAACTTGGTACTTTTATATTGACACCGATTTTGACAGTCCACAAAGGCATCTTTTTGAAACTGGACTGAAAGTAGTCGCAGGTTCGAAAACACATGTAATTTCAAAGAAATCGTAATATCAGTAAAACTTATTCTTTCACGTTTAAACGCAAACGAAATGCAATTGCAATAAAATGTAGGAAATGACAACTAGTGGTCAATTCTGAATATTTATTTTAATCTGAGTGGCAAACATTAAGGAGCCTGATCAGACGCCGGGTTACTCTCCAAAATGTTTGCAATGTCAATAATAAGTTTTAGCAAAAATGCGTCTATTTGGAAAGAATAATGTGTTCTCCACTATAATTACCTAACAAATCAATAGTCCAGTCAATATTATCTGTAACAAAACTATTTAAAGTCTGATTCGACTCATACACACACACATGTAAGGGACGGGTGATTGACAGGACCAGGTCTTTTGAAGTTAGTCGACACAGCTTCTTACAGGTTAACCGCTTTCTGATGACATGTACTGTTTCATCTGTTTCTGCAGACTTTATTTTCGGCAGTCGGCTCCACTTCATAGTCCTTGATGATGCCGCGCAGAGGGCGATTTTTTTGTTTTTAAAAAGGGACCACCTGATGAGAAGCAAACAGTGTAGACACTGCTTAGATGATTATAATTATAAGGTAAATCGTTAATTTCATTCAAGTGTCATATATAAACCAATAATTTGCTGTCTTATAGTGATCTAGATTCTATTATGATATCAATATCTTTTTTTTTATAATGGCAATTTTGAATTGGAATTGAACGTTTGCTAAATAAATGAAACAAGTTGGAAGTTGGTTTCTGTGTGAATCAATCAGACATTTAAAAACGTTAAGAAAAGTTAAGAAAGTCGCAAACATTTGAACAATTTATCAAAGCGTGCCGATGTTCACACCCTCGCGAAAAATATTATGCTATGCGATTATCAGCGCGTGCCGAATACACAGTGGCATATTAGACTTGACACGTGTATGTGTTACGCCTCTCGTCTGCAACTTTTCCCTTTCATGTATGCCGACATTTCAAAGAGTGTAATTGTAGACATGAAACATATACACAGTGAAAAAAGGTAGCTACTTGGGTGTGGCATTAGCGAAAGGAAACTTATCTTCTACGAAATACGAAGATTAATGCGATGCTATAAGTGGATAAAACAACCCCGACTAACGGAGGATAATACTCACATAGGAACATCGTATGTACACAGTATGTAAGCAAAAAATATTTCATTTAATCCCAGTTTCTCATTTAAATCAATATTTCACTTTTGCATCAATTAATAATTGTCAAATACGGGTGATATATATAATTTTAAAAAAATGGGACGTTGGATCCACAAATGGTACGTTTATGTAGTGGGGCGTTGGTGCAGTGGGGCGTTGAGACCAGACACCTAAATTGGAGCTGTTTCTTTCAGTGAAGGAATAAACTTAATGCGCAAAAAGGCGCTTCTATGGGGGAAAGAGTTAAGTAGTCACCTATCTTGAAAATTAAAAACCAGGCTTAAAAATAATGGGGTAAAGGATTAAATGTGCATTCTGCTTTATTTTCAGCCTGCTTTAAGCTATCATCTGCTCAAATATAGAAAATATTTTTTTAAGGTACATATTCTTGACTGCATAAAATTATATATAAAGTGGAACTATTTACTTCAGCGGAGGAATAAACTAAAGGCATAAAAAGGCATATTTATGGAGTAATGGGTTAATTAACAGCATTTAGCAAACGCTAACAGTTATACTGATCGTTAGTTTTCAGATTGTTAAAGCAAAGCAAAACTAAAATCTTTATTTCTGAATTAAACCCTATGGTGTCACTACTCATTAGAATCGTCTCGAAGAGACGATTCTAATGAGTAGTAACACTATAGTATTTGGTGCTGAAATGAGTGAGAAAATGTTTGATTTGTTGAAATAACTCCCTCTTATCTGGAGCCCTATTAAAGGTTATGAATTGCAATTTATAACTGTAGGCCAATGCACACAAACTATCCTGGCATGTGGCCACATTGCTTTCAACAAATATAGTTTTTTAACATTTCACATAACCTACCCAATGACAGGCATACAAAATATATAACTTGATGGGTGCAGAAATAAATCATTCTCAAAGCTCCAGATAATAGGGGGGAGTGAACTGAGGAAATTCACTCATTTAGCAACAAATCCTATGGTGTTACAACTCATTTGAATCGTCTCAAAGAGACGATTCTAATGAGTAGTGACACCATATGGTTTACTCCAGAAATAAAGATTTTAGGCTTGATGCGTAAGCAGCCCCTCAGGATCAAAACTGATTGCAAAGATTACCATGGTTTCATCGCTAGCATGCTAAGTGTTAAGGGTATTTTTTTTTGAAATTTGCAACTATAATCTTCTAACAAAGTAAAATAAAATATAAATATATTTCCATTGACATGTTGACTCAGTTTGGCTGTTGAGTCGTATGAAGGTTCTGCAATTTGTGGATGCAAATTTAATATCCTCCCTATTGCGGTTAACTCTTTCAACGCTGTGTAACTCTTGTGGGTTATTACACTCCCATGTGGATCTTTTTAGCTACCAAAACATGAACCAGTCTACTTGGAATTCTGGGTAGTTTTATAAGTACTGCTCTAAATTTTGCAAACAGTGTAGGCCCTGATCAGAGGGCTCCTACATGAGCCCTCTGATCTGGGTCTACACTGTTTACAAATGTAATGAGTATATGTTAAACAAGCTGTCCATTGTGTTGAAAGTGTTAACCCTTGGGACCCTGAGTAATTTTTCCATCTGCAACAAATGTCATCTGCTACTGGTCTAAATTAGTATGTTTGAAATTTCTTTTTCAAAATACAGTCAAGCTGGAACCAAATAGTTTGCCATACATTTTCCATTCTTTAATCTGCCAAAATATATTTTGAATATTTTGTTTAAGTGTAGATCTAGTTTTGATTTTTCAGCTAATGTGATTTATGCCTAAATTTCAACTCTTACCACACTAGTGGTGAAACTGTTTATATCCTGATGAGACGCCATGTAATGCAGTGTCTCATCAGGATCCATGCAAACTATTTGACGCTCTGACCCTGTTTTGAACATTCTAACTTTAGGACAGTAGCAGAAGACAATTGTTACAGACGGAAAAATTACCCAGCATGCAAAGAGTAAATATCAACGATTCCATTTCTTTGCAGGTGACAAAGAGATCAGTAATTTTATAAACACATTATTCCCTGAAACTTCCAATGAACAATTCCAGTTTGCAATAAAGACCGGCCCATTTTGGATTATTTAGGGTTTTTAGCTCACCTGAGCCGAAGGCTCAAGGTGAGCTGATGTGATTGCCCGTCGTCCGTCAGTCCGTCCGTCCATCCGCGCTAATATTTTGGGTATATGGGACTAGTACCTATATCTTAGTAGATGATAGCTTAAAGCAGGTTAAAAGTAAAGCAGAATGTGCATTAGATATCATATATGGAAATAGCTTGTTAAGAGGAATTGTCAGGATAAGGGCCATAACCCTGCCAACAATATTTTTAGTTATTCCCCTTTGTCATATTTCTTGTATGAAAGATAATTCCATTTATAGCTATATTAAAATGTTGTCTTGCCTAGTCAGCCAAGGTACAATGTACTCAGGTGAGCAAAATTAGGGTCATGGCCCTCTTGTTTTGTAATAAATTGCAAAATGCCAAACAGTGAAGTCCCTGATCAGAGGGCTCCTGCAGGAGCCCTATGATCAGGGACTTCACTGTTTGCATAGGACAAGTGTACTCTTCACTTGTACACATTTGGTAAAGGACACATATATGTGTCACTAGGGCTCAATGAGTTAAGATAAGAGGACTTTAGTTCTCACCATAAATACACCTTTTTATGCCTTTAATTCATTGCTCAACTAAAGAAAATAGTTCCCATTTATACAGGGTGAGGGTTATGTGTGTTAAGAAATATTTTCTATAATTATTCAATATTGTCAAGAAGTTGTTATTTTTACATTTCGGTGCATAGTGTTTGCGTTTTGTTTGCATTTAAACGGGAAAGGATAACATTTTCTCCAATGCATGTAGAAGACAACTTGTTGTAACATTTTGAACACAAAGGAATTTTTTTTCTGCAACAATGGACATCTGCTACTGTATCTAAATAAAGATTTTTAAAAAAGACTATTTTCAAAATAGAATTATAGTGTCAAACAGTTTAGATCCAGATGAGACGCCGCATAATGCGGCATCTCATCTGGATCCAAACTGTTTGCTAAAGAAATCACAGTTTTGCCGCTATTGAGTTAAAATTTAACTTTTTGTTTAAAGGGACTCGCAACCGGATGGTGTACTTGTCAAAATAAAATAAAATACTCAAATAAAAGCAAATTTGTGGCATTATTTGGCTTCTGACATTAAAAAAATTTGATCAGTCCAAAAAAAGTCTCAAGAATCGTCACTGAATCTTAGATTTTTAGATATTTTCCATCGTTTTTCTATACCGACTAGTAGACGGTATAGTTGTTGTTGTTGCTTCTCTACACGGGCTCAGACATAAACACGAGCCGAATTACGAAGTTGTATGCACTTTCGATCGCTACACATTGAAATACGTTAAATCGATCCGAGATAAACGGATAGTTCCGTGGTCCATTGGTCTAAGCGGTTTCCCCTATTTTGCCTTCTGTCCGCCAATGCCGGGCCCCGGGTTCGAATCCCACCAGAGACCAATATTTTTTTTTATTGAAATACATTTTTTTTAAACAGAATTTCTTATCCTAAACTAATTCTTTACCATTTATATAAGCGTTTGACACATATTTACAAATTACTATTTTTAATGCACCATCTGGTTGCGAGTCGCTTTAAGAAAGACAACTTGTTGAGCAGGAGAAAGGTTAAGGAGTCTGTAACAGTAGGTCCTTGTTTGAATTGTTAAGACTTTGTGTGTATAGTTATGTACAGTAAAACCTCTCTATTACAACCACTATATTATGTTATTATTAGAGTGTTTACGGTAGGTGACTGCTTAAAGCAAGGTGACAGTGAAACAGAAAGCTCCTATAGGAGCTTTCTGTTTCACTTTCACCTTGCTTTAAGCTGTCACCTCTCTATTATACAATCAATTATCCTTCGTTTTAGTGGTCGTAATAGCGAGGTTTTACTGTATACAGTTTGTGTAGGGGATAGTTTCAGTAATATCTGATATACAATTGTTATTATTGAGGTGTGATGTTGACATACAGACCTCCCTCTTCAATGTCAATAGAATTAACCTTTTAGCTCTTTGCATGCTAGCTGAAAAAACATGTTTACCTTTGCAAACAGTTTGGAGCCAGATGAGATGCTGCATAATGGGGCATCACATCAGGATCCAATCTGTTTAACACTCACTATAAACCTATTGGAAAAGAGTTTTAGAACAGAGGCAGGAGATGGTTACTTTTTATTTTCTGCCTGCTTTAAGCTATCATCTTGAAGGATAAATAAAATTATTTCTTTGGTACATATTCATGACTGTGTTTAGTGAAACTTTTTTCTTCAGAGAAGGAATAAATCAAAGGCGTAAAAAGGTCATTTATGGGGTAGAGATTTAAGAAGCATTCTATTTTTCTTCCAGACTGCTTTAATTAAGCTACCATCTAGGAAATATTTCTTATAATGCATATTTCTGACTGTATAAAGTGGAACTATTTTCTTCAGACCTACCTACTTTGCCGTGGTTCTTGGGCTAAATTGCCATAGTGAATGTTTCCTGTTTATTAGACGGATATTATTCACTCTTCCAAGAACTAAAATGAAGGTGCTTTTGATCCCATGCGCTGCTTAGCAACGAATGAGATTAGCCAAAATCTTCTTTCTGAAATCATGTCGTCTGATCATCCCTCATCATTCATCGGCGTTATATGACCTTTTTTGTGTCACAGTGCCTTAAAACTCAACTCATCCATCCATCCATCAATACAAAAAGTATTAAAGGCATAATTATTTAACCCATTCCCCCATAAATATGCCTTTTTACGCCTTCAGTGGTTTCATCCACTGAAGAAAATAGTTTCAATTTATACAGTCATGAATGTGTATCATAAGAAATATTTTCTATAATCTTGCACATTTATGCAAGCTTAAAGAAGGCTGAAAGTAAAGCAAAATGCACCTTCTGCTTTACTTTCAACCTGCTTTAAGGGGTCACCTATTTTCTAATCTATAAATAGCAGAGCAACAGATAAGGGTAGTTTTTCAAAACTTAAAATCTTTATTTCTGAATTAAACCCTATGGTGTCACTACTCATTAGAATCGTCTCTTCGAGACGATTCTAATGAGTAGTAACACCATAGGATTTTGTGCTGAAATGAGTGAGAAAATGTTTGATTTGTTGAAATAACTACCTCTTATCTAGAGCCCTGAATAGTCTATGTGGTAATATAATGGGTTAAGGCATATATCTATTGGGTAATGGATTAATTTGTAAAAAAAATATTCAACCAAAACAAAGCCTGTATTTGAGAGGTTTTAAAAGTGGGACAACTTGGAGGCTATGCATGCTTGGTAATTGATTCATCTGCAACAATTATCATCTGCTACTGTTCTAAAAATAGATTTTCCAACATTTCTTTTTATAAAACAGGGTCAGAGTGTCAAACTGTTTGGATCCTGATGAGACGTCACGTTACGTGGCGTCTCATCAGGATTCAAACTGTTTGCACAGATAACCAAGATTCCACTGCTAGCATGCCAAGAGTCAACCTTGAACTATCTGCCTTACAGTCAAACTTCGATATCTCGAACTCGTTTAAATCAAACATACCCGTATTTCAAAGTTAAAACGTGACTAAGCCACGTTTTAACTTTGAAATATGGGTATGTTTGACCTAATCGAGCATGAAATAATGCAGTTCATGTGTCGAACTATCGGATAGTTCGAGTTAAGCGAGTTCGAGATATCGAAGTTCGACTGTATGTTGCACTAGCATCACAAAAATCATTTGTGCCCGCTAGAAGACATTTTTACCAGGATTTCCGTCTAATATTCCCATTTGAGGAGGATTTTATTTAATATTTAGGAGCATGATGGGAAATGAAGCAATAATGTGTTGTAAATATTTTCTCAAATGTCCTTCGAAAATTAGCTTTTGTCATATAACTGCAAATATTAATGTCCTTATTTCTAGAGTCACTAAAAGGAAGGTTATTACAGTTTTAGCCATTTATTGCCATAACTCTTTGCACTCAGTAATAATGTCATCTTCAAATTTTGCTACTATTCTAAAAAGCGAATTTTTTATGCCCCCTCCATGTAATGGCTGGGGCATTATAGTTTTACCCCTTTACGTCCTTCCGATATTCTGTCATAATTTAGTGTCCGTTCAATATCTCTGCTATAGATGCACATATTGAACTTAAATTTGGTATATAAATACATAGGGCAATATACAGGTCAAGTTGAAATTTGGTACCAGCAGAATAATTTTTGACAAGAGTTATGCCCCATGGACTTAGAAAATCTCTTACAATTTGTGGTTTCCGCTTATTACCTCAGTCATGCATAGATTTTTAGCTCACCTGAGCTAGCTCAGGGTGAGCTTTTGCAATCCTTGAATGTCCGGCGTCCGGCGTCAACAATTTTAGTGTTTACACTTTAGAGGCCACAATTTTTATCCAATCTTTCTCAAACTTGCTCAGATGGTATATTGCCATAAGAGTTCGGATGAGTTCGATAATGGTTGAAATCCAACCAATAGGTCAAGAGTTATCAACCTTTGAATTGCTGAAAATGCCATATTTAACGGTGTTTACACTCTAGAGGCCACAATATTTATCCAGTCTTTCTCAAACTTGCTCAGATTGTATATTACCATAAGAGTTCGAATGAGTTCGATTGTGGTTGAAATCGGATGAATAGTTCAAGAGTTATCAACCTTTGAATTGCTGAAAATGCCATATTTAACAGTGTTTACACTCTAGAGGCTACACTATTTATCCAATCTTTCTCAAACTTGCTCAGAATGTATACATGTATTACCATAAGAGTTCGAATGAGTTCGATTATGGTTGAAATCGGACTAATAGGTCAAGAGTAATCTACCTTTGAATTGCTGAAAATGCCATATTTTGCAGTGTTTACACTCTAGAGGCCACATTATTTAACCAATCTTTCTCAAACTTTCTCAGATTGTATATTACCATAAGAGTTCAGATGAGTTCGATTATGGTTGAAATCCAAGAAATAAGTCGAGAGTTATCAACCTTTGAATTGCTGAAAATGCCATATTTAACAGTGTTTACACTCTAGAGGCCACAATATTTTTCCAATCTTTCTAAAACTTACCAAGATTGTATATTACTATAAGATTTTAGATAAGTTCGATTATGGTTGAAATCAGACCAATAAGTCAAGAGTTATCAACCTTTGAATTGCTGAAAATGCCATATTTAACAGTGTTTACACTCTAGAGGCCACATTATATTTATCCAGTCTTTTTCAAACTTGCTCAGATTGTATATTACCATATAAGAGTTTGAATAAGTGCAATTATGGTTGAAATCGAACCCAGAGGTCAAGAGTTATCTGCCCTTGAACTGCTGAAAATGCCATATCTTACAGCGTTTACACTCTTGCAACTACAATTTTCAATGGATTTTGATTATACTTGCAAACAAAGTATATAGCTATAAGTTCTCGCAATTATTGTTGAAATCTAATCATTGTGTCAATAGTTTTCTGCCATTGGTATACTTTGAAATGCTAGAAAAGGCTTCATTTCAGTATTGTTTAGGCTCTAGTTATCTGCCCTTGATGTACTCTACTATACTAGAATTATGAGGTTGTATTCCAAGATTGTTTACATGCTATACTACAAATTTGAATGGATTTAGATTAAAACGGGTGAAACAGAAAGGCAAAGCTATCAGACTTTAGTACAACAGGTGAGCGATATCAGGGCCTTCAGGCCCTCTTGTTTTAATTTAAATTTGGTATATCGATACGTCATGACAATACACAAGTCAAGTTTGAATTTGGTGCTTCCAGACGAATAATGTTTGACAGAGTTATGCCCCTTGGACTTTGGAATTTTCCAACAATTTGTGGTTTCCTCAGTCATGCATTGATATTTTGAATTGAAATTTGAAATGTAGATACACAACAGTAAAAGGGTCCTAGCTGTTTGACATCTGTATTGGTAGTAGCTTAATGCAGCATTCCTGTTGGAGCATTCTGCATTACATTTGACCTGCAGTAAGCGGCCATTTGTCATAAAAAGATGTGCATGATTCTACATTAAACAGTTGCTTTACTTTCAGCCTGCTTTAAGTTCTCATCTTAGACTGTACTGGGATGCGTTATACATTTTATGTTCAAGACTTCCTAGTTGGGGACTCACGTATTTCCTTAGTGCATGAATAAATAGAAGTGCTCAGGACTCCAGATAAGGGGAGTATTTCAAAAACTAAAATCTTTATTTCTACATTAAACCCTATGGTGTCACTACTCATTTGAATCGTCTCTTCGAGACGATTCAAATGAGTAGTAACACCATAGGATTTTGTTTTAATATAAGAGAGAAAATGTTGGATTTGTTCAGTTTATTCCCTCTTATCTGGAGCCCTGAAACTGTGCTAAAATGCATATTGATTGAGCAATGGGTAGAGTGATCACCTGTCTTCAAAACAAGAAACAGGCAATAGGGTACATGGTTAATGCAGGTTGAAATGAATGCATGAATCTTTGTACAGTGCTCCCTCTCTGTAACAACGACACCCAATAAATAGAAGACACAGATTGTGTGTGTTGTTTGGAGGGAGTAGTTTTAGGGAGGGAAAATTAAGACTTGGCTTACATTTTGCAAACAGCTTGAATCTAGATCAGACACTGCATAACGCAGTGTCAGATCTGGATTCAAGCTTTTTGTCACTCGTCATTATATTTATTCTATTAAAATGTCCACTTACAATGTATATGTAACTTCGATAATAAACAGCAGACAACAATTTTAAGCAGACGCTATTGCAGCAGTAAAAACGTTAGACATAATTGTCCTGTTTAGGGAACTATGTCATGGGTCGTTGTAAGGAGGGAGTCATTGTTGGGAGGGCCGTAGTAGGGAGGGAGCGCTGTATTTTACTGGCTTTGGGCCAAGAGATATATCTTGTCAGATGACAATTACCCTATGATCAGTTAATTCCTTGTTATTTATCTACCTTTTCTTATGTTTTATGTAAGATATGGAATATGGTATTTAATATTACCAGGCCTCTTATCAGTCCATTAAGCAAGTGGTCTGAGTATTTCGTTTGTTTAAAGATTTATTAATGACTGACGGTAGGCTTGTCCTTTTACTAGTTGGAAAATATCATCAGCTCAACTTAAAAACCTGAAATAATCTGTTTCATTGGTATCTTGCAGCTCTCAGCTTTCAAAATTCCCATATAATATGTAAAACTGTTTAAGATAAATGACTTTCCTTGTTTCTATATGTTTGATAAGGAGCCAGTCTGCAAGAAAACTCCAATAATAGCAAGGTTACCTATATAAGGTGGACACAGATTACAGGAGATTTGAGGATGTCATTATTTTAACATATGCATTTGGAAGGAGTTATGCCATATCTGGGTAATTTGAAAAGAATTTGCCATTATGAATGAAAAATTGAAATAAAGGAGTCTGTATAGATACGATAATCCCACTGTGGAATATATAACCAGACCAATATTCTTGATATCTTTTAACCCTTTCCCCAATAGAAGCGCCTTTTAGCGAATATCATTTATTCCTCCGCTGAAGAAAATAGTTCCAATTTAATCAATCATGAATATATATTATAGGCAATATTTTCTATATTCTAGCTAATGATAGCTTAAAGCAGGCTGAAAGTTAAGCAGAATGCGCCTTAAGGCGCATTCTGCTTAACCTTCAGCCTGCTTTAAGTAGTCACCAGTATCTTCAATACTAGAAATAGGCTATCAGGTAAAGGGTTAACCCTTTCCCCTACAGCATGTTTTTAGTTTTGTAGACAACAGGTTACATTTGTAAGTTGAAAGTAATTTAAAGCAGAATATTGCCTTTAAGTGCATTCTGCTTCACTTTCAGTCAGTTTTTTTGCTACCATCTGCTAGGATATGGAAAATATTTTTCATTGTACATATTCATGACTGTGTAAAAAGGAACTATTTTTTTCAGTGGAGGAATAAATTTAATGCGTTTAAAGGCGCTTCTATTGTGGGAAAGAGTTAATGCAGGACAAAGTAACGCATAAAGATATGATACACGCTTTCTGCCTTACATAAAGCTGCCATGAAAAGAATAGCAAACTTTTCCTACACACAGACAGTGAGCTTTCTTTTTAGCTCACCTGAGCTAGCTCAGGGTGAGCTTTTGCAATCCTTGAATGTCCGGCGTGTGTCGTTCGTCGTCAACAATTTTAGTGTTTACACTCTAGAGGCCACAATATTTATCCAATCTTTCTCAAACTTGCTCAGATTGTATATTACCATAAGAGTTAGGATGAGTTTGATTTTGGTTGAAATCAGACTAATAGGTCAGGAGTTATCTACCTTTGAATTGCTGAAAATGCCATATTTAACAGTGTTTACACTCTAGAGGCCACACTATTTATTCAATCTTTCTCAAACTTGCTCAGATTGTATATTACCATAAGAGTTCAGATGAGTTCGATTATGGTTGAAATCAGACTAATAGGTCAGGAGTAATATACCTTTAAATTGCTGAAAATGCCATATTTAACAGTGTTTACATTCTAGAGGCCACAAAATTTATATATAATCTTTCTTAAACTTGCCCAGATTGTATATTACCATAAGAGCTCAAATGAGTTAAATTATGGTTGAAATCGAACTAATAGATCAAGAGTTATCTACCTTTGAATTGCTGAAAATGCCAACAGTGTTTACACTCTAAGAGGCCACAATTTTAATCCAATCTATATAAAGCTTGCTTCATTTCAGTATTGTTTAGGCTCTAGTTATCAGCCCTTGATGTACTCTACTATACTAGAATTATGAGATTGTATTCCAAAATTGTTTACATGCTATACTACAAATTTGAATGGATTTAGATTAAAATGGGTGAAACAGAAAGGTAAAACTATCAGGCTTCAGTACAAGAGGTGAGCGATATCAGGGCCTTCAGGCCCTCTTGTTTACTCAGTCTGCTTTAGAAAGGTACCTGTCTTTAACACTGCACATTTAAGTCATAATGGGAAATGGTGAGAATAAAACAAAGACCAAGTTTTCTGTTGAGTGTAGGGTTACAATAAATAGAGGAGTTATGGCCCATGAAACAACCATTACTGAGAGTATCAATATTTGATTAGATTGTCCTGGTGTTTGTGATCCATCTCATTACCTTACTTAACCCAGTACTCCACAAATATTATACACCTTTTAACACCTTTGATTGTTTCCTCCACTGAACAAAATAGCCCTTTACCCAATAGACGCGCCTTTTAGCGCATTCAATTTAAAACTCCGCTGAAAAAAATAGTTCCAATTTATACAGTCATGAATATGAATCATAACGAATATTTTCTTTATTCTAGCAAGTGGTAGCTTAAAGCAGGTTGAAAGTAAAGCAGAATGCGCCTTGAGGCGCATTCTGCTTTACTTTCAATCTGCTTTAAGTGGTCATCTGTCTTCAGAACTAAAAATTGGCTATTGGGTAAAGGGTTAAGTCCACTTTATACAGTCTAGAAAAATATGTCCAATATCCTAGCAGATGGTAGAAAGCAGGCTGAAAGTAAAGCAGAATGTGCCTTAAGGCACATTCTGCTTTACTTTCAACCTGCTTTAAGTGATCACCTATCTTCAATACTAGAAACAGGCTATGGAGTAATGGGTTAAATGACATAGCAACATGTGTATGTGACCTTGCTGTTAAGCCTACACTATAAACAAACATTGTAATCTGTTTAAAAAGTTTTTGTTTCCCCAGAAACCAATATTTATTGACAGTCTTTATAATAAAACAATAAAATAGGATTTTGGAGACAAATGGTGTTTACCTTTAGAGTGTGTACATTATGGTGACTTGAGTTATAGGATAAATAGCCGACTGTAACCTAGGCAGTCAGATCAGGATCTAATGTCACCTCGGCTGTTTTATGGAAATGTACACAGGAGCTATCTGTTTATACTTTCATCATGCCAGAAGCAGTCACCTAGCTGCCTTATAGATGCCATCAGTATACTATTTGGGTATTTGCGATATGCACCAATGGCTAAATCCTTAGCAAGCCTGACCGATTTTGTACACATAACACAGACACTACCGACTAGTTTGGAGCTCATTTTCTGAATAAACACTACACTCTGACATCTCAAAACTACTCTGACGTATCAAAACGAAACTGAAAGTGACAATCTAGTTTTAGAGGCGCCATATTTAAATCGCGTTCACACAATGCGCGAATTAGTTAAACAAAAAAAGAGGATCCTGAGCTCAGTTTGAGCTTTGTGAGCTTTGTGTTGACATGTCAGTGTTACTGAATTCCAGCATGAGTGCTATTATAACGGGTTTTGACAAAAAGGTCGCGTACATTTTAAACCGAAAGTAGAAAGATGGACTGTTTCGGCACCTCCGGCATTCGCATTTTTCCAATCTTGCAAATTTGTGTCTGGATCCATTTTGGATGCTGCCTGAAAGTGTCACATTTTGCAGGAGACCATTGCTATTCTAGAAATAGGAAGTGCCGAACCTGGCCTTTCAGAAAAGTCTTCCAACGCGATGTGCGAATCATAACTTTTCATTCTACGGAAGCCAAAATGTGCCATAAACGTCAAAACGTTTTAATACGTTATGGGCGTGGAAAGGATATATATCCTTAGCAAGCCCGGCCGATTTTGTACACATAACACAGACACTACCGGACTAGTTTTGAGCTCATTTTCTGAATAAACACTACACTCTGACATCTCAAAACTACTCTGACGTGTCAACACGAAACCGAAAGTGACAATCTATTTTTAGAAGCGCTATATTTAAATCGCGTTCACGCAATACCCAAACGACTTAAAAAAAAAAATTGGATCCTGAGCTCAGTTTGAGCTTTGTGAGCTTTGTGTTGATATGTCAGTGTTACTGAATTCCAGCATGAGTGCTATTATAACGGGTTTTGACAAAAAGGTCGCATACATTTTAAACCGAAAGTAGAAAGATGGACTGTTTCGGCCCCTCTGGCATTCGCATTTTTCCAATCTTGCAAATTTGTGTCTGGATCCATTTTGGATGCTGCCTGAAAGTGTCACATTTTGCAGGAGACCATTGATATTCTAGAAATAGGCAGTGCCGAACCTGGCCTTTCAGAAAAGTCTTCCAACGCGATGTGCGAATCATAACTTTTCATTCTACGGAAGCCAAAATGTGCCATAAACGTCAGCATTTACAGGGTGAAATGGTTTTGCTTAAGAGGTTCAAACCCACAATAACCATACTTCCCTCTTAGTATATATCTCTACCACAGTACTGTAAAAATCTTAAAATTTAGGACAGCCTGTGTAACTGTTGTAACTATTACAAAGTTTTAAAAAATATGATTTTATCACACAGTTATTTGTCCAAAATGTTCAGACTGAATGGCAAACAGTTTAGACCCAGTTCAGATTGCTCCCTCAGGGTCAGTCTGGTCAGGGTTTACACTGTCTGAGTTTCTGCTTAGGCATGTCTGTTCCAATACTTAGGATCACTGGGCTCCAGATAAGAGGGGGTAAATTGAACAAACCCAATACTTTCTCACTTATTTCAGCATCAAATCCTATGGTGTTACTGCTCATTAGAATCGTCTCTTCGAGACGATTCTAATGAGTAGTGACACCATAGGGTTTATTGCAGAAAGAAAAAACTTAGTTTTTGAAATACTCCCCTTATCCGGAGCCCTGAGTGTATATTGAATTCAATGATGGCATGTTCATCCACATAGGAAGTTTTATTTGCAATTTTATGTCATTTTAGGGGTTTTACCAAGGTATAAATTGTCGTTATGCCTGGCATGTTTAGAACCAATGAAGATAAATAAACATTTCCAAACAATAAACATTTGCAAACAATTCAGATTGTGTTTAGAAGTTTTATGCATGTGACACACAAACTTGACTACATCTGCTTCACACCAGGATTTGGTAGCCTGGAAGTGTTGCTTTACATCTATAACTTAACCCTTTACCCCATAGCCTGTTTCTAGTTTTGAAGACAGGTGACCACTTAAAGCAGGTTGAAAATAAAGCACAGTCTGGTTCATTTTCAGCCTGCTCAAATTAAGCTACCATCTGTTAGAAACAAAGTATTTCTTATGATACAATCATGTCCAAAAACTGTATAAATTGAAAATATTTCCTTAAGTGGAGGAATAACTTAAATGCTTGTTTATGGAGTAATTTGGTTTAATGACTTTAATACCTCTCTAATCTGAAAACCTCTTTAAACTGAACAGTTTTCTTGTTCCTGAAGGGTTCAGTGTTAATAGTCACTACTGTACATGTCTTTCTACAACCCATTACCCCATAAATACGCCTTTTTACGCCTGTAGATTAGTCATTCTCTGAAGAAAATAGTTCCAATATATACAGTCATGAATATGTATCATTAGGAATATTTTCTATATTGTAGCAGATGATAGCTTAAAGCAGGCTGAAAGTAAAGCAGAATGCGCCTTAAGGCACATTCTGCTTTGCTTTCAACCTTCTTTAACCCATTACCCCATAGCCTGTTTCAAGTTTTGAAGATAAGTGAAAACTTAAAGCAGGTTGAAAGTAAAGCAGAATGTGCCTTAAAGCACATTATGGTTTAATTTCAGCCTGCTTTAAGTGATCATTTGCTAGATATGGGAAATATTCCTTCTGATAAATATTGATAACTGTATATGGTGAAACTATTTTCGTCAGTGGAGAATTATATCAAAGGCATAAAAAGGCATATTTATGGGGTAATGGGTTAAGTAGACACATATATTCAATACTAGAAACAGGTTGTGGGGTAATGGGTTAAGTAGACACATATATTCAATACTAGAAACAGGTTGTGGGGTAATGGGTTAAGTAGACACATATATTCAATACTAGAAACAGGTTGTGGGGTAATGGGTTAAGTAGACACATATATTCAATACTAGAAACCGGTCGTGGGGTAATGGGTTAAGTAGACACATATATTCAATACTAGAAACCGGTCGTGGGGTAATGGGTTAAGTAGACACATATATTCAATACTAGAAACAGGTTGTGGGGTAATGGGTTAAGTAGACACATATATTCAATACTAGAAACCGGTCGTGGGGTAATGGGTTAAGTAGACACATATATTCAATACTAGAAACCGGTCGTGGGGTAATGGGTTAAGTAGACACATATATTCAATACTAGAAACAGGTTGTGGGGTAATGGGTTAACATGCTCATACCCCACTGGCAGACCTCATCCATGGCTACTTAGGAATGCAGATAGGATGCAAATTGCCCATTCACGCCCCTGCTTCTAGTATTTTACTTGTTTGATTTCACCAAGGTGTCGGAGTGAAACCAGACTAATTTACTGGTATTTGATTCTGTTGCATAATAAAGGTTGAAGACATTTATTTCGTTCTGACGGGGAAATCTTTGACATAAAATATTTTATTTGAGAAAAAAGTTTTTTTTATGAATAATGGTCTTAAAATTTGAATACAAAAAATCACACACACAGTGACGCAAAGCATTTTCCCCTGAGATATCAGGTGTAAAATAAAATAACTTGCTTTGTGACAAAGTAGACTGAAACCCTTCACTTCATAGCTGGCTCTTAGCTTCAATACTTCATATCTGGCTCTATCCGCTTGTGTTAACCCTTCACTTCATAGCTGGCTCTATCTTCAATACTTCATAGCTGGCTCTATCTTCAATACTTCATAGCTGGCTCTATCTTCAATACTTCATAGCTGGCTCTATCTTCAATACTTCAACCCTTCACTTCATAGCTGGCTCTATCTTCAATACTTCATATCTGGCTCTATCCGCTTGTGTTAACCCTTCACTTCATAGCTGGCTCTATCTTCAATACTTCATATCTGGCTCTATCCGCTTGTGTTAACCCTTCACTTCATAGCTGGCTCTATCTTCAATACTTCATATCTGGCTCTATCCGCTTGTGTTAACCCTTCACGTCATAGCTGGCTCTATCTTCAATACTTCATATCTGGCTCTATCCGCTTGTGTTAACCCTTCACTTCATAGCTGGCTCTGTCTTCAATACTTCATATCTGGCTCTATCTGCTTGTGTTAACCCTTCACTTCATAGCTGGCTCTATCTTCAATACTTCATATCTGGCTCTATCCACTTGTGTTAACCCTTCACTTCATAGCTGGCTCTATCTTCAATACTTCATATCTGGCTCTATCCACTTGTGTTAACCCTTGATTCATAGCTGGCTCTATCAACTTGTGTTAACCCTTCACTTCATAGCTGGCCCTATCTTCAATACTTCATATCTGGCTCTATCCGCTTGTGTTAACCCTTCACTTCATAGCTGGCTCTATCTTCAACACTTCATAGCTGGCTCTATCCGCTTGTGTTAACCCTTCACTTCATAGCTGGCTCTATCTTCAATACTTCATATCTGGCTCTATCCGCTTGTGTTAACCCTTCACTTCATAGCTGGCTCTATCTTCAATACTTCATATCTGGCTCTATCCACTTGTGTAAACCCTTCACTTCATAGCTGGCTCTATCCGCTTGTGTAAACCCTTCACTTCATAGCTGGCTCTATCTTCAATACTTCATATCTGGCTCTATCCACTTGTGTTAACCCTTAACTTCATAGCTGGCTCTATCTTCAATACTTCATATCTGGCTCTATCTGCTTGTGTTAACCCTTCACTTCATAGCTGGCTCTATCTTCAATACTTCATATCTGGCTCTATCCACTTGTGTTAACCCTTCACTTCATAGCTGGCCCTATCTTCAATACTTCATATCTGGCTCTATCTGCTTGTGTTAACCCTTCACTTCATAGCTGGCTCTATCTTCAATACTTCATATCTGGCTCTATCCGCTTGTGTTAACCCTTCACTTCATAGCTGGCTCTATCTTCAATACTTCATATCTGGCTCTATCCGCTTGTGTTAACCCTTCACTTCATAGCTGGCTCTATCTTCAATACTTCATGCTGACTCTATCCGCTTGTGTTAACCCTTCACTTCATAGCTGACTCTATCTTCAAAACTTCATAGCTGGCTCTATCCGCTTGTGTTAACCCTTCACTTCATAGCTGGCTCTATCTTCAATACTTCATGCTGGCTCTATCCGCTTGTGTTAACCCTACACTTCATAGCTGGCTATATCTTCAATACTTCATATCTGGCTCTATCCGCTTGTGTTAACCCTTCACTTCATAGCTGGCTCTATCTTCAATACTTCATAGCTGGCTCTATCTGCTTGTGTTAACCCTTCAATTTGTAGCTGGCTCAATCTTCAATACTTCATGCTGGCTATATCCACATGTGTTAACCCTATATTTCATAGCTGGCTCTATCCACTTGTGTTAACCTTTTACTTCATAGCTGGCTCTATCCACTTGTGTTAACCTTTTACTTCATAGCTGGCTCCATCCACTTGTGTTAACCTTTTACTTCATAGCTGGCTCCATCCACTTGTGTTAAACTTTTACTTCATAGCTGGCTCTATCCACTTGTGTTAACCTTATACTTCATAGCTGGTTCTATCAAATTGTGTGAACCTTTTACTTCATAGCTGGCTCCATCCACTTGTGTCAACCCTTCACTTCATAGCTGGCTCTATCCAATAGTGTTAACCTTTTACTTCATAGCTGGTTCTATCAAATTGTGTTTGCCTTTTACTTCATAGCTGGCTCTATCCAATTGTGTTAATCTTTTACTTCATAGCTGGTTCTATCAAATTATGTTAATCTCCTTACTTTCAGCTTGCTTTTAGGGATATTTCTGCTGGTTTTTTTTCATTCTATTTTAAGCAGCCACTTTTCTTAAATAGCGAAAATTAGCGATGGAAGAAATATTTTACATAGATTTGACTGTATATAATGTATCTATATGCTCTGATAGAAGTGTAAATAATTCTGGTATGATTTATGACATACATGTACTTTGATACTTAACTCTTTGCATGCTAGCGGGGGATATATCTGTCACTGTGATTACCTTTGCAAACAGTTTGGATCCTGATGAGACGCAGTGTAACGCGGCGTCTCATCAGGATCCAAACTGTTTGACACTCTGATCCTGTATTGAAAAGGAATTAAGAAAATTCTGTTTTAGAACAATAGCAGACAACAATTGTTGCAGACGAAAAAAATTACCCAGCATGCAAAGAGTTAAAATCACATTACCATCCAGTGACAAATATAGAATGTTCCACAGGAAGACAATATATACCAACAGGGCTCCAGATAAGAGGGAGTAAACTGAACAAATCCAACATTTTCTCACTCAATTTAACACCAAATCCTATGGTGTTACTTCTCATCAGAATTGTCAATTTATACATTTATGAATATTTATCATAGAAATAATTTCTATATTCTTGCAGATGGTAGCTTAAAGCAGGCTGATAGTAAAGCAGAATGCACCTTAAGGTGCATTCTGCTTTACTTTCAGCCTGCTTTAAGTGGTCTCCTGTCTTCAAAACTTGACACCAGCTATGGAGTAAAGAGTTAAAAGTGTTTGTTACTTGAATCAAAATAAATTTCCATCATTGATAAAGCCTTTCATGTACATGTACTACATTAAATCAGGGCTCCATATAAGAGGGAGTAAACTGAACAAATCTAACTTTTTCTCACTCATTTCAGCACCAAATCCTATGGTGTTACCACTCATTTGAATCGTCTCGAAGAGGCGATTCTAATGAGTAGTAACACTATAGCATTTAATGCAGAAATAAAGATTTAGTTTTTGAAATACTTTCCCTATCTGGAGGCTCTGCATTTGTCTTGTATTGTAAGGGCTTGGATTTAAATTTAGTTTAATGTGAGAGAACACCAATATCGCCACTGTATCATGATATTTCTCAGCGATGTAACCCAATTTGAAACTGGAAAGTTGACACTTTCAGTAGAACACTATAAATATACATTATTCTATTTTGACAGTTGTTCTAGACTTATCAAGACCTATGGGCTTATACTGTGTCTCATTATAGATGGTTTCTCTGAAAGCTTTCTTTTTTATCGACTTTATCCTGTAAACCATTTGCCGTGCTGAATTTTCAAATGGTCTCATCTCAGAGCTCCAGATAAGGGGAGTATTTCAAAAACTAAAATCTTTGCTTCTGCATTGAACCCTATGGTGTCACTACTCATTAGAATTGTCTCTTCGAGACAATTCTAATGAGTAGTAACACCATAGGATTTGGTGCAAAAATGAGTGAGAAAATATTGGATTTGTTCAGTATACTCCCTCTTATCTGGAGCCCTGTCATCTGTTTTCTGATAAATGATCAGGTGGCATTGATTCTTGAGAGTTCTTCCCCTAAAATATTTAAACACAAACAGTGCTGACCCGATCAAAGGGCTGTTTAAGTTAAGGATCCCTCCGCTCTGGGGCTATACTCTTTACAAAGGCTGTATATATATTGTGTTCCAGCACAATAAGGGTTCAAACTTAACGCTTTGCATGCTGGGTAATTTTTTGTCTGCAACAATTATAGTCTGCTACAGTTCTAGAAATAGATTTTTCCATATTTCTTTTCAAAACAGAGTCAGAGTGTCAAACAGTTAGGCTTCTGATGAGACGCTGTGTGTTGCAACGTCTCATCAAGATCCAAACTGTTTGCATATAGATCAATAATCACGATTCCGCCACTGTTATGCAAAGACAGGGCTCCAGATAAGGAGAGTATTTCAAAAATTAAAATCTTTATTGCTGCAGTAAACCCTATGGTGTCACTACTTATTAGAATCGTCTCGAAGAGACGATTTAACGAGTAGTAACACCATAGGATTTGGTGATGAAATAAGTGAGAAAATGTTGTATTTGTTGAGTTTACTCCCTCTTATCTGGAGCCCTGAAAGAGTTCACTATCAATGACATACACCAACGTTTGGCATCCAATCTGGATTGTTTGGCATCCAATCTGGATTCAAACTGTTTGCCACTTATATTGATGTTTTGCATCTAATCTAGATTGCCTGCCACCAATATGGTGTTTCAAACATGAAAGACCAGGAACTCTTTGAGCTGGGTCAACATTGTTTGCAAAAGAAATTAATTGTTGGTTCTCACACTGTAAAGATTATTAAACTCCATGGAATGGAATGAAAAATGGTTTAATCACGGGACAATGAACTGGAAATTATTGATTTCATAAAAAAGTGACTTTAAGGTATGAGTAATGTGGTTACTGTTCTTGAGAAAATGCTCAAGTTCCTGGTGCCTTCCAGCGAGGATTTTAACCTTTTCCTGCTATGAAAGTATATTGAGGCTTTTTGAAAACAGTGTAGACCCAGAACAGACAGTTCATGTGTCTGATGTTACAGCCAAGGTTTAACATTTTTTCTGCTATGAGTGTACATTGACAGTGTAGACCCAGAACAGACAGTTCATGTATCTGATGATACAGCCAAGGTTTAACATTTGTTCTGCTGAAGGAGCTGTCTGATGAGGGTCTGCAATGTTTTCTTATAGGATCTGTCTGTATTGTTATTCTTGGGGAATATTTTCCTTATTTTGTTAGCCAATGTTATGATAGATGTTCATTGTTAATGCAGTTTTATTCCTGGATATTCCGTAGTAGGGTTAACCAGGGGTCCAGATCAGAGGGAGTAAATTGAACAAATCCACAATTTTCTTGCTCATTTTAGCACCAAATCATATGGTGTTACTACTCATTAGAATAGTCTCTAAGACGATTCTAATGAGTAGTGACAACATAGGGTTTAATGCAGAAATAAAGATTTTAATTTTTGAAATACTCCCCTTATCTGGAGCTCTGGGTTAACCTTTATCTATCCAGTAGTTTCAACAGGGCTCTAGATAAGGGAATTATTTTAAAAAACTAAAATCTTTATTTCTGTATTAAACACTATGGTGTTACTACTCAATAGAATCGTCTCTTTGAGACGATTCTATTGAGTAGCTACACCATAGGATTTGGTGCTGAAATGAGTGAGAAAAATGTTGGATTCTTTCAGTAAATGTTGGAAGTGTTCAGTTTACCCACTCTCATCTGAAGATCCCTGCAACCCTACAAACGTGGTATCAGGGCTCCAGATAAGAGGGAGTAAACTACCAAATCCAATATTTTCTCACTCATTTTTGCACCAAATCCTATGGTGTTACTACTCATCAGAATCGTCTCGAAGAGAGGATTCTAATGAGTAGTGACACCATAGGGTTTAATGCAGAAGTAAAGATTTTAGTTTTTGAAATACTCCCCTTATCTGGAGCTCTGAAATGTTGGAAGTGTTCAGTAAATGTTGGATTCGTTCGGTAAATGTTGGAAGTGTTCAGTTTATCAACTCTCATCTGAAGATCCCTGCAACCCTACAAACGTGGTATCACTTCTAAGAATAACTAAATAAGCAAATCACATATGGATTATTTTGCTCAAGGCTTTGTTCTGAATTCTCTCCTTGATTTTGCATGACAAACCGATCCAATACGTGGGACAAAATTGAACATAATGAGTGATTTTAGTTCTTGGCATGCTAATTGTCTCCTGGCAAAGCCGCAAGTATCAATTTTGTCTTAAATGGTGCATTAATTCATTTCCATCTTTCCCTTGCAGTATTTTATTATTCTACTAAAGATTCTACATGCTGCACATTCAAATCTTTACACGAAAGTCTGTAACAGGCAGATCGAGGTAGACATTTATCTCTCCCCCTTCCCCGGAAATTTCAAAAGGACAAATCCAGTTCCCAAATTAATCTAGTTCATTTTTGACTATTTAGTGTTGTTTTTGTCAATTTATTGTAATCTGACAAACAGTGCAGACCCTGATCAGAGTACACTTTCAGGAGCTGGGTCTTCACTATTTCACAGGTACATTGTTTGTAAATTTCTCAAGAAATGGATATAACTGATTTGCTCAAAATATTCTCTGCATTAATTTTAAAATTCTACTTTTTTTTTTGTTATGTTTGCAGATACATACGGTAATTGAAGATACAAATAGGCTTGATACTGATCACATGCTGAGTTGGCCAGTTTAGGATTTGGATCCAGACTGTTTACAAAGGTAAGAAAGAACAGAACTCCAATACAGAGTGTTGAGTAATCGCAGCATCTCCCATGGCAAAAAAAGAAATTGTCCAGCAAACTCCTCTTTCACATTTAATTTTAGACCTTTGATTATTGCATGAATGTTTACCTAATAAATTATTGGACTTGTAAAAAGGCATATATATATGGGATAATGGGTTAGAGTATGACAGACAGTGAAGACCCTCAGCAGCCCTCTGATCTCGGCCTACACTGTTTGCAAAGGGCGTTTATTTCTGGTTCTTGGACACTATTAACCCTTTCAACACTAAAATTAAGTATATCTTGTTTGTTGTTAGGTTCCCTTGTGGATCCTTTTTGTTACCAAGACATAAACTAGTCTCCTTGGAATTCTGGGTAGTTTAATGAATACTGGTCTAAATTTAGCAAACAGTGTAGACCCTGATCAGAGGGCTCCTATAGGAGCCCTCTGGTCTGGGTCTATACTGTTTGTAAATGTAATGAGTATTTTTTAAATGTCCAGGGGCCCGTGTTACTAAACTACTTACGCAAAATTTTTGCGTAAGTCTAAATTGTTTTACTCTTATTGTTCAATCATAAACGTTTGCAAACAGCAAATAGCCAGATCAGAGGACGGGCTAAAAGTGCGTCCTCTGATCTGGCTATTTGCTGTTTGTAGCAAGTGATAATAAAAAATATAAATTAAAATTTAAAATTTTGACTTACGCAAAATTTTTGCGTAAGTAGTTTAGTAAAACGGGCCGGGCCCCTGGTGTTGAAAGAGTTAACCTTTTATTTTTCGACTCTATGCATTGCAGTAATTCAAAGCTTTTAACAAATTTGATAAACAAAACAATTAATAACCCAGACTTTGTGTTCCACTACATAATTCTGGTCCAGATAATTAATCAATACCTTCAAGCTTGTTAAATCTTCAAGTTATATCAAATTCATGGATTTCAAAGGGATGCAGCTTTCAAATATCTGTAAGCAAAGTCATTAATAATATGATTATAATGAAAGGCAAAATAACACTGACAACTAAATGCATGTGTATGCTCTTATTTTGATTTTTTTTTTAAACCAAAATGTATCTCAACGTTTTCAATAAATGTAATGCATGCGAATAATTTTTGTCTGCAACAATTTTTGCCTGCTACTGTACTAAAATAGAATATTCATAATTTCTTTTCAAAGTATAATCAGAGTGTCCAACAGTTAGGATCCTAATGAAAGGTCACGTTACGCTGCGTCTCATCTGGATCCAGACTGTTTGCAGAGATAATCACAGTATCAAAGCATGCTTTCAAAGATTTTGAACATAAATTGCAAATTTAAGTTATTTGCAAAAGACAACTCATTGAAGAGTTAAAGGAACTGCCCCTCTCCCATTAAATAAAACACTTCAATTTTGGACTAGTATGGCCCTGTCTGTTCTCTCTTAAACAATGTCATGGAGAATTTCTAATGCAAAGATCAACAAACTCCTGACAACATCAAACTGAAATACTGTCAAATTTTCTGTATGTCAAAATATAATGAAATGGAGATAATCTAAATACACTCAGGCCTTAATTCAGAAAATCCCCTTGTGAGGAGATCAGAGCCTCAAGTGCATTGGTAGAGTGGCTTTCAAAAACCGTCCAACTTATGTCAGGCCATGATTCTAAAATATTGAGAGTCATTAATACATTACTCCATGAATTTTCCTCTTTAGATCCTCTGTTTAAAAAAAAACTATGAGCTATTGTCATCACTCCGACTTTTGCATTGTCATTGTCATCGTTGGTATTGTCGTCCGAAATCTTAACATTGGCCATAACTTTAGAGTGACTACATGAGATTAACACTTTATATTTGGTATGTGTACTCACCTCAAACAGATTTTGAGCTCAGTAAAATTTGGGTCATATCCATCAAAGGTCACGGTCATTTAGAGGTCATTAAGAGGTAAATTAGGATGGGTTTCATATTGTCCATAACTTTAATACTGCCTGTGATAGAGACTTTATATTTTTCATGTGTATTCAATTCAAGAAGCTATTGAGCTCAATACAACTTGGGTCATGTCAAACAAAGGTCAAGGTTATTTTAGGAGCCCCACAGTAGACAGAGGGACAAATAATCCAGACAGACAAAGGCAATGAGAACATCCTTCTTTATCTATTAGGATAACAAAACAGATGAGCGTTGGCACCTTCATGCGGTGCTCTCATCTACACCTCCAATCAATTCTATACCAAGAAAAGGTTCTAAGTTCCCACTAGTACATGTAGTAATATTATGAAGGAAACTACCAAGTACCACATTTTTGGTATCTGATCTGGACCTACATTGTGTGCAAAATATGTGTATATACTCAATTCATTGGCAGTATAAGATTTACCATGTACGAGGGTTGTTATTTAAGTTCGTAGACTTTTTTCACAAAAGCTTTAGTTATCGTAGCTGAAAAATAAAACAAGCACCACTGCAAACGTTGTTCTTTTTCTGATTAAAACACATAAGTTCATATCAGTACATAAAGCCATGGTAAAGTTATAGCGATTCAAAGAAGGGCACCTAAGCAGATCCGGGGCACGGCCGGGCAATAAAGCGACGTCAAAATGACTAAGTGTTATTTACAACAAATTAGAGGTTCATTATTTTTCAAGGTAACTTCAAGCGAGCTGGATACATTTCTCATGGTGCTTTATCTATTTGTCATATGTGTCTATATACCCCCTTTCATTTAAGGTTGACTTAATATTCTTTGATCTGTTCACTAATTTGTTCATTTAGTCAAATTTAATGAATGTTTGCCTTGCAGTTCCAAAACCCCGCAGCCTTCGTTCTCTTTAATTGATGTTTGTCATTTTTTAAAGTGTCCATGTCATTTGAAAACAAGTGCCAGACAACAAGTTAAATTTATATTAGTTTTTGGAATCATTTTCAAAGTCTTTGTAGGTGATTTCCCTAATTGAATACACAATTGTATCAATACTCTTGTTTCGACGTCACCTGTTAACGTCATTTTCGTTAAACTTACGTGCTTACGGCGATAAATTAAAGTCTTGTAGAAACTAAATGCATCAATGTATTATTTTTAAATTTCAAAGGCATTAAGTCATAACGTCATTTTTGTGTCATACGATTTTGCACTGAATTTTAACGTCAAATGACAAACTTAGGGGAATGCTTTTAAGACGAAACAAAATATGAAAATGGCGTGCCCCCGGGAAGTGTTACATGCGTTGCTATGGATACATTTTATTACCACTTGCAAATAATTATTTATCAATTTTTGTACCACCCTGATGAAGGCCTTTGTAAGGCCGAAACGTTGGTGAATAAAGAACAGTCAACACAATACTGCTTGATCGTGTCTTCTACTCCTTTGGTGTTTTATTAAATAATTATTTTGTAAAAATCAATTGTAAAAATCAAGTATCTTCCAAACAAGAAGACGTTATATATCAATAATATACCGTTTAATACCACATAATTGATGACATAGAAAAATAAGGACAAAAGTCTACGAACTTAAATAACAACCCTCGTATTTTTCGCTTTATAGAAAGTTTTATATTCCTGTAACTTGTAATGGACAGATGTTTTGCATCAAGTCCCAAATGGCAAATCCCACAGTGTTAAAGACCAGTGTGGATTCATCGTTTTCAGCCTACTTGTGATAATTACAGATGAGGTGTTTATTTTCTTTTTGTCCAGACAGGATGTCAGATGCATGACAACTGTGCATTATGGGTAATTGATCTATTTTTAGACACAAGTCACACAACACCCTCCTATTCATCTTGCATCTAAGTAGCCACAGATTAGTTTCACAAGGAGATGGCTAATAACTCTTAACCTGTTTGAAAAAACATTTTATGCATCCTTCACCAACAGGGTAGACCCTGATCAGAGGGCTAAGGAACCCTTTTATCTAGGTCTACACTTCACAAATTAAAAGAAACTGGTGATTTTTCAAATGTGGACTGGTCCATTTGAGAAATGAATGGCCTGTCTGGTATTTTCAGTCAGTTTCGATTCAGATAAGATGTTGCATAATGTGGCGTCTGATCTATATTCAAACTTGTTGACACTTATTTTTAAGTTTTTTCAATGTAAAAATGCATAGACTTTTATTTATTCTTTGCAGACAATTTTTTTCAAAGCAGACAATGTTGCAGCAGGATAGGGGTTAGGCATTTTAACTCTTTGCATGCTGGGTAATTTGTCTCGTCTGTAACATTTGTCGTCTGCTATTGTTCTAAAAATAGAATTTTCTAAATTTCTTTTCAAAACATGGTCAGAATGTGTCAAACAGTTTGGATCCTGATGAGATGCCGCATTATGCGGCATCTCATCTGGGTCCAAACTGTTTGCAAAGGCAATCACTGTGGAGGGGATATACCTGCCGCTAGCATGCAAAGAGTTAAGGGTTTAAGAATGATCACAGGTAGCTGTAAGCACTTGAGCCCTGGCTGGGGACATCTGTAGAGGGAGATTGTGTTAGTGTAATGATATAGTCAAACCTGTATAAACCAGGGCTCCAGATATAAGAGGTAGTTATTTCAACAAATCAAACATTTTCTCACTAATTTTAGTACAAAATCATATGGTGTTACTACTCATTAGAATCGTCTCATCGAGGCGATTCTAATGAGTAGTGACACCATAGGGTTTAATTGAGAAATAAAGATTTTAGTTTTTGAAAAACTACCCTTATCTGGTGCTCTTATAAACTAACAAATCATTACAGAAACATTGATATCAAATGAGACAGATGGATGCTTAATGCTGAGCTAAAGTAATGTAGAAAGCTCTTAACCCATTACCCCATAAATACGCCTTTTTACGCCTCTAGTTTCATCATCCATTGAGTAAAATAGGTCCAATTTACACAATTATAGAAATGAACCTTTAAAGAAATATTTTCTATATTCTAGCAGAATTTTTGTTTAAAGCAGGCTGAAAGTAAAGAAGAATGCGCCATAAGGCGCATTCTGCTTTACTTTCAACCTGCTTTAAGTAGAAACTTGTTTTCAAAAATAGAAACAGGCTATGGGGTAATGGGTTAAGGAGCACATTATTTCAGTTCTTCATTAAGTAGCACATGTCTGTTTACTGTCCGTTCGTTGTTGTTTCAGTGGTTACCCAGGTTGGACTGTCATTTAATTTGATGATGAATTTAAAGTTTTTGACAGACAATCTGGCCATAATGACATACAAATTTGACAAGTAGTTGACTGGCAATAAAATTACAGTCAAAGGTATGTTAGGTGACCACACAAAGAAGATGAATTGGGGATCTCTAAGCAAGGTGTCAGCTTAAAAGGACTCACAACCATATGGTAAATTTTTGTTTTCTGAATAAAAAAGAAAGATGTGTTAATTTTATGGAGCATCAAAATTTGTTTTTATGCCCCTACAGAGCTCAGTCAGGGGCAGGTTTTTATGCCCTTACAGAACTCAGTCAGGGGCAGCTTTGCTTTTTGATTTGCTCTGTCTGTCTGTTTATCTGTCTGTCCACAACTTTAATTACATGTGGTACTAGATATCGTGTACTCAGCTAAGGAAGTTGTTGAGCTCAGTACAGCTTAGGTCATGCCAGACAAAGGTCAAGGTCATTTTGAGGTCATTGTCACATCAAGGGACATAGTGTTTCACAAATACATCTTGTTTGACAATAGAATAAGAATAAGAAAACAGTGGATTGCATTCACAAACATCTTGCTGTAACTCTTTCAACACTAAGTAACTCTTGTGGGTTATTAGGTTCCCTTGTGGATCTTTATTTACTAAAATGTGAACCAGTCTACTTGGAATTATGGGTAGTTTAATAAATACTGCTCTAAATTAGAAAACAGTGCAGACCCTGATAGGAGTCCTCTGATCTGGGTCTACACTGTTTGCAAATGTAATGAGTGTATTATAAACAGGTCCATGGTGTTGAAAAAGTCAAACAAAGTTGGTCATTGGTGATTTGCACTCATTTGGCAGTAAAATACTTGGGCATAACTCAGAGTAGGAAGACATGTGGAAGTCAATATTGCCGCCATATCTATATCAGACAGTATACATTAGCTCATTGTTGCTTCGTTGTCATGGTGATGGCCATCTGAATGAGACCAAACATGGAGAAATTTCCTCAAGCTGAGGTGTTGACTGACAAATTCCAGCATACCTTAAAGCTTCCTCATGTCCTTGGACTGACTGTATAATGGCTGTTATGTGAGGTCTGAAAAACAGTAATTAATATTAGCTATTAATACAGGGAAGAAGCTTGTATAACAGGGCTGCCATTTCTCTAGAATTTTCCAAAATCTATGGATTTTTAATGCTAGCAGATGGTTGCTTAAAGCAACAGACATATTTATTTTAGCATTGACCCATTTAATGGAAAAGAATGATGTCTTCCTCAGTGTACCCTAAGGTAAAGTGTGTTGAAACTTGTCCATTGTATCCTAAAAGGCATATTAAAACTACCAATTGACACCTGTGCTACACAACGAACTCTAGCTCCGTTACTCATTGACAACAAATCACCTTTAAAATAATCTTTATCATGAGATAAAGCATCAAATATCCATACACTCACATTGTGTCACAGTGTGTCTATTTTATTGGCGGACAAACAGCCCGTCAGATTGCTGCTTCATTGTCAGCGTAGAATTTAATTTAACTTCAGCTTAAACTATTACCATAATAACAAAATCTCTGTCAATTGAAATTGCTAGGCAACTTTTGAAGTGGTTAAGCTACCTGTGATATGCCTCTTACCTCTCCAACGTCTAAACTCAATGGCTGATTGTGTCAGAGTGTTTTGATAACTGTTTGGATTCTGATGTCAGATACCAATGTTTTGCCCTTATGTGCATATCAGATACCCACTGGTGCAAAATCGTAATTTAATTTAATTCTGTGCTAGTGTCTTATTGGAATTTATTGCATGCATATCTCATTATGGCACTTAGACAAATCTAACCTTATATAATATACTGAAAACCAGTGTGGAAATCTATGCAAACTGTTTGGATTAAGATCAGATGACATTAGTAACTTGGTGTGTTTTCTGGATCCCAATTAATTGAGACTTTGTGATCATATATTTTTTGTCTGCAAAATATGGAGAAAACAAAATAAATAATAGGATGTAAGTCTCAACACTTACAACAGACAATATTTATTGAGAATCAATATAACCAATTACCCCTTAGCCTGTTTCTAGTGTTGAAGACAGGTGATTATTTAAAGCAGTGAAAGTGAAGCAGAATGTGCCTTAAGATGGGGATTATTCTTTACCCTTCCAATGCTGAATTTTCACTGAAATGCATAATTTATTAATTATTCAGCATCTGATCAGAATCCGAACTTTTGACTCATGTATCAATATTTCTGTAGTTAAAATGCTTGAACTCTAACCTTACTTATATTGTTTTAAGATTACTAAGTCTTCAGGCACATGGACAGATGGGGATTACAAATTCCAGTTCATTCAGGTCAAGGTCATACTTTGCTCTCACTGGAATTCTTATTTTGAAAATATAACTGTTTATACATGTAGCTATCAGTATCAGAGTTATAACAAATCACTTGAACATTTAACACATACATATAGCTATCAGTATCAGAGTTATAACAAATCACTTGAACAATTAACACATTACTCCATAAATACCTTTTATGCCCTTAATATATTTCTGCTTGGATGAAATCCATTTTAATAAAGGCATGAATATGTACTTTAAGGAATATTTTCTATATCCTAGCAGATAGTAACATAAAGCAGGCTGAAAGTAAAGCAGAATGTGCCCAAAGGCACATTCTTCTTTTCTTTCAACTTGCTTTAACCCTTTGAACCCTAGTCCCACATATAGGCGTCCTTTTCAAACAGTATACATAATACATGTGAAAAGTGCACTTGTCCTATGCAAACAGTGAATACCCAGATCAGAGGGCTCCTTACGGAGCCCTCTGATCAGGGTCTTCACTGTTTGTCATAATGCAAAACATTGACATAAACAGCCCTTAAAAGTCAGAAATGGACTAGACTAAAATGGAAACTGGGATTGTCCATTTGAAGTTTTAGGGAGGAAAGAGTTAATCAGTCACCTGTCTTCAAAACTTGAAACAGGCTATTGGATGAAGGGTTAAACGTTCTATAGGCTCATTCTGTAATGATTTTGCCAGCCTGCAGACTGTGAACAAAATACATGTAAACTCAATCATCAGCAATTGATTAATTGATTTGTTTATCAGATTGGTTGAAAGTTTCAATGTTTCCAACTTGTAAATTCCTTCACTGTATGCACAAACAGAGCTACTTGAGGGTAAATCAATCTACGGTAAAACCTCTCTATTAAGACCACTAAATTGTGTTTATTATTCGGCATTTATGACAGATGACTGCTTAAAGCAAGGTAACATGAAAACAGAAAGCTCCTTTAGGACCTTTCTGTTTTACTGTCATCTTGCTTTAAGCTGTCACCTGTCTTACATACAACCAATTAGTGATGTTGTAGTGGTTGATATAGAGAGGTTTTACTCATAATATTGGGTAGATTTGTTTGTTGGTTCTTTTCTTCCAAACTTTTCACTACTGGATTTTTCAGAGATAATTTCTACCATTGTACATTAAGTAAGAAGTATTCTCTAGGAGCTGTCTGCATTATTTCTATCATGCATTAAGCAGTCACCTGTATAAGGTCGACCAATGGTCTTCTGTTGAGTGGTCCCTCATAAAAACATCTTTTAGTTGCATTTAATGTATTTGTCCTCGGAAGAAAATTGTTCATAAACATATACCAAAAGAAACTGTTTCTATGTCCTAGTAGATGGTAGCTTAAAGCAGGCTGAAAGTAAAGCAGAATAATAGGTCAATTAAAAGGAAATGCAATCGTAGGTCATGATTAATCATACAGCATCAATGGCGAATGTAAACTAGGCGTACACTTTCTTTAATGGAGCTGGGGTTTGCAAGTCAACAGAGAACATTGAAATTTAAATAAGTGTGATTTAAATGATTCCTTATTATCAAAACGCATTTTTGCCTTGGGGGACATTCTGGTTTTACAGATTAAAATTACTTTTAATTAAGTGTGTGTGTAAGACATTTGGTAGCTGCTCATTGGCATTTGGCATGCAATAGTGTAGAGAAGGTTTAGGTAATTCAGGAAATGCCTATAGCACAAGTTACATGAGACCTGTCTAACCAGGGCTCCAGATAAGGGGCTTATTTTAAAAACCAAAATCTTTATTTCTGTATTAAACCCTATGGTGTCACTACTCATTAGAATCGTCTCTTCGAGACGATTCTAATGAGTAGTAACACCATAGGATTTGGTGCTGAAATTAGTAAGAAAATGTTGGATTTGTTCAGTTGACTCCCTCTTATCTGGAGCCCTGTCTAACTTGATAAAACATGGAAATTAAACATGGCTTGCAGGATCACATTGAATGATGATTTACAATTTCTAATATTCTTACAGTGCTGGAACAGAGTAAATAAACTTACTATTTTAGTAATTATTCCATAACCCACTACCCCATTAATATGCCTATTTACGCCTTTATTTAATTCCTCTACTGAAGAAAATAGTTCAAATTTATACTGTTACAAATAAGATTCGTAAGCAATATTTTCTATATTCTAGCAGATAATAGCTTAAAGCAGGCTGAAAGTAAAGCAGAATGCGCCTCAAGGTGCATTCTGCTTTACTTTCAACCTGCTTAAAGTGGTCACCTATCTTTAAAACTAGAAACAGGCTATGGGGTAATTGGTTAATCCTTTCACTGCCAGACTCTAAATCACTATCATAATTATGAAAACAGTTTGGATCTGGATCAGATGCTGTGTAAAGCGGCTTCTGATATGGATCTAAACTGTTTGAAACCATATCAATGTTTCCTTATAAGTAAAAGCAAAAAATGCATGAAATGCAAAATTTTAAAAGTAAGAGCAGAAATCCAAAGATTTTGGGAAAAATTAGTGAAATTAAGAAAAATCTGTAGATTTTGGAAAACTCCTGTATTCTTGGTATGTGCATGTAAAATGTTTTTTAACTGTTTAACCCATTACCCCATAGCCTGTTTCTAGTTTTGAAGATATGTGACCACTTAAAGCAGGTTGAATGTAAAGCAGAATGCACCTTAAGGTGCATTCTGCTTTACTTTCAGCCTGCTTTAAGCTATTATCTGCTAGAATATAGAAAATATTTCTCATGATTTTTATTTGTGACTGTATAAATTGGAACTATTTGCTTCAGTAGAGGAATTAATTAAAGGCGTATTTATGGGGTAATGGGTTAAGGTGTACAGTCTTCAGTTATCTGAACAATGTACAATTAAAATCATCCAGGGAATAATGAAAATGCATTATAAATGTAACTTTAGAATAATTATAGTACTGATGATAAAACGCTGCTTAACTCTTCGCACGCAAGCAGCCGATTCCTGATTATCTGTGCATACAGTTTGGATCCAGATGAAACGCTGCATAATATGGTGTCTCATCAGGATCCGAACTGTTTGACACCCTGATCCTGTTTTGAAAAGAAATCATTAAAATTCTAGTTTTACAACAGTAGCAGACAACAATTTTTGCAGATGAAAAAATTACCCAAGTGGAAGAATAAATAAAATGTGCTAAAGGTGCTTTTATGGAGGAAAGGGTTAAACTTCCTAGCATGCCAAAGGTGCAGGAGTTTTCTATGAAAACTGGAATAATAGCTTTGAGCAAGTTTCAACATTTGCATTTCTTATTTAATTAAAGAAACACTTTGCCGAGGGAGATATTGATTGTGAGTTGAAATTTTGTCATTTTTTAACCAAAACAATTAATCCAATTTAAAAGAATCCCATGAAAGGACTGTTATAGAGTCAGTACTTCATAGACATATTGTAGCCTATTTATATGACAGTGTATGCCATGTGGATTCTTCCACACTTATTTATTAACCCATTACCTGATAGCCTATTTCTAGTATTCAAGATAGGTGACCACTTAAAGCAGGTTGAAAGTAAAGCAGAATGCGCTTAGGGCGCATTCTGCTTTACTTTCAGCCTGCTTTAAGCTTCCATGTGCTAGAATATTGAAAATTTTCCCTATACTATATAATCATGACTGATTAAATTGGAACTATTTTCTTCAGCGGAGGAATAAATTAAATACGCTAAAAGTCGCTTCTATGGGGGAAAGGGTTCAATGAATCCATTTAAAGCTCCCCTCCGCGGAGTGAGTGGGGCTTATGCTACCCACAACCCCAACCCTGTCAGCCTCCAGACTGGCTGTATCCCAGTGTCTCAGTAGTCCACATATGTACAGTTAGATAATAATTATGGAGCTGATTTTGGAGCTATCTGGCCATATCCTCCTCTTTAAGATGGCACCTGTCACAAATTTAGCATGCCATCGCAGAGGTTCATTGATAAGACTAGTGTCTCAGAAACTATAAGGGCTAGGTCAATGAAACATGAACAATTGATGCGCCTTAGTGCATTTCAAAACGTAGTTTGTTGACATTGATTTTGACCTTGACCTGTTGGATCAGTGTTGAGGTTTTGCATTTCAGTCTGTTCTGGACAAAACGTCTTCTGGCCTTACAATTGCACCTACTGTCACGAAGCTTCACACTCATGCTGATGCACCTCAATGAATACACCATGTTGCACCGCAATTTGGTGACCTTGACCATGACCTCTAGATTTCCAGTTATGTCTAGACCATTTTAGGCTGCTTAAAGTTGATTTTGCAATAAATTGTGAAATGACAGACAATGCAGACCCTGATCAGAGGACTCATTTAGTATAACCCTCTAAACTGGGTTAACACTGTTTGCATAACATTGACTATACTGGTCCCTAGGGCTTATTGGCTTAACTTGTTCAACATTAAAATTTTAGTAACTCCTGTGGGTTATTAAGGTCACTTGTGGATCTTTTTAATTACCAAACTATGAACCAGTCTACTTGAAATTCTGGGTAGTTTAATAAATACTGGTCTAAATTAGAAAACTGCAGATCCTGATCAGAGGACTCCTCTAAGTCTACTTATTTCAATTGTAATGAGTATATTTTAAACAGGTCCATGGCGTTGAAAGAGTTACCAAGCTATATAAACAATAATACATGTAGTTAGTAGCTTATAAGGATAATTTCAGACCCCAGTACAGTGCTCCCTTCCTGCAATGGCCCTCCCAACAACGACTCCCTCCTTACAACAACACTTGTCGCAGTTCCCTAAACAGGACAATTATGTCCAACCTATTCATGGCTGCAATATCGTCTGCTTAAAATTGTCGTCTGCTGTTTTTAGCTCACCTGAGCACAAAGTGCTCAAGGTGAGCTATTGTGATCGGTTGCCGTATGTCGGTGTCCGTGTCGTCTGTTCACAATTTGTTTCAAATAACTTCTTCTCTGAAACCAATGGCCCAATTTTAACCAAACTTGGTCAGATACATACTGTAGTTTTGAGCTTCAAAAATTGAAAAAAAAGAGGGTGGGGCAATCGGTCTTGTTGCCATGGCAACCATGCACGATATCTAAAAAAATCTTCTTCTCAAAAACAACTGGTCCGATTTCAATTTGGTTTTCACCAAAATGTTTCTCAATTAATATACTTTCAAAATTGTTCAAAGAATTTTGATCTGTCAAAAAACATGGCCGCCAGAGGGCGTGGTCATTTTCGGTATTTACGTAATATTGACAACTAAAGTCAAAACTTTAAACATCTTCTTGTCAATATCTATAAGTCCTAGGACAACCAAATTCCACTTGTAGCATCATGTTGTGAACCTTTAAGCAAGATTGTTCAAATAATGACCCCCGGGTCAAAAATGGCCCCGCCCGGGGCTTATCAGTTTTTCATAGGAAAACCTTTAAAACTCATCTTCTCTAAAACTGTATTGCCTAGACCTTTTATATTTGGCCTGTAGCTTTGTCTTATGGACCTCTACTAAGAGTTCAAATCATGACCCCAGGGTCAAAAATGGCCCAGCCCCGGGGCTTATCAGTTTTACATAGACTTATACTGGAAAACCTTTAAAAATCTTCTTCTCTGAAACCGTAAAGCCCAGACCTTTTATATTTGGCATCTAGCTTTGCCTTATGGTCCTCTACAAAGATTGTTCAAATCATGACCCCAGGGTCAAAATTGGCCCCGCCCCGGGGCTTATCAGTTTTACATAGACTTATATAGGAATAAACCTTTAAAACTCTTCTTCTCTGAAACCCTAAGACCCAGACCTTTTATATTTGGCATCTAGCTTTGCCTTATGGTCCTCTACCAAGATTGTTCAATTCATGACCCCCGGATCAAAAATGGCCCTGCCCCGGGGCTTATAAGTTTTACAAAGACTTGCGTAATAAAACCTTTAAAACTCTTCTTCTCTGAAACCGTAAGGCCCATACCTTTTATATTTGGCATCTAGCTTTGCCTTATGGTCCTCTACCAATATTGTTCAAATCATGACCCCAGGGTAAAAAATGGACCCGCCCGGGGCTTATCAGTTTTACATAGACTTCTACAGGAAAACCTAATTCCGAGTTGTTTCAGTTTCATGCAACAGTCCACATACATGCAATGATAAACTTCATTATGCATCGAGTATAACACAATAGTTCCTTAGGTGAGCGATTTAGGGCCGCATGCGGCTCTTGTTCTCAAAGTTACATAATTGACATTTTGACAAGAAAAAAAAGAATGACGAGTGACAAACAGCTTGAATTTCACGACGTCTGATCTGGATTCAAGCTGTTTGCAAATGTAAGCCAATTTCCCTTCCTATAATGACTCCCTTCAAACACCGCACTTATTCTTTGTCTTCCATTGGGTGTCGTTGTGGAGAGGGAATTCTGTATATATATCATATACAAATTAAATCCCTTAAAAAAATGTGCTTATTTTGAGAACCAAGAGGAAGAACAAATACAAGCTAGGGCGTCAATGAACAATTTGTGTTATATCAGAATTCCTGCGTTACCACAGATTATAACTGCCAGTTTGGTATGCACATGCTTAAATACATAACAACATTTCTCAACACTGTGCAGTTTTCATGATCTTCAGAAAAAAAGGTAGATAAAAGATAAAACACACTCCTTGTGAAGGAGATATTTGATAACAGTGAAATATAGATTTTTATTAAAGGGAAATATAGATTTTTGGTTTAATTGTAGACCTTTGAATACTGCAGAGAAGTTTCGATGATAATTGCAAACAGTTTGGATCCAGATCAGGCCCTGCAGAATATTTGTAAATCTGAAAGTATGTATGTAAGAAGTTTTAATAAGAATTAAAGCAGATTACATATGAAGCAGAAGAGATTTGTCAAATACAGTAAAACCTCGCTATTACGACCACTAAAACAAAGGCTGGCTAATTGAGTGTATAATAGACAGGTGACAGCTTAAAGCAAGGTGACAGTGAAACAGAAAGCTCCTATAGGAGCTTTCTGTTTCTCTGTCACCTTGCTTTAAGCGGTCACCTATCGTAAACACCCTAATAATTAAAATAATTTAGTGGTCGTAATAGAGAGGTTTTACTGTACATGTATGTAACTCGTTGCGGCGGAATTGTGAATATCTGTGCAAACAGTTTGGATCCTGTATTTAACCCTTAGCCTATTTCTAAGAATTGAAGATAGGTGACCACTTAAAGCAAAGCAGGTTGAAAGTAAAGCAGAATGTGTCTTCAGGCACATTCTGCTTTACTTTCAACCTGCTTTAAGCTACCATCTTGTAGAATATAGAAACATATTTTATATGGTACATATCCATAACTGTATAAAGTGAAACTATATTTTTCAGTGAATGAAAAAATTAAAGGCGTAAAATATTTATGGGGTAATGGGTTAACAGACTACAATAGTTGCAGACAGAAAATTAGGTTGTACCGATTGATACCTTAACTCTCTACTTCATTGAATGTTTCTAGTTTTGAGGAAACCATTGGTCATGACCACTTAACCCCGTTACCCCATAACCTGTTTCTAGTTTTGAAAAACAGGTGACCACTTAAAGCAGGTTGAAAGTAAAGCAGAATGTGCCTTAAGCACATTCTGCATTACTTTCAGCCGGCTTTAAGCTAAAATCTGCTAGGCTATATAAAATATTTGTAATGGTTATTGTTCATGAGGGTATAAACTGGAACTATTTTCTTCAGCGGAGGAATAAATTAAATACGCTAAAAGTCGCTTCTATTGGGGAAAGGGTTAACCCCATTACCCCATAACCTGTTTCAAGTTTTGAAGACAGGTGACTGCTTAAAGCAGGTTGACAGTTAAGCAAAATGTGCAATAAGGCGCATTCTGCTTTATTTTCAGCCTGCTTTAAGCTACAATCTACTAGGATTTATAAAATATTTCTTTTGGACGTTAAGGTACATGTTCATGACTTCAAATTTGGAACTATTTTCTTCAGTGAAGGTATAAATTTAAATTTGCTAAAAGGTGCTTCAATGGGGTAGATTGTTAAAAGCAGGTTGAAAGTAAAGCCTATTTTAAGAGTATGGAAAATATTTCTTATGATATTCATGGCTGTATAAATTTGATTTATTTTCAAATAAGACATTGAAAGTGTAAAAGGGTGTATCTATTGAGTAATGGGTTAAGAGAAGTTGTACTGTAATTAATAGTTTGACCAGATACGTGTGATAATCCTGTGATACCTGTGATAATCCCTTTCTGAGTGGGTGGTAGCGAGTGGCTGGAATGTTGCCCTAGTCACAGTATCTGGGAGTTTGGACATATACAATGGAATGTTGACAAACTGTGCCCCAGCTTGAACCTTACAGAGGTGATACCAGAGTGCAAGGGGGCTGGCTCCCAATATAAACATGATGAAAGGTTGGCTGCTGATGGTATGTCACTGACGGTGATTTACTTGACAGTTGAACTTTCCCATAAAAAGGGGTTTAGAGTTGGGTAAATTTCATTGCAGAGGTTTGTCATACTCTCCAAACCTTCTTTAACCCTTTCCCACATAGCATATCTCTAGTATTGAATATAGGTGTCCACTTAAAGCAGGTTGAAAGTAAAGCAGAATGCGCTTTAAGCGCATTCTGCTTTACTTTCAGCCTGCTTTAAGCTATCATCTGCTAGACTTTAGAAAATATTTTGTATTATACATATTTATGAATGTATAAATTGGAACTATTTTCTTCAGGGCAAGAATAAACTGAATGCGCTAAAAGGCGCTTCTATGGGGGAAAGGGTTAAGCTGGACTTTTCGAAAAGTCGAGCTATTGTCGTCTGGGTCTGTGTCTTTGTTTGTAATACAAGAAGTGAAATACATGCATGACTCGATCAGTATATAGTTGAAACTTACCAAGACAGGTTACTGCTTCACGCATGACAAAAAGTGATGCAGAAATCTTCCATAAGGGAACTTTCCGTATTACTTTTGTGAAACAGTAATTAGCTAGCACCTGTTCTGAACACTGCACACATATTTCCTATATCCAAACCAAAGGGAGCAAAAGGCAGGCTGAAAGTAAAGAAGAATGTGCCTTAAGGTGCATTCTGCTTTACTTTCAACCTGCTTTAAGTGGTCACCTATCTTCAAAACTAGAAAGAGACTATTGAATAAAGGGTTAAAGCATGTATATTTCTATAGCAGCATTATACATAGTAGAACATGACAATGAATAAACTGTACAAATTCTCTTTTATTTCTCTTTATGTAACTTTGTTGTAACTTCTCGAAAGAATTGGACCTTGGTATTTTGTACACTGATGGTATAATAATATCCATTATCCAATAAAATACATACTTATTACCCAATAGATCATTCAATTTATTCCTCTAGCTAAAGGAAATTATTATAAGGTTCACTTTACACGATCATGAATATGTGGCATAAAAATTAGTTTCTGTATTCTAGCAGATGGACTAGCCTAGCAGATGGTATCTTAAAGCAGACCCAGGTTTAAACATAAAGCTTTTTAAAGAGCATTCTGCTTTACTTTCAGTCTACTTTAACAAAGGTCAAGATATGGGAGTATTTCGAATACTAAAATCTTTATTTCTACATTAAACTCTATGGTGTCACTACTCAATAGAATCATCTCTTCGAGACAATTCTAATGAGTAGTCACACCATAGGATTTGGTAATGAAATAAACTGGAAAATTTGGATTTGTTCAGTTTATTTGGTGTCCTGGGTGTTGCTGTGGATGAGGAAGAGGGTTATAAGTTTAACTCTTTCAACACTAAATTAGGGTTAACCCTTCCCCCCACAGACACGCCTTTAAGCACATTTAATTTGTGCCATCAATGAAGAAAATTGTTCCAATTTGTACAATTTTGAAAATGTACTGCAAGAAATATTTTTTTTAAATCTTAGCAGATGATAGCTCAAAGCAGGGTGAAAGTAAAGCAGAATGCACCCTAAGGTGCATTCTGCTTTACTTTCAACCTGCTTTAAGCGGTCACCTGTCTTCAAAATTAAAACATGTTATGGGGATTTTAAAGGGTTTAAGCAGTCCTAAATCCTTCAAATAAATTGTAAATGAACTGGTCAAATAAGGCAGTTGATCTTGACACAGGTGTTCTGAGAGTCTAATAATGGACGTCTATCAAAATATATAGCCCCAATCATTGTGAAATTAGCCACAACAAATCAAAGTGAACAAGTCAATTATAGCTTTGACCTCCATCTCTCAATTACTGCGGCCAGATAAGCCAGTCAGCTGAAGGGTCATCGATTGCCCAACTGTTTTGTCATTTCACAGGTTAGACTGAAGGTGAGGTATAAATCTGAGACACAGTCAGTGAGGTATAAATCAAGGACACAGTCCAGTCACTCTACCACAGCCTCTTTCACGGTGACACTGAACTCCTCTTTGTGCACTGTAACAGCAAAATCATGATTAACTTTCAAACACGTTTCTCTGCTCTGGATCAGGCATGAGCATTTTCGTTTTGTTTTATATCAATTGGTTCAAATGACATCTCCTATACCACTTAACAGATTTCAACTAAACTTTACAGAAAAGCTCTTTCAAATTTGTTCATTAAAGCTCTTTCAAATTTGTTCATTATCTCCATTTTGTCAACTATTCACAGGTGAGGGAAATATGGCCCATGGGCCTCTTGTTTATGTAAGGGGTTCCTGGTGGAAATTTTCATTTCGTTTTGTTTTATATCGAAATGCCTATCAGCAAACATGCAGTGTCGACTCTGATCAGATGCTGCATAACACTATTTGCCTATGTCCCTTTTATAGCACGCTTAAGGCTCAAATGGGTTAAGATGATTTCCTTGATAGGTTGCACTGAGATTTCAGTTTTTCCGTGCAGATCTAATGGTGTTATATTGAGAACTCGTTTGGCTGATTGTACAATGTTTATGGCAACACGTCTGGTCATGTAAAATCTTCATCTACTTTGATTTCAAAACTTGTCCCTATTAGCACAATGGAAAGTCAAGGGCCATTAAAGGGTCACCAGTTTGGGACCATTTCAGTGGAATGTTTGTTAAAGTGTTAAGATTATTGGCTCATAAAATATCATGGCTCTCGATAAGGGGAGTATTTCAAAAACTAAAAGTTTTGTTTCTGGATTAAACCCTATGGTGTTACTACTCATTAGAATCATCTCTTCGAGACAATTCTAATGAGTAGTAACACCATAGGATTTGGTGCTGAAATAAGTGAGAAAATGTTAGATTTGTTCACTTTACCCCCTCTTATCTGGAGCCCTGATAAAATATCATGGCTCTCGATAAGGGGAGTGTGTCTATACATCTCCATCCTCTCCTCTTGTAACTACTCATTACAATCATCTGGGGCCCGTTTCATAAAACTTCGTAGGACAAAAACGATCGTAAGTCAAAACTTTAAAATACATTTAATTCATGATTTCTCTTATCTAATCCTGTCTTGTGACATCTCTTTGGAATTGTCTTTTCAAGACGATTCCAAAGAGATATCACAAGACAGGATTAGATGGAGAAATAAATAATAATTGAGACTTTTATAATCTGACTTACGATAACATTTGTCGTACAAAGTTTTATTAAACTGGCCCCTGTACTTTTATGCCCCCCTCCCCTGATACAGTTGTTGCCTTGGACCATTCCCAATCCTCCCATATCACCCAACTGCAATTTAACCTTGACCTTGACCTCTTTTGGACTTAAAATATTTTTTGGTTAACTAGATTTTACTGTTTCGCCTAACATCAACAGCACTGACTAGAATGCTTTGATACTTATTCAGTTTTTGCCATGGCCCATTCCCAATACACCCTTATTAGCACCCATGCATGATTTGACCTTGACCTAATTAGACTTGTGAATATATTGGCAAGGATGCCACCGGGGTCATAAGAGTTTATTAAACACAGTCTTGTTGCATTTGTTTTGCATTTTGTAGTAAATCCTATGTTTTACGGTAGCCATGTTTATTCAGAGAATGGTGAACCACAAGTCGAGGGCTTGGTGCAAAACTATTGTAACTCCCTCACAATTGTGAGGGAGTTACAATAGTTTTGCACCAAGCCATCGAAGTGTTACTGTTTATATAGAAAGTTTTCCCCAAACAGTGAAGTGTAGTCATGTGTATAATGCACAGTGAAAGTTTGTTCCCAAATGATGCATATGCAGTCATGTATGTAATATATAGAACAATTTTCTGTTTGTTTTTGCAGACTCTCTGTTTGGATGATATCAAGATAGAGCCGTGTTTGCCACTGCACAATATCCCCCAGACTATGTGGTAAGTGAGTGTTGTCTTTCATTCTGCAGTAATCAACCCATTACCCCATACAGATGCCTTTTTGATGCCACCGTTTTATTCCTCAACTGAAGAAAGTAGTTCCAATTTATACAGTTATGAAAATGTACCATAAGAAATAGTTTCTATATCTTAGTAGATGGTAGCTTAAGGCAGGCTGAATGTAAAGCAGAATGCACCTTAAGGCAGATGCTGCTTTACTTTCAACCTGCTTTATGTGGTCACCGATCTTCAAAACTAGAAGCAGGTTATGTTTTTAACCCTTTCCCCCATAGAAGCGCCTTTTAGCGAATATGATTTATTCCTCCGCTGAAGAAAATAGTTCCAATTTAATCAGTCATGAATATATATTATAGGGAATATTTTCTATATTCTAGCACTGGATAGCTTAAAGCAGGGTGAAAGTAAAGCAGAATGCGCCTTAAGGCGCATTCTGCTTTACTTTCAACCCGCTTTAAGTAGTCAACTATCTTCAATACTAGAAAAAGGATATCAGGTAAAGGGTTAAACACTATAACTATCATATTTTTCCGAGTTTTTTTGCACTATATCATCTTGCCTTTGCCCTGCAAAATATGTTGCTTATTAGATGAAATTCTGTGTTGAGTTTATGATTTGTCTGGGAGGTATTGTTGAATGTGGCAGCCAATAGAGATTTCCTCGTTCCAGGGGAAATGTGCAACTAAATTCAATGGAAATCATATTAATACCAGCCTCGGGCCTCGTCCAAAAACGAAAATTAAAATGAAGCGATATTAACATCGGAGCAAAGTGGCTTCAATGACAAACCATTGTTGTTGCTCTTGGTATACGGCAACACCTTGTGTAGAGGTTCCATTAAATAACGTGTGTCAAAATCTCACAATACAAGTGGATGCTTATAATGCAGGACAAAAGTAATGCAGAAAGCTCCTGTAGGAGCTTTCTGCATTACTTTTGTCCTGCATTAAGTGTTAAGCTTGCACAAGTACTAAAAGACTTCAAATGTTTGACTTTGCACGGTTTTGGTTGTATCGCCAAGGGACATTTTGGAAGCAGAGAATTGAAAGTGCTCTTAATTAAACTTGTTTGGTTCAATTTTGTGAGGGTGCAGCCATGCTTTTGATGCAATGAAGTTGTCTAGGGTTGTGGCGGCTGGCAGACAGTATAGAAGAAGAAACTTTATTATGCCTATACTGTAATCTGTTATGACCTCTTATAAAGTGTTTCAGGCAGGTGATTGCTCTAAGCAAGATAAAAGTAGCCTTTGCAGGTGAGATCAGGATCCAAACTATAAGGACCCTCTGATAATGTCTTTACTGTGTGTTTTAGTTTTAGTTTTATTTCTAAATGGTTTTTTTAAACAATCCAAAATGCAGGAATAGAATTAAACCATTACCCATAGCTTGTTTCTAGTTTTGAAGACAAGTGACCACTTAAAGCAGGTTGAAAGTAAAGTTGAATACACCTTTAAGCTACCATCTTCTAGGATCTATAAAATATTTCTTCTGGTACATATTCATGACTGTATAAATTGGAACTACTTCTTCAGTGAAGGAATAAACTGAATGCGCCAAAAAGCACTTCTATGGGGGAAAGGGTTAACATGATGTTAGGTTTTATCTACCTAGGCCGGGTGCATGACACGTAGTTAGAGCCTACCTGTATGCTAAAGCACTACCTGTTAGTTAATCCTGTAGTAAAAAATCAATATTTAACTCTCAGTGATTTAGCATACAGCTAGGCACTAACTACGTGTCATGCACCCGGGCCCAGGTTGCTACCTACTTAACTCCTTGAGTCCAATCAAGGTGGTAGTTCTGACAAATGCTGGTGAAGGGCACAGTAGTTGTCATCTACAACAATGGATGTCATTTCCAACATTTATAAATTTATTAAAGTAAAAAAAAATCTCCTTTCAAAATAGTGTAATAGGTTCAAACAGTTTTGATCCTGTTGAGATGCAAAATCATTCACCATTTCATCTGGGTCTAAACTGTTTGAAAAGGTAATCCTAGTTATGTTGTAAGCATGCAAAGAGTTCTGCTTGGCCTCATCTGTGTTTTTTTTGATCTGGCAGCACCCGGCCAGTATATCAACTGTTCTTTGCCTGCTAACTGAGGAAAACGTGATTACTTTTACAAACAGTTTGTGTCCAGATGAGACTCCGAGTAACTCAGTATCTGTTTGTTACTCAAAGTCTTATCAGGATACAAACTCTTTTTACACTGAGTCTCTCTGACCATATTTTTTAAATGAAATTATAGAAAGTTCGAATTTTACTAATTTTGAATTGAAGCAGATGACAATTGTTAAATTAAAATAAAAATACTTAGCTTTCAAAGTGAGAAGGATTTATTAGGATCTAAATGTAGGTATACCAGTTGTAAACTGATTCTTGTTCAAGGGGAAATCAGCAAAGATTTATCACTAGTGTTTTCTGCAAATTATGGTGAGAAGACTTGAGAAGACTTGCTAATTTGTTTCTTATGTACACAATAAATCCTATAATGAAGTGGTTTGTAAACAGATCAAAATGTAACCTGACTGTATCTATGTATATCTTTACCATCATACAATATATAATAGTTGATTAGCTATTCCAAAGAAAATGCATTTTTCAACACCATGAATTTGTTTAAAATAGACTCATTACATAATTTTGCAAACAGTGTAGACCCAGATCAGAGGGCTCCTATAGGAGTCCTGTGATCAGGGTCTACACTGTTTGCTAATTTAGAGCAGTATTTATTAAACTACCCAGACTGGTTTATGTTTTGATAATTAAAAAAGATCCACAAGAGAACATAAAAACCCACAAGAGTTACTTAGTGTTGAAAGGATTAACCATTCTCCTGCTATTAGAATGAGTTCATGAACTGGGAACTTTCATTAACTTTCATGAAAATTCATCAGCTGTCCATTAATTGTTCATCAAAGTAAAGTCTTCAACATGACGTTCATGAACTGTTCATGAACAGCAGTTCAACATCAATATGTTCATGAACTGTTCATCAAAATAAGGGTCTTCAACGTAAAGTTCATGAACTGTTCAATGAAAAGTAGTTCATGAACTGTTCATCAAAATAAGACATTCAACATGAAGTTCATGAGCTGTTCATGAACAGCAGTTCAACATCAAAATGTTCATGAACTGTTCATCGAAATAAGGTCTTCAACATGAAGTTCATGAACTGTTAATGAACAGCAGTTCAATATCAAGCTGTTCATGAACAGCAGTTCAACATCAAAATGTTCATGAACTGTACATCAAAATAAGCCATTCAACATGAAGTTCATGAACTTTTCATGAACAGCAGTTCAACATCAAAATGTTCATGAACTGTTCATCGAAATAAGGTCTTCAACATGAAGTTCATGAACTGTTAATGAACAGCAGTTCAATATCAAACTGTTCATGAACTGTTCATCAAAATAAGGCCTTCAACATGAGGTCCATGAATTTTTCATGAACAGCAGTTCAACATCAAAATGTTCATGAACTGTTCATCGAAATATGGTCTTCAACATTAAGTTCATGAACAGTTGAATGAAAAGTAGTTCATGAACTGTTCATCAAAATAAGGCCTTCAACATGAAGTTCATGAACTGTTCATGAACAGGCTACGAGGTTATAAAGCTTTTGACTTAAGTCTAAACTCGTTCCCAAGCATTTGATTGGTCAGATTTGAGCCTAGGCTCAAATCTGACCAATCAAATGCTTGGGAACACACTCAGACTCAACCAGAATGCTTTATAACCTCGGAGCCAGCAGTTCAACATCAAAAGGTTCGTGAACTGTTCATCAATATAGGGTGTTCAACATGAAGTTCATTAACTGTTCATGAAAGCAGTTCAATATCAAAATGTTCATGAACTGTTCATCAAGGGATGAGGGATTAAGGGATAGTGTATTCAGATGTCTCTTCCTCTGTATCATTCAGTGTATGGTGGCCTGTATTTGCAGTCAGTGTTTTAACCCATTCTATGCTGAGTAATATTTGGCGGCCATTTTAAAATGTCGTCTGCAGCGGGTATAACTCAAATATTTGTAAAAGATTTTAGCAGTTTCTAATAGAATATTGACTTTGCTGCAAACAGTTTTGATCTCAGTTGTGGGGCCTGATCTGAGATCAAAACTGTTTGCCTAGAGGTACACCTAAAAGTGTATCCCGCATAAAATGTTTTAAGTGCTATTGAAGCTTCGATATTTATTGACTATTATACAACGGCTGAGAGGCCACATGCAAGGCGGTTATATATCATACACTTTCAGTAAAATCTCTCTATTGTTACAAATGAAAAAAAAGAAAAAGATTTACTGATCTTATTAAAGACAGGTGACAGTTTAAAACAAGATGAATTAGGTAAAGCAGAAAGCTCTTATACTTTCATTTTGCTTTAAGCAGTCACCTGCCTTTAAGATGTGAAGTACAAATCCTTAAAAGAGAGGTTTTGCTGTATGTAGAGTTTACGTCATCCTGTAACAGTAGGCTGTAGAACTTGACTTCTGAAGTACAATAAAAGCTCTCTAATACGGCCACTAAAAGGAAGGATAATTCATAGTATAAAAGACAGGCGATAGCTTAAAGCAAGGTGGCAGTGAAACAGAAAGCTCCTAAAGGAGCTTTCTGTTTCACTGTCACCTTGCTTTAAGCAGTCACCTGCCTTAAACATCCAATAATCAACAAAAAATAGTGGCCGTTATAGAGAGGTTCTACTGTACCAATATATTTTAACCCTTTCTACCCTACAGCCTTCTGTAGAGATTACTGATTACATATGCAAACAGTATAGACCCTGATCAGAGGGCTCCTATAGGAGTCCTCTGATCAGTGTCTGCACTGTTTGTTATTTTCAATGGTTTTTGTTGACATGTCAAAAATACAACAGTAGACTGGTTCAAATTGCCTGTACTAGAAGAGTCCAAAAGGGCAATAAATACCCACAAGAGATATTTAGGGTTGAAAGGGTTAACCATTCATTCCCAACTAGAGAGAGCCAGGCCTCACCATTATAAGAAGGATTAATCAATGGCATGTTAATCAAAACTGGATGGCGATAATGATGATGATGATGATGATGGCGATTTGCTCCATAGACACACATATTTTTTAAGAAAATAGTTCCATTTTATACAGCCATGAATATGTTCTATAAAAAATACATTCTATATCCTTGCAGATTGTAACTTAAAGCAGGTTAAGAACAAGCCTTTCAACCTGCTTTAAGTTGTCATCAAAACTAGATACTGGCTATGGAGAGAAGGTTTTTTATTCGGGAATTTTCTGTTGCTATTCTACTAACTCCTATCAAACTAACACCAAATTTATATGATCGGACATTCATTTTTAGAAGGCCCTGTCTGAATACAGTCCATCCTAGATTACTAATTCAGACTTAAGTTAAACTTACCCATATTTCAAAGTCAAAATGTTGCTTAGTCACCTGTTTCTACTTTTTAAGACAGGTGACCATTTAAGGAGGTTGAAAGTAATTCTTATCAATATTTTAGAGTGAAAAAATATCTGATGATTATCAGATCTGATGGTAGTGCTTTCCTAATTTAACCCGTTCTTATTTCTAGTTTTGAAGACAGTTGAGCTTTTGCTTTATTTTCGACTTGCTTTAAGCTGTAACATCTGCAAGGATATAGAATTATTTTTTTTTTATAAAAGAGTCTACTTATTCATAACTGTATTAAGTGGAACTATTTTCTTAAGTGGAGGAATAAAATACCCTAAACCTGCATTAGTATCTTCTAACTTGAAATGCACTGCATGACATGAAAAAAATTTTTTTTGCAGTGTTTTGTTGACAACAATTTAGTGGCACACATTGTGATTTGAATTGTATACATAACCAAAAAAAAAAGAAAAACCTTTTAACATATCTTTATTGCTCAGTTATTTTGGATTAGTGTAACAAGTTTGTATAAACATTCAGTGAATGCCATCTATTACACCTAACTCAAACGAAATATTGTATTTACTGTTTAACATTAGTAGCTTGTTAAAGTAAGATTAAAGTAAAGCAGAAAGCTCCTTCAGGAGCTTTCTGCTTTACTTTCATCATGCTTTAAACTATCCCCTTTTTTAAGAGTCACTCGTTAATCTTCTGTAATGTGTTGTAATTACAGTACTGAACCTTATTAAATTAGCATTTTTTGCGATTCGCTTGCAATTCGATGGCAATTCGCTTGCAATTCGATGGCAATTCGCTTGTGAATATTTTCAGATGCAATTAACACGTTAAGTTTGCCTGAATTGTGTATCTCACCAACATTCGCAAATATGCCTTCGTTAATGTTTTTCGATTCCATTTTTGTCACAACCGCTTTGGAAAAATCGCGTGAAACGAATCAAGCACACGGTTTGCTTTTTGAAGCGCCCGATGGCGATTCGATGGCAATTCGCTTGCGATTATCAATTTAATTTAATACGGTTCAGTACTGTAAGGGAATTCACTGTGATGTATATTATGGAACAGAGGTCAGCCAAAAAAGTTTTGGACGTGTTACAGTTCTTGATGATGTCATTGACCTCATTACCTGACCAGTAATCTCTTACTATCACACGACATGCTTCACATTGGCAACTATCAAACCACGACAACCTCGACATGGTCACCCTGATCAGCTACATGGCCAGTAGTATGGCTCCAGATACATCACACACTCGCTCATTATCTTATACTATTCACAACATCTTGGTCATGCATTTTGTCAAAGCACACAAGGGAGTTAACTCATTGTTTCCTATAAGCTGTTATAATTGTGAGACGTGACAGTTAGTGTACTAGTGTTTTAACTCTTTCCTCCCTGAAACTTTAAATGGACAATTCCAGTTTCCATTTAAGTCGAGTCCATTTCTGACTTTTAAGGGTTGTTTTTGTCAATGTTTGGCATTATGACAAACAGTGAAGACCCTGATCAGAGGGCTCCTAGGAGCCCTCTGATTTGGGTCTTCACTGTTTGCATGGGACAAGTGAACTATTCAAATGTACACTATTTGCAAAGGACCCCAATATGCGGGACTAGGGTTCAAAGGGTTAAAGGTAACTGTTTCATGTTGACTTGAGATAACTTACTTACTTTCATCTACTGTTAGTTCCTTAGAACTCTGAGGAAACAGCTTCTGCTCAAAACAACATCAGCTTTAGATCTGAAGTCCAACTCTTTTTACTTTATATTTGGGGATATACAATCCAAGCAACAAACAGATTGGATCCTGATCAGATTCTTAGATACTGTGTGTCTGATCTGGATCCAATCAGTTTGCAAAGATCTAGAGAATTCATTTCATGGCATGGAAAGAGTTAAGCAAACAACCTGCTTACCTAACACTGGCTTAGGCAACAAAACCATGCGATAGATTAACAACAATTAGAATGTTTGTACTGTTTGTCACAGATACCGTCAAACTTGTAGTAAACAACCACTATAGTAGCCTGCGTATCTTGTAACACAAGTGACAGCTTAATGCAGGATACAAATAATGCAGAAAGCTCCTATAGGAGCTTTCTGCATTATTTATATCTTGCATTAAACTTCACTTGTATTGAAGTATTCAAGATTGCCAATTAGTTTACTGTTAATTGGCAGTTTTATACAAGACTGACTGTACCGCCAATAAAGAATTGCCAGTCTGCAGAAAGAGCCTTGTGAAATTTCACACACTTGGTAAAGATATGAAAAGTCAGAACACCAGATAAGGGTAGTTTTTCAAAAACTTAAAATCTTTATTATTGAATTAAACCCTATGGTGTTACTACTCATTAGAATCGTCTCTTCGAGACGATTCTTATGAGTACTAACACAATAGGATTTGGGTTCTGAATAAGTGAGAAAATGTTTGATTTGTTGAAATAACTCCCTCTTATCTGGAGCCCTGAAAAGTAAAGAGAAAAATAAGGTAAAAGTAACAGTTTGTTCACAAACCTGTCAATCAACAGTTAGATAGAGGGTGAAACTATAATCTAGTTGGTCGAGGAGATAATATTCACACTTTGATCCCATGATTATAGCAGGATTAACCTCGTCATTCACTAACCTGAGGTAAATAAACACAAGAGCTGGATAATTGTTACTTCAAAGACTGACTCAATGGCCACTGCCCGCCTATACTGTAAGTGGTACAAGTATTGAGGGTCGCCCTTGTCTTAAAATGTTTTAAATACTAGAACCTGTTTTAATTCTTTGCTACATGGCTTGTTAGTTCATCTGTTTAGAAGAAAACATCAAGCTATTGTCATCACTTCAGCTCTGCATCGTCATCGTTTGTCAAGGTCTTCTGAAACATTAATGTTGGCTATAACTTTAGAACTACATGTGATGCAGACTTTTATATTTGGTATGTGACACTATGTGAACTCACCTCAAGCAGCTCTTGAGCTCAGTACAACTCAGGTCGTTTCCAACAAAGGTCAAGGTCATTTAAAAGTCATTTAGAGTTAAAATAGAGTGAAATTAACATTGTTTATAACTTTTGAACTGCATGTGATACATTACATGTGGGACAAAGGTCAAGGTCATTAAAGGGTCAAATAGGGTTAATTAAACATTGGCCATAACTTTGAAACAACATGTGATAGAGACTTCATATTGTGTGTGTGTGTGAACTCAATGCAAGTCTTTGCAAGGAGCTCTTGAGCTCAGTACAAGTTGGGTCATGCCAGACAAAGGTAAAGGTCATTTAGTAAACAGACCGACAAATAGTAAAGTCAGACAAAAGCAATACTAATTATCTTGCTTTTCCTTCTTAATCTATTAGGGATAACAAAACAGAGGTGTGTTAGCATTCACATGCAGGTCTCTTGTTTTTAGTCTTGAAGACAATGCTGCTTAAAGTATGCTACAAGGGTAACTTGGTGTTTTATAAAGAAACACTACTCACTCAGACTTGGGATGAAACCTGGGTTGCCAGGCTCGAAATCATCAAGGATGCCATTTCTCCGGATTTTTTCTAAATTCTTCGGATTTTTTAGCTCACCTGGCACGTAGTGCCAAGGTGAGCTTTTAGGATCGCTGGATGTCCGTCGTCCGTCGTCTGTCCGTCCGCACTCATGGGAAGGGTGTTGTGAGTTGCATCATGTGTATGAAACAGACTTGTGGGGAAAAACACTACATATGGGTTGCACCCCCTAAGCAACACATGTTCAAAACAATCCTCTGTTGTAGGGGGTGCAATTAAACTTATATGTTTGCACAAGTGCTTTGTCCACATGGACAAAAAACAACCATAAATTGTGAGCTACTTGTACAGAAGGTACTCCTGAGCTTCGAGCACCTCATATGCAACCTATGTACATGTGGACAGTGTCCGTCCGTACTTATTTGTGGGGTGAAAAACACAAGTACCCGCTCATGTGTACGTCCGTCCGTCCGTCCGTCCACAATTGTTCGTTAACACTCTAACAGGTTCAAATCTCATTGGATCTTGATGAAACTTGGTCACAATGTTTGCCTCAATGAAATCTAGGTCAAGTTCGAATGTGGGTCATGTCCGGTCAAAAACTAGGTCACTAGGTCAAATCTTCGAAAAACCTTGTTAACACTCTAGAGGCTACAAATTTCATTGGATCTTCATGAAACTTCATCAATATGATTGCCTCAAAGAAATCTAGGCCAAGTTCGAATGTGGGTCATGTCCGGTCAAAAACTAGGTCACTAGGTCAAATCTTCGAAAAACCTTGTTAACACTCTAGAGACTACAAATTTCATTGGATCTTCATGAAACTTCATCAAAATGTTTGCCTTAATGAAATTTAGCTCAAGTTCGAATGTGGGTCATGTCCGGTCAAAAACTAGGTCACTAGGTCAAATTATCGAAAAATCTTGTTAACACTCTAGAGGCTACAAATTTCATTGGATCTTCATGAAACTTCATCAGTATGATTGCCTCAATGACATCTAGGCCAAGTTCGAATGTGGGTCATGTGCGGTCAAAAACTAGGTCACTAGATCAAATCTTCGGAAAACCTTTCTAACACTCTAGAGACTACAAATTTCACTGGATCTTCATGAAACTTCATCAAAATGTTTGCCTCAATGAAATCTAGGTCAAGTTAAAATGTGGGTCATGTCTAGTCAAAAACTAGGTCACTAGGTCGAATCATCGAAAAACCGTATTAACACTCTAGAGACTACAAATTTCATTTGATCTTCATAAAACTTCATGAAAAGGTTTGCCTCAATGAAATATAGGTCAAGTTCAAATGTGGCTTATGTCTTGTCAAAAACTAGGTCACTAGGTCAAATCATCGAAAAACCTCGTTAACACTCTAGAGACTACAAAATTCATTGAATCTTCATGAAACTTGAACAAAATGTTTGTCTCATTGAAATGGAGGTCAAGTTAGAATGAGGGTCATGCCCGGTCAAAAACTAGGTCACACGGTGTACATGGTTACATGGTTACCAGGTGAGCGATTTAGGGCCATAGTGGCCCTTGTTTTATCAATTTATGGCAGCCCTGAGTCATACACCATACCACGTTGCCATAAAAGCATGTTTTTACAGCAACAAGTGATGATAAACTTACACACTGTGATCCTCCTGTAAGACAATAGCGACTCTGATCTGGGTCTATACTGTTAAGAAAAAGTGTCATAGACTAACAGCAGGAGAAGAGATGTGTTTCAATTATTTACCCTGTTCTAGTAGTGAAATATGTGTCCACTTGAAGCAGGTTGAAAGTAAAGCAGAATGCACCTTAAGCCACATTCTGCTTTATGTTCAACCTGCTGCTTTGATTAAAAGAAAATCTTATAGTGCATGATCCATGATTGTATAAAGAGAAATGTTTTTCAGTGGCAGGGCTGCCATTTCTACGGATTTTTCCTAAATCTTAGGATTTTTTTTCTTGTACATGGTAGCTTAAAGTAGGCTGAAAGTAAAGCAGAATGCGCCTTAAGGTGCTTTACTTCCAGTCTGTTTTAAGTAGTCATGCATCAACAAAATTAGAAACAGGCGTTTGAGTAAAGGTACGATTTGTAAAATTGCACTTGAAAAATACAAATTAGGAAATCTTAGGATTTTTCATGTCAACTTATGGCAGCGCTGCAGTGGTGGAATAAGTAGAGGCATAAAAGGTGTATGAAATATTTATGGCATAATAACTGGCATTTTTATGGTTAACTGGCATTTTTAAACAGTCTGAATCCTCGTTATCAATTTGTAACAAAACCATGTATTGGTAGGATAAGATTAATGTGTACATTTATCTAATCAGAATAATCAAATGATAATATTTATAATAGATAATCAAGAGAACTTATCTAGAGTAATTAAGTTCAAAATATATATTCTATTTCTATGACCTTAAAGCATTTTGTCAACAGTAATGAAGAAAGCTCCATTAGAGTAGAATGAAAGTAAAACTCCTTCTTTACCTCATAGCCTGTTTCTAGTTTTGAAGACAGGTGACCACTTAAAGCCGGTTGTATTAAAGGTGCATTATGTTTGCTTTCTGCCAGTTTTAATCTACCATCAGCTAGGATATAGAAAATATTTCTTTATATGGTGCATATGCATTCCTGTATAAAGTGGAACTATTTTTTTCAGTGGAGGAATTAAAGGTGTGAAAAAGCATATTCATGGAATAATGAGTATTTAGCTCACCTGGCACGAAGTGCCAAGGTGAACTTTTAGGATCGCTGGATGTCCGTCGGACGTCGTCCGTCCGTCCACAATTGGTACGTTAACACTCTAGCAGCTACAAATATCATCCAATCTTCATGAAACTTGATCACAATGTTTGTCTAGTATAAATCTAGGCCAAGTCCGAATGTGGGTCATGTTGGGTCAAAAACTAGGTCACTAGGTCAACTCATAGAAAAACCTTGTTAACACTCTAGAAGCTACAAATCTCATTGGATCTTGATGGAACTTGGTCAGAATGTTTGTCTCATTAATATCTAGGTCAAGTTCGAATAAGTGTCATGTCCAGTCAAAAACTAGGTCACTAGGTCAAATCATAGAAAAAGCTTGTTAACACTCTAGAGGCTGCAAATCTCATTGGATCTTCATGAAACTTGGTCAGAATGTTTGTCTCATTGATATCTAGGTCAAGTTCGAATATGGGTCATGTCCGGTCAAAAACTAGGTCACTAGGTCAAATCATAGAAAAAGCTTGTTAAGACTCTAGAGGCTACAAATCTCATTGGATCTTGATGACACTCTGTCAGCAGGTTTGTCTTATTTATATCTAGGTCAAGTTTGAATATGGGTCATGTCCGGTCAAAAACTAGGTCACTAGGTCAGATCATAGAAAAACCTTGTTAACACTCTAGAGACTACAAGTCTCATTGGATATTGATGAAACTTGGTCAGAATGTTTGTCTCATTGATATCTAGGTCAAGTTTGAATATGGGTTATGTCCGGTCAAAAACTAGGTCACTAGGTCAAATCATAGAAAAAGCTTGTTAACACTCTAGAGGCTACACATCTCATTGGATCTTGATGACACTTTGTCAGCATGTTTGTCTTATTGATATGTAGGTCAAGTTTGAATATGGTTCATGTCCGGTCAAGAACTAGGTCACTAGGTCAAATCATAGAAAAACCTTGTTAACACTCTTGAGGCTTTAAATTTTATCTGATCTTTATGCAACTTGGTCAGAATGTTTGTCTAATTGATACAGTACTGAACCTTATTAAATTAACAATTTTTGCGGTTCGCTTGCAATTCGCTTGCAATTCGATGGCAATTCGCTTGCGATTCAAAATACTAACTTTTCCCTCAGGTAAGTTTTCTTGAATGGTTTATCTCACAAATGTTCGCAAATATGTCTACGTTAATTTTTTCGATTCCATTTTTGTCAAAACCGCTTCGGAAAATTCGCGTAAAAGTATTCAAACGTAGGATTTGTTTTTTGAAGCGCCCGATTCGATGGCAATTCGCTTGCGATTATCAATTTAATTTAATAAGGTTCAGTACTGTACCTAGGTCAAGTTCGAATATGGGTCATTTAGGGTCAAAAACTAGGTCACTGGGTCAAATCATAGGGAAAACTTGTTAACACTCTAGATGCTTCAACTCTCATTGGATTTTAATGAATTTTGCTCAACATGTTTGCCTCATTGATATCTAGCTCAGTTAATTTTGAATGATGTCTGGTTGAAAACTAGGTCAAATCAAAGATAAACAGTGTTAACCTTTTCGAAGCTACAAATCTCACTAGATCTGCATGAAATATTGTCAGAATGTTTGCCTACATCAAATCTAGGTCAAAATCAAATATAGATTGTGTCCGTTCAAAAACTAGGTCAAATCATAGGAAAATCTTGTTTACACTCTAGAGGTTGATTGTAGGTCATGGCCGGTCATAATCTAGGTCACTATAGGGCAAGTTTGCCATGGTGTACCAGGTGAGCGATTAAGGGCCATAGTGGCCCTTGTTTAATTTACCTTTGTTCTATATTAAACTGCCCCAGTTTTAAACACCAAACCAAACCTTAATCCAGCAAGGGGTCAAACTAGAAGGTGTTTGTTTGTTGTAAAGAAGCTCCAATTTGTACTTTATGGCGTAGTGTCGTGTGTCCCGCTGGCGGCCATGTGTACAGTGGTGTCACCTGCCAGCCATACATCCAGCATGCACCTGTCTTCCTGCTATATTTGGAATTCACGAGTAGGAGAAGGACTTCAACCAGGGCTCCAGATAAGGGAGAGTATTTCAAAAACTAAAATCTTTATTTCTGCTTTAAACCCTATGGTGTCACTACTCATTAGAATCCTCTCGAAGAGACGATTCTAATGAGTAGTAACACCATAGGATTTGATGCTGAAATAAGTGAGAAAATGTTGGATTTGTGAAGTTTATTCCCTCTTATCTGTAGCCCTATTCAACAAGTGATGATTATCTTGTCATATGATAGGAGACATGATGGCTTCTGTTTTCTGCAGGACTGCCATTTCTCCGGATTTTTCCTAAATCTTTGGATTTTTTTTCTAGTACATGGTAGCTTAAAGCAGGCTGAAAGTAAAGCAGAATGCGCCTTAAGGCACATTCTGCTTTAATTCCAGCCTGCTTTAAGCAGCCACAAGTCAACAAAACTAGAAACAGGTGATGGGGTAAAGGTACGATTCGTAAAATCGCACTTGAAAAATGCAAGTTTGGAAATCTTAGGATTTTTCATGTCAACTTATGGCAGCCCTGTTTCTGTACAAGTCAGTGTCTTCAGCTGTTACCCTTCTAGTGCAGGAACTGAATATGTTCATCTTATGCCAACGGTGTAGATCCAGATCAGAGGGCTCATAAAGGTTAAGGAGCCCTCTGATCAGGGTCTGTATGTTTGTGATACTTTATAATATTTCATAGACAAATTCTGGAGAGTCGATGTGAACAAATCATATAACAGAAAAAACTGACAAGTCCTTTTGACAATTCAATGTCAACTTGAAATGTGCTTGTTTGTATAGCAATAGTACAGCTGTAATGAATTGTTATCGTACAGTAACAGTGCATTCTATAATTCTTTTCACAAATAGTTTTGATCCAGACCAGACCATGTGTTGGAAAAACTTTATCTGATCAGGATCCAGACTGTTTGTGACACATGTCTTGTATCTGTGGAAATGTATTGTCAATAAAGAACATGTAAATCTGTTACCCTATAAACATGCCTTTAATATATTCCTCCACAGAAGAAAATAGTTCCATTTTATATGGTCATGAATAAGTATAAAAGGACTAAAGGAGCCCCCTCTGAACTGGGTTTACACTGTTTGTAAATGTAATGAGTATATTTTAAACAGGTCCATGGGATCCAGTTTGACCCTGCTTTTAACCCATTACCGGATAAATACACCTTTTTACGCCTTTCATTAATTCACAATCTGAAGAAAATTGTTCCAAACTATACAATTTTGAACAAGTATAATAAGAAATATGTTCTATATTCTAGCAGATAATAGCTTAAAGCAGATATAGCTTAAAGCAGATAATAGCTTAAAGCAGGCTGAAAGTAAAGCAGAATGCGCCTTAAGGCGCATTCTGCTTTACTTTCAACCTGCTTTAAGTGGTCAAATATCTTCAAAACTAGAAACAGGCTATTGGGTAATGGGTTAAAAAGAAATGTTGAAAATCTAGTTTTTGAAAAGTAGCAGATGAAAATAAATACCCAGCAGGCAAAGCGATAAACAACCATCCAAAACTCTTTGACAAAGAAAAAGAGACAGATAGATTGAAAGAGAAAGTTCAAGAATTGAGCAAGAAGCTGGACAGTGTAGAGTCACAAAATCGCCTACTTAAAACAGGAATACAGAAAACAGAAACAAAGTTCCAAGGTCAGCTAAACGAGTACGAGCAATATGGAAGGCGGAATAATGTCAGAATAAATGGCCTGCCAGAAGAGGAAAACGAAAGCTCCGAAAGAACTGCCACAAAAGTGATTGAAACGATCAATCGACACATGACAGATATGAAGTTACAAAGAGGAGACATCGACATTGCTCACAGATTAGGCAAGACAAAAGATGGTAAGAGACAGATAATTGCAAAATTTGTATCCAGATATCATGCTGAAACCATCTTAAGAAACAAAAAAAAACTGAAAGGTACTGATATATTCATCAATGAAGACCTAACAAAACTCAATCAGTCAGCTTTGATGAGTGTAAAGAAGAAACTTCCCGATGAAATTGAAAGTGCGTGGACAAGGGGAGGTCAGGTCAGATACAAGAACAAGAGTGGAAATATTCACACGTTAAGATTTGAAGAGTACGCGACCTGGTTTGACATGCCATGGCCATAGACCCAAAACTACCTACCTTTTTTGGACAGTGTAACAGTGATAATCTATATTATAGCGCTTAACTAATTGTATAGCTTCGCGTTCAATGTAGATCCATTACTATAAATTCATATTGAACCGGTAAAAATGATCCAAAGACCTGTACATGAACTTTCCAAGTGTGAATGCGGACTAAGACAATCGGCGCTACCCCCAAAATAGACCTAATGCTGGCCATAAATGCTAAGCAGATGACACTAAACAACAACAGACTATAACAGGATAAGTGTGTGAATTGAGTACACTCTTCTATTAGCCTATATACAGTGGATACAGTGGAGAATACGTTTTATGTGCTTCCTTGCAACAAAATGTGTAAAATGACAACTGGTTAAAAAGTGTGTTTACCTATTCTAATCTAAGTGAAACACCGTTTGGAGCTAGGTCAGACGCCGGGTTACTGGGCTTCTGATCTGGCTTGAACCCGTTTAAACTAGACATAATATTTTTAATGCAACCGCATATATTGGGAGAGCAAACGTCATCTCCACTGTAAAAACACGTGGTCGAAATTACAGTTTGTTAAACCTTTCACTGCCAATGTGACATATTAGCTTGTCTAACACAGTCTAAGTCATAATATCGTCGGCAATAAAATCGTTTGGTTTTATACTTACTAATCATATTTTGAAAACTATACTATTTGGTATTTGGAAACAACGATATGAGTATTAACCGGTTTGCTTCTTGATCAGACATCACGGATCGCGGCGTCTGAGCAGGATCCAAATCGTTTATAAACGTAATTAGTACCGTTAATCTAGGCAGTGAAAGGATTAAAAGCAGATGTCTTTTTTCATTTTAAAGTCTAAACATGAGTGTCCAGATAGACCTGGGTCAGACATAAATACATAAAACTGCGTCGCTGATTGGTTGCCGCCCCGGCGGAGCGTCGGCTGATCAGGGAGAGCACTGTTTACAGTAACGACGAATGTCACTTATAACATCACCAAAGTTAAATTATGTACATGTATAATTGTAGAAACGTCCTTTGAACCTGCATAAGCCATTGCCCCATAGCATTTTTAGCTCACCTGAGCCGAAGGCTCAAGGTGAGCTATTGTGACCGCTCATTGTCCGTCTGTCCGTCTGTCCGTCTGTCCGTTCACTTTTACTTCAAACGACTTCTCCTCTGAACCCGGGGATTGTAGGGCGGATTCAAACTGCTCATGATGTTCCTTGGATCATGGAGAAAGGACAAATGGAGAAGTAACGTATACTCAAATCTGCATTTTCCCGAAAATGGTGTCGTCCGTTACCTGTATGTGCGATAACGCTTAATCGATCGATAATTCAACTGCACCGGTACGCCGATAGCGGGCTATCGCGTTTTTTATCGTGTTGAATGGTTACCTACTGTTAGTTTAAGTTACATAAAATCCTTAATTTTCACCCGATTTTCATTATAATGGTCTTAAAAGAAGGCTAAGATATTTATCTTTCACTTGTAAAAATAACAGATTTTATTTTATAAAATTGATCCGTTTTATGGCGAGTTAAACAGTGGTTTCCAAATGAATTTGCCGATAAAAGGGAGCAAGCACTCGGGCATAAATATATCACGCCCCGTTACAAAACCTTTCATAAAACCCTCAATTTTCCACCGATTTTCAAAGAAATGGTCTTAAAGGAAAGCTTAGATATTTTTCTTTCAGTTGTAAAAACGCAAGTGTTTATTTTTGAAATCGACAAATTTTATGGCGAGTTAAAGAGCGATGGCCAAATGAAATAGTCGATAAACGAGAGCAGGCGATCGCGAAATATATACTACGTCCCGTTTCAAAAACTTGAATTTAATCCATAATTTTCGTCCGATATATATTATATATTTAAAAAAAAAAAGGTCTTGATATAAAGCCGTGACACTTATCTTTCGGTTGTTAAAATACCAGGGTTTTTCTTGAAGCGAAAAAAGTAATGATGACCTACAAAGGTTGCTGGCTAATGATATGACTAGACCAACTCGCGTAAGAAAAGAATTCCTTCCGTATAAAAACTTAAGCAAACTTCTAAACTTCTAAAAATGTGTTCATGCATTGTTACAATGTTCTACATGGAGGAAATATTTCCTTGGAAGCAAAAATAAAAATCCATTTTGTATGTAATGAGACTTTTGAAAGGAGTGCGCGTCAAACGGCCAAAATCCAAAACGGCCAAAGTTGTAACTGTATTATTATGTCGTATGTGATCATTATTATTATTGAAAGGAAAATTAGAATTATTAACATATTACTTCAAAAAAATGAATTTAGGGTTAGTTTTACAGCCAGACTAAAATATACATATTATCCGTCCCATTTCTATGAAAGAGGTAACAGTTTGCATTATCTTCAGAAATTAATTGCAAACATGATAACATGAGATCTCCGTTTCTTTCTGCTTTACTTATGTCTTATATAACGGAGTAAATTATAAAGCAGCCAATGCCTTAAGCAATCTATTTTACTGACTGCTTAACTCTTTGCCTGCTGATCGCAACTTTACTTTTTTTTTTGCAAACAACTTGGATCAAGATCAGATGCCGCGTAACACGGCGTCTGATCTGGATCCAGAATGTTTGACACTCGTCCTTAGCTTTATTTACTTACAAAATGTCTACCATATTACACATCACAAAGGAATGTGACACATTACGTAACCGTATACAGAACCCGCACCAAATTAGCAGGACAATTATCAGCGTCATAAAACTGTCCCAGCATGAAGTCCATGCTTCTTGAACATGCCGATTATCTATGAAGATGGACAGTCACACCAGCGGGTTGCTACTTTAATGAAAAAGATCAATGCTACCCGTGCGTGTAACTTGAACATGTGTTCTTGACTTCTGTAACCGCATGATGTTTATATATTATACAAATCACAAAAAATAAAGATAATAGAATTGAATTAAAAAAAACCCAAAAAAACATCAATGCACCTGGTTTGGTTGATGACTGGATTAACCCTCTCATTACTGAATACCAGTAACATGATGACTATTGCAATTGCAAACAGTTGTAATCCAGACCAGGCTGCAAAAATGTCGGATTCATAGAGTATGTCTCTTGAAATATAGTTTACCCCTTTTTCAAATTAAGCTCTTTATGACACACTTTACCTTTTCTCCGCATGAGGATCATCAGAGAGACAGACAGACATTCATACAGAAAGATGGAGACAGAAAAGAAGAAGCGAGAGACTGACAGACAGAGATAAGAGAAAAACAGACAGACAGAGAGACAGTCACAAAGAGAAACAGAGACATAAATACAGACAGTGGCAGAGAAATATAGACGCACACAAACTTCGTAGGTAAACGAAAAAATACGTTTTTCTCTCGTTTTCAAAACCTCACTAAACTATCAATTTATAAGCTATCGCCTCAAATTTTGTACTACGCGTAAGATAATGGTCTAATAAAACATCTGTATTAAAATTTATAACGATAAGATGACATTAAAAGCATTTATATTAACACCAAACTTCGTAGGTAAACGAAAAAATACGTTTTTCTCTCATTTTCAAAACCTCACTAAACTAACAATTTATAAGCTATCGCCTCAAATTTTGTACTAGTCGTGAGATCATGGTTTAATAAAACATCTGTATTAAAATTTATAACGAAAAGATAGCATTAAAAGCATTTCTATTAACACCAAACTTTCGTAGGAAAAACGGAAAATACAGTACTGTACGTTTTCTCTCTCATTTTCACAAACTCACTAAACAAACAAATTATAAGCTATCGCCTCAAATTCTGTACTAGTCGTGAGATCATGGTCTAATAAAACATCTGTATTAAAATTTATAACGAAAAGATAACATTAAAAGCATTTCTATTAACACCAAACTTTCGGAAAAACGTTGTTTTCTAGCCGCCAGCGAGCGCCGCTGATTGAACGACACGATAAATCGCGAGCAGGCCGGATACTTCTCCATTTGTCCTTTCTCCATGCTTGGATGTTTCTCTACAGAAGTTGTCCAAATGAAAGAGAAAAAGCAAAAACTCTGCTTGAAAAAGCAAAAAAGCAAAAAACTTTAAAAAATCTTCTTGCTAAAAACTACTAGGCCCTAAGCTTTGATAATTTTACAGTAGAATCTCCTGGTCGATCCCTCTATAGTTTGTTAAAATGAAATTCCTACTAGGGTCACACTTGACGCCACCCTGCACAGTTTAAGTGCTGCTCTAGGCAGGTTTCACAGTATTTTTGATGAAACAAAAGCAGAACTGTATTTTACCTGAGTTACTCTTAATATACTAAGGGCAAATAGCCACTATTTGCAAACATTTTGGATCCAGATCAGATGCAACATAATGCTGCATCTAATTTGGATCCAAACTATTGGTACTCATTTACCAACTGAACATGTTCTAAATTCTTTTATTTGTCATTTTTCGCATACAGTAGGTTTTAAGCAGATATCATTTCAGTCTGGTAAGGGTAAGCCCACAGAGCAGTTGCTAATTCTACCATACTGCCCAGTATTTGACCTCAGCCACTGAACTGATGGTCTTAGCTGAACATGTTGTCTGCTAAAGTTTAGAAATGGATCAGTCTGCTTCATACTTAGAGAAACAGGGTCTGGAAGTGATCCACTGACAGTTATGTAATTATGTCTTTTGCCATATTTATACATATGTTTAATATTCAAAATATGTATAGCAGACAGCAATTCAGCATTATATAAGAGTTAGACCCTAGCCAAATTTCCTACTGGCAGAGTTACATAACTGAACTCAGGTCAGCTGGTCAGCTGATGAGGTTGCATATGGTGGTGTGTCTGCTATATATTTATGCCCTGCAGTTGGGGGCATATTGTTTTTGTCTGTCTGCTTTTTTGTCTGTTTGTCCATTTGTTTGTCTGTCAGTCCACAACTTTAATCTTAGCCATAACTTTGTTAAAGTTAGAAACTTTATAACTTGGGTCATGTCGTACAAAGGTCAATGTCAATTTTGAGATATTTCCCAGTGTCATATTTTCTTGTCTTTGAGATAACTCCAGTTCTACTGATGTTAACCCATTACCCCATACATATGCGTTTTTACGCCTTTAATTTATTCCTCCTCTAAAGAAAATAATTCCACTTTATATAGTCATAAACATGTAAGATATAAGAAATAGTATCTATATCTTAGTAGATGATAACTTAAAGCAGGTTGAAAGTAAAGCAGAGTGCGCAATAAATAATCATATGGAAATACATGTAGCTTGATAAGAAGAAGTGTCATGGATAAGGGCCATAACTCTGCCAACAATATTTTTTTAAGTTATTCCAATTTGTCATGTTTTTTTTGTCTGGAAGATAATTCCATTTACAGCTATATTAAAATGTTGTCTTGCCTATTAAGCTAAGGCACAATGACCTCAGGTGAGCGAATTAAGGGCCATGGCCCTCTTGTTTTTAGTATTGATGATAATTAACCTCTAGACACGGGCTGAAAGTAAAGCAGAATGCACCTCAAAGCGCATTATGCTTTTCTTTGACCCAGCGTCAAGCTACCATTTGCTAAGATATAGTAAGGCGCATTATGCTTTACTTCCTTTCTGCTTCAAGCTACCATTTGCTAGGATATAGTAAATGTTTTTATGGTATAAATTCATAACTGTATGAAGTGAAACCAATATCTTCAGTGGAGGAATGAATGGAAGGCGTAAAAGCGTATTTACGGGGTAATGGCTTAAATATATCTTCACATAGATTTGTGATGTCTTGGTGTTACCATACCACATCAGAATTGCGGTGATCTGGGACAACACTATTTCCAGTCGTTCATATCGATGTTGAATGAAGTTTATGTACAACTTTTTCTGTTAATAAGTATAGTGATGTCGCTGATTGGCCGTGACTCGTAGAGGCGGCGGCTGATCAGGGACAGAAAGCCGTTTTGCTCCAAATGACGCTTTAAAGCGCGTTTACAAGCAGTTAATGTCCTGATCAAACGCCGCGTAATGCGGCGTCTGATAAGGATCAAAACTGTTTGACACTCTTATTGATGTTTGTTTGGTCATGCAACCTTAAATCTAACTTTGAAAAGTGTCTTGCAGACAACAATAATGAAGCAGACGTCAACAAAGCGGTGAAGGGGAAACATTTTCCGAACAGTTGGAGCATGATTACATTTTTACTCTACGCAAAAGCAAACTTATGACTGTTTCGCTGTTTGGCTGCAGTCTCTTAGATGCGGCGATTGATCAGGGACAACTCTGTTCGTGGACATAATGAAAGAACCGTGTGTAATGCAGCCCCTGTTCGAGATTGCTTCATTGTTTCCGTGGCAGACTGTTCTGTATATGGTCACTACAAAATCTAGTTTAATAGTCCGCTATGAATACGATTTAGGTATGCTTATGATATATGGAAAACTTGTGCTACAGTCGAAGCTCGGTAATTCGAACTCGCCTTAATTCAGGCAGGCACGTGTTTCGAAATTGAAACACGTTTTTGAATCTCAGGCACATGTGTGGTGCACGACTTAGGCCAGATCGAGTTATCGAAATTCAACTATGAAATACCGTTCAGAGAGTTCGAGGTATCGAGTTTCGAGTTTTTGTCGCAGCGGAGACGGATCTGGGACAATTCATGAAGCAATCGTGGTGATGATAGAGGTTGTCTATATTATTGTACAGTAGAGCCTCTCCATGACGACCACCCTATAGCAATACATTGGAGGTAAAAACCGTTTGCAGAGATGATGAATTACCCATGTGTTGTTGTTGTAGTGCTACAAAAATGTCTCCATGACGAACACCGCTTAACAAGACATAGGGCGTGGTATTGAAATGATTGTAGCTACTTGACGCGGAATGGGAGCAAGGTAGAGGGCACATGTGCGAGTCTTCTACATTGCTTCCAACCCACGGTGGACCGTCACATGTCCTAAGTAATAGAATACACACTGAGGTGAATGTTATTTTTGGTGGCCACTGTGGCGATTTTCCCGTTATTTGTTTAGCTGAACTTGTCATATGCAATATTCTCCTTGGACACCAATAATTGGAATGAAAGTGAAACAGAAAGCTCCTTTTGGAGCTTTCTGTTTTACTTTTACATTTTCATAGGCTGTTGCATGGATTTCATATAATCAGTTGGCATTATAGTTTGATGTTCGTAGTAGTATTGTGTAGAACTTGTCATATGCAATATTCTTTTTGGACACCAATAACTGGGATGAAAGTGAAACAGAAAGCTCCTATTGGAGCTTTCTGTTTTACTTTCACATTGTCATAGGTTGTTGCATTGATTGTATATGGTCAGTTGGCATTATATTTGGTGGTCGTAGTAGTATTGTTCAATGAAAACAGTGCAGAACCAGACCAAAGGAACCTTATATGAAACTTTTGATTAGGATCTGCACACTATCTTATAACATTTAGTAGAAAATAACCATACAAAGTTCAAAATGGGCTTTACCAATTTGACCACTACAAGTTTCTGTTGGTAGTTCAGGGGTGAATGATTTCATACATGATATATATTACAGACTGTCAGTTAGGTTTTTAACTTACATGTGCAAAGTGTTTGAAATGTACTACATATTATCAATTTAACCACTGGCTGTTCAAACCCTGTTACTTCATAAATAGTGTAGTACTGTTTTAATTTGTTTCGTTTTCCTACACTTGGAAATAAGTGTACATAATCATATGCTGTTTTTTGGAATAAACCGGTCTCGGCCTGTAATTAATTTCCTATTTGAACCCATTGCTCCATAGTCTGCGTCTAGTTTTAACTATTTGAGACCACTGAAAGCGAGTTGGAAGTGAAACAGAAAGCGCATTAAAGCGCGTTCTGCATCGCTTGCAATCTGCCCTAAGGTATCATCCGCTAGATTTTAGAAATTATTGATCACGGCGCATACTGTATAAGTAGAACTATTTTTCTGATTTGGATCAACGAATTGAAACTTAAACATGCGTATCTGTGGAGTAGTGGGTTGCACCAGGAGAAGCGGTATGAAACCACTTTGCTTTTCTTTAAAGATGAACTTATCTCATCGCTACTTAAATAAGAGACATGCCTCTAGATTTATTTACTGTTTGTTGTTATATTCTAGTTTGAACTATCTCACAACTAATGCACGATCTTAAAATATTATCTCTAAATTGTCGTGGACTCCACTGCAATAAAAAGAGAAGAGATTTATTTAAACATCTTAAAGACAAACGATATCACATTTATTGCCTTCAAGACACCCATTTCACAAAAGAACAAGAAAAACTCATTTACTCACAATGGAACGGGGATATTTATCTTAGCTGTTTTTCTTCCAATTCAAGGGGCCTAGCTATACTTTTCAGCAAAGATCTGAACGTACATGTACGAAATAAGTTCTGTGACCAAGACGGAATTTTCATCATTTTAGATCTAGCTTTTGACGACTTTAAATTCACACTTGTTAGTCTGTATGGGCCTAATAAGGACAATCCTTCGTTTTTTAAGAACATTTTCGACAAAATAGATGAATTTGGAAACGATTCTTATATCTTATGTGGCGATTTTAACTGTGTTATGGATCCTTCAATAGACTATCAAAATTACAAGAACTTGAATAACAAAAAATCTAGAGATGTCATAATTGAAAACATGCAAGACAGACAGTTAATTGATATATACCGTGACCTTCACCCAGACACAAAAAGATTCACTTGGAGACGTACAAAACCACTTCAACAAGCACGCTTAGATTTTTTTTTAGTTACAGAAGATTTAGTTCAATTTTCTAAATCCTGTCAAATAGAGCCAAGTATAAACTCAGACCATTCAATAGTACAGTTGGACCTGTTATTTTCAGATATTACACATGGAAAAGGGTTATGGAAACATAACGACTCACTTTTACTAGACTTAGATTACGTACTTCAAATCAGAGAAAAGATAAAAAATGTTAAACAACAATACTGTCTTCCAGTATACAATTTAGATAACATAAATGACATAAATGGGCGGGAATTACAATTTACAATATCAGATGATTTATTTCTAGAAACTTTATTAATGGAAATCCGTGGTGAATCAATATCATATGGATCTTATAAAAAGAAATTGACAAACAAACAAGAAAATTCTTTAATACAAAACATAAAACAGGCCGAAGAAAATCTTACGGAGGATAATTTACACACTTTACAAAGCTACAGGCGGGAATTATTAGAATTAAGGGAAATCAAACTTAAAGGACATGCAATAAGGTCAAAAGCTAAATGGATAGATTGTGGTGAAAAGCCTACAAAGTTCTTTTGCAATCTTGAAAAACATAATTATATAAATAAAACAATTAACAAATTAGAAACAGCGAACGGATTAACCTTAACAAATCAAGAACAAATTCTATCTGAAACGCAACAATTCTATAAAAATCTTTACTCCAATAGAGATGAAACCGATGTAGATTTTGACCTTAATACAGAAATACAAAACAATGTAAATAAATTATCAGATAACCAAATAAAAAACCTTGATGGTTATATAACATATCAGGAAGCCAGCTACACTTTAAAGAATATGAAAAATGATAAAAGTCCCGGAAGTGATGGGTTTACGGCAAACTTCTTTAAAATATTTTGGAAAGACCTAGGGGAATTTGTTGTAAAATCTTTAAATACATCCTTTGATAAGGGCCTTCTTTCAATTACTCAACGTCAGGGTATAATCACGTGCATACCAAAAGAAAGCAAACCCCGACAGTTCTTAAAAAACTGGAGACCCATAAACACTTCTCAACACAGTATATAAGATAGCATCTGGCTCAATAGCAAACAGATTGAAAACAGTTTTACCCGATATAATAAGTGTAGAACAAACTGGATTTTTAAAAAATAGATATATTGGTGAAAATGTTAGACTTGTATATGATATAATGCAATACGCTGAAGAAAAGAACATTCCTGGACTTTTATTACTCATTGATTTTGAGAAAGCTTTCGATTCCCTGTCATGGAAATTTATTCACAAAGTATTTGACCTTTTTAAATTTGGTGATTCCTTTAAACATTGGATTTCAGTATTTTATAATAATATACAATCATGCGTTGTTCAAAACGGTTTCTTGTCAGACTTCTTCAATGTGGGAAGAGGCTGCAGACAGGGAGACCCTCTCTCATCTTATATTTTCATTCTTTGCACAGAAATCTTAACACAGAGAATTAAGTCAAACAAAAAGATACACGGCCTGTCCATTAATGGTACAAAACACTTATCTCAGTTTGCGGATGACACATCAATAATACTAGACGGCTCTGCTGAATCGTTACATGAAACATTATATGAGCTCAGCATATTTGCAAGAATATCCGGACTGAATGTGAACTTCGACAAAACACATGTTATTTGGTTTGGCTCCAAAAAATATAGTACAGAAGCGATAAACACAAAATTTAAACTAGTGTGGGGTAAATGTGATTTTAAACTACTTGGTGTTAAATTTCATGTAGATTTGGACAAAATGGACACCTTAAACTATGCTGAAAAAATCAATTCATTAAAACAAATGATTAAATTTTGGAATAGAAGATATATTACACCTATAGGTAAAATTACAGTCATTAAAACTTTGTTTTTGCCATTGTTTAATCATTTGTTTATTGCGCTACCGGACCCGAAAGAAACAACAATAAGAACATTAAATTCCATGTTTTTCAATTACCTTTGGCATGGCCCAGCAAAAATTAAAAATAGTGTTATTATAAAAGACTATTCGGAGGGGGGCCTGCGAATGATAAATACATGTAACTTTATCAAAGGATTAAAATGCACATGGATTAGACGATTATATAATACAGACGCTACGTGGACGTCTTTAACAAAACATTTCTTAAATATTGAAAAACTGATAAACAGCGGACATCACTATCCAGAAATAACTATGTCAAAAACAAATAATAAATTTTGGAAGGATGTTCTTAAATCTTATACGTCCTATATAAAGGCATTACCAGTAAATAATAAAGAAGAATGTCTTAAATGCCCGCTTTTTTATAATTCTAATATTCAACTTGGAGAAAAAAGCATTTTTCTAAAGTCATGGTATGAAAAGGGAATAATATATGTAAATGACTTATACATTAATAAAAAGGTAATGACCATAGCAGATTTTGAATCAATTTACAATATAAAAGTTAATTACCTACACTTTATAGGAGTAACAAAAATAGTATCAACATACTTAAATACATTCAGCTGTAAAGAATCAGACAACGAGCTACAACTCCCTTTCGTACCACACTTTTATGATCGAGTCTTAAAAACAAAGTCCGGTAGTAGAGTATTTTACGATATCCTAAATGTTAATAACGCTGAACCTACAAGTAAAGCAAAATGGAACTCATTATATGATTTTACCCAAATACAGTGGAAATTATTCTACAGTATACCATTTAATATAACACAAGATAGTAATTTACAGTGGTTACAGGTACGTATATTGCATTGAATCTTACCGGTGAACAAATATCTCGCAACACTCAAGTTACGAGACAATAATCTTTGTCCACTATGTAACATGCATCCTGAAACACTTTCGCATTTATTCTTCCACTGTGATAAAACACAAATCTTTCTAAAACAAGTCGAAACTATACTTAACACAATTAACGTTAACATTCAGTTTACGGAAACGTCTATGGTTTTTGGTGAAAAATGTGAGAAGATAAATCTACTTAATCTTTACATAAAACAATACATATATAGTACAAGACAATTCATTCACGCTATTAACTTAAAGTGTTTTAAAAAACATTTGGAACGCAACATAAAAGCAAATAAGCTGAGTTCAGAAAATAAAATGAGCGTAGAAAAATTTGAAAATAAGTGGGAAATAGTGAGAGGAGTTTACATGGCAATTACTTAAATACAACCGCATCTAAATACGCTTTACCCTTCTCATGCCTAATGAGAAGGGAGAGGTACACAAAATTGTTTTGTTAAAGACTCACTTCGAGGCATGTCACTTATCCTTTTTTTCTTCTATCGCATCCCTTTTTTCTTAAAAAAACCCAGTAACACTTTATCACTTTATAATTAATCATAGGAAATACTACGGTGTCAATATTGAACTCAGTATTAATATTATGTATTGAATGTATGCATTTATATATTGTACGGTGTTGTACAGGATGGCTCTCCGACCTGCCAACACCTATTACGGAGAAAATAAAGTGTTAAAAAAAAAACAAAAAAAAAAAAAAAAAAAAACCATCCATTGAAAATGTACAGATATTTCTTACAACAGGTGATTGCTTAATGCAGGGAAACATTAATGTAGAAAGCTCTCGTTGGAAGTTTTCTGCATTACCTTTGTCCTGCCTTTAACTCTGACCACGCTAGAGGTGGATATATCCTACAGTGATTACCGTGGCAAACAGTTTGTGTAATATTGGATCCAAACTGTTTAATACTCTGACCCTATTTTGAAAAGAAATTTTGAAAATTCTATTTTTAGCTCACCTGAGCCAAAGGCTCAAGGTGAGCTATTGGGATGGCCCTGTGTCCGTCGTCGTCCGTCGTTAGTCGTTAGTCGTCCGTCGTCGTTAACAATTGCTTCAAATGACATCTCCTCCTATACCGCTTGACAGAATTCAACCAAACTTTACAGAAATGTTCCTTGGGTCAAGCTCTTTCAAATTTGTTCAAAGAATTAAAAACAATGCAGAACTCTGGTTGCCATGGCAACCAAAGTGAAAATATAAGGAAATCTTAAAAAATCTTCTTGTCAAAAAGTGGTAGGGCCAGAGCTTACATATTTGGCACATAGCATCATCTACAGGTCCTCTATCAAGTTTGTTCAAATTATGCCCCTGGGGTCAAAATTGGATCCGCCCCGGAGGTCACAGATTTACATACTTTTTTTTTTGTGTGAAATTTTCAAACGTCTTCTTCTCTGAAACTAATGTGGCCAGAGCATTGATATTTGGCATGGTGACACTTCTAGATGTCCTATAAGAAAATTGTTCAAATGGTTCTGGTCAATTGCATAACTAGGTCACAGGAGCTAAAAATAGATTTTTTTCATTGAAAACTTAAAAAATCTTCTTGTCTGAAACTACAAGGGCCAGAGCTTAGATATTTGGCACATACCATCGCCTACAGGTCCTCTATCTAGTTTGTTCAAATAATGCCCCTGGGGTCGAAATGGGCCCGGCCCCGGGGGTCACAGTTTTACATAGAGTTATATAGTGAAATTTTCAAACGTCTTCTTCTCTGAAACTAATATGGCCAGAGCTTTGATATTTGGTATGGTGACACTTCTAGATGTCCTATAAGAAAATTGTTCAAATGGTTCTGGTCGGTTGCATAACTAGGTCACAGGAGCTAAAAAAAGATTTTTTTTCATTGAAAACTTAAAAAATCTTCTTGTCTGAAACTACAAGGGCCAGAGCTTAGATATTTGGCACATACCATCGCCTACAAGTCCTCTATCAAGTTTGTTCAAATTATGCCCCTGGGGTCAAAATTGGCCCAGCCCCGGGGGTCACAGTTTTACATAGAGTTATATAGTGAAAATTTCAAACATCTTCTTCTCTGACACTAATATGGCCAGAGCTTTTATATTCGGTATGGTGACACTTTTAAATATACTTTACATAATTTGTTCAAATTGTTCTGGTCTGTTGCATATCTAGGTCAGTCCTGGACCTAAATTATTATCGCCATTTTTTTCAGCTATTTTTTCAGGTGAGCGAAATATGCCCCATGGGGCTCTTGTTAGAATAGTTGCAGAAGACAATTTTTACAGACATTAAAATTACCCAGCATGCAAAGAGTTAAAGCTGTCACCTAGCTGTCTTAATGACTGGGGATGGAATTTCTGTTAAATGGTGGCTTTACCTCTTTGCATGCTGGGTAGTTTTTTTTCGTCTGCAACAATAATTGACTTCTGCTTTTGATCTAAAAATAGATTTTACTAAATTTCTTTTCAAAAAAGGGGTCAGAGTGTCAAACAGTTTGGATCCTGCAGATGAGATGCTGCTTAATGCAGCATCTCACCAGGATCCAAACTATTTGCAAATGTAATCACTGTGGCACATATCTGCCACTAGCATGGTAACAAGTTTGACTGTATCAAATAACTTTCAATTTCAAGTGAATTAAACTAAATTAACTTAATTCCAGAAATTAGGGGAGCCTTGCTTTTGTTCGGCAGACTCAGAGTCTCTGAAAGTGTTAAAGTATTGGTGTAGAATAGCTTGTTGCAGGGAAATCGTTTTAGTAAAAGAAAATTGTGCAATGTAATTTCCCTGTATTGTCAGGATAGCATTGTTGTGTGGGGAGGGATATTGAGTTTTATTTCAGCCAGGTGCATGGAAGCTTTAAGGTTTGAAAGGGATGTTTAAAACTTCAGATAGCTGCAGGGGATTTATTTAACCCTTTACTTCATAGCCTGTTTCTAGTAGTGAAGATAGATAGCCACTTAAAGCAGATCAAAAGTAAAGCAGAATGTGCCAAAGACACATTCTACTTTACTTTCAGCCTGCTTTAAGAAACAATCTGCTAATATATAGAAAATATTTCTTATTGTACATACTCTTGACTGTATAAACTGGAACTACTTTCTTCATTGTAGAAATAAATTAAAGATGTGAAAAGGAGTATACATATAATTATGGTGTAGTGATTTCCTCAGAACTTTCGATACTATTATAACATAGTAGTTTGTCCAAAAGGTGCAAACTGATTGGCAAACAGTGTAGACCCTGAGCAGACTGCTCCTGAGGGAGCAGTCTGATCAGGGTCTACACCGTTTGCTTAGGATTGTCTGTCTCAATGTTTAGGCTTGGCACCAATTATGACCATTTTATGTGTTGTGATGTTGTAAACCCCAACTCAATCAATCAACCCAATATTTAGGATCATTATTGTACTTCAGATTTCTGATACAAAAAATTATTCAAAGTAAATTCTTGAATTTGTTTTTAAAACACAATATATCAATATCAGGACTTACAGAATACAAATTGTTTGTTACTAAAATTTTGATAAGAAGACCAATAACAGATAAAGACAAAAAGACACCATGGTTTGTGACATTTTGATGTCAATGTGACTTCATGTGTTAAAGACTTCATGGTTTCGGAAAGAATAAAGCGTCTCCACTATATAAAGTCTGTACAAGTCTTGATATCAGTAAAGTTTAAGCTCATTCCCAAGCAGACACTAGCTTACACAACATGGTGTAGGAATCGAGGACTAATCCAGTGTTAGCGGCTGTTCAATCAGCATCAGCAGTTTAACAATTTATTGACATAGAACATGCACATACAGTCAAACTATAGTGCTTAGAGATTGCTGAAGGAAACGGTTGACAAACAGTGTAGACCCTGATCAGAGGGCTCCTGCAGGAGCCCTCTGATCAGGGTCTGCACTGTTTGCATAGGACAAATATATTCTTCACAGGTACACTGAGTGTTTGTTAATGACGAGTATACTTGTCGTTAGGGTTGAATGTGTTAAAGTGCTTGTGTGGAGGAAACTTGTTTTGACAATGAACCTCATTTTGAGCATATTGGTGTTGTATCACATGTTGATATATAGTTCTAAATGTTCTAGAATAGTACTAGAACTGTTCCCACTTCTTGAACAAATGTTCACAGGTGGTTTTGTGTGTGAAATCGTTATGACAATGAAGCTCATCTGTAGCATATTGATGTCAAAACACATGTTGATATAACAGAAAACATTGAAACGTCATCATAAACAAAAATCTTAAAGTTCACACATAGTTCTCTTTGCCTGTGAGCATTGCACAAAATCCAATTCATATGTAAACAGTATACATGTATTCATTTGGGAAGAGTGATTTTAATGATTTAGCAATATATCACACAGTGCTCCCCCTCTACAACAATACCCAATGGGAGACAAAGAGTGTGTGTGTGTTGATGTTCGGAGGGAATTGTTATAGGGCGGCAAATTAATTCCCTCAGAGTGCTAAAGCATGACAAAGCTTACATTTGCAAACAGTCTGAACTGACTGTGTATAAACTTTGACAGAGAGAGATTGTCTTAGACTATTCTCTGTTTAAAATAAGGTAATGTTTGTTCCTAACATGATTAGAATGGAAGAGCTGCGAGGTAATTTCTTTTACATCATTGTACAAACACTGGATCATAACTAGATTATACACACACCTCAGGGAAAGGGAAACAGTTCCACTTTATATGTCATGGAAATAGTTCCACTTTATTCGTCATGGAAAGTACTTTATACAGTCATGGAAAATAGTTCAACTACAAATGTATATACAGTAATGGAAAATAGTTCAACTATATACAGTCATGGAAAATAGTTCAACTACAAATGTATATACAGTAATGGAAAATAGTTCAACTATATACAGTCATGGAAAATAGTTCAACTACAAATGTATATACAGTAATGGAAAATAGTTCAACTATATACAGTCATGGAAAATAGTTCCACTTTATACAGTCATGAAAAATAGTTCCACTTTATATGTCATGGAAAATAGTTCCACTTTATTCAGTCATTGAAAATAGTTCCACTTTATATGTCATGGAAAATAGTTCTACTTTATACAGTCATGGAAAATGGTTCCACTTTATACAGTCATGGAAAATAGTTCTTCTTTATATGTCATGGAAAATAGTGCCACTTTATACGTCATGGAAAGTACTTTATACAGTCATGGAAAATAGTTCAACTACAAATGTATATACAGTAATGGAAAATAGTTCAACTATATACAGTCATGGAAAATAGTTCAACTACAAATGTATATACAGTAATGGAAAATAGTTCAACTATATACAGTCATGGAAAATAGTTCCACTTTATACAGTCATGGAAAATAGTTCCACTTTATATGTCATGGAAAATAGTTCTACTTTATTCAGTCATTGAAAATAGTTCCACTTTATATGTCATGGAAAATAGTTCTACTTTATACAGTCATGGAAAATGGTTCCACTTTATACAGTCATGGAAAATATTTCTTCTTTATATGTCATGGAAAATAGTGCCACTTTATACAGTCATGGAAAATGGTTCCACTTTATTCAGTCATTGAAAATAGTTCTTCTTTATATGTCATGGAAAATAGTTCCACTTTATACAGTCATGGAAAATGGTTCCACTTTATACATTCATTGAAAATAGTTCCACCTTATACAGTCATGGAAAATAGTTCTTCTTTATATGTCATGGAAAATAGTTTTTCTTTATATGTCATGGCAAATGGTTCCACTTTATACAGTCATGGAAAATAGTTCTTCTTTATATGTCATGGCAAATGGTTCCACTTTATACAGTCATGGAAAATAGTTCTTCTTTATATGTCATGGAAAATAGTGCCACTTTATACAGTCATGGAAAATAGTTCTTCTTTATATGTCATGGAAAATAGTGCCACTTTATACAGTCATGGAAAATAGTTCTTCTTTGTATGTCATGGAAAATAGTTCCACTTTATACAGGGTTAACATGTTCAATTATGTGTCTTTTCAGAGATAGAGCAGATGTTAGACTAAATGGTTGCTTTTATGTGGGCATTTTGGCATGATGACTCCAAACTGCTGGATGTAGCTCAAAGGTAAGTTTTCATATACAGTAGAAACTCTCTATTACGACCGCTAAAACGAAGGCTAATTGATTGTATAAAGACATGTGCCAGCTTAAAGCAATGTGACAGTAAAACAAAAAGCTCCTAAAGGAGCTTTCTGTTGCACTGTTACCTTGCTTTAAGCAGTCACCTGCCTTAAATACATGGTATTTAGCACACTTTAGTGGACATAATAGAGAGGTTCTTCTGTATTGTCACAGTAATAGAACCTTGGTCAAATGTTTGTTTCTTTGTCTTTCTAACTTAAGACAGCTCATTCCATGAAAAGTTCTTCTGTGCAACAAAGTGCAAGACTATAAAGAATACCATAAGAATTCATATGAGTTATAGAATACCATCGTAAGACTTATAGAATACCCCTAATAAGACATATAGAATACCCCTCGTAAGAATTATAGAATACCTTCATAATACGTATCTAAGAAATTAAGAATACCTCTCATTAGTCTTAAAGAATACCCCTCATAAGACTTATAGAATACCCCTCATAAATACTTCCCTAGAATATTCTCCCTCAAAAGACTAATTATAGAAGACCCTTTGTCAGACTTATTGAATACCCCTCATACGTTAAAAAACTTGATAACACTTAAAAGTTATAAACAAGCATTTGTTATGATTTTGCCAAGTTCAGAAATAATTAATGAAAGAATACTTTAAGTGCTTGATGCAATTTGAAGTATTATTGCAGGCATTATGAAAGTATTCTAAAATGAAATTGGATCAGGTACTGTTATGCAATACAGTAGAACCTCCCTATTACGACCATTAAATTTTGCTAAATATCATGTATTTAAGGCAGGTGACTGCTTAAAGCAAGGTAACAGTGAAACAGAAAGCTCCTTCAAGAGCTTTCTGTTTCACTGTCACCTTGCTTTAAGCTGTCACCTGTCTTTATTCAATCAATTAGCCTTCGTTTTAGCGGTCGTATTAGAGAGGTTCTACTGTATAGTTGTCGGGTGAATAATGACTCTGAAACTTCTCCAAATCTAACTCTTTTAATCACTATCTTCTTCGTTCACTCTAACTACTACTCTGCTCTCAAAACATGTTTATTGTGTATGTGACGTAACGACACGCGACGTCTTGGCGGTCGCGCCACGACGTCGCTCGGCGTTACGCAATCCCGACATACTCGGGGCCACAAAATGCTTGCAAAACTTACTGCACAAAGTAATTAGAAATGTGTTAAGCCCTTCGTTTAAGCAAATTATTAATTTGTTACTTGTCTTTTAACTTTATCACAATAGTATCTACTTTGCTGAATATCAATATCACGGTCTCTTGAAACAACGAAGATCTAATAAAGTCTCTGATGAAAATTTAACTTTTCTGTCACTGTATTTTAGTTAACACCTGTACTGTAATCACTTATTAGTTTTGTAGTTATTGATATCTATTCTCTAACTTCAAGTTGGTAGAGTTTCACTATTGGTCTGTTCTGTTTGGATTTTCACGGCAAATAGTCGTGTTTCCAGCGTTCTCGCAAGTTGTAGATTAATGTTCGGAGAAACCTCTCTTGTCTGGATATGTTCTCCTTGGTGCACCCGTCCTGTTCCAAATGTTCTGGGTCTTCTGAGCGTGGCAGCTTCGTAACTCCTCTGCCTTATAGGGAGTGAGATGGTGACAGGGGCTCCAAATCGACCCTTTTGTAAATCTGGGCATTTTATTCAAATTTGTTCTGAAGCTCTTTACTGTAGATACCTGGTGACATGGGGGAAACATGGTGTTGGTAGTGGTCAGGAGAGGCTTTGTTTTCCTGTTTCTTCTTTTGCTGTTGTTCTTCTTGTTGTACTATACAGCGTTTAGAAAGTTGCTGGTCACGAAGCAAAAGACTCTCATTCTCCTGCTCAAACTTTCTCAATGACTGCTCACGTTCCTTGTGTACTGTCTTTAACTCATTGTGAGCTGATTGTTCGTCCAAATATGCCTTCTCCAAAATTTGTATCTGAGCTTTTAACTTATCGTTTTCAATCGCAAGTTTCTTGTAGTTTTCTTTGGACATCTTCCGCGCAGTATTTCTGGTTAGAGGCTTGGGTGTGAAACTTGACGATCTGACTTCTGTCACGGCGGTCTTCTGAAGTACATTTGAACGATACTGAGTTGTAGAATGAAATCCTGTGGCATTCTGTTGATTTTCTGCATCAGATTAAAACCTTTTTGCTGCGGGGTTGAACGATTTTGCTGCTTTTTGCTGACAAATGGCAGTATGGTGTTTATGTTGGCAATGTCTACACCTGAAACATGATTTGCAATTCACTATCCGATGACCTTTCCCTAAGCAATTAAAACATAGACTTTTGCTTTTAACACACTTAAGTCTCTCCTCTACACTCTCAACCACTTTACAGTCTAACGATGCATGCTGCTCACCACAAAATGGACACGCTGTCTTTTTCTGATCTGGCGATTTTGTTGTAACAGATTTACCTTTCTCCATCTGCTTCTGTACTGAACTTCTGCATCCCGTGAAAAATGACGCAATTTTGAAGTGTGCTTCTGTTGGCTCGGTATTTTCTCCTTCCTTCATATTTACTTCATTTCCAATTGAATCGCGTAGTTCTTGTATGGTCCACTTTTTGTTTCCATGATCACGAGCCATGCTACGTTTCAGTTCAGTTGGCAGTTTCTCTCGAACAATTGGCACTAATAGGTTACCGTACGAGTCCTGGTACTGTCCTAGTGATTCCAAACCTCTTATGTATGTTTCTAGCTTGTCATGAAAACGTTGCATGTCATAAATACTGTTGTCAGGCCGTGGTAAATCTAATAAAGACTGCATATACGAACTGACGATCTTGTGTGGCTGGCCAAAACGTTCTCTCAGTAAATTTACGGCTTTTCCGTAATTAGCATGTGTGAGTTGAAAACCTGTGATACAAGACGCAGCTTCATTGTGTAGTAACGATTGAAGATATGTAAATTTCTGTACTTCGGATAGGGTCTGATTTACATGCACTGAAGACTCAAAGCAATCCCAAAATGTCTGCCACTCAGTAACATTTCCATTGAAATGTGGTAAAGTCAGTTTAGGAAGTTTGTGGAAAGACTGGCTAGAACTTTCTAAACTTACGTGCGAACTTGGCGGCGTTTGGTCCTGTTGGTTGTGTGAATTCTGATCCTCTTGATTTGCACATTTCTCTCTAATGATATCGATCTTTAACTCAAGGTTGATTATGTACTCTTCACCTTCAACAAGTTCTGTCACTAAATCCTCTATATCCGGATGATTTGAAATCTTCTCAATAAGAGTTTTTATCGTATCAATTTTGTTTGTAAGTATTTGTAGAAGTTTTGTTTTATTTGATTTCGGCAGATTTTCGTCCTCTAACTTATTGAATGTTGCCGATATCACTCTCTGTTGCGCTTCACGTTGTGTAAGTAATTTTGAAAGCTGCATTGTTACTTTGTGTTTGGTCACGGCACCAAAATGTCGGGTGAATAATGACTCTGAAACTTCTCCAAATCTAACTCTTTTAATCACTATCTTCTTCGTTCACTCTAACTACTAGTCTGCTCTCAAAACATGTTTATTGTGTATGTGACGTAACGACGCGCGACGTCTTGGCGGTCGCGCCACGACGTCGCTCGGCGTTACGCAATCCCGACAATAGTCATATTAGTTAACTATAACTGTGTGGGACATGTTTAGTTGTTTACAGTAAAACTCCTCTATTACGACCAATCAGACGAAGGCTAATTAATTGTATATAGCACAGGTGACAGCTTAAAGCAAGGTGACAGTAACACAGAAAGCTCCTGAAGCATGTTACTGTCACCTTTCTTTCAACAGTCACCTGTCGTTAAAGCCTAATAACAAACACAATTTAGTGGTCGTAATAGAGGGTATTTACTGTATATCCATCATTCATATCCATCTCATGTAATTATATTGAAAACAAACTCCAAAAGGGTCTGTAATAAATGGGGATTATTCCTTTACCAAGTAGCTTGTTTCTTGGTTTGAAATCAGGTGATCCCTTAAAGCAGGTTGGACAGTTAGTATGTAATATTTTATTGTTCTGGTGCCAGTGTTTGTACTTTACTTTCATCCTGTTTTAAAGTTCAATCTGTCATAAATATTATAATTAAGCCTTTGTTCAAATGTTTAAGTTTTTAATATAAAAGCAGGTGTTTACTGTAGCAATTGTCATAATAGAGACACTGAGAGTATATTTACAAAGTTTCTTGATGATTATTAAGCAGTATAAGTTAGTACCTTGGAGTACTCAAATGGCCTTGCAGATATTTGCTTGTTTAAGGATCTGTGATGAATGTAGTAAATACACTATTTTAGAAAATATTGGGGTGTAAGTTTGAATTATTGAAATGGAAGTGGAAATGCCCTGTGCATTAAGTCTTTGCATGCTGGGTAATTTTTTCCTCTGCAAGAATTGTCGTCTGCTTTTGTTTGCATTTTCAAAAGTTCTTTTAAATTCAGGGTCAGAATGGCAAACAGTTTAGATCCTGATGAGACGCTGTGTCACACAGTGTCTCATCTGGATCCATACTGTTTGTAAAGGTAATCCCTGTGGCAGATATATCCGCTGCTAGCATGCAAAGAGTGAACAAGTGTTTATTTGCACAGTGTTGTTAATATTGTTTGTGCAGCACCACAAAACGTCATCCAACCCGCTGGTTGGAAAATGAGAAGCATGAAAATAAGACGAGTTATTACAAAGAAACATGTTGGTTTTATTTCTATGAAGAAGTGCTAGAGCAGTTCTGCTATATTTACTATATAGATGCACAAATTTGTTTAACCCATTATAACTCCATAGATATATATGCTTTTTAGTGCATTTACTTTATTCCTCCACTGAAGAAAATAATTTCACTTGGTACAAGCATGAACTTGTTCCATAAGAATTATTTTCTATATACTAGGTAGCTTAAAGCAGGCTGAACGTAAAGCAGAATGTGCCAACCTGCTTTAAGTGGTCATCTGTCTTCAAAACTAGAAATAGGCTATGAAGTAAGGATTAAACAGGCAAAAAATATAAACAACTGACTCACTGTATGTACATCTTGTATCCCTCATATATATTATGGCTCTTCATGAAATATAAACAACTGACTCACTGTATGTACATCTTGTATCCCTCATATATATTATGGCTCTTCATGAAATATAAACAACTGACTCACTGTATGTACATCTTGTATCCCTCATATATATTATGGCTCTTCATGAAATATAAACAACTGACTCACTGTATGTACATCTTGTATCCCTCATATATATTATGGCTCTTCATGAAATATAAACAACTGGCTCACTGTATGTACATCTTGTATCCCTCATATATATTATGGCTCTTCATGACATATAAACAACTGACTCACTGTATGTACATCTTGTATCCCTCATATATATTATGGCTCTTCATGAAATATAAACAACTGACTCACTGTATGTACATCTTGTATCCCTCATATATATTATGACTCTTCATGAAATATAAACAACTGACTCACTGTATGTACATCTTGTATCCCTCATATATATTATGGCTCTTCATGAAATATAAACAACTGACTCAATGTATGTACATCTTGTATCCCTCATAATATTATGGCTCTTCATGAAATATAAACAACTGACTCACTGTATGTACATCTTGTATCCCTCATATATATTATGGCTCTTCATGAAATATAAACAACTGACTCACTGTATGTACATCTTGTATCCCTCATATATATTATGGCTCTTCATGTTTCTACAATATCCTGTTTAACCCATTACCCCATAAATATGCCTTTTTACGCCTTTGATTTTTTCCTCTACTAAAGAAAATAATTTCAATTTATCCTTTTACAAATAGGAATCATAAGAAATATTTTCTATATTCTAGCAGATAATAGCTTAAAGCAGGCTAAAAGTAAAGCAGAATGCGCCTTAAGGCGCATTCTGCTTTACTTTCAACCTGTTTTAAGTAGCCACCTGTCTCCAAAACTAGAAACAGGCTATGGGTTAAAAACCTACCAGTATAGGAAACTTTTGTTCATCCAGACAGAGGGCTGCTGTTTAAAAAGGCTAAAAGTAAATTAAAATAGAATTCTAACATGACACGTGAATTCGTCTCTATAAACAAAGAACAGGTCTATCGTGGTATACCTGAGACGGTATACCACGCTCTTCCCTACCCCGCTCCTCCCACGGTTATATGACATGACGTGACCACGTGCGTTCATACGTTATGTTTTTTAAATTTCTTTCGTTATTCATATAGCCCGTAAAGACCATATACTTTTAACCAGTAACGTTACAGTAATTTTCTCATTCTTCTGTCTTGTTTGATGAAATGTTTGTTCTATGCCAGATTATGGATCGGTAATTGTAAATTTGCTTATGGGTGTTAGATTCTTGTAATGCCGCGGAAAAAGTTATTCGGTCGAAAAACTTCATCCGCTGAGGAAATAAGTATGGAACATTTGATTTCCTTTCTAATGAATTTCCTTACATCTGGTCATGTTAGAATCGAAATAATCTATGTTCTACCGTTGTGAAACTGTATTTTACAACGGTCGGTCGTTGTGGTGCGCAGGAATTGACCACTCAGGCCTTCGGCCTTCGTGGTCAATTCCTGCGCACCACAACTCCCAACCGTTGTAAAATACCGTTTCACAACGGTAGAACATAGATTATTTCTTAAGTCTCCTAAAGGAGCTTTCTACTTTACTCTCAGCCTGCTTAAAGCAACTACCTGTCTAAAACACTAAAACATTTCACAAATAAATGTGGATGCTGACCAGACACTGAGTTACTAAACAGTTTGCATGCTAGCGGCGGATATATCTGCCTCAGTAATTATCTTTGCAAACAGTTTGGATCCAGATGAGACGCCACGTAACGCGGCGTCTCATCAGGATCCTAACTGTTTGACACTCTGATCCTGTTTTGAAAAGAAAATTAGACAATTCTATTTTTAGAACATCAGCAGAAAACAATTGTTGCAGACGAAAAAATTACCCAGCATGCAAAGAGTTAATTGAGTCAATTCCCTCATGTATCAAGGTAATTGAACAGAGTACAGTAAAACCTTTCTAATATGACCACTAAAACAAAGCCTAATTGATTGGTTAAAAGGCAGGTGACAGCTTAAAACAAGGTGATAGTAAAACAAAAAGCTCCTTTAGGAGCTTTCTGATTTACTGTCACCTTGCTTAAAGCAAACACCTGTAGAAATTACCTCAAATTTAACACAATTTAGTGATTGTAATGGAGAGTTTTATCTGTATAGTAGACCGGAAAAGACGATTTAAGTTTTAAAGATGGAGTTATGTTTTATACTTCAGTCAGATATAAATATAATGAATGTAATAAAACGTTACTTTAATTTTTGAAAACAGTTTTACAGAGTTTAATTTTCTGGCATCTGGTAGAGTAATATTAGAGAGAATTAAACTTCTTTAACAGACTTAAACAACTTTGTTCTCATGAGAAAATATCTGTTGTTACAAGACATCTTTACACTGAACATAGTCCAGCTAGAAGTATTGTGTTACTCAAATCTCTCAACCCATTACCCCATAAATACACCTTTTTACACCTTTTATTTATTCCTCCACTGAAGAAAATAGTTCCAATTTATACAGTCAAGAATAATGTACCATAAGAATTTTTTTTTTATCCCAGCAGATATTAGCTTAAAGCAGGCTGAAAGTAAAGCAGAATGTGCCTTAAGGCACATTCTGCTTTACTTTCAACCTGCTTTAAGTGGTCACCTATCTTCATTACTAGAAACAGGCTATGGGGTAAAGGGTTAAACCAATTACAGACAAACCTCTCTATTTAACAACCATTAAATGATGGCTAATTGTTTAAATGACAGATGACAGCTTAAAGCAAGGAGGAAGTAAAACAGAAAGCTTAATAGTTAACACAATTTAGTCAGGGCTCCAGATAAGGGAGAGTGAACGGAACAAAACCAACATTTTCTCACTTATTTCAGCACCAAATCCTATTCTAATGAGTAGTGACACCATAGGGTTTAAAGCACAAATAAAGATTTTAATTTTTGAAATACTCCCCTTATCTGGAGCCCTGATTTAGTTGTTGTAATAGAGAGGTTTTACTTGTTTTCCACTGAACATATTGGTCACTTCCATGGGGTGAAAGAAAGGCTCTTTATTATCTCATTTACTTTACAGTTTGTTTTCAGTGTTTAATTAAGACAGGTGATAACTTAAAGCAGGTTAAAAAGAAACTTAGATGAAATATCCTATTGACATTTCTGTTTTACATTTATACAGATTTGAGTTCCTTCCTAGATACAACACCTAATAAAGGTGGTTAAATTGCTTAAAGCAAGCTGTAAGTAAAGCAGAAAGCTTTATTTTCAACTTATACTATCTCAATGTGCATATATCCATGACTGTATAAAGTTGCAAAGAATTTCTTCAGTGGAGGAATAAATTAAAGGCATATTTATGGAGTAATGGGTTAAACAGTTACCTACTTGGTGGCTATTGGGAGAAAAGCTTAACAAACAAATATACAATCCAACAAACAATACCAAACTTGTCATTCTATTTAGTAAAATGGGTGAAGAAAAAAACAACCTGGAGAAATTGATTGATTGTGTAATTGAATGAGGTTTTATATTGCATCTAAGCATGGAGTGTCAGGGCTCGAGATAAGAGGAAGTAAACAAATCAAACAATTCGGCACCAAATCCTATTGTGTTACTACTCATTAGAATCGTTTCGAACAGACGATTCTAATGAGTAGTGACACCATAGGGTTTAATGCAGAAATAAAGATTTTAGTTTTTGAAATACAGTCGAAACTCGATACTACGAACTCGCTTAAATCAATCTTACCAGTATATCGTTAGTTGATTTATGATCAATCGATTTTGTTAAGGTCGAACATACCAATATTTCAAAGTTAAAACGTGGCTAAGCCACGTTTTAACTTTGAAATATGGGTATGTTCGAAATAACGCGAGTTCGTTGTATCAAGTTTTTACTGTACTCCACTTATCTGGAAAACACTGGTAGAAATATAGGCTGATTGATAGTGAAATTGAATGAGGTTTTATATTGCATCTACTCACAATGGGTATGCAGACATATGAGGCAGAGTGAAGCATTGAGTGTCAGTTTTCGTTTGATTACATTGCTGTTAGTGTTACTGCTCTAATCAATTCCTTTGCTTATTTGTTTGCAAGTTCATTTCTTCCAATTTTTAGCCAGCTTTGTTTGCAAGTACCGTCAAACTTATTCTGTTGAACAATTCAAACGACATTTCACAGGTGACCTTTACTGTGACAGGTCGCAGCTTAACTCTTTCCTCCCTGAAACTTTAAATGGACACTTCCAGTTTCGATTTAAGTCTAGTCCATTTCTGGCTTTTAAGGGTTGTTTTTGTCCATTTTTAGCATTATGACAAACAGTGAAGACCTCTGATCTGGGTCTTCACTGTTTGCATAGGACAGGTGTACTATTCACATGTACACTGTTCGAAAAGGAAGCCTATATGCGGGACTAGGGTTCAAAGGGTTAATGCAAGACATAATTAACCCATTCCCCCATAAATACGCTTTTTAACGCCTATAATTTATTTTTCCACTAAAGAAATAGTTTTACATTATACTGTCAGGAATATGTAGCATAAGAAATAATTTCTGTATTCCAACAGAGTGTAGCTTAAAGCAGGCTGGAAGTAAAGCAGAATGTGCCTTAAGGCACATTCTGCTTTACTTTCAACCTCCTTTAAGTGGTCACTTCTCTTAAAACTAGAAACAGGCTATGGGGTAATGGGTTAAAGCAGACAGCTCCGTACAGGAGCTTTCTGCTTTAATTGAGTCCTGCATTTAGCAGTCACCTGTGTTTTGAGGTCTCGATACTTCAATGAATGGGTGTTTACCAGGAGCGTTACTGTATTGTGTTATGTATTGTGTTAAAAACAAAGTGTTCAGGTTTTAATGTATTCACGTAAACTAACAGCAATTGGATTGTAATTGCGATTGTTAGTTAAATTTTATGAGAAGTTTGCTTGGAATGCTAATTTTTAACGTTTCGGACGAGTTAAAAGATTTATCTTGTGAACCTTTTCCTTGTTGTCCAGAGGAAAAGGCTGCACATGTTACACCAAGTTCTAACGTCTTGAGCTGAGTACATCACCCTATAACGCATACCAACTGGTAATGTTCCAAATACAGCATGGGAAGGGTTAACCCATTACCCCATAAATACACCTTTTTGCACCTCTATTTTATTCATCCACTAAAGAAAATAGCTCCAATTTATACAGTCTTGAAAATGTATCCTAAGACATATTTTCTATATTCTAGCAAATAGTAGCTTAACTCTTTGAACCCTAGTCCCGCATATATAGTACACATGTCCTATGCAAACAGTGAAGACCCAGATCAGAGGGCTCCGAAAGGAGCCCTCTGATCAGGGTCTTCACTGTTTGTCACAATGCCAAACATTGACAAAAACAACCCTTAAAAGTCGGAAATGGACTGGACTAAAATGGAAACTGGAATTTTCCATTTATAGTTTCAGGGAGGAAAGAGTTAAAGCAGGCATTCTGCTTTACTTTCAACCTGCTTTGAGTTGTCATCTGTCTTCAGAACTAGAAAAAGGCTATGAAGTAAAGGTATAATGTGGAACTATTTTGTTCAGTGGAGAAACAAATTAGAGGCGTAAAATGGCGTATTTATGGGATAAAGGGTTAACCAAATGATATTGTGTGATGGCAAACATAAAGATTTGATTATTTTAGATACTCTTCTTATCTATAGCTATGAATAATGCAATGCCTACATTCAGAGAAATGGCTCATATGGCAGTAATCTTTAACTTGCCAATACATGATCATCCACTCAAAAGAACCTCATTTGTTATCTGTAGTTTTGTTAGCTCACCTGGCACGAATTGCCAAGGTGAGCTATTGTGATCGCCCTGTGTCCGTCGTCAGTCCGTCCGTCGTCAAACTTTTTTTCTCAAAAATCTTCTTCTTGGAAACCACTGGGCCAATTCCATCGAAACTTCATAGGATTGTTCCGTGTAGGGTACTCTCTCAGATTTCTTCAAATATGGGTCATCCAATAGAAATTGTGGTTGCCATGGCAACCAATTGAAAAAACTTTAAAAATCTTCTTGTCAAAAACTACAGGTCCGAATTGAAAATAATTTTACCCAAATGTGCCATTGGTGACCCTCTATCAGATTTCTTAAAATAATTTTCCTATCTTAAAAAACATGGCCGCTAGTGAGTGGGGCAGATTTTCCTTATATGCCTACATAGTGAAAACTTTAAAAATCTTCTTGTCAAAAACTACTGGTCCGATTTGAAAGTAATTTTATGCATATATATATATATATTATAAAAAATTGATATGTAAAAAAACATGGCCGCTAGTGGGTGGGGCACGTTTTCCTGATGATACTGTATAGTAAAAACTTTAAAAATCTTCTTCTCTGAAACTACTGGTCCAAATTGAAAATAATTTTACACAAATGGTCAATTGATGATCCTCTACCAGATTTCTAAAAATCATTATGTTATCTTAAATAACATGGCCGCCAGTGGGGGGGGGCACCTTTTCCTTATGTTACTGTATAGTAAAAACTTTAAAAATCTTCTACTCGGAAACTACTGTTCCAAATTGACAATAATTTTACACAAATGGTCAATTGATGACCCTCTACCAGATTTATTAAGATCATTTTGTTATCTTAAAAAACATGGCCGCCAGTGGGTGGGGCAAGTTTTCCATATATTTCTGTATAGAACAAGTTTAAAAATCTTTTTCTCTGAAACTATTGGTCTGATTTAAGAATGATTTTATACAAATAATGATTCATTGGTGATTCTTTGCCAGTTTTCTTCAAATAATCTTCCTAGCTCAAACAACATGGCCGCCAGTAGGTGGGGTGAATAAGTGAAAACTTAATCATTACTGGTCCATTACCATGACCATAATCATGGGTACCAGGTGAGCGATTTAGGGCCGCATGCGGCTCTTGTTCAAATTTAGCATCTAGATCTACAGGTATGTCTTTATTTTTATTTGAAGAGACATAAATACCATTATCAAACAGTTTTGAATCCCAATCAGATGCAGAGTTACCCAGAGTTAAACAGCCCTACACTGTGTATGGATGCCAGTTTTATCACATAAGAGAGGTTCCATTAATAGACATCATTGATTTCACCTTTTTTCCCCCAAGCGTGCAGGTTAATATTGCAGAATCACACAGTTCTTCTGTTCAGAAACTTGTTTCTTTTTGTGGACATGCAGAGATAAAGCTTGTATTTCAAAACAGTCAATAACGCTTTGGATGCTGGGTAATTTTTACTTCTGCAACAATTGTCGTCTTCTAGATCTACTGTTCTAAAAATAGAATTTTCTAAATGTCTTTTCAAAGCAGGATCACAATATCAAACAGTTTGGTTTCTAATGAGAATTATGCAACATCTCATCAGGATCGAAGCTGTTTGCATTGGTTATCATGGTTTCACCACTAGCGTGCTTAACCCTTAGCCCGCCAAATAAATTGTCGTCTGCTATATTTCTCGTCTGCTTCAAGTTTCAAAGTGCTTCAAAGTTGCTCAAAATTGCTGAAAATGTTGTCCGAGTGTCAAACAGCTTGGATCCGGATGAGACGCCGAGTTACTCGGCGTCTCATCCGGATCGAAGCTGTTTGCATATGGAGCTATAGTTGTGAGTGGCAGGCTAAGGGTTAACCCTTTCCCCAATAGCCTATTTCTAATATTGAAGATAGTAGACCACTTAAAGCAGGTTGAAAGTAAAGCAGAATGCGCCTTAAGGCGCATTCTGCTTTACTTTCAGCCTGCTTTAAGCTACTATCTACTAGAAAATAGAAAATATTTCTCATGATAAATATTTATAATTTTATAATTTGGAACTATTTTCTTCAGTAGAGGAATAAATTAGAGGCGTAAAAAATTGTATTTATGGGGGAATGGGTTAAGAGATAATATTGGCACTTGTACTAAATGTAGGCAGAGTGTAACTGTGTAACAACTACATAACAGGTTTGCACAATCACTTATTATTACAAATGAAACAAAATCTATAAGTTATCAAATTGAATTGACTTCTGGGGGTCTTCCTCCACCTGTAATTAGCTGGACGTCGCGATATGACTGAAATACTGTTGAAAGCGACGTAAAATCAAAACAAATCAAATCAAATCAAATTTATAATTCAGTAGATTCCAGTTGTTGTTTATTTTCATGTTAATGTGTTGCTTTTTATTTTCGAAGAGCAATATTGGTAAGAGAATCTGGCTTTTGTAATAGTATAAAAACAAAATCTTCATATCAAAAGAATATTCCATAATTGAAGCAGACACGTTTGATTAAATTGAGTAGCTGTAGCTGGAATATGTTCCAGAGTTCCACATTACTTTGATTGTCATCGTCCAGATTTGATCATGTTCTGTAGAACTGTTTTGGGTAAAAAAAGCCTCTAGAGGGCATGGTACACCAAAACGGCTCTCCTATATAACTTATATAAAATGCGTCATTTCCAAGGTCCAAAAAATACAATTTTTATTCCAACCACAGGTGCTACCCTATATTTCCTACAAAGATACACCCTTGCACAAGTGAAAAGTGCAGAGAAAACAGGGGGTCATGTGGCATATGAGAAAAATCTCTTGGCTTCAGTGGCATGACCCCTGTTTTGCTACATTTTGAAATAGGCACCGGCTAAAACAGGGACATGTCACTTCAGCTCAAATAATTTCTCCAAAAACCCATCTATTATGACAGAATGTCTTTGTATCTATTCTCTAGCACCCATGTATTAAATAAAAAGCTCAAAATAGTAAATATTTCTTGACAAAAAGCTATTCTGAGGCAAAAAGTTTGGCACTATTTCTTTGCCGGACTTCTTTCGACTACACCATGAAGCACTTCCGGTCTATTTGGTGGCCCTATACCTAAGAGAGACATTTTTTTCCTCTAATTTGCCTACATTTACTCTTATATCCTAGCTATAGGTATTAAGAAACAACACACAAGCTGACAGATGTCAGGTTCCACCACATTTAGTATTTTAGACTGTTTTTGAAAAAAATTCAAGCCACAAAATTGGCAGAATTTCAGCCTTTTGCAGTAAATTCAACGCGACTACTAAATCTTTGTTTTCGCAACATCTAGACTTATTCAAACACTTTTAATTTATCTGAAAGTGTGCGGATAACCCTTTTTAGCTCACCTGAGCCGAAGGCTCAAGGTGAGCTATTGTGACCGCTCATTGTCCGTAGTACGTCTGTCCGTCTGTCCGTCTGTCCGTCTGTCCGTCTGTCCGTCTGTCCGTCTGTCCGTTCACTTTTACTTCAAACGACATCTCCTCTGAACCCGGGGATTGTAGGGCGGATTCAAACTGCTCATGATGTTCCTTGGATGCTTCTCTACAGAAATTGTTAAAATGAAACTTTCAAGTGGACTACTTATTGTAATTTATTTAAAAAAGTGAAAAACTTTAAACAATCTTCTTGTAAAAAACTGCTAGGCCCACAGCTTTGATATTTGTTTTTTAGTATCTCCTGGTGATTCTCTCTCAAAATTGTTAATATCAAAACTAAAACTGACCATAGGGATTCACCATAGGGATTTTTTCATTGCCGCTTTATGCAGGATTCATTGCCGCTATATTCAGGTTATACTGTTTTACTGAAGGTTTAAGCAGGGTTTCAAGCACCCTTATACTAAATCACCTATATTTGCAAACAGTTTGGATCCAGGTCAGATGCCACATAATGCAGCATCTAATCTGGATCTAAACTATTTGCCACTCATTTACATATTTTCTTATATTTAGAAAATATAAGTTATTATTTTTTACATATTTCACATACAAACATTTGGAGCAGACAACAGTTCAGCATGATAATAGTCAGTTCTCCCTGAGACGGTCTCTTATTGCATAACTGACCCAAAGCTAGCTCTGAACTCAGGTCACTGAGATACATAGCAGAAATTATGATGTCTGCTATTTTATGCTCAAGCACAACTTAGTTCAAGGCATATTACTTTTGGTCTGTCTGTTTGTTTGTTTGTTTATCTTTCTGTCTATCAGTCCACAATTAATTCTTGGCCATAAACAGTATGGATCCAGGTCAGATGCCACATAATGCTGCATCTAATCTGGATCCAAATTTGCCACTCATTTACATATAGTTTCCTATATTTAGAAAATGTAAATAATGATATTTATTAACCTATTAACGCATACATATTCCTTTTTATGTCTTTAATTTATTCTTCCACAGAAGAAAATAATTTCACTTTATACAGTCATTGTTGTCTTTAACAATTGCTTCAAATGACATCTCCTCATATATTGCTGAAAAGATTTCAACCATGTTCCTTGGGTCAAGTTGTTTCAAAATTGTTCAAAGAATTAAAAACAATGTAGAACTCTGGTTGCCATGGCAACCAAGTGAAAAAATAAGGAAATCTTAAAAAATCTTCTTGTCTGAAACTACAAGGGCCAGATCTTAGACATTTGTCACATAGCATCATCTACAGGTCCTCTATCAAGTTTGTACAAACTATGCCCCTGGGGTCAAAATTGGCCCCGCCCCGGGGGTCACAGTTTTACATAGAGTTATATAGTGAAATTTTCCAACGTCTTCTCCTCTGAAAATAATATGGCCAGAGCTTTGATATCTGGCATGGTGACACTTTTATTTAGTTATTTCCCTTTGTCATATTTTCTTGTCAAGAAGACAACTCCAGTTCTACTGATGCTATTGTAATGAAATTTTATGTATGGAAAGAAACTGATGAGAGAAAATGCCATGCATAAGGGTAGCAATATTTTGTTTTCCCCTTTGTCATATTTTATTGTCAGGAAAATAACTCCAGTTCTGCTGACGCTAGTGAAATAATTATCATTTACCGGAAATGGAAATAGCTTGATAAGAGGATGTGTCATGGATAAGGGTCATAAGCTTGGCAACAAAATTCACTTTTGTCATGTTTTCTTGTCCGGAAGATAACTCCATTTATAGCTATATTAAAATGTTGTCTTGCCCAGTCAACTTAGGTACAAACTTCAATGTCCTCAGGTGAGCGAATTTAGGGCCATGGCCCTCTTGTTTAAATAAAAACAGCCTTTTCCTGTAGGAAAAATATTGAAACAGCAAAAATTACCCTTGACGTCTGTCCATGGCGGTAGTTGTTCTCAACGAAAAAAATGCATTTCTGGCCATTTTCACCCCAAACAGGCTTTTTTTCTCCTAAAAGAGCTTTAAAACAAAGATGACAAGCTCTGAATAGCATAGAATACATGCATTTGCATTGAAAAATTAATGAAAAAATATGTTTAGGACAGGTTTTAAGGAAAAGTGACAACCCATTGGTCTTGGACCTGGGTCGCCAATGACAAGGGCGGGCCATCACTGACCCCCTTTTTTTCTCAGGAAAAACAAGAAATCAACATAGTGTGGACCAAAACCTGCAAACCTAGTGACATTCAGCTTAAACATACCTTCAAAGTGTTCACTAGACCAGTATGGGGCTTTTCAACAGCATTTATGCGAAAAAGTGTACATCGGCCGCATGCTCAATCCGCGGCCGACATAATTTCAAGCAAAAAAACACTTTTCTAGCCAAAATAATTACCTGATGTAGTCTAAAACACTTTTTCAACCATCATGTATTCATAAAATCCCCCAAATAGCACTCTATTATCAAAACAAACTGTGACGTCATTTTCCGGGAATATCTCTCTTAGGGCATGGTACACCAAAACGGCTCTCCTATATAACTTATATAAAATGCGTCATTTCCAAGGTCCAAAAAATACAATTTTTATTCCGACCACAGGTGCTACCCTATATTTCCTACAAAGATACACCCTTGCACAAGTGAAAAGTGCAGAGAAAACAGGGGGTCATGTGGCATATAAGAAAAATCTCTTGGCTTCAGTGGCATGACCCCTGTTTTGCTACATTTTGAAATAGGCACCGGCTAAAACAGGGACATGTCACTTCAGCTCAAATAATTTCTCCAAAAACCCATCTATTATGACAGAATGTCTTTGTATCTATTCTCTAGCACCCATGTATTAAATAAAAAGCTCAAAATAGTAAATATTTCTTGACAAAAAGCTATTCTGAGGCAAAAAGTTTGGCACTATTTCTTTGCCGGACTTCTTTCGACTACACCATGAAGCACTTCCGGTCTATTTGGTGGCCCTTTACCTAGATGAAGTCTTGATGAAGTCTCAATAGAGCTGACCCTGTCACTGAAATTGACATAACAAGAGAGTCAGGGCTGCCATAAGTTAACAAAAAATCCTAAGATTTCCAAATTTGCATTTTTCAAGTGCGATTTTACAAATCGTACCTTTACCCGATTGTCTGTTTCTAGTTTTGTTGACATGTGGCTGCTTAAAGCAGACTGGAAGTAAAGCAGAATGCACCTTAAGGCGCATTCTGCTTTACTTTCAGCCTGCTTTAAGCTACCATGTACAAGAAAAGGAGGGTGTGACAGTCTGGTAAGCCGGAGCTTATTAGACAAGGGCCTTTTAACTCTTTCAACACAATGGACCTGTTTAAAATATACTCGTTAAATTTGCAAACAGTGTAGACCCAGATCAGAGGGCTCCTTTAGGAGCCCTCTGATCAGGGTGTACACTGTTTGCAATTTAATAGCAGTATTTATCAAACTTGTAACCAAGAATTTCAAGTAGACTGGTTCATGTTTTGGTAACTAAAAAGATCCACAAGGGAATATGATAACCCACAATAGTTACTTAGTGTTGAAAGAGATACCCTTACTACATGTATGCAGGAAACCAATATATACATCAGTAATTTAACAGACAATGTAGACACTGATGCACCTGAAGGAGCATTTTTGATCAGAGTCTGTGTGCTACCAGTGGATGGGGAAGGTTTTATTTAATGGCCACATCGTAAACTTTAACAATCTTCTTGTCAATACTTGATGATTCTTGAGTGACTTTCTTCTAAATCTTCCAAATAATTTTCCTTAAATTAGAAAAAATAACTTCTGGTGGATAGGGAAGATTTCCTTTAATGGCTCTAATATGATACTTTCTTGTTTCAAACTGAATGGCCTGTTTGGAAAATATTCTTACATAGGTGATCCTTGGGATACCACATACCAGATTTGTTCAGTTCATTTTCTTAGCTAAAACATGGATTGAAGTGGGTGGGGCATTGTTTCGTTTTATGCTCATTAGTTAAGTGAAAACCTTAGACTTTTTCTCATATGAAACTTCTGGCCCAGTTTGAAAACAGTTTTACTCAATGAGTTTAGGGTGACTTGTGTGTTTACCAAATAGTTTAATACAGTTCTACTAGCAGGAAATATACTGTAAAACAGGTATTTTTTGCTTCATGAATATTTCGTGAAATGCGATTTTGTCTTAATTTGCGACATCATGCAATATTTGTAGCAGGTGGTAGCTTAAAGCAGGCTGAAAGTAAAGCAGAATGTGCCTTAAGGCACATTCTGCTTTACTTTCAACCTACTGTAAGAAGTCACCTATTTCCAAAACTATAGAGATGTGAGGCTACATATTCGGGAATTAACGCGTAAATTATATTCACGCAAATAAAACCTGTTTTACAGTATGCCACCAGAAGGTTAAATAGAGAAAGCTTAGCTATATTATTTTCCAGTCTGAAATTTCTGGTCTGAGTTTAAATTATTTTGATACAATTTATTGGGACCAGGTGAGCAATTCAAGACCATCATGGACTATAGCCACCTCACTGTATTGACATCATCAATTTTAAACAAAATTTTAATTTTTAGGTATTTTGACTTGAAAAATATTGAAATGAGTACCAAACAGTTTGGATATCCTAACCAGATGCTATGTTACAGAGTATCTGATCAGGATCCAAACTGTTTGCAAATAATTATTGTACTTAGGGTAAGGCAATGAGATTGCTATAGTACACAGGCTTGACTGTATATTATTAATCTCCAAACAAGAAGTAGTTTTCTCAAAGTAGCTGTAATTAACATCTCTTAACTCTACCCTTAACTCATGTGCCACAGTGATTACCTTTGCAAACAGTTTTGATCCTGATGTGACGCCGCATAATGCGGCGTCTCATCAGGATTCAAACTGTTTGACACTCGGACCCTGTTTTGAAAAGAAATTTAGAAAATTATATTGTTAGAACAGAAGCAGACGACAATTGTTTGCAGACGAAAAAATTACAGAACATGCAAACATGTACTGTTACATCTGTGTAAACTCTACACTTAAATGAGTCCATTATCAGTTTGTAATTTGGTAGAAGCTTAATGCAGGACAAAAGTAATTTGCAGAAAACTCTCTTTGGAAGCTTTCTGCATTACTTTTATTGTGCCTGAAGTTGCTACCTTTCTTTAAAGTTCACAATTCATCAATAGATTTTGTCTTTATTACAGAGGTTTTATGGTTATGGTATGGAAGAATGCTCATAAACCCTTATACTAAGCATGACTTGCCTAACATTTACAGTTTGAATCCAGATCAAAGGCCGCATCACGTGGTGTCCGATCTGGATCCTAACTGTTTATCACCTGTATTCAACTTTTCTTCTGTATCAAACGCATGAAAACTAAGTTTTAGGGTTTTTAACAGACGATGCATCTGAAGTAGATGACAATTCAGCAAGAATTCTCATTATAACTTAAGGCAATTACTGAAAATGTGCTTTTTAGCAAGTTTTAAATGAATTGTGTAGTGAATATTTAGGGCAGTTCTATATCACTGCCGATTTTAAACAGTTTAATGGTTTCATTAACATACAATTATCCCAGTTTAATTATCAGTTTTAAGTAGGAATGTTTGTGTTTTGTTTCATATTTATATTACGGGTAAATCTGGGTTGAAAGATGGGTTTATATTTAGAATAAGATATTGAAACCTATATGTCATTTATATGGTCGAAACAGTAGAGTAGTGTTTTACTGAGTATGGCCGTGGGTTCGATTCCAAGCGGCGGACGATTTTTATTTTATTTTTGATGTATAAGAGTCTGCAAGAAGGAGAGGCAGATTTAATTGAAAGTCCTTTTGGATCTGATCCCATATAACTTAAATTAAAGATATTGAACCCTAGCGACGAGTAAACTTGTCATTTCCAAAGAGCTTACCTATACACGTATCCCATGCAAACAGTGAATACACATGTACCAAGATCAGATGGTTCCTTAAGGAGCCCTCTGATCATGTATACATACACTGTTTGTCGTTTTGCTGAGCTTGTCATACATGGACTATACTAAGTTTACAAAGCGTAACGTTTAGGTTATCTATGACACATTTTACATTATAGAGATCTCTATGTTGAACAATATAAGTAAACTATCCGTTTGAAAAATAATGAGACAAATAAAATTGTAATAAAAAAAGGAATGAACCTAACGGGGATCGAACCCACAACCTCTTATCCTTTTACAAGTGTCCTTACACGCTACCAATTACTCTAACTCGATTATTGATTTAAATTCGACACAGAATGCACAGTATCCTTGTATTTCTTTCCGTAAATCAAAACGAAAAGTATCGACTTTTATACCGAAGCTATATATATCCTTTCAGTGACGTATGAATATTCAATTTTTGACAGGTCAATAAAACCAAACAATACTAGCTCATAAGATTCACATTTGTTATTCAGTCTGTAATTGCAAATTACAGGATAAAATATTACAGAAAGGTGACTAAGTTCCTTAGTGAGATTTTAGCTCACCAGAGCACTTTGTGCTCAAGGTGAGCCATTGTTCATTGTCCATCCGTCCGTCTGTCTGTCTGTCTGTCTGTCAACAATTGCAAACCTGTTCTTCTCTAAAACCAATGAACCCAGTGTTACCAAAGTTGGTCATATTCTTGCTGTTGGCATAAGCTTCAAAAGTTGTTAAAAAGTGGGTGGGGCCAATGGTCTTGTTGCCATGGCAACCATGCACAATATCTAAAAAATTCTTTGTTGAGACTACAGGTCTGATTTCAATTTGGTTTTGTGAATATGGGTTACATAAGATAAATATGTAGGTCAGTACGTCGTCAAAATATAGAAAAAGCTTCTAAACACTGTTGAAGCCATATTTTTCTATGGTAGAAAAGGCTTGAACTGGAGACAACCATATGTTGTTTCTAATTTCTGTGTTGAGTACATCAGGGCCTCGTTCATTGCCCTCATGTTCTAATGTGGAATAGTCTAATGAATCGTTCAGCCTCAAAAGGGTTAACTCTTTCAACACCATGGACCTGTTTAAAATATACACTTGATCATTACATCTACAAACAGTGCAGACCCTGAACAGAGCGCTGATCAGGGTCTACACTGTTTGCTAATTTTAGAGCATTATTTATTAAACTATCCAGAACTCTAAGTAGACTGGTTCATGTTTTGGTAACTGAAAACATCCACAAGTGAATCTAATAACCCACAAGAGTTATACTTATATTGGAAGGGTTAACCCTTTCCCCTATAGAAGCGCCTTTTAGCGAATATGATTCATTCCTCCGCTGAAGAAAATAGTTCCAATTTAATCAGTCATGAATATATATTAAAGATATATTTTGTTTTATTCTAGCACATGATAGCTTAAGGTAGCATTTACCGAAATAAATGGTAAAATAGTCGTTTTATACTTTTTAGCTCACCTGGCACGTAGTGCCAAGGTGAGCTTTTAGGATCGCTGGATGTCCGTTGTCTGTCTGTCTGTCTGTCCGAGCGCACGAAAGGTCCTTTGTTGGGTAGGGAGAACAATAGATTCCATTCATTCCGTGATTGCCCTATTGTTATTGTTGGGTATTTTGTGTACTGTTGGGTACTTTTAAACAAAAAAAATACCCAACAAATGTCCAACTATGAGAACGTCCGTCCGTCAGTTCACAATTGTTCGTTAACACTCTAGCAGGTTCAAATCTCATTGGATCATGATGAAACTTGGTCAGAATGTTTGCCTCAATAAAATCTAGGTCAAGTTCGAATGTGGGTCATGTCCGGTCAAAAACTAGGTCACTAGGTCAAATTATCGAAAAACCTTGTTAACACTCTAGAGGCTACAAATTTCATTGGATCTTCATGAAACTTCATCAATATGATTGCCTCAATGAAATCTAGGCCAAGTTCGAATGTGGGTCATGTCCGGTCAAAAACTAGGTCACTAGGTCAAATCTTCGAAAAACCTTGTTAACACTCTAGAGACTACAAATTTCATTGGATCTTCATGAAACTTCATCAAAATGTTTGCCTTAATGAAATCTAGCTCAAGTTCGAATGTGGGTCATGTCCGGTCAAAAACTAGGTCACTGGGTCAAATTATCGAAAAACCTTGTATACACTCTAGAGGCTACAAATTTCATTGGATCTTCATAAAACTTCATCAATATGATTGCCTCAATGAAATCTAGGCCAAGTTCGAATGTGGGTCATGTCCGGTCAAAAACTAGGTCACTAGGTCAAATCTTCGAAAAACCTTGTTTACACTCTAGAGACTACAAATTTCATTTGATCTTCATAAAACTTGATGAAAAGGTTTGCCTCAATGAAATATAGGTCAAGTACAAATGTGGCTTATGTCTTGTCAAAAACTAGGTCACTAGGTCAAATCATCCAAAAACCTCGTTAACACTCTAGAGACTACAAAGTTCATTGAATGTATATCATGAAACTTGAACAAAATGTTTGTCTCATTGAAATCGAGGACAAGTTAGAATGAGGGTCATGCCCGGTTAAAAACTAGGTCACACGGTGTACATGGTTACATGGTTACCAGGTGAGCGATTTAGGGCCATAGTGGCCCTTGTTTACAAATCCGGATAGATAAAGGTATTTTCTACAAGTTACCAAATTCTCTCTTGCTTTCTCGGTCATTTAACCTGTAAATCACGCGTCATAATCCCCGCTGGGTGCCTCAATTGCGTAGATTACGTGACTAGATAGGTGGTTTATTCCGAAGCTGTCAGAGGTGATTTACAACTTTTACCGTATTAAAATCGTTATTTTATTATGATTGGCTTTGTTAATTTGGGGCGGAGTTTAACGAAATGGTTGATCATAAGCTGGGTCATGTTATTTGTTGAAAAAGAAGGTCTTAGTTGAATATTGGGCGGTCACGAGAGCCTAATTGACACATCAGTCAGTTAATTGGAGTTTCCGGCATTACATAATTTGAAGCAAGCGGCATTTTTGAACTCCCCTAACTTTCGCTGTGGGGGTTCAATTTTCGTGCGGTTTGAAGCAGATGAAAGGGTATTATCTCCCCGAGGGAACCGTGTCTCAGAAATTGTATAAGTAGCTCCAGTGGTCCGTTATATAGCGTTACGTAATAGTGGTCGACTTTAAACCGTAAAAAATCTTTGATGTTACATAACAAAGGTTTGAAGCGGTATTTTAAAAATCTGAGACACGGATCCCTAGATATGTTTATAAAGAGTATTTTGGGCAATTTTAATCATGTTACAAATAAAGATGGCTTTGATATCGTTGTTTGAATTTTTTTTTAAATGTTCTTATAAAATCGTAAAAAATTAAAATATTTTTTGTAAATTGGCATATTCTGATGGGATGTGTACCATTTTCATCGTCAGCTATAAAATTGGGGGGAAAATCATCAATCACGACAATAAATTAGAAAAATCCGCTTGCAGTATTGATCGTCAACAGCTACCTTAAGGATGTCGGCCTGTCTTTTTGAGCATTATGAAATTTCCGAAAAAATTAAGTTTTATGTCCTATTCGTAGTTTACAGCATACACCGTTTTCATAGGTAGGTTGCATTTTGTTACATCAAATTTCATTTCAATTTCTCAGAATATAAACATGAAATTTTCATGGTAGTACAGTTTCAGTATAAATTATGGATAATTCAATAGATCAAATGATATTTTTTTGAAAAAAAATTTTTTTGGTAAAAATACACCAAAAAGTGAAAAAATGAGAAAAAAATGGATTTTTTAATAAAATGGTATATATCTTTTTTAAAAGATCATTATTTGATATTTCACTAACACTTTATGTTTACAAGGCTAAAATCAACAAACAAAAAATTTGGTAATTAGTTTTCTACAATTTGTAGGGCAATTTTCACTGTGCCTTATTCTCCCATTATAAAAAAGTGGGTGGGGTAAAATTTACTCCTTTCCGGTGAAATCAAACATTTTTATTTTGGATCTTGACAAAACATTATTTTCAGGGTTTATTCTTACTATGGTAATATAAATTAGGATACTTTTTGTACAAATAGTTTGTTTAAATAAAGATTGAAAAACCGTAGTACAAAAAAGTAGGAGTTTTAGAGAAGCTTCAATTTTAGGGGGGTAGCCTTGAAAAATCTCAAATTGTGAAAAAGAAAGGTCTGGTACCCCCATTTTTTCACCAGTTTTGTCATAGAAACTGATTTTACTGTCTGTATGCAAAGTTTGAAGAATTTGGTAATTACTTTCCAAAGGTGCACCTACCCCCTTAAAGAAGGCTGAAAGTAAAGCAGAATACGCCCTAAGGCGCATTTACTTTCAACTTCTTTAAGAAGTCAATTATCTTCAATACTAGAAATAGACTATCAGGTAAAGGGTTAATGCACGTTAATTTCAAATCATTGACTGTATTTGTATGTACCTGATGGTATGTTTGTATTTCATGGCATTTGTTCAATTTGTAATCTTCTCTTATCACAAACTGCACAATTTCCAAATTGTTGCAGGTTTCCCTAATTCCCATTGTTTAGTCGGAATGCTGATTGAAGTGGGATTTTTTGTTGATTCTGTTTAGAATCTGAAATCTCGGTACACTTGTTCTTTTGTTTCTAAAACCAGCTAGAAGTGATTAATGTAAGTTAGTCTAGATACTTCTAGCTGTTAGTTAGATTATACTTATTTTAGTTTGCCTATAATAAACCCTTTACTCACTAGAGTGTTTCTAGTTTTGAAAACATTTATTCACTAAAAGGAGATTGAAAGGCATATTAAGGCACATTTTGCCTTTACTCTCAGCCTGAATTTAGCTACCATGTGTTAGAATAAAGAAAACATTTCTTATAATTTATATTCATGATTGTTTTCATTGGAACTATTTTGTCTGTTGTATTATCTTGGTTTTTAGCTCACCTGAGCTAGCTCAGGGTGAGCTTTTGCAATCCTTGAATGTCCGGCGTCCGTCGTGCGTCGTGCGGCGTCAACAATTTTAGTGTTTACACTCTAGAGGCCACAATATTTATTCAATCTTTCTCAAACTTGCTCAGATGGTATATTGCCATAAGAGTTCGGATGAGTTCGATTATGGCTGAAATCTGACAATTAGGTCATGAGTTATCAACCTTTGAATTGCTGAAAATGCCATATTTATCAGTGTTTACACTCTAGAGGCCACAATATTTACCCAATCTTTCTAAACTTGAATGGATTTAGAATAAAAATGGTGAAATTCAAAGGTAAAGCTATCAGGCTTCATTACAAATGGTGAGCGATATCAGGGCCTTCAGGCCCTCTTGTATTATTAGTGTTTTCTCCTGACCTGTCAGAGCTTTTTTAGATTGGAACATTCTAAAATTTAAAAGGGATGATCACCGTACTCGTTGATTTCCGTACAGTCAGACAAGGATAGGGAAAGCTGTATTTATTGTGCGTAATGTACAGTAGAGAAGACATTATTTCCCGAATAAACGCAAACACAATGCACTAAACTGTAGAAAATTAATTTTATCTTTTTAATCTGAGTGGCAAACAGATTGGAGCCTGATCAGACGCCGGGTTACCCGGCGTCTGATCTGGCTCCAACCTGTTTGCAATGGACATAATAGTTTTTAGCATAAACATGTTTATTGAGAATGAATAACATATCAGTAAAACTAAGCGCTGCTGTCTCGTGCTGCACAAGGATCGTGCTTATCTCAAGTAGGAAAGTGTACGACTATATAGATCCGATGTTACCTTGCTTACCTATTTACCATTATTAACTATTCTGTTCTAAAAAAAATAACTATGACAGGTCAGAAAAATCGGACAATATATGCCCAATATTCAACACCTTCTGTATACAATTAATCTGTGCACAGTGCAGTGAGCATCAATGAGGTAGTTATATAGAGGATATTCAATTCCTTTGGATTGATATGAAAAATATATCACGAGAATGGGTTGTTTGTTATCTGGTTAAAAAACGAGTCCCCAGGATGAGTTTTTAACCAGATAACAACCCATTTGAGCGTTTCGAGCGTTACTATAAATAAACGGGATTTCCCATACGTCACACTTCAGGGAATGGCGCGTGAAAGTAAATACTCGCTATAACGACCATGCTAATTGATTAAATAATAGAGAGGTGACAGCTTAAAGCAAGGTGCTTTCTAAAGGAGCTTTCTGTTTCACTGTCACCTTGCTTTAAGCGGTCACCTACCGTAAACACCCTAATACTAAACATAATTTAGTGGTCGTAATAGAGAGGTTTTACTGTAGTTCCGAACTTCCGACTACACAGTAAACGTTCTTTTCCCATTACACAAGGTACATGGGTAATACGGAATTTTCAATCCGTCAAGGTGTATTTGTTCGATAAAATACAGAAATATTTCGGTCAGAACAGTGGTAGGTATATAATAAATAGTGATCTCTGGAAGGAATGCTGACTGTTAACTGACCTAGTGTTTAAATAATACTCATCACATTTGCAAACAGTGTAGACCATGATCAGAGGGCTCCTATAGAGGTAGCTATAGTGATCTCTGGAAGGAAAGATGGCTGTTAACTGACCTAGAGTTTAAATAATACTCATTACATTTGCAAACAGTGTAGACCATGATAAGAGGGCTCCTATAGGAGCCCTCTGATCAGGGTCTACACTGTTTGCTAATTTAGACGACTATTTATTAAACTACCCATAATTCCAAGTAGACTGGTTCATGTATTGGTTACTAAAATTATCCACAAGGGAACATAATATCCCAAAAGAGTTCAATGTTTAATACAAGATTGACTGTATTTCCATGTACTGAGTCTGTTCAGTGACAGTTAGATGAAGTAGTGTGAAGATCTCAATACACAGAGGACGGCTCAGGCCAGAAAACAATAGCTGGCAGTACTGTCATAAAAACCTAAGAGTTCTTACCATGTAAAGTATTATGGTTATAGAAGACTTTTAGAAGGTAGACAAAACAGTCATGATATAGGCAGGTGTTAGATCCTTCACTACATTGCATATTTCTAGTTTTGAAGAGAGATAACCACATAATGCAGGTTAAACATAAAGCAGAATGCGCCTTAAGGTGGTTCGACAGCGGGCGGGCCGCATTTCGAGTTCCGGAAATGCTGATGACTTTCACCTGATCTTTGCGGCACGTGCTTATAGTAGAAAATGTAGATAAAGAAAAGTTTGAACTGCTTCAGTGTCTTCTCTGTTAGCTCAGTTGATACGGTGATTGACTTGCAATCCAAATGTTCTAGGTTCGATTCCCATTCGCTTCAAAACTTTTTTAGCTCACCTGAGCACCAAGTGCTCAAGGTGAGCTTTTGTGGTCGGTCTTTGTCCGGCGTCGTGCGTCATTCGTCGTGTGTCAACAATTTCTTCAAACATCTTCTTCTTAAAAACTACTGGTCTGATTGCAACCGAACTTCATAGAAATGTTCCTTGGGTCAAGCTCTTTCAAAGTTGTTCAAAGAATTTGAAACAATGCAGAACTCTGGTTGCCATGGCAACCAAAGTGAAAAAATAAGGAAATCTTAAAAAATCTTCTTGTCTGAAACCACAAGAGCCAGAGCTTAGATATTTGGCACATAGCATCATCTATAGGTCCTCTATCAAAGTTGTTCAAATTTTGCCCCTGGGGTTAAAATTGGCCCCGCCCCGGGGGTCACCATTTTACATAGAGTTATATAGTGAAATGTTCAAACATCTTTTTCTCTGAAACCAATATGACCAGAGCTTTGATATTTGGCATGGTATAACTTCTAGAGGTATTTGACATATATTGTTGAATTGGTTCCGGTCCGTTGCATATCTGGGTCACCGGAGCTAAAAATAGATTTTTTTACCATGAGAACTTAAAAAATCTTCTTGTCTGAAACCATAGTACACTAAGCTTAGATATTTTGCACATAGCATCGTCTACAGATCCTCTATCAAATTTGTTCAAATTTTGTCCCTGGGGTCAAAATTGGCCCACCCCGGGGATCACAGTTTTACATAGAGTTATTTAGTGAAATGTTCAAACATCTTTTTCTCTGGAACCAATATGACCAGAGCTTTGATATTTGGCATGGTATAACTTCTAGAAGTCCTTCACATATATTGTTGAATTGGTTCCGGTCCGTTGCATATCTGGGTCACCGGAGCTAAAAATAGATTTTTTCAATGAAAACTTAAAAAATCTTCTTGTCTGAAACCATAGTACACTGAGTTTAGATATTTTGCACATAGCATATTCTACAGGCCCTCTATCAAAGTTGTTCAAATTTTGTCCCTGGGGTCAAAATTGGCCCCGCCCCGGAGGTCACCGTTTTACATAGAGTTACATAGGGAAATGGTCAAACATCTTTTACTCAGAAACCAATATGGCCAGAGCTTTGATATTTGGCATGATGTAACTTTTAGAGGTCCTTCACATATATTGATGAATTGGTTCTGGTCTGTTGCATATCTGGGTCACCGAAGCTTAAGGGTGTATCAATGTCATGAGCCTTTTTTTCAAAGTATTAAACTTTTTTTCTATCATTGGTTTTTTGGAAGAGCTATTTGTGATGAATGAAAAAATGAAAAAAAATATATATGGTGGTGTCCTTTTTTTTGAGCTACAGCGATTTGAAAAAGGTATGTCAAATTTGGAATTTTTTCTTCAAATTTTACCCATTCAGAGTACAAGCTTCAGTAAAATCTATTTCAAAACAAAACAAAAATGTTAATTTGGGTTTTCTTTATTTATTTCATGTCCATGGTGGTATTTTCACATATGTAAACTAAATTTAGACAAAACAGGCACCAGGTTTGAACAATATGGATCCTTGAATATCAAAAGTATGCTTTATATAGGGCATGATTTTATTAGATTTTTTATTTTATGAAAAAAAAGTAGAAAAGTTTGAAAATGAAATAGTTCTAGTATTAAACTTTTTCCTATATTCTACCAGATGATAGCCCATACTAAGGCAGTTCAAAATATGAAAAGAAATTGAAAGGTCAGTGTTGAAAATTTTGAGTTATTAAAGTAAAAAGAGTTATCGTCCCTTACAAAATTTACAAAAAAGTACCATATCGATGCTATTTAGAGCTTTATAAATCTCACATTTGGTGCCTTTTTTATCTTAAATTAGATTTTGTATGAAGAAATACTACCATAGATAGGAAATAAATAACACAAAACCAAATTATCATATTTGTTTTCATTTAAAATGGGTTTTATTGAAGAGGGCTGTTTGAAAAGGACAAAATAAGAGGAAGTGGGTGGGGTAAATTTTAAATGGCCGTAGAGCCAACTGTTGTTCACCAAAATGTACACTTTTTCTATTTTTTCATTCATCTTAAATAGCTCTTCAATACAAAACCATCATAGAGTGTTTTCAATTACTTTGAAATGTTCCCAAATTCATGACATTGAAACACCCTTAAAATAGATTTTTTCCAATGAAAACTTCAAAAATCTTTTTGTCTGAAACCATAGTACACTGAGTTTAGATATTTTTCACATATCATCGTCTACAGGTCCTCTATCTTAGTTGTTCAAATTTTGCCCCTAGGGTCAAAATTCGCCCCGCCCTGGGGGTCACCTTTTACAAATCTTCTTTTCTGAAATCACGCAACCCATCCTAGTGTCACCATGGTCAGGTGAGCGATCAAGGGCCATTCTGGCCCTCTTGTTTTTAACAAATCGTCCGATTTTAGTGACTAGTCAATCCATAACGCAGTGATCAAAGGACAGGCTATGTTTAGTCACGTAATAATGAATAATATCAGATGCGAGTATAGTCATGTGACAGCTAAATTTGTGAGGATTATAGCCTATATGACAGATGGCAGCTTAACAAAGGACAACACACCCTGTCGACTTATTAGGCAGCTCTTTTAGAGCTACTACGATTTAGATGAGAGGCCATTTCCGGGCGTTGATAGAGGCCACAAAAAACATGGCAGAACGGTGAGTCAGGTTTCGATTTTGCTTCAAAACAGTATTTTTTCTGCTTTTTTCTAGAAATCGGGGAATGTAGTTCCACGTAAAAATGTCCACTTGATGAATCAGTTATCATCGTATGCTCCATTATTGCGATGTGGCGCCCCAATTTCATTCGGCGCAAACGTAACACGATCATTTTCAAACCGAAAGTGGTCAAAACATCAACATTTATGTACAAAATGTGCAATGCACGAATTTATTCTGCATCTAACGCAGCTTTAAGATGCACACAGAAATCGGGGAATGTAGTTCCACGTAAAAATGTCCACTTGATGAATCAGTTATCATCGTATGCTCCATTATTGCGATGTGGCGCCCCAATTTCATTCGGCGCAAACGTAACACGATCATTTTCAAACCGAAAGTGGTCAAAACATCAACATTTATGTACAAAATGTGCAATGCACGAATTTATTCTGCATCTAACGCAGCTTTAAGATGCACACGAACACTATTGGCTGTTTGGTATACTTTATGTGAATCGGAACACGCAACATTGAATATTATGGGCTAATTTTCTAAAAGAGGTGTCTTCGAGGCTATTAGGTGCCTGATAGGAGCCGAGCAACCTACTAAGAGGAGGGTTACTGTTGAACAGATTTAGGACTGATATTGTCAAAAATTGCTATATTTCATCGAAATGATTTGAAGTGAGGTGCCAATGAATAATACGGCTTTATATAATCTTAATTCAAACTTTAAATGCAATGAAACGGATATAAAGAGGTCTGATTGTTAGCAAATTGGAACATGAACAATTTTCTGATTAGCAAAATGAAACTTTTACACAAAAAATAGAATCAACAACCCTTCCACGGCTCAAAAATCAAGCACTTAAAACGTTACATATAGTTATTATAGCTTACGTCAAGAGGAAGGGACTTTTGTCGCAACGAGTTGTATTTGGGAGGTTAACAAACCACGGAATTTCACGGACTCACGTATCTCGGAAATCTAAATAAAACATGAAAAAAAACACAACCGGAAATCTATTTTTAGAATTAACAAACCACGGAAATATGTTCGGAAATTTAAAAAATAAAACACCTGGAAATCTGATCGGAAATTGACGTCGCGTTATTATGACAATCGCCTCTATCGATACCAGACGTTGATCATTTATTTTTAAACCACCAATGTAACAAGGTGGTACCTTTTGAAAGCGTGATCACCTATGTCATGTATTCAAAATCAGTATATGACGTAGTTTCCGCATTCTAGAGTGAAAAGGTATCCGCCTTATACACAAACCCACATCATCGGACTGATTTTACATGCAGAATGTAGGTTGCGGTTTAGATTAGCGTAATGCCTTGTTAAGCTTTAATAAATGTCAATATTTAAAATGTCTTTGTATTCTGTTCGAAAACTATCATCTGAGCTATCGTTCATATCTATGTCACAAAATGAGTCCTCAGAATACAGATATGTGTCACCGTCTAAACAAGTTGGAAGTGTTTGTTTCTCTGGAATCGCCGTTAGGTGACTGTTTGTTGGTATGTCTGCAGTCTTGTCAAATAACATTCTTCTTGTTTTTGAGTTATTTGTGCTGGAATCAATTTAGATATTTGGGACAAAAATCGAACACTCTTTCAATCTGGTGAGTATTTACTGGCACTTCTGATATCTTGAATTGTCCTTTTAATCTTCGCTGCTGGGGTACTACTTAGTGGAATATTTGATTTAGAATATGAGTATTTGATTTGAGCGTTGTAGCTGTGTCTATGATGTGCATATCCATGTTTCTTCTTCGCCAGGAACAGGCATTTTCTTCTAATACCACGAAACACACCCATCTGAAACGAAAGGAAAATGAAAGTGGTCTACTGCGTCTATGACATTTTTCATGGATTGTTAGTCATTTATGTATTTGAGAAGTTGTTGAATCCCACTTGTGTACAAAAAAGTACATATTTAAAGTATAGTTTCCATCTATTTGCTAATTAGAAAATTGTTCATGTTTAAATTTTCTAACAATCATACCTCTTTATATCCGTTTCATTGCATTTAAAGCTTGATATAAGATTATATAAAGCCGTATTATTCCTTGGAACCTCACTTGAAATCATGTCAGGTCATGATTTCGATGAAATATAGCAAGTTTTGACAATATCAGTCCTAAATCTGTTCAACAGAAACCCTCCTCTTAGTAGGTTGCTCGGCTCCTATCAGGCACCTCATAGCCTCGAAGGCACCTCTTTTAGAAAATTAGCCCATAATATTCAATGTTGCGTGTTCCGATTCACATAAAGTATACCAAACAGTCAATAGTGTTCGTGTCTGCGTTAGATACATGATAAATTCGTGCATTGCACTTTTATGTACCTAAATGTTGGTGTTTTGACCACTTTCGGTTTGAAAATGATCGTGTTACGTTTGCGCCGAATGAAATTGGGGCGCCACATCGCAATAATGGAGCATACGATGATAACTAATTCATCAAGTCGACATTTTTACGTGGAACTACATTCCCCGATTTCTAGAAAAAAGCAGAAAAAATACTGTTTTGAAGCAAAATCGAAACTTGACTCACCTTTCTGCCATGTTTTTTGTGGCCTCTATCAACGCCCGGAAATGGCCTCTCAACTAAATCGTAGTAGCTCTAAAAGAGCTGCCTAATAAGTCGACAGGGTGTGACAAAGGTAATGCTAAAAGATAGATCCTAAAGGAGCTTTTATGCATTACTTTTGTTATGCATTAAACAGCCACTTGCCTTTAAAGATCTACAGGCTACCGTATTCAATGGTCCCTTATTACAGGTTTGACTTAAGGTATCATTTAGAGCTGACGGCATTTTAAAGTTGAACTCAAGGGAGGTTACTCGTTTTGTGTTAACATTTTGCCAGAATTTCAGGAAATCATGTATAAAATGCAAATTCCACTGTAGATTTTCATTAAATTTTTGTGACTAGTAGAAATAAACAGAAGATCAAGCCTGTTTCTAAAATGAAGGAACAATTCTAAAGAAGAGTTGGTCCAGAAATCTACTTATAAATATACAGAGAAATAAGAAGATTTGAGAAGCAACTAGAAGAGGTCTAAACAGAAGATCAAGCCTGTTTCTAAAATGAAGGAACAATTCTAAAGAAGATTTGGTCCACAAATCTACTTATAAATATACAGAGAAACAAGAAGATTTGAGAAGCAACTCCAGTCAAGGTCAATTGCTAAGTATGGATAAGATAGGACATGCTTAGGACTGCAAAACAGCAGCCATAGCAACAGATGACATCATGATGACGTCATGACATCAACTCGACGTTGTGACGTCATGATGTTGAAACCACATCAACCGATGACATCATAATGACTGTCATCATCAAAAGCTGTGTAAATAACACATGCTTAGAAACCATGATGCCAAACAAAGGTCACATGGTAGCAACCCTCAGGTATAAAAGTGAGATGCCACAATGGGACATCTCATTCATTCTGATGAGTCCAAACAAGGACGAAACTAGTCAATGATATGTGACACCAAAGTAACATTCCAGCTGGGTTTTCTCTTGTCAGTCTTCTATATTTTTGTATAGTAGAAATAAGTTATATCTATCTAATAAGAGTAAAATTAGTGTATGTTAAACAGCTAGATTTTTTGTAATTTGAGATTTTCAGAATTTGACTTTTTTAAAATATTGATATTTCCAGAAAATATGTTATGAAATACTTTTGTTTGCCCACTATCTTATAGTCTATGTACAGTTTACTTGAATGTACAGAAATTATTGAGTTATATCATTTTATAAAGAAATTATTCCTGTTTATTAAAAAAGGAGCTTTTCTCGACAAAAGGTCCTCTCAGAAAAAAATGGCACTGTAACTTTTTTTTATATTAACGATATTTCACTCTCCATATGGTATATTTCAATTTAATCAAGGTTTCAAAGAATTCTGACACAGAATAAGCTGACCCGCGAACCACCTTAAATTGTATATTGTTTTTCTTTTAGCTTGCTTTAAGTTATCATCTGCTAGGATATAGAAACTATTTCTTATGGTGCATATTCATTACTGTATAGAGTGGACCTATTTTCTTCAGTGAAGAAATAAATTGAATGCGTAAAAATGTGCATCTATGGAGTAATGGGTTATGGATAGGTGGCTGTTAATTAAATCATATAAAGCAGACGGGAGCTTTCTACCTTTCTTTAAGTCTGTTTATATTATAGCACCATTGGAAATTAAGAAAAGAAGCAATACAACTCAAGTTATGTATGGAAGAAAGGGTAAATTTGAGTTGTTTTATGAAAAATGAAACTGTCAATAATTAGGGGAATATATTAAGAAAAATTAAGGTAAATAACTACTTTTAAAATAGGGGAAGTGAGCCAAATTTTAGTCCAAAGAATACATCCAAAAACAGGAAACTTAATATATCATTATTTGAATGTTCTATCAGCGCAAGTTCCATTGGAATATTTTCATTTCCTGTTTCTTGTTAGATTTTGTTATAAGATTGATGTTTTCATTGAAAATCAGAAAAATTGCATGTAGCCTCTGCATAAAACAGGGTTCCAGATAAGGGGAGTATTTAAAAAAAACTAAAATCTTTATTTCTACTTTAAACCCTATAGTGTCACTACTCGTTAGAACCGTCTCGAAGAGACGATTCCAATGAGTAGTAACACCATAGGATTTGGTGCTGAAATGAGTGCGAAAATGTTGGATTTGTTGAGTTTATCTGCATGAAGCCTCTGTATGAAAGATAGCAGACATTCTTGTTATCAGTAATTTGTTGTTGTCACACATTTTGTCAATAAATTGTGATATAGTCGTATTGACTGACAGTAAAGTGATGGATAACGCTGCAGAAAAGAACACAAATGGATTTTTTATTGAAACTGTATTGATTATGAGCTACAGATGGAAACACTGCACGGCTCATGAGACGGTATTACCTCCCTTTGGTGACATACAAAATAAACCTTTTACACCATGAAAACGCTTTTTTACGTCATTAATTTATTCCTCCACTGAAGAAAGTAGTTCCACTTTATACAGCAAGGGATATGCTATATTATAAATAGTTTATATATCCTAGCAGAATGCTAGCTTAAAGCAGGCTGAAAGTAAAGCCTGCTTAAAGTTGTCACATGTCTTCAAAATTTGAAACAAGCTATGGAGTAAAGGATTACCCCATTACCCCATAGCCTGTTTCTAGTATTGAATATAGGTGTCCACTTAAAGCAGGTTGAAAGTAAAGCAGAATGCGCCCTACGGGGGCATTCTGCTTTACTTTCAACCTGCTTTAAGCTTCCATCTTCTAGAAAATAGAATTTATTTCCTATGATATATGTTCATAACTGTATGAATTAGAACTATTATCTTCAGTACAGAAATAAATTAATGGTGTAAAAATGCGCATTTATGGGGTTAAAGCTCAGGCCATGGTTTTAACTCTTGAATGCTGGGTAATTGTCTGCAACATTTGTTGTCTGCTACTGGCCTAAAAATAGAATGTTCAAAACAGCATCAGAGTTGCAATCAGTTTAGATCCTGATCTGGGTCCAAACAGTTTTCTAAGGTTATTATGGGTTCCCAGCTAGCATTTTAAGAGTCAGATGGCATTCTCATGTAGGATAGAAGTATCACAGAAAGTTTTAGGAGCTTTCTGTATAACATTTCTCCTGTAATTTTTTCGTCTGCAAAATATTGTCGTCTGCTAGTGTTCTAAAATTAGATTATTCAAAATTTCCTTTCAAAACAGGATCACAATATCAAACAGTTTGGATCCTGATGAGACGCTACATTATGCGGTGGCTCATCATGATCCAAATTGTTTACACCAGAGCTCCAGATAAGGGGAGTATTTCAAAATCTAAAATCTTTATTTCTGCTTTAAACCATATGGTGTCACTACTCATTAGAATCGTCTCGAAGAGACGATTCTAACGAGTAGTAACACCATAGGATTTCGTGCTGAAATGAGTGAGAAAACTTTGGATTTGTTCAGTTTACCCCCTCTTATCTGGAACCCTGTTACACTGATATTCAAGATTCCGCCGCTAGTGTGTAAAGAATTAACACGTGTAATACAGGTTTCTCTGTACTGTTTTATCGTTAAGCAATCATTTTTTCGATATGACTGCTGCTATAAATAAATAATTAAGTTTTGCCCACATGAAATGAATTAATCATAAGTTAACCCTGTTACTACCTTAATGCCGTCTGCTTAATAAAATGTTGTCTGATCTTCTTTCTCAATATGAGATTTTAGACATATTGACCAAAACAGCATCAACATGTCAAAATAGTTCAGATCCTGATCAGAAGTAAGGTAACTTGGTGCTGATCTGGAGCCAATCTGTTTGAAATTTCGAGTACAAATGGGGCTTGTCATTGGTGAGGTTAATTATCAAAAGAAAAACATCCTGGTAGTAACCCTTATCATGATGAATTGTCGTCTTGCTTTAAATATGTTGTTTGCGATAAAAATCAAAATCAGTCTAAATGATTTTTAAACTAAAGTAAAATTGAATGTGAGGTTGAAAAGTTTAAGTCCAGATCAGATGCAGCATGAAGCGGCATCTGATCTGGATTTAAACTGTTGCAAATATTAACCAAGTCATGCTTAATTTGCTGAGGGTTAAATTAGGAGACTACGATGTGAGTCATTAACAGTGAGAGAACTTGCAGAGGGTGACTAGCAATCACAAACAGTACCCTTCCAGATTAAACATCAAATATTTGGACATAATCATGTTCAGGATCATAACTCATTTGAAATGTGTGTTTTGTAAAAATGTAAAGGAAGACGTTTTTTATGTCCCCGGCATCGACAGATGCAGGAGCATATAGTAATCGTCCTGTCCGTCCGTCCGTTCGTAACCAGGTTAAGTAGATTTTACCGTTTCGTCTAGCATCAACACCGCTTATTCAAATGCTTGGATACTTATACAGTTGTTGCCTTGGACCATTCCCTATCCACCAATATCACCGAACTCTGATTTTGACCTTGACCTTGACCTAATTTGGACTTAGAATATTTTGAATGGGCTATTTCTTGGTTAACTAGATTTTACCGTTTCGTCTAGCATCAACACCGCTTACTCCAATACTTGGATACTTATACAGTTGTTGCCTTGGACCATTCCCTATCCACCAATATCACCAAACTCTGACCTTGACCTTGACCTTGACCTAATTTGGACTTAGAATATTTTGAATGGGCTATTTCTTGGTTAACTAGATTTTACAGTTTCGTCTAGCATCAAAACACTACTCACTACAATGCTTCTATACGTATACAGTTATTGCCTTGGACCATTACCAACCCACCAGTAATACCCAAGCTCAGTTTGACCTTGACCTTGACTTATTTAGACTTAGAAAAGATTCAGAATATATTGTAAAGGATGCCACCGGGGGCATAAGCGTTTATTGAACGCAGTCTTGTTTTTAGCTCATCTGAGCACAAAGTGCTCAAGGTGAGCTTTTGTGGTCAGTTAATGTCCGTCGTCGTGCGTTGTGCGTCGTGCGTCAACAATTTCTTCAAACATCTTCTTCTCCAAAACCACTTGCCTGATTGCAACCAAACTTCACAGGAATGTTCCTTGGGTCAAGCTCTTTCAAAGTTGTTCAAAGAATTTGAAACCATGCAGAACTCTGGTTGCTATGGCAACCAAAGTGAAAAAATAAGGAAATTTTAAAAAATCTTCTTGTCACAAACCACAAGAGCCAGAGCTTAGATATTTGGCACATGTCATTACCTATAGGTCTTCTATCAAAGTTGTTCAAATTTTGCCCCTGGGGTCAAAATTGGCCCCGCCCCGGGGGTCAACGTTTTACATAGAGTTATATAGTGAAATGTTCAAACATCTTTTTCTCTGAAACCAATATGTCCAGAGCTTTGATATTTAGCATGGTATAACTTCTAGAAGTCCTTCACACATATTGTTGAATTGGTTCGGGTCCGTTGCATATCTGGGTCACCGGAGCTAAAAATAGATTTTTTTCCATGAGAACTTAAAAAATCTTCTTGTCTGAAACCATAGTACACTGAGCTTAGATATTTTGCACATAGCATCGTCTACAGGTCCTCTATCTTAGTTGTTCAAATTTTGCCCCTGGGGTCAAAATTGGCCCCGCCCCGGGGATCACAGTTTTACATAGAGTTATATAGTGAAATGTTCAAACATCTTTTTCTCTGGAACCAATATGACCAGAGCTTTGATATTTGACATGGTATAACTTCTAGAAGTCCTTCACACATATTGTTGAATTGGTTATGGTCTGTTGCATATCTGGGTCACAGGAGCTAAAAATAGATTTTTTCAATGAAAACTTCAAAAATCTTCTTTTCTGAAACCATAGTACACTGAGTTTAGATATTTTGTACATAGCATCGTCTACAGGCCCTCTATCAAAGTTGTTCAAATTTTGTCCCTGGGGTCAAAATTGGTCCCGCCCCGGAGGTCACCGTTTTACGTAGGGTTACATAGGAAAATGTTCAAACATCTTTTACTCAGAAACCAATATGGCCAGAGCTTTGATATTTGGCATGATGTAACTGTTAGAGGTCTTTCACATATATGGATGAATTGGTATTGGTCTGTTGCATATCTGGGTCACCGGAGGTAAAAATAGATTTTTTCAATGAAAACTTCAAAAATCTTCTTGTCTGAAACCATAGTACACTGAGTTTAGATATTTTGCACATATCATCGTTTACAGGTCCTCTATCTTAGTTGTTCAAATTTTGCCCCTGGGGTCAAAATTGGCCCCGCCCTGGGGGTCACCTTTTACAAATCTTCTTTTCTGAAATCACGTGACCCATCCTAGTGTCACCATGGTCAGGTGAGCGATCAAGGGCCATTCTGGCCCTCTTGTTTTAGAATCTCAGCAAACAACATTGAACATTGTTGAAAGAGATGACATATTTAGTATGCAAAGATATGATTATGATACTCATGTTTTGAAAGGATATCATTAATTGGCTGTTTTAATAATATTTTGTATGCCATGTTGTTGATCATTGTCAGCTGTGACCATTTTGTATATTAAATGTAGAACAGGTGATTTGGCACTATCAAATTATGAATACGACTTGAGATCTCTAAAGACAGGTAATTGCTATAAATGAAGTATTGATGGCATATGCTTGCTTAAAGCAGGCTGAAAGTGAAGCAGAATGATCCTTAAGGAGCATTCTACTTTCCTTTCATCCTGCTTTAAGCTTCAATCTGCTAGGTTATAGAAAACATTTCTAACATTTCATATTCATGACTGTAATAAAGTGGAACTATTTTCTCTAGTGAAAGAATAAATTAAAGGAGTAAAAAGGCATATATATTTGTTAAAGGATTAAACTGCAACCTTTCTAGAAAGACCAACTATGTAGCTTCCGTTGCCCCACATATGTTTAACCCATTACTCCATATATACACATTTTTATGCATTTAATTTATACAGTCATGAATATGCATCATAAGAAACATTTTCTATATGCTAGCAGATGGTTACATAAAGAAGGCTGTAAGTAAAGCAGTATGCGACTGAAGGCACATTCTGCTTTACTTTCAACCTGCTTTAAATCAAATTACGTTAAGTGATCACTTGCCCTCAAAACTAGAAACAGGTTATGGAGTAATGGGTTAACTGGAGATGGATCATATACTGTGTACAGACTAAATTGTTTGTATATGTAATGTTAGCCACTGTGAACATCTCTGTATGTATTAAGTATAGTTTACTTTCCACTTTCAAACGTATTTGGTTACCTAAGTATGATCTTAAACTTCCATAAAAGTTTAGTACTGAGTCCAGTCAGTTGAACAATGATAAATTGATAATTGACCAATCAACACAACTGGTATTGAAGACTCTAATGTTGGTTTACAAATAGTAAAACATGTGGTAAGCAACCATTATCAAAAAGACTGAAAACTATGGTGTACTTGCAGAAAAAAAATTCAAATGAAAGCAAGTTTTTGGCATGATAGTGTATCTGGCATGAAACAAATATGATCGGTATAAACATCTGAAAAAATCAGTGAATACATCTTAGTTTTAAGATTTTTCCAATAGCTTATTCCTAGATCTTTGTTTTATACTTCTCTACATACAGTAGAACCTCTCTATTACGACCACTAAGTTGTGTCAGATATTAATCGTTTAAGACAGGTGACTGCTTAAAGCAATGCGAAAGTGAAACAGAAAGCTCCTACAGGAGCTTTCTGTTTCACTTTCACATTGCTTTAAGCTGTCAACTGTCCTTTATACGGACAATTAGCCTTCTATTTAGTGGTCGTAATAGAAGGGTTCTACTGTACAACTCAAATATACTAAGGATGACATAGACAGTCAGTTTATAATGCCTCTGTGGTTGAGGTAGCTAATTTATAAAGCGTATAGGCGCTAAACTCGTGCCTACGCTTTAGCTACAATTTTAGTGAATATCTTATTCCGACTTCTTTACATCGGTTTGATTCGACCCCAAGCATATTTTTAACATAAATCTTTACGAAACTAATATTTACGTAATTGTATAGGTGCATGGCAAATTGCGTTTACTGTCTCTTAAATGAAGAAGCAGGGATTATAGACAGGTGACTTGTAACTTAATGTAGGACAAAAGTAATTAAAAAGGCTCTCATTATTTTTATCCTGTATTAAGTCGCAACCTATCTTACAGACAGATAAAGAAGCTTTCTGCATTATCTCTAAGATGAGTAGCTAAAGTTAGTCATTTTGGTTTTACTGTGCATGTATGCATGGAATATGAACTTATTTGACATGTTATTCAAGATAGCACATTGCTCATACATACTGTTGAGATTTCACAGGTATTATACTTTTGTCTTTTCAGTGATACACCTTAAATTGATAACATTTTTGACAAGATTTCACAACTTGATAAACGGACTTGACACATTTCGTTTTAATGATTTTATCTCAAAGCTAATACACTGAAACCTGTTTGAGGTGGCCAACAAATGAAGAAGTATGGAATCTCTTAATATATGTGCCTGCTTAATCAAGAACAAAAGTAATGCAGAAAGCTCCTTTAGGAGCTTTCTGCATTACTTTTGTCCTGTATTAAGCTGCCATCTTTTCTTAAAACAAACAGGTTTAACAGAAGATACAAAGGTTTTTACCTGTTTTATCATTAAGGAAGATCATAACCGCGTAACCAATATGTGATCAGATTATTTTCTGCGCTCAAGTTGTCTTGTAAAGTAGTTAAGAATTTATCAGTTGACAATTTCCTCACAGATTGTTAGTCTCTTAATGGATGGAGGGTTAAATTTCACCTGTTCTTTTCATACGTGTAGTAAGCCTTAATTGCTAACAAAAGTCCCTTCCTAATGATCGCATTGACCCCACTAATATGATACTCTTTACACAAGAATGGGCTTTTCAAAACTTGTTACTAAATTAGTTACTGTTGCAATTTTCAACCGAAGAAAATTATATTTCCTCTAACCTGAACATGTCTTACAACAAAGTCAACAAATATTTATTGTAAACTTGATTAGAGCACCTGGGCAAATCCATATCATATGTTAGAGGAATGGGTTTTTCAAATATTGTCACTAAATTAGTTACTGTTGCAATTTTCAACACTAAATGTCCTTTAACCCATTACCCCATAGCCTGTTTCTAGTATTGAAAACAATTTGCTTCTTAAAGCAGGTTGAAAGTAAAGCAGAATGCGCCTTAAGGCACATTCTGCTTTACTTTCAGTCTGCTTAAAGCTACTATCTGCTAGAATACAGAAACTATTGTATGATATGTAACTATTTTCCTTGGAGGATGTATAAATTAAAGGAATAAAAGGCATATTTATGGGGTATTAATGGGTCTTTCCTATATTCTAACAGATGATAACTTAAAACAGGCTGAAAGTAAAGCAGAATGTGCTTTAATGCGCATTCTGCTTCACTTTCAACCTGCTTTAAGTGGTCACCTATATTCCAAGACATAGAAACAGGCTATGCAGTAAAAGGATAAATATATGGACAAATTTGATTTAGTGATGTTCTGGATCAGAGCTCCACATAAAGGGAGTATTTAAAAAACTAAAACCTTTATTTCTGCATTAAACCCTATGGTGTCGCTACTCATTAGAATCGTCTCGAAGAAATGAGGGAGAAAATGTTGGATTTGTGACAGTGTACTCCCTCTTATCTGGAGCCCTGCTGGATTAAATAGATTGTCATCTGTATGTGACAGACCTATCAACATGAAATGATTACAAATCCTTTAAACTCTCTTTGTGCTGATTTAAAAAAATAAGGAAATGAAAAAAAAAAAACTGGTTTATGTTGGTTTTGAAAGCTGTTTTCATAAAATGTTTGAGAAAATAAATAATAAATCAAACAATGCAGTCCCTGATCAGAGAATCCTGTAGAAACCTCTGATTCAGGGTCTTTTCTATTTGTTAACTAAACAATTATACTGTTTGCCATCAGAGAAATGGCTGATGTATTTCCATCAAGATCTGAATCAGGGCTGCGGATAAGGGGGAAAAAACCAATGTAATTTCTGCATTATACTCTATGGTGTCACTACTCTTCAAGACAATTCTAATGAGTATTTTTAGTCACACCATTGGATTTGGTGCTGAAATTATGCAACTGATAAGAAGGTTATGCAAACTGGTAGAAAATGCTGGAACAGGTTTTAAGGTGTGAATGAAGGGATAACAGTATAAGATCTGATAACATGTAATTGATTGGTTCACTATTGTTTTTACTGTAAACGTGTTAGATGCAGTTTAGTCTTTAAACTGAGCATGCCCTTTCCTAACTCTTTCTCCTTAATGAGCTAAGAGAAATAAAGAAATTATAAATCTGCAAACTGGAAAAGTCATAGAACATGGGTTTGAGGTGTTATTGATAGGAAGAGTAGGTAAGATTTGATTAATTGATTTGTTCGCCATTGTTTTAAAATCAATTGTACTTGTGATTTACAGGTTAGAATTAGAGATAAAGTACACGAATAATCAATTTCTACTTTCACTTTCAAAGTTTATTTGACACTGAAAATATCGCTCTCTAGATGTGTAAGAATGACTAGAAAGAATGAAAGATGAAAAAGAAAGGAACTGAGTGTGAAAGAAAGGGTTTCTCTTATTAATGATAGTAGGGGTTCTTCTAACTATATGGCCTATGAAACTCGATAATAAGACCACCCCGCTATTAAGACCACTTTTGTCCGGTCCCATGGGCGGTCTTAATAGCGGGGTTTTACTGTACACAAAGGTTTTGAAAGATCTCAAGATCTTTCAAGGTTGAAACAATTTGCCTATCCCAGTGATAGGCTAACTGAATATGGGTAAATCCCATAGTTTAAATAGTTTACCAGGAACCTACTCATCTTTTCTTGTTGGTAACTTTGACATAAATGATGCCGACCCTGGACAGAGTGACGTGTATAGACACAACATAATGTTCTTTGTGCTGAAATACAAACGTATGTGGTAAGACCATGCCCGGTGCTGATAACAAATCTGTTACAATCAAACTGTTATTAGGCAACAAATGGTGGATTATCAGTCTTCACATGTTGCATTTAATGCAGGAGAAAAGTAAAGCATAAAGCTCCTTTAGGAGCTTTCTGCTTTACTTTTGTCCTGCATTGTTGCTTTACTTGTTACCCTTTATCAAGAATTGGTCTATTGTTAAAAGAACTCCATTCATATTCACAGAACGGTTGTTTATATATGTTTGATTGTGTTTGTGTGAATATTATTCATTAGGGTATCTTGGACCAAAGTTCTGATAACATGAATGAGAATTACAAACGTATTTGTCATAGGCTTTTCTCTTGTTGGCAAGATTTGCGTTTTAGTGTCTCCAGTACTTGTTGGCAAGATTTGTGTTTTAGTGTCTCCAGTACAGTCAAACCTGTCTTATGTGACCTTCAAGGGGAAAAACACAATAAGGTCACATAAGACAGGTAGTCACATAAGTCAGGTTATCAGTTTTCAAGGGTGAATTAGTATACAAGTGAACACCATTATGTGTGTTTCTCTGAATAAACTTATATATTAACCCTTTCTTCCAAAAGCAATAATTAAGATCATTTTCTATATTTTCAGACAAAATTATTAATTGCTAGTATGACAAGTACTTACATAACGTGTTGACTATTCATCCCCAAATGATCAAATACTATAAAAGATCCAATCAATCACCTGAAATATTTGCGGTCTTGTGTTTTTACAGATTTTATTCCGTAACAGGTTCGACGAAAAAGTTCAATTTTTTTCATCAATTCCGTTGTATCTGATAAACATGTGTCCAATTTAGGATCGCTTTCTATTCAGAATCACGTCTTATGGAGTAAGAATTTGATCCCGGCGTGTATTAGCTGTTTTTTGTCTTTGTTGTCTCTCTCACACGTAAATCTTTCCTGAAATGTCCACGTTTAGTGTCGCATCTATAATGTTCACCATTTTATCGCGCCGCCATTTTGTCAATTTCAAAATATGACAGCGCTATTTTTAACGCCGTTTTATTTGTGAATATCTCCTATTAAAAACAGTCTTACAAAGTAGAAAAAGAAAAAAAACTTTGTAAAACCGACGAAAGAAAAGACGCTTAAAAACCATCTTTTTTACTTGTTCCACACGTAATACACATATGCCAAAACCCGAGTTTTCGCAACGGCATATAGGAATGTGCATAGAAATTCTGCTTCGCAGTTTCGGCATATCGCTTTGTTTTCTAATGGGATTTTTCATAATGTGTCGTTGGAGAATCAATTCAAGAAGTGAAATGTCGGTTTACATTCATATAAAATGTTCATTACACGGGTATTTTCGCAGAAAGTTACGATTATAATACGCCTGAGTTTATACGACATAATTTCCCCCACCCGTTCTTTCGTAATGGAGTGTTGGATTGGGAACGACTTTTTATCAGTAAATCATCACCGGAATAGCTATTTTCGGGGTAAGAAAAACATTATTAGTCGTGTTATAATAATACTTTTTATATTTAATTGCTTTTTGGTAGCTCAATTCTCCAAATTCATTCCCGATCGCCGTTGAACCATTTACCACAATTGTCTACTCACAAATTATAACATGCAGTTTTGAAACGTGAATTACATCTGTTCTGTTCTGTTAAAGTAAGTGTAACTCTTTTTTTTGCCGAAATTTTGATCTTACATACAAACAAAGGAATATTCGCCTCCCGGAAATGAAAACTGAAAAATCGATAATGACCGGCAATTATCGAGTCGCTGCAAACAGGTGCGTTTAATAGCGACATGGGACTTTGGGAGCGGCATATTACGGTCGTTAGTCACGTAACACAGGTTTGTCGGTATACACAGTCTGAACATAGAGGAAAATGTGTTGGGAGGAATTTTTACGGTCGCATAAGACAAAAAGTCGTTATATAGGGACGGTCGCTATGGCAGGTTTGACTGTACTTGTTGCCGTTGTTGGCAAGATTTGCTTTTAAGTGTCTCCAGTACTTTAATTGAAGTCAAAGAGATATTTAGACCTTTGTACTAAGTTTGGATCCAAATCAAATTCAATGTAAATTCGAGTGAGAAACAGTTGGGATTTGGAGCAGATCAATGCCGAACAGCTTGGATTTTATTGAGATGACGAGTTTAATTTGGTACCAATTAAGGTTCTAAATTGTTTATTACACTGATTGTTTAAGTGTATAGCAGAATGAGTCAATATTAGAAACCGGCGGACGTAGTCACGGGGTAAAGTGCTCGATGACGACGTCAGGGGTCGTGTCAGTTCGATTACCCGCCGGACCAAGTCCTTCGGATGAGACTTTATAAACCGAGGTCCGATGTATCAGTGCTTTACACTGGGCATCTAAAAGAACCAGAGAACTCTGTCGATAACAAGAGTAGGTCCTCGCCCCCGGTTTCTCTGTATCCGCTCCCCTCTCTCTGAGGCATCCAATTAGCCCATAGATAGCAGAAACGGACGTTAACAAACAAAACAAACAATCTTAGGATCCAATGAAGTAGGCAACGTTTTATGATAGGCAATGGTGGTCATACTTTGTTACAATAAAACTAAGTTTGGGCCATTGTCATGCTGCTCCAGTGAATCCTTTTTATGCCCCCGGCATCTATAGATGCGGAGGCATATAGTAATCGTCCTGTCCGTCCGTCCGTCCGAGCGCACGAAAGGTCCTTTGTTGGGTAGGGAGAACAATAGATTCCATTCATTCCGTGATTGCCCTATTGTTATTGTTGGGTATTTTAGTGTACTGTTGGGTACTTTTAAACAAAAAATATACCCAACAAATGTCTAACTGTGAGAACGTCCGTCCGTCCGTGCATCCGTCCGTAACAGGTTAAGTAGATTTTACCGCTTCGTCTAGTATCAACACCGCTTACTCAAATGCTTGGATACTTATACAGTTGTTGCCTTGGACCATTCCCTATCCACCAATATCACACAACCTTGATTTTGATTTTGACCTTGACCTTGACCTAATTTGGACTTAGAATATTTTAAATGGGCTATTTCTTGGTTAACTAGATTTTACCGTTTCGTCTAGCATCAGCATAGCTGACTACAATGCTTTGATACTTATACAGTTGTTGCCTTGGACCATTACCAATCCAACCATATTACCCAACCTTGATTTTGACCTTGACCTTGACCTAATTTGGACTTAGAAAAAATTCAGAATATATTGTCAAGGATGCCACCGGGGGCATAAGTGTTTATTGAACGAGCATTCTTGTTGTGCACTGGTATATTAACCCATTACCCCATAAATACTCCTTTTTACGCCTTTAAATTATTCCTCCACTGAAGAAAATAGTTCCAATTTATACAGCCATGAATATATATTATAAGGAGAAGTTTCTACATGCTACTAGATAATATTTTAAAGCAGGTTGAAAGTAAAGCAGAATGCGCCTTAAGGCGCATTCTGCTTTACTTTCAACCTGCTTTAAGTGGTCACATGTCTTCAAAACTAGAAACGGTCTATAGGGTAAGGGGTTAATCCTTATGCTATTAGTGTACATTTTTGGACACAGTGTAGACCCAGATCAGAAAACACCTAAATGAGCTATCTGATCTGGGTTTGCACTGTTTTCTTAAACAATCTGTCTGACAGGAGTCTGCACTTGGGGAAATTATTTTTTCTTATCTTATTAGACATTGTAATGTTAATTCACTGCTCCCAAACTGTTAGGTTTAACTTTCAGATTGTTGAATAAATACATCAATTGTAATTGTTTACTTCTAAAATATCTGATGAAATTCTAAATTTGATTTTGTTTATTTGTATCTTTCAGTTTGAGAACTTACTTGGACTGTTAACTGTTAATTAAATGCTTTAAATTTAACACAGAAAACATTTTTACTTTTCTTTTTAACTAACCTGAGCCAAAGCCCATGATTAGCGTTTGTAATACTTGAATGTCTGGCGTTCATGGTCATCAATTTTAGTGTGTTTTATCCAATCTTTCAGGTTTTTTTTCATACCTCCATGAATACAATAAATGTTCCGAATTATTCCTTATAATTCAATATCACTAGTGAATTTAAGAAAGTAGTTAAAAAGAGAATCTGACACGAGTGTTCATTATTTAACACTTTTAAAACGTAGGTTGTAGTCCCTCCGCCATATATATTTTCCGCCAAAACGCGACGTTTTGTAGAAACGTCGTCGTCATTGAGGTCATTTGGCGTCCTGCTTCATGTAGCGCTTGTGGAGAGCAGTTGGACTAAGAGAAAGTAGTTCCGACAAGGCGTGGCCTAATTTAGTTTTTTTCATGGGGTTATGAAAATAAAATTACAGCCAATCACAGCTAACCAAAAGTGATGAAAACAAATAATATTAAATTATTCCTCAGTGTCTACAAGTTTGACTCGATTTTGATAAAACTTTGTTAAACTATAAATGGCTATCATTTCTCTAAGGAGTTTGATTATATATATTATCTGCTCTTGATGGCTGAAAATGTTTACACTCTAACAACTAGAGTTTTGAATGGATTTTGATATCACTTGCACACAATGTACATTAATATTATGTTCTTAGAAAGGATACAATTTAGGTAAAATCAGATGATTGTGTTTAGAGTTATCTGACCTTGATGTACTCAGCTATACTAGAATATGTCATATTTCAATATAGAAATTGTTTGAAATAATTTGAATGAATTTAGATTAAACTTGTTTTGATTATGAGTGAAACTCAAAGGTAAAATACAACAAGTGAGTGTGATCAGGGCCTCACTTAGGCCCTCTTGTCAAAAGTTATGATAGCAGATTTGATCAAGAACAACTTCTTGAGTATAGACATCAAATTCTAAGCTCTCATTAATTCTAACCCTTTCCCGCATAATAAAAATACATTTTCACACTTTATCACTCATAAGTTTTCCTTATTTAAGTGTGCATCAGGGCTGCCATAAGTTGATAAAAAAAATCCTAAGATTTCAAAATTTTCAATTTTTCAAGCTCGATCTTCCGAATTATACCTTTTACCCCTAGTGTGTTTCTAGTTTTAAAGACTCGTGATGCTTAAAGCAGGTTGAAAGTAAAGCAGAATGCACCTTAAGGCGCATTCTGCTTTACTTTCAGCCTGCTTTAAGCTTCCATCCGTTGGAATAAAAATCCGAAGATTTCGGAAAAATCTGGAGAAATGGCAGCCCTGGTGCATCCTAATGTCAGACAAATCCTATAAGAAAACAGTGGCATCATGAGCTGTCTGATTGGGGTCTGCATTGTTATAAAAAAGCATCAAAGTACCAGGGCTGCCATAAGTTGATCATGAAAAATCCTAAGATTTCCAAATTTTCATTCACGATTACTTAAAGTAGGTTGAAAGTAAAGTAGAATTAAGATGCATTCTGCTTTACTTTCATACTGCTTTAAGCTACCATCTGCTAGGACAAAAATCAGAAGATTTTGGGAAAATCTGGAGAAATGGCAGCCCTGAAGTGTGCTAACAGCAGTAGAAGGGTTAAAGAGGAACATAATCATTTCTCCACCTACATAAACCTTATCTCTGTCTTATCAAATAGTTTTCATAATTATCGTTGTTAACAAAAAATGTGTTTAAGATTTTAATATGTTGTCTATTTTCACTCAAGTTACCTCAGAATGAGTCGCAGCTTAACCCATTACCCCATTGCTTGTTTCTAGTTTCGAAGATATGTGGCCACTTAAAGCAGGTTGAAAGTAAAGCAGAATGCGCCTTAAGGCGCATTCTGCTTTACTTTCAGCCTGCTTTAAGCTATTATCCGCTAGAATATAAAAAACATTTATTAAGATTTTTATTTGTGATAGTATAAATTGGAAATATTTTGTTCATTAGAGGAATAAATTAAAGGCGTAAAAATGCGTATTTATGGGGTAATGGGTTAATACTCAGCTTCTAATTCTTATTCAGAGTGAAAGTTTCAGACATTATTTGTTTTCAAATGACAATACATGAAGGTACATAAAGCAGAAAGAGGTTTAACCCTTCACTCCATAGATAATTATGCATATTTATGCATTTAAATTTTTCATACCCTGATGATAATACATTAAAATGAAAGGTAGGATGCGAATAATTACTATGATGAGAATAGTTCCAATTTTTACAATCATAAGCGTGTACCATGAGAAATAGTTTCTATATCCAGATGGTAGCCTTAAGTAGGCTGAAAGTAAAGTAGAATGTGCCTTAAGGCATGTTCTGCTTTATTTTCAACCTGCTTTAAGTGATCACCTGCCTTCAGAATTAGAAACAGGCTGTACCTTTAGGCAAACCGTTTTGATCTCAGATCAGGCCCCACAGTGGGGCCTGATCTGAGATCAAAACTGTTTGCAGCTAAGTCAATACTCTATCAGAAAATGCTAAAATATTTTGCAAATTATACCTGCTGCAGACGACATTTTAAAATGGCCGCCAAATATTACCCAGCATACAATGGGTTAATGATGGAGCTGTGTGATCAATTGTCTGACATGAGTCTGCACTGTTTCCTGGAGAAAAGTTGCCTTTTTGATCAGCCAATGTAATGGTTCATATATGATGATAAACATGCATAGTTGGCGGAGTTTTATTCAATCATCAAATTTCAGCAGGGTAAATATTAATCCATTACCCTATGGACAGTTTCTAGTATTGAAGATCATGACCACTTAACCCATTATCCCATAAATATGCCTTTTTACGCCTCTAATTTATTCGTCTACGGAAGAAAATAGTTCCAAGTTATTAAGTTATAATTGTGTATTTTTAGAGAAAAATCTTCATCCTAGTAAATGATAGCTTAAAGTAGGCTGAAAGTAAAGCAGAATGCGCCTCAATGTGCATTCTGCTTTACTTTCAACCTGCTTTAAGGAGTAAACTATTTTCAAAACTAGAAACAGGCTATGGGGTAATGGGTTTAAGCAGGTTGAAAGTAAAGCAGGATGTGCCTTAAGGCGCATTCTGCTATACTTTCAGCCTGCTTTAAGCTACCATCTGCAAAGATACTGAAGCAATTTGTTATAATTAGCATAATCGTAACTATATAAATTGGAACAGGTTTTGTCAGTGGAGGAATAAATTTAAGGGGTAAAAAGGTGTATTTATGAGGTGATGGGTGAAGACGTGATTTGTTCTTAATATTCTTAACACTAATCTTGTAGATTTTTTGCTCAAATTTAGTTGAAATTAATTTGTAGCTGAATATTTCTTCATGAGATTGTCAGATAGTTCAGATCCTGATCAGAATGCAGATGTTGTGTTACTTGGCTTCTGATCTGGATCCAAACTTTTTACGATTATGCAATACACATCAGGCTTTGTATGATATGTTGAGTCACTACAGAAAATAAAAGTGCATGCACGCTCCTCAGATTTTAAATTGTTTTCTGCCATTTTTTTTATGGAAGTTGAGTTTTGCCAAGAGGGAAGCCACAAGTACCCATGGTACAGGAAAAAACTTCAGTTCCCAGGAAAGATTTATTGAGTGTTCTTCCCAATCTGTTCAACAGCAACTTCCTCTTCACCTTGTCAAGACTGTTTGTTGAGACACATGACATGTTCCAAGACATTATCCCTGGCTCAAATTACTTGCCCTGACTGATACTACTTGCACTGACTCAATGGATTAAAGAGTTGCTTGCCCTGTCTCAAGTTACTTGTCCCAGACTGATAATACTTGCCCTGACTCAAGAAATTAAAGAGTTACTTGCCCAGTCTCAAATTACTTGCCTTGACTGAAACTACTTGCACTGACTCAATAAAGTAAAGAGTTACTTGCCCAGTCTCAAGTTACTTGCCCAATTAAGGAGTTACTTGCCCAGTCTCAAGTCACTTGCTCTGACTGATACTACTTGCCCTGACTCAATGAATTAAATAGTTACTTGCCCTGTCTCAAGTTACTTGTCCCAGACTGATACTACTTGCCCTGACTCAATAAATTAAAGAGTTACTTGCCCAGTCTCAAGTTACTTGCCCTGACTGAAACTACTTGCCATGACTCAATAAATTAAAGAGTTACTTGCCCAGTATCAAGTTACTTGCCCTGACTGATACTACTTGCCCTGACTCAATGAATTAAAGAGTTGCTTGCCCTGTCTCAAGTTACTTGTCCCAGACTGAAACTACTTGCCCTGACTCAATAAATTAAAGAGTAACTTGCCCAGTCTCAAGTTACTTGCCCTGACTGATACTACTTGCCCTGACTCAATAAATTAAAGAGGTGCTTGCCCAGTCTCAAGTTACCTGTACCAGACAGTATGATGAATATTAATGTTAAACCTTAGAATTTGAGGTTGTTGATTTTCTGAAATAAGTAAGCAAACTGTAGACACAACTGCACAAAATGATGTCTCAAAGATTGGTTCTGTTCTTATCTTGTTTATATTTGTGCACTGAATAAAATTGCTGCAAACATGTGAATATGAACCATCAAAAATATGCTCTATATCCCTAATAAACAACTGATAGCTTAAAGCAGTCTGAAAGTAAAACAGAATGCTCCTAAGGAGCACTCTGCTTTACTGTCATCCAGCTATAACCCTTTCCCCCATAGAAGCGCCTTTTAGCGCATTCAGTTTATTCTTGCCCTGAAGAAAATAGTTCCAATTTATACATTCATAAATGTGTATAATACAAAACATTTTCTATATTCTAGCAGGTGATAGCTTAAAGCAGGCTGAAAGTAAAGCAGAATGCGCTTAAAGCGCATTCTGCTTTACTTTCAGCCTGCTTTAAGTGAACACCTATATTCAATACTAGAGATATGCTATGTGGGAAAGGGTTAAGCAGGGGGTTTAAATGACAGGGATATTCCTTGCAGGTTGAATTTAAGCCATTAATTGCCTTTACCGTAAAAACAGAACACTGGCATTCTTTCATACCACGGCTTTTACCATTAATATTCTTGTTGGGGAATACTTTGAATTAATGAGTTAATTAAAATTTATAGCTGTAGATTTTCACTCAATTGGGTTTAATACAGTTAGTTTAGTGAAGATTCTAATTGTCTGTCTGCCATCTGCAATCAAAGTGGCGGAGGACTGTTCAAATTCATTCTTTTATGTATATAGTTTTCAACATGTGACTTGAAATTTTTTATGACAAGTCATTAATTGCCATGTCAATTATCTGGGGGTCGATTTTCAGAAGTAAAAGTAATAAGAATTAGTGGTTGTCTGGCACAATTAGTGTTTCTATTCCTCGCACGTGACAATTACAGTGAAACTTGGTACCAACTAACATACAGTAAAACCTCTCTATTACGACCACTAAATTATGTTAATTATTAGGGTGTTTACGATAGGTGAGCGCTTAAAGCAAGGTGACAGTGAAACAGAAAGCTCCTTTAGGAGCTTTCTGTTTCACTGTCACCTTGCTTTAAGCTGCCACCTGTCTATTAAACAATCAATTAGCCTTCATTTTAGTGGTCGTAATAGCGAGGTTTTACTGTATGTTCATTGAAGGGGTTAAAGACAGGTAACTGCTTAAAGCAGGATTAGAGTAAAGTAGAAAGCTCTGTATAAGTATACTTTCATCCTGCTTTAAGCAGTCAGATGTCTTTAATACTGAAAACAAGCATTGTCTAGTGATGTTGTTATACTGATGAGTTACAGTACAGTGCTCACTCTATTACAACCACTAAAAAGAAGGCTAATTGATTGTATGAAAGACAGGTGACAGCTTAAAGCAGGTGACAGTAAAACAGAAAGCTTCTAAAGGAGCTTTCTGTTTAACTGTCACCTTGCTTTAAGCAGTTGCCTGTCGTAAACACCAAATATTTAACACAATTAAGTGGTCGGAATAGGGAGGTTTTACTGTATATTTATTTTGTAGTTTGAGACAAGACCACCTTCTCATTAAGATATTATGAATTCAGATTGTTATTAAAATGAAGCACAGTGTGGTATTCAAGTGACAAGTTGTCACTTAACCCATTACTCCATAAATATGCCTTTTTATGCCTTTGATTTATTCCTCTACTTAAGAAAGTTTAATAGTTCTTATTTATACAGTCAAGAATATGAATCATCAGAAATAATTTCTATCTTTTGGCAGATGGTAGCTTAAAGCAGACTGAAATAAAGCAGAAAAAACTTTAAGGTGAATTCTGCTCTACTTTCAACCTGCTATAAGTTGTCATCTATCTAAATAATGAGAAACAGGCTATTGAGTAAAAGTTTCTAGTTTTGAAGACAGATGATCACTTAGAACAGGTTGAAAGTAAAGCAGAATGTACGTTAGGCATCTTCTGCTTTACTTTCAGCCAGCTTTGTTTCCCAATATGCTGGGATAATTTATTAGATAATATTTCTTAGGGTGATATTCATTGACTTTATAAAATATTTTCTGCAATGGGGGAATAAATTAAAGGTGTAAAAAGGTGTATTTATGGGGTAATGGGTTAAGGCACATTCTGCTTTACTTTCAATATGCTTTAAGTGGTTACCTGTCTTAAATACTAGAAATAGGTAAAGGGTTAACAAAGGGTTGATGGTATATATTTGATGCTTGCAGCCTGCAATACTGAAGTATCTTAGATATAGATAAACATGATAGTTAGTGCAGTCTTGTATACAAACCTTGATAGAGGAGTATAGCTTCTGAATTAAATTCATTTTGATTAATCTCATAATCACGTCCAAATCAGTTTGTCAACTTATTGAGATAAATCTGCATTTACACATGGCGGACAATCGTCTTCTTTTCAAAACCGTGAATAGGATGGACAACAAAAGAGATGGGAAAAGATTCTATCCAAATTAACGAGATTGGTTTTGAATGAATTCAATGAGAGAGTGGTAAGTGCAAGTGAAATACTAGAGATATTGGCTTGAAAAGCAGCATACTTGAAAGGGAATTGAAAGTAAACAGCAAATCTTGTGGGGGCTGTCCTCAGACCTTTCAGTGTACTATGTAGTCATTACCTGAACAAATTGGTCAACTCCAGCAACACTTAAACATGGCTTTATCTGCATGTTCCTTCAGCAATAGCTTTAGAGTGTCAAACAGTTTGGTTCCAGATGAGAAGTCCGGCTACTCGCTGTTTAATCTGGATCTGAACTGTCAACATTAGTTGTCACTTATTCACACCTAGCTTAATGAAGGTTCTGAGATTCCAGAGTGTGCCCTCGGTTGTTCAGTATAGAAGGACAAGTCCTATTTACTGTCAGCGATAGTTTGATATGATAGTAATTCAGGTGATTTTCACTTTTTGAGATATGCCGAGTGGTTTATCTTTACTGCACAGTTAACTCTTAGCACGCTAGTCGTGAAATCTTGATCCTGATGAGACGCCGGGTAAAATTGTTTGCACCCACACTCTGTTTTAATTTTATTTTTTTAAATTCTATTTTATTTTTAACCATTTATTCCATAGTCTGCTTCTAGTTTTGACATGTGACCGCTTAAAGCAGGTTTAAAGTGAACCAGAATGCATCTTCAGGTGTATTCTGCTTTACTTTCAGCATGCTTTGAGCTACCATCTACTAGTACATAACAGATATTTCTTAGGTTGCTCATTTATTAGTGTATAAATTGGAACTATTTTCTTCAGTGAAGGAATAAATTAAAGGTGGTAAAATGTGTAAAAGTTATAGTTGCCTAGCGCAGTACAAAAATTATAACAGCTTTCTGCATTAAGCTGTTTAAAGCCGAAAAAAAATAAAGCAGTAATAAAGAGTGGTATGAAAGTAAAGCAAACATAAAGAATATAGAGTAGTATGAAAATAAAGCAGTAAGAAAGTAATATAGAGCTGTATGAAAGTAAAGCATACATATAGCAATACAGAGTAGTATGAAAGTAAAGCAGATCGACATATAGCAATATATATATATATATAGAGAGTAGTATGAAAATAAAGCAGTAAGAAAGTCATATAGAGCTGTATGAAAGTAAAGCAAAAATACAGCAATATAGAGCAGTATGAAAGTAAAGCAGTAAGACAGTAATAGAACAGAACAGAACAGAACATACTTTATTCAACTTGTACACAATCAGGTACCTCGTTACATAACATACAATCATACAATACAAAACATACATACATGGTCAATGTGGAAACAGTATAGGTCTTCTAACAAAATTTACTTAGAAAGTACATAGTAAGCATTGTAGAATGCACTGCACTGTAGGGGGCACTGTGCATCCTGCTGGTACTTTAGCAGGATAATATGGCTTTATATGGCAGTATAAAAGTAAAGTGAAAATGAAAGTTACAATATAAAGCAGGATGAAACTAAAGCAAAAATTTGCAATTTACAGAATGAAGGTAAAACAGAGGAGCTTTCTGATTTACTTTAATCTTACTTTAAGCACATAAAATCCAGTTCTATTTAGAGCGGTCAATTGGTTTCATCTTTATTTAGCCTTTACCCCATGAATATGCATTTTAATGCATTTAATTTATTCCTCCTCTTAAAGATAATTGTTCCAATTTGTACAGTAATGAATATGCATCAAAAGAAATATTTTTTTATATTCTAGCATATGATAGCTTGTATAACAAGCTAAAAGTAATGCCGAATATGCCTTAACTCTTTGAACCCTAGTCACGAATAAATGCATTATTTGCAAACAGTGTACCTGTGAGGAGTACACTTGTCCTATACAAACAGTGTTGACCCTGATCAGAGGGCTCCTTAAGGAGCCCTCTGATCAGGGTCTACACTGTTTGTCATTTTGACATGTTTGTAAAAATTAACCCTTAAAAGTAAAGAATGGACAAGACTTAATTGAAAACTAGAATTGTCCATTTGAGGTTTCAGGGAGAAAAGGGTTAAAGCACATTCTGCTATACATTAAACCTGCTTTAAGTCAGATCACCTTTCTTAGATACTAGAAGCAGGCTGTGTAGGGGGAAAGGGTTACAGCAGCCGCTTGCAATAAGCACAAACAAGATGGAAGCCTTAATTCTTAACTCTTTACCCCATAGCCTGTTTCCAGTTTTGAAGACAGGTGACCACTTAAAGCAGGTTGAAAGTAAAGCAGAATGTGCCTTAAGGCACATTCTGCTTTACTTTCAGCCTGCTTTAAGCTTCCATCTGCTAGAATATGGAAACTATTTCTTATAATACATAATTCTGACTGATTAAATTGGAACTATTTTCTTAAGTGGAGGAATAAATTAAATATGCTAAAAGGCGCTTCTATGGGGTAAAGGGTTAAAGAAGTCATAAAAGTTAGGTTTTGCTATACTGTGAAGCAAAATACCATGTCTGAAAGAACATGCAATAATTTTAGGGCTACAGATAAGAAGGAGTTAACTTGAACAAATCCAACAATGTCTCACTCATTTCTCACTCCAATTCTCACTCATTTCAGCACCAAATCCCATGGTGTAACTCCTCGTTAGAATCCTCTCAAAGAGACAATTCTAATGAGTAATAACACCATAGGGTTTAAGGCCTTTCGCTACCGGAAGTCGGTCTTGCGGGCGAGCGGATATGCGTCTGGACGACACAGACTTTTTTCGTACGTGTTTATACTAGAAAATTTATATAAAGGAAATGTTGACATAAATTAGTATAATCCTTCATTGCGCAGTTAGTATAGTGGTTGACTATAGTGGTTGACTAGCAATTCAAAGGTCATAGGTTCGAGACCCATCCGATCCAAATATTTTTTTTTAGTGTCCGATTTATTGACTTGTCAATCCATAACGCAGTAATCAAAAGACATGTTATGTTTAGTCTTCGTTGATTAGTACTAGTGATGTTTACGGTCCAAGTATATGTCCACTTACCTGTACGTTTTAGTTTAATGTATGTCAATTAAATCGGTATACATGTAAACGATTTGATCGAACTATAAAGCCACACCTTTAAGCTTATCAATACGCTAACCTTTTCAAGATCGATATTGCCCATTATAATTATGTTCAAACAATATAATAAACCTTGTATGCAAGTCCATGAATAAATAATAATGCATTTTAATGACAAAGTTTTAATTCTAAGGTAGGTAACTGTATCTAAACAACAAATATCCCACATTTTAATAAGAAAATATGTTATTACAACAAATCCTGACTGTAATATTTTCTAAATTTTTCAGACTGACTAGTTCATCAACCATATATTTGAATAAAATGAAAACAAATATACATTGAATGAGTCAGTTTTTTGTAATTCAATTTTTTAGCATTTTGCAAAATTTAAATAGCTGATAACATCTTTCTGAACACCTTTATTCAAAATGTTTTTAGCTTTTCTTGTAATGAATGTTGTGGACTACTTATTGGGTGAGAATTATAGTCATTAGCTTTATTCATTTTTAAGAAAAATAAAATCATCAAAATTCTAGGTTTTTGTTAGAAAAAAGACCTTAAAGACAAACCACACGATAAATTTTGCCTATATTTACACACATTGTTTCTTAGGCTATTATCATTCTTCATGACAATTTTCATAACAATCGTATGGAAACTACGCGCACATGCGAAGTACCTTAATGCAGAAATAAAGATTTTAGTTTTTGAAATACTCCACTTATCAGGAGCCCTGGTTGGGTTTTGCTATATATATACTGCAAACAAAATACCATGTCCAAAATAACATGCCATAAAACAGTGAAGAATTCTTAGTCATATCATCCCACATAGCAACGAAGCCCTCACAATACTAGACTCCTATGTTTTATTCTCAATATCTTCTGCACTTAAATTTGACCTCTAGGACAAACATATCATCATTTCTATTATAAGAACGTAGAGAACATATTTCAACCCCCAAATTAACGATTAGGACTGTCAGCATAATTACTGGTAAAAGCGAACAAAATACCAAATCACTTCATACGCATAAATATCTTGTAAACTGCTTTATGCCGAAATAACTGGTCATGAACCCTTGTAGTGACTGGGAATCCATGACCTTTGTTGACACTTGACAGTTTAGATTCGGATCATGCACATGCAAAAAAAGTAATTCTGCACTTGATCAGGATCTTAACCATTACCCCATAGCCTGTTTCTAGTATTAAAGATAGTGACCACATAAAACAGGTTGAAATTACTTTCAGCCTTCTTTAAGTTTAGAATACAGAAAATATTTCATATGATGCATGTTCATGACTGTATAAATTGAAACTATTTTCTTATTTGGAGTAATGAATGAAAGGCGTCAAAAGGTGTATTTATGGGGGTAATGGGTTTGTCAAATTGGCTTGAATACATGAAGAGAAAAAGAGGAAACATTCAGAATTGACAGCACTTTTTAACTCTTTGCACTATAGCAGCGGAATCCACGGTGATTCTACATTCTGCTATAATATAGAAAATATTTCTTATGATACACAGTCATGGCTGTATAAATTGGAACTATTTTCTTTAGGGTATGAATAAATTAAATTTGTAAATACATATATGCGTATGATTATGTGGAGTAAAGGGTTAAGATGCTTTAATATCAATATTTTCAATCAGTCTATTCTTAATTTCTTTGATGTGACAAAAATTTGATTTCTATTTGAAAGGTTGAACACTTAACCTTTTCAACACTATTAACTCTAGTGGGATATTTAAGGTTACCTTGTGGATCATTTTAGTTACCAAAACATGAACCAGTCTACTTGCAATTCTGGTTAGTTTAATAAATATTGGTCTAAATTAGCAAATAGTGTACACCCAGATCAGAGGGCTCCTAAAGGAGCCCTCTGATCTAGGTCTACACTGTTAGAAAATGTATTGAATATATTTTAAACAGGTCCATGGTGTTAAAAGAGTTGACCTGCCATGATTTTGCCTGCTTCAAAAATGTGTGTAGATAGGTTTAAACAATTAGTTACATTTTAGGTGTTTTCATTATAGAAACATCCAATAATTAAAATATTAGTGACAAACAGTTGGGATCCTGATCAGTTGTTTAGATATTCTGCCTGTGATCTGGCTACAAGCTGTGTGCGGATGTGGGTGTAGAAAAACGAGGTTGTGAAGGGGTTAATTTTAGGTTTGGTTAGACATGAATAGAATGTTTGTGATTCTCTGTCAGAAATCAGTCTTATAGTTTGAAGAAACAGTTTGATTTACTTAGTTGACTTTACCTGTACAATGAAACCATGTGCTGAATTAACCCCAATATATACACCTTTTTACACCTTGAATGTATTCCTAAACTGAGGAAAACAGTTCTACTTTATACAGTCAAGAATATGTATCACAATGAAATGTTTTCTATATTCTAGCAGATTGTTGCTTAAAGCATGCTGAAAGTAAAGCAGACTGTGTGTTAAGGCTTATTTTGCATTACTTTCAACCTGCTTTAAGTGGTCACTTGTCTTCAAAACTAGAAACAGGCTATGGCGTAAAGGGTGAGCAAGAATCCATTATTGTGTCTAGAATCTCAGTGTTTAAGTTAGATGTATTTTAATGCAGGTTTTGCTATATGGTAGCTTAACCCATTAACCCTTTCCCCCATAGAAGCGACTTTTAGCGTATTCAATTTATTGCTCCGCTGAAGAAAATAGTTCCAGTTTATACCCTCATGAACAATTACCATTACAAATATTTTATATAGCCTAGCAGATTTTAGCTTAAATCAGGCTGAAAGTAAAGCAGAATGTGCCTTTCAACCTGCTTTAAGTGGTCACCTATTTTCACAACTAGAAACAGGCTATTGGGTTAGGGGTTAACCCATAGTAGTCTGATTCTAGTATGGAAGATAGCTGACCACTTAAAGCAGCTTGAAAGTAAAGCAGAATACGCGTTAAGGCACATTCTGTTTTACTTTCAGTATGCTTTAAGTCATTATCTGCTAAAATGTATAAAGTGGAACTATTTTCTTAAGTGAAGGAAAAAATCATACGTAAAGAGCCATATTTATGGTGTAATGAGTTATAATAAAGAAGGATTGGAAACAGGACCGAAGTTTTTGTCCGGTTTAGAGAGGATTCTGGTCTTAAGATGTTCCGGTTTGGAGTGGTTCCACTGTATTTCTCTATAGATGATTTTTCAATGTATGGTAGGTATTGTTGTAACTGGAGTGTTTTCTGATACAGTAGCATTAGAGCCTGCACAAAACTGAAACCACAAGCCTGTAGTACTTTCAGTACTTTGATTTTACTGTATGGTAGCTTAACCCATTACCCCATAGTCTGATTCTTGTTTTGAAAATAGGTGATCACTTGGAGCAGGTTGAAAGTAAAGCAGAATGCGCCTTAAGGCGCATTCTGCTTTACTTTCAGCCTGCTTTAAGCTATCATCTTCCAGGATATAGAAACTATTTTTTTATGGGTCATATTCATAACCATATAAATTTGAACTATTTTCTTTAGTGCAGGAATAATTTGAAGGCATGAAAAGGTGTTTTTATGAGGTAATGGGTTAATGCAGAGTGTACTGTCATTAAATGTAGGTATTTCTCTATAGATGATTTCTCAATGTATGGTAGGTATTGTTGTAACTCAAGTATAATACGGTATCTGATACAGTAGCATTAGAGTTATACAGGGTGGGTCTTGTTATTAGGGCTGTAATATAACTTTGTGTCAACATTTGTATAGTGATGAGTTGCGAATCTGTTTCTATAGTTCAATACTGTGTCCTTAGATCTCATGTCTATATTGATTTCTTATTGATATTTAATCTGTTACCACACAGGAATGTTTCTAGTTTTGAAGATAGCTGAACATAAAAATTATAAAGCAGATTGAAAGAAAAGCAGAATGGGCCTTAAGGCACATTCTGCTTTACATTCAGTCTGCTTTAAGCTACCATCTGCTAGGATATAGAAAAGTTTCTTATGGTACATATTCATGCTCGTATAAAATGGAAGTATTCTCTTTAGTGGAGGAATATATCTAAGGTGTAAAAGGATGTATTTATGGAGTAAGGGTTATATATTAAACAGGGCACCAGATAAGGGTAGTTTTTCCAAAAATAAAATCTTTATTTCTGAATTAAACCCTATGGTGTCATTACTCATTAGAATCGTCTCGAAGAGACGATTCTAATGAGTAGTAACACCATAGGATTTGGTGCTGAATAAGTGAGAAAATGTTTGATTTGTTGAAATAACTACCTCTTATCTGGAGCCCTGTTAAAGTTCCACTATTATAATACGACTCAAATGGAAGGTTGTATTGAGTGTTGGATCAAGGCACATTGCTGCTAAAAGCAAGATGAAAGTAAAACAGAAAGCTCCTGTAGGCTCCTACAGGAGCTTTCTGCTTAATTTTCATCTTGCTTTAAGTTGCTACATGTATTTGACAACATCAATTAGCAGAGCTCTAGATAAGGTGAGTATTTCAAAAACTAAAATCTTTATTTCTGCTTTAAACCCTATGGTGTTACTATTCATTAGAATTGTCTCTTCAAGACGAATTGGTAGTGACACCATAGGATTTGTTGCTGAAATGAGTAAGAAAATGTTGGGATTTGTTCATTTAACTCCCTCTTATCTGAAGCCCTGAATTAGCCAAGGTTTGAGTGGCAGTTATATACTCATAAGTGTTTAGTGTATTGCAAACATTTGTTTTTTGGTGTCATGTTTGGAGAATGTTTATGAATTTAAATATAATTATGATAAAGTAAACAGTTAATTTGTGAACCCTGAACATGTGAAGTGAGACTTAACTGCAATCTACAGACAGGTTTGATCGAGATCAGACACTAATTCAGCAAATGATCTGGAGCCAAGCTGTTTAACACATGTTTGATGTCTCTTAACTAAACCATTGAGGAGGAGGTGAAATTTTGGATTTTGGGATATTTAAACTATTATAATATATTATTATATACCATGTAAGTGTTGATGGAAAGCTAATCTACAATCACATGTAGATTTAACACTGGAAACACAATGTTTATCCCATTACTCCATAGCCTGTTTCTAGTTTTGAAGATAGCTGGCCATATGCACTTAAAGCAAGTTGAAAGTAAAGCAGAATGTGCCTTAAGCACATTCTGCTTTACTTTCAGCCTGCTTTAAGCTACTATCTGCTAGGATACAGAAAATATTTCTTATGATATAATATTCATGACTGTATAAAGTGGAACTATTTTCTTCAATGGAGGGATGAATTAGAGGTGTAAAAAGGTGTTTTTTTGGTTAATGGGTTAAATTGCCCATTTCAAGAAGTCACAGAAATTATCCCTTCCTGTTAAAATAAAAAGAACAATAAAAGAAATTAAATGTATAAAATGAAATAAAATTTAAATTAAATATTAAAGCAGATTTAAAAGGAGAACTATCAGTTGATCAGGTAGCAACCAGATGCAGGAAATAGAAATTACAGAAACATTATTCCTCTTCATTCATTCATGATATCCACGGTGATATTGCCACCATCCAGGAAACAGAACACTGAACTCAATATTTTATCATGATAGCAATATGCTGTTTCCTGAAACATTTTTAAAATTGAATGATGATGGTCGTTATCATACCAGAACCTCTATTTTATTTTCATAGCTTGGCTAAGACTATAAACCGTTATACCCTTTCTCAGTTCTGTAATCTCAATACTCGCTCCCTGCTCAGCTATGGAAAGGAATTATTTTCAAAACAAATGAATATTTCACAATCATGTAGACAGAAAAACAATCCATATCAAACAGTTTTGACCCAGATCAGGTCCCACTAATGTGGGACCTGATCTGGATCCAAACTGTTTTTTGAAAAGTCTTTGGGATCTGTTTCCTGGTAGCAATTGGTTAATAGCCTCTTAGAGTGGGTTTGTAATTGTTCTTACATACTTGAAACCTCATGTGACTGTCAAACTTGTCTCCAGCAGCCGCTCAAAATACGACTAATTAGCAGCCTTTATTGGCAGGTGGCAGCTTAGTACATGTCAAAAGAACTGTTCCAAGCTGCTACATGATCTTCCAGCATTACTTTTGGTCTGCAATTAACAGTCACATGTTTATTAAATTATATGGTTCTTGGAATATTGGTGGCTTACTGACACCCTGTGACTGCAGGGCTCCAGATTAGAGGGAGTAAACTGAACAAATCCAAACATTTTCGCACTCATTTCAGCACCAAATCCTATGGTGTTACTACTTCGTCTCAAAGTGACGATTTTAATGAGTAGTGACACCATAGGGTTTAATGCAGAAATAAAGATTTTAGTTTTTGAAATACTCCCCTTATCTGGAGCTCTGTTAAACTGTGTACATAAAGCCCAAGGAATTTAGATAACACAGCATGCCCTCTCATATGTTTCATCAAGCCTGAAAAATAGAATATTTCTCCCTCCGTCAGTCACCTGGAAACCGTATTGGTCTACTCTGGGTCCTTAATCGTAATAAAGTGAGCATTAAATTCTCCCCCAACATACAGTATAGACCACTGTGATACTATAGAAGACTATCAGGACCACCCTGATGATGTTGTCATTGCTTGTATAACTCGTTTTCACTATTTCAGACAGGTCACATGTGTCTTACAATAGGCTGAACGTAAAGCAGAAATCTCCCAAAGCTCAGTCTGCTTTAACCCATTACCCAATAAATAGGCAATTGTATGCCTTTCATTTGTACCTCCTTCGAAGAAATTAGTTCTACTTTATACAAAAATGAAAAATTATGCAGCTAAGAAATATTTGTATATCTTAGCAGATGGTAGCAACAAGCTTAAAGCAGGCTGAAAATAAAGCAGAATGTGCCTTAACCCATTAACCCATAAATACGCTTTTTAACGCCTTTAACTTATTCCTCCATTGTCTAAGAAAACAGTTCAAATTTATACAACCATGAATATCTATCATGAAATATTTGTTTAAGTTCTAGCAGATGATAGCCTAAAGCAGGCTAAAAGTAAAGCAGAATGTGCCTTAAGGCACATTCTTCTTTACTTTCAATCTGCTTTAAGTGGTCGCATATCTTCAAACTATAAATATGCTATAGGGTAATGGGTTAAGGCACATTCTTCTTTACTTTCAATCTGCTTTAAGTGGTCACATATCTTCAAAACTAGAAACATGCTATAGGGTAATGGGTTAAGGCACATTCTGCTTTACTTTCAATCTGCTTTAAGTGGTCACATATCTTAAAAACTAGAAACATGCTATGGGGTAATGGGTTAAGGCACATTCTGCTTTACTTTCAATCTGCTTTAAGTGGTCACATATCTTCAAAACTAGAAACTAGCTATGGGGTAATGGGTTAAGGCACATTCTGCTTTACTTTCAACCTGTTTTAACGTGGTTACCTGTCTTCAAAACTAGAAACTAGCTATGGGAGAATGGGTGAAGCATCCACCAGTGGGAAATATCCATTTACTTCATTATAAGATTTCAAAACAGACTTAAAGCATGAACAGGACTTGGTATATGGAATATGTAAAGGCATGAAATTAGTATTTCTAGTAGGTCTCTGCTTTACTATATCCTTCTTTAACCCTTTGAACCCTAGTCCCGCATATAGGCGTCCTTTTCAAACAGTGTACATGTGAATAGTACCCCTGTCCTATGCAAACAGTGAAGACCCAGATCAGAGGGCTCCGAAAGGAGCCCTCTGATCAGGGTCTTCACTGTTTGTCATAATGCCAAACATTGACAAAAACAACCCTTAAAAGTCAGAAATGGACTAGACAAAAATGGAAACTGGAATTGTCCATTTAAAGTTTCAGGGAGGAAAGAGTTAAGCTTCCACTTGTCTGAAACATCATCAATAAGTCTTGTTTTGTCATAATTTTATCACTTACAGTTGTGCAAGATTTTGTTTAGCAGTTGCAAACAATATGGGCTGTGTCATGAGAAAACCTGCCTTCTTGCATTGCGAACAGTGTAGATCAAGGCCAGCCGCCACATCAAAGACACTGTCTACACTGTTTGCAACCACCATCTAAAGCATGGCAGCGTAGCTTGGTCGGTACAATGCTGCAATGCAATAAGGCTGGTTTTCTGCATGGCACGGCTCATTTCTAATCAGACTTCTATGAATTCGATACTCTTGATATGATGAAAAAAAAATTCATTTGATTGAACACTTTTGAAAATATTAGCAGATGTTGTTTTGATGCGAAGAAATCATTAGGTAATTATTGTGGTATCACTACCTCTGTACATAGAGGTATTTGTTTTGTCAGAGATACCCGGGCTCAGCCCCAGCCCCAGACCCAGACCCACCGCCCCATTGATAACAATAGAGCAGAACGCCTGATTGCAGTCTGTTTATTTTTCATTACAACCATGGCTGTATTTAGATTAGAATAAATTAACCCTTTCTAGACTGAATCTCTCATATGGACAAATCCACTTTTATAAATTGATCAGTTCAATATGTCAATTTTAAGGGCCATTCTTAGAAAGTATTTCAGAAAAAATAAAGTAAAACAAAAAGTGGAGACCCTGATCAGAGCGCTCCTTAAAGGAGCCCTCTGATCAGGGTCTACACTGTTTGCAAAATATACATAAACTGTTGTCCAACATTTAAAGGGTTAAAGTGAATGTGAGGAAATCAAATGAAATGAAAAGACAACAGAGCTCTCTCTACAAAGGCTGTTCAGTGCCAATAGCAGTTCATTCATTAAAGTTTTGTAAGTGTTTGTTTGTATTTTCAGCTGACTGGGCTGTCTTAGCCAATGAGAATCTCTGTTATACAGACATTGAACATAATGAGGTGGGTCATAATGAGGTAACTGACCAATCAGACGACCTGTAGTATTGACAACCGTGAAATGTGGGCATGCTCTTACTGTGAAGGTATGTGTAGCAAGTAGTCCCAATTGATTTTTGTCATAACTGTGTCAACCGTTCCTCTGGGTTGAGCAAGGGGAGATATATAGATATAGACTGTGCAGTTGTAAATAAAAGCAGGCCGATATCGGCAACACTTCTGGAGCCTAGTATAATCTTTGTGAACGTTTGTATAGGATTGACAGTTGGGTTATAATCTGATTCATGTGTTTGTGTGACATATATGTATAATACGAGATTTTAAAGGGAACTAGTCGCTTGCAGTTTGCAGGATTTAATATCGGGATTAAACACGAAATCCCGAATGTCTGGGCTTTAAAGTGATATTCGGTACACTCTACAGGTACGAGAAACTCGTTTTATATTTCCCACGTTGATTCAGTTTCACTTCTTTCTATTTAATCCCTTATTTTGTAATTGCCTGACCCCCCAATTGCACTTAACCTATTACCCCATAGCATGTTCCTCGTTTTGAAGACAGATCACCACTTAAAGCAGGTTGAAATTAAAGCAGAATGTGCCTTAAGGGGCATACTGCTTTACTTTCAGCCTGCTTTAACCCTTTAATCAATAGCCTGTTTCTAGTTTTGAAAATAGGTGACTACTTAAAGCAGGTTGAAAGAAAAGCGGAATGCGCCTTTACTTTCAACCTGCTTTAAGCTTGCATCTACTAGGATATAGAAAATATTTCTTATGGTACATATTCATGACTATAAATTGGAATTATTTTCTTCAGTGGATGAATAAATTAAAGGCGTAAAGTGGCATATTTATGGGTAAATGGGTTAAAGTAGCAAACAGTTCAGTTCTAGATCCAGATCAGTCATCACATTACTCTTGATGTGATCAGGATACACACTGGATGATATAGATTTACATTTATTTGTTTTGTCGGTCAAAATGCTTTAAATCCAAATTTGAGTATTAAAAGCAGACACCTTTTTTTAAGCAGATGATATCATGGCAGGCGTATGGGTTAAACCCTTGACTTTATAGCCTGTTCCTAGTTTTGAAGACAGGTGACCACTTAAAGCAGGTTGAAAATAAAGCAGAATGTGCCTTAAGGCACATTCTGCTTTACTTTCAGCTTGCTTTAAGCTACCATCTGCTAGGATATAGAAATTAATTATGGTAGATATTCATGACTGTATTAAATGGAACTATTTTCTTCAGTGGAGAAATAAATTGAATGCACTTAAAGGCCCTTCTTCGGGGGGAAAAGGTTAAAGTGTTCAACACAGTAAGCATGCATTTATTGAAGACATTTGCAAATAGTTTTGATCCGGATCAGCAGGGCGTCAGATAAGAGGGAGTAACTTAAATCCAACATTTTCTTACTCATTTCAGCACCAAATCCTATGATGTAACTAATTATTAGATTTGTCTTGAAGAGACAATTCTAATGAATTGTAACACTATAGGGTTAAATGCAGAAACTAAGATTTTAGTTTTAGAAACTCCCCTTATCTGGAGCCCTGGAAATCATGATCAGGCCCCACTAAATGTAAAGCCTGATCAGGTCCCACTATACATAAGTCTTGATCAAGATCCAAACTGTTTGTTGCTATGATTTTGTTTCTATTGTTATATTAAGCATACTGAACCATTTTCAGAAATTTTGAAGACAACTTATTGAGAGAATTACTCAATATTGAAAGGGTTGCAATGATTCTTTAAATGCTAAATTCCATCCATGTGCTGAAATTCAAACGTTACATGCTTCCTCTGTATATATTTACAAAATGACAATAACATTACCCAATAAATATGCCTTTTATGCCTTTAATTTATTCCTCCACTGAAGAAAACAATTCCGTTTGATACAGTTATGAATATGTACCAAATATTTGTCATACCCTAGCAGATGGTAGCTTAAAGCAGACTGAAAGTAAAGCAGAATGCGCCTTAACTATCAACTTTTACTATCAACCTGCTTTAAGTGATCACATGTCTTCAAAACTGGAAACAGGCTATGGGGTAATGGGTGAAACCAGAGTTACTCTACATCTCCTCTTGGTCTATACTGTATGTACATGCCTGTTACAAATGTATGTCCCAGATTAGCATAGTTAAAACCCACACATAAGCTCTTTGCTTTGTTATTGGTCGGTTCGATATAAGAGAAGAAATTGTGTTTGTGGGTTATAGCGGAAATAAATCAGTGATTTCTAGTTTGATAACGGCAGAACTTGTGCCGATCTATGCATCAGTGTTGATATCAATATCGACTATGGTAAGACGGTGTCTGTATAATATAGACTACAATAGCACATGGTTAGTCTGGCACAGTTAACATCCAGCATTTTCTCCAAAATCCTATGGTGTTACTACTCATTAGAATCGTCTCTTCGAGACGGTTTTAATCTTTCTTTCTTTCTTTCTCTATATACTGCTACACGCCCCTTTCGGGTATTACGAGCAGGGGTACTTTTTAGGTGCACCAATGGGACTGTACCCGGCCGGTCACTTTATCCTGACACCGACGAACCAGTTGTAATGCTAACCCGAAATCCTGAGCGCCAAGGAGGGAAGCCATTACTACCAATTTTTAGCTCGACTTTTTCGAAAAGTCGAGCTATTGTCGTCACCCTGTCGTCTGCGTCTGCGTCAGCGTCTGCGTCAGCGTCTGCGTCTGCGTCTGCGTCTGCGTCTGCGTCTGCGTCGGTTAAGTTTTTTGCTTAAGGTTTTTGTAAGAGTTGATTTCTCAATAACTATCAAAGGTATCCATTTGAAACTTGGAATAGTTGTTCAGTATCAAAAGGGCAATTCATTACAACAAGGCAGGTAACCCTGGGATTTGTCATTTCAGAGTTATTGCCCTTGTTTTATTTACTTAAAAATTATAAATTAACATATCTCAATAACTAGCAAAGGTATCCATTTGAAACTTGGAATAGTTGTTCAGTATCAAAAGGGCAACTCATTACAACAAGGCAGGTAACCCTGGGATTTGTCATTTCAGAGTTATTGCCCTTGTTTTATTTACTTAAAAATTATAAATTAACATATCTCAATAACTATAAAAGATATCCATTTGAAACTTTGAATACTTGTTCAGTATCAAAAGGGCAACTCATTACAATAAGGCAGGTAACCCTGGGAGTTGTCATTTCAGAGTTATTGCCCTTGTTTTATTTACTTAAAAATTGTAAATTAACATATCTAAATAGCTATGAAAGATATTAACTTGAAACTGGGAATAGTTATTGAGTATCAAAAGGGCAACTAATTACATTAAGGCAGGTAACTCTGGGATTTGTCAGTTCAGAGTTATTGCCCTTTTTTATTTACTTCAAAATTGTAAATTAACATATCTAAATAACTATGAAAGATATTAACTTGAAACTTTAAATAGTTATTCAGTATCAGAAGGGCAACTCATTACAACAAGACAGGTAACCCTGAGGTTTGTGTATCCAGAGTTATTGCCCTTGTTTTATTTACTTAAAAGTTATAAATTAACATATCTAAATAGCTATGGAAGATATTAACTTGAAACTTTGAATACTTGTTAAGTATCAAAAGGACAAGTCATTACAACAAGGTAGGTTACTCTATGATTTTTTAATTCCAGAGTAATTGCCCTTGATTTATTTACTTAAAACTTGTAAATTAAAATATCTTAATAACGCTCAAAGGTATTAACTTGAAACTTTAAATACTTGTGTTATATCAAAAGGGCAACTCATTCAAACAAGAAAGGTGATTCGGATGTGCCGTTCCAGAGTTACTGTCCTTGTTTTGACTCATAGTTTACTTTAAATGGAATGTAGATTGTCCAAGTATGTTTGAGTTGTTGTTGCTTACACATTTCTATGATCAATAGGGCATTAAACACCCATACACATTTGAGTTGTTGTTGCTTACAAATTTCTATGATCAATAGGGCATTAAACACCCATACACATTCTTAAGTTTGAAAAATGTAGCCGTCTCAAGTATATGAAAGTCGAGCGTCCAGCACCCGTTTGCGGTGCTCTCGTTAAGTCTTTGGTTTGACCCGGCCGGGGTAATTACTACTAATGAGTAGTAACACCATAGGGTTTAATGCAGAAACAAAGATTTTATGTTTTGAAATAATTCTCTCATCTGGGGCCTTGTAACCCTAATACCACATTGCCTGTTTATAGTTTTGAAGACAGGGGTGACAGCTTAAAGCAGGTTGATAGTAAAATAGAATGCTCCCAACAGATACAGCATTTTACAACCTAAATTTATACCTGAACTGAAGCAAATAGCTCCACTTCATACAGTCATGAATATGTACCATATGAAATATGCTCTATCTCTTAGGAGATGCTAGATTAACCCATTACCCCATAAATATGCCTTTTATGCCTACCACATACATATGCCTGTTTATGCCTTTAATTTATTACTCCACCATAGAAAATAGTTCCACTGTATTCAGTTATGAATATGTACCATAAGAAATATTTGCTATACCTTAGCAGATGATAGCTTAAAGCAGGCTGAAAGTAAAGAAGAATACACATTGAGGCATATTCTGCTTTACATTCAACCTACTTTCAATGATCGCATGATTTCAAAACTGGTAAAAGGTTATGGGGTAATGGTAATTCCTCATGCTGTGTGTATTTTGTAGCAAAATAAGGACCGAGTTTGAAGAATCCATGCAAAAAGATAACTTAATCTTTATCATGCTGAATTGTCCTATATGCTCCAAATATATCGTCTGCCAAAAACCTTACAGTTTAAAGTAGCTGAGCATTATGTTACAAAACCTAAGGGACAAATTCATGTGCAGCATGAGATTCCTCATGCCTTGTGTTATACATGTATAAGGACTGAGTGTTGGTAGGGTCCATGCTTTAGACCATTTCTGACTGACACAGCACCAGTTGTTTCTAAGAAGGATTTATGACATTTAGTGAAAGTATATATAGATACCAACCAACCAGCCTCCAATGATATTATAAGGACTGCATGAGTGTTTGTTGACATTTAGTGGTAGTATTAATAAATACTTAGAAGCCAACCAACTAACCTCAAATACTCAGGATAGCCAAAGGTAACTGTTATCTAAATGTCACAAGGCACCTGTCTCTCTCTTTCTCTCTTTCTATATCTCTGTCTGTATGTCCCTAGCTGTCTCTCTCTCTCTCTCTCTCTCTTGCCATCTCCTTCACTACTGTCAAATAGATGTTTATTATTTAACTCTTTGCATGCCGGGTAATATATTTTCGTCTGCAACATTTGTCTTCTGCTACTGTTCTAAAATTAGCATTTTCAAAATTTCTTTTAAATTTAGGGTCAGAATGGCAAACTGTTTGGATCCTGATGAGACGCCACGTTTACGGGCGTCTCATCTGGATCCAAACTGTTTGCAAAGGCAATCATTGTGGTGGATATATCCGCCACAAGCATGCAAAGAGTTAAGTTTTCTTGTTGCCTACTTTAATCAGAAGATCCTGGGGTAACAATTTTAAACCATATCTGACTGACATTACACAAGTTGTTTCTAGATGTCTCTAAGAAAGTAATGAAATTATCAGCTTCCGAAGTTTTGCCTTCTAGATTGTTGTTGTCAAAATTGTTGCCTTCGAAGTTCCTGTTTCCTAATGTCTGCCTTTTAACCCATTACCCCATTACCAGTGTTTCTAGTTTTGAAGACATGTGATCATCTAAAACAGATTGAAATTAAGTAGATTGTATTCTGGTTTACTTTCAGCCTTCTTTAACTCTTTGCTCCCTGAAACTTTAAATGGACAATTCCAGTTTCCATTTAAGTCTAGTCCATTTTTGACTTTTAAGGGTTGTTTTTGTCAATGACTGGCATTATGACAAACAGTGAAGACCCTGATCAGAGGGCTCCTTTCGGAGCCCTCTGATCTGGGTCTTCACTGTTTGCACAGGACAAGTGTACTATTCACATGTACACTGTTTGAAATGACGCCTATATGCGGGACTAGGGTTCAAAGGGTTAAACTACTTTCTGCTATTTCTTAAGGAACGTATTCACTATTGTTTCATGAGGAATGGATGAACTCTTTTTCTGCCATGTGTTATCGTCTGCTTTAACCCTCTTACCACCAAAATATTGTCTGCATGGGTAGAGTCGTCTGCAATATTTTTAAAGTCAGATTTAGGGTTGTTTTGACTGAAGAAATGTCGATATGAGTGTCAAACGGTTTGAATCCTGATCAGACACTGCGTTATTCAGCGTCTTTTCTGGATCCAAACTGATTGCAAAGCACTTTTTGGCGCCGTTGGCAGTGACATAGTTAATCCCTTCAAAATTACAGACAAATATTGAAGATCTTTACTAACCATGTGGATCCAGACCAGGCCCCATATCATATATGTCATTAGAATCCTGTTTCTGTAAATATAAAACAAAACCCGAAGCAAGTTCAAAAATAGCAGACAACAGTCATGTTTAGCAGAAATCTCAGTATTGTAAGAGTGTCTATCCCTGTCAATACTGTGTAACTGTCGTCTGCTAGAAATACTGTCGTCTGCTCAACTTCTGAAATCGATTTTATCGGCTTGATATTTACAGAAATACCTTTCAAGTGAAAAACAGTTTGTATCGTGATCTGTAGCCGCACATCAAGCTTGGTCTGATCTTGATTCAAACTGTTATATTTGAAGCAGACGACAATTCTGCATGATACGGGTTAAAGAGAGTCGCAGGTGTTTTAAGTAAAATTTAAATGTCATCTTGTAGATAGTTTCCAATAATTGTGAACATATCTAGGACACCACCACAGCACTTAATTGGCCTTGGAAAAATACCAATGAATTTACAGAAAACTTACCCACCAGGTATTTAAAAAAATAAAATCTTTATTTCTGCTTTAAACCCTATGGTGTAAGTACTCATTAGAATCGTATAAAAGAGACGATTCTAATGAGTAGTAACACCATAGAATTTGATTCTGAAATGAGTGAGACACTTTACCCAATAGGACACCAGCACAACACTTGGCCCTGGAAAAAATACAAGTACAGTACATTGTACCAGTATCAATGAATTTACAGGCAACTAACCTACCCTTTTCCCCCATAGAAACGCTTTTTAGCGCATTTAATTTATTGCTCCACTGAAGAAAATAGTTCCATGTCATACAGTCTTAAACATGTACCATAAGAAATATTACCTACATACTAGAAGATGAAAGCTTAACTAAAGTACGTGTAGGTTGAAGGTAAAGCAGAATGTGCCTTATCTTAGACACATTCTGCTTTACTTTCAACCATTAAATCATTCCTCCACTAAGAAAAATATTTCAAATTTATAAATTCATGGGCTGTATATATATATCATAAGAAATATTTCTAAATTCTTGTAATGATAGCTTAAAGCAGACTGAAAGTAAAGCATTCTGTTTTACGTTCAGCCTGCTTAAGTAGTCGCCAGCGTTTGAATTTACAACCGGCTAATTGGGGCAACGGCTAAAACCTTCAGTTTATATGCAAGAGATGAGTTGCAGCAATGATTGTCTAGATACATGTAATATCTCAGACATCATGAGTCTGTCTGCATTCAGGAATGTACAACCCTTGAACATTTCACGGACCAGATTCTTTATTTCTGCATTAAACCCTTTGGTGTCACTACTTATTAGAATCGTCTCTTTGAGACGATTCTAATGAGTAGTGACACTATAGGGTTTAATGCAGAAATAGAGATTTTATATTTTGAAATACTCTCCTTATCTTCAATATCTCAGACTTCATGGGTTTGTCTGCACTCAGGGCCTCACAGCCTTGATCATTTCACTATTCTGAACAATTGCATGTGTTTTAAATTAACCCATACCCTGCTTCAATAAATACTAAAGCTAACATTCCCTAATAGTTTGTATCGCAATTAGAAGCTGGGTAATGTGGCATCTCGTCAGGATCAAACCTGTTTGGAAATGTTATTCAACATTTATCTCCGCTTAAAAGAAAATGAAAATTATGCTTTTTTGAAGTACTTAAAGACAAATTTTAAGTAGCAGACAACGCTTCTGCAGGATAAGAGTTTGAAAACAGACAGGAAAACAGCTGGTAAGATTGAATCAATAGCCGTGGCTGCCAGTCCATGGAGCTCTGTATTGTTTTAACCCCATCTCTTCATAACTATCAGTGCTAATCTCTGTTACCCAAATCAGCATTATATGTCTCAGGGCTTCAGATATGGGGAGTTTTTCAAAAACTTAATCTTTATCTACTTTAAACCCTATGGTGTCAATGCTCATTAGAATCGTCTCAAATGAGTAGTAACACCATAGGATTTGGTGCTATTTTAAAATAAGTGAGAATATGTTGGATTTGTGCAGTTTACTCTGTCTTATCTAGAGCCATGCTGTCTGCGTTTACAGCATTATATGTCGTATTTTGTTTATCCAAATTATTATGTCAATCAGTCCATCTAGTTAACCCATTTAAGCCTAGTATCTACTACAGGGGACATTGGCAAACAGTGTAGACCCTGATGAGATGCCACATTATTACGCTGCGTCTCATTGAGTCTAATTAGGAAAGTGTTAACCCTTTCCCACATAGCATATCTCTAGTATTGAATATAGGTGTCCACTTAAAGCAGGTTGAAAGTAAAGCAGAATGCGCTTTAAGCGCATTCTGCTTTACTTTCAACCTGCTTTAAGCTATCATCTGCTAGAATATAGAAAATATTTTGTATTATACATATTTATGAATGTATAAATTGGAACTATTTTCTTCAGGGCAAGAATAAACTGAATGCGCTAAAAAGTGCTTCTATGGGGGAAAGTGTTAAGCAGCCTCCTGTCTCTTCAACTCCATCAATAAGCCCTGTCTCTGAGGCTCAAACTTTGAGCTGTGATGGTAGCTATGTTTTACCACTGACATTGTTTGAACTATATTTTCCTATGCATACCATGTCTATGTTAGTTACATGTTGTCACCGAGGTGTGAGACATAAACATCCTTTAGGATGAGTGCGGAGAATGATCAAGGTGGACTTGAAAGTAGCGTAAGCCACAAAAATTCATTAGATTTTTCTCCACCTATGAATTAAACATGGGATGTAGGAAGTGAACGTGAATAAAAGATATTAAACCCTTTTAATGCAGAAAACCTGTATGGAAAACCTTGATCCAGCTTAGGCTGCACCCTAGTGGGCCAGATCTAGATCCAAACTGTTGTTCACCCTAGTGGGCCAGATCTAGATCCAAACTGTTTGTCACCCTAGTGGGCCAGATCTAGATCCAAACATTTTGTCACCCTAGTGGGACCAGATCTAGATCCAAACTGTTTGTTACTCAGATTCTGTTTCTTTTAACCCTTTCCCCTATAGAAACGACTTCTAGCGTATTTAATTTATTCCTCCGCTGAAAAAAATAGATCCAGTTTATACCCTCATGAACAATTACCATTACAATATTTTATATAGCCTAGCAGATTTTAGCTTAAAGCAGGCTGAAAGTAAAGCAGAATGTGCCTTAAGGCACATTCTGCTTTACTTTCAACCTGCTTTAAGGTGCCACCTGTCTTCAAACCTAGAAACAGGCTTTGAGGTAAAGGGTTAATGATAAAGAACACTGAAATAGTGTCAATATTAAGCAGATGGCATGTTAAGCCAAAGACAGTGACAGTTGAACTTCATGTTGAAGGGGTTAAATATATTTTCATTAGTGTCTCATGTGATTGATGGTTAATACAGTGAAGCCAGCAGTGTTTATAGCAACCCTTTGACCCACTACCCAATTATTCCTCCACTGGAGAAAATAGTTCCACTTGATGAATATGCACCACAAGAAAATAGTTCTATATCCTAACTGATGGAATCTTAAAAGCGGGCTAAAAGTACGGGGGAGTTCTCCTTGAGGAGCATTCTGCTTTACATTCAGCCTGCTTTAACCCCTTCCCACATAGCATGTCTCTAGTATTGAATATAGGTGTCCACTTAAAGCAGGTTGAAAGTAAAGCAGAATGCGCTTGAAGCCCATTCTGCTTTACTTTCAGCCTGCTTTAAGCTATCATCTGCTAGAATATAGAAAATATTTTGTATTATACATTTTTATGAATGTATAAATTGGAACTATTTTCTTCAGGGCAAGAATAAACTGAATGCGCTAAAAGGCGCTTCTATGGGGGAAAGGGTTAAGTAGCCGTCTGTCTTCAATACTGAAAACAAGCTATTTGGGAGGGGTTTATTGAGATTTAGTACAACAAAATAGTAAAACCAGGAAACAACATATAAGCAGAATATATTAAAAGTTAACAATTTTTACCAGTGAAAGTCACCTGTATCAAAATGATACACCATTAAAAACATTATATGATAAAAGATCTTCAACTTTTAAAAACATGTGTTTAAAAAGAAAGCTTGTTGTCCATGTTTCTAGGACTTATATGAATTGAGAGCTAGATGAAAGTTACAAAGCAAAAAGCTCATATAGGTTAGCTTTATGGTTTACTTTCATCCAGCTTTAAGCTGCTGTACTTGTCAAAAACATCATCAAAGAATAAATACATCCTAAGGGCCTAATACTGTAAAACAGGTATTTTTCGAGTCATGAATATTTCACGTAATACGATTTTGTATTAATTTGCGACATCATGCATTATTTCTAGCAGGTTGTAGCTTAAAGCAGGCTGAAAGTAAAGCAGAATGTGCCTTCAGGCACATTCTGCTTTACATTCAACCTACTTTAATTTTCAAAACTATAGAGACATTCGCGAATTAACGCGTAAATTATATTCTCGCGAATAAAACCGGTTTTACAGTACATGGGGGAATGGTTAACTCTTTCAACACCATGAAACCTGTTTAAAAATATACTCATGGCAGTTGCAAATAGTGTAGACCCAGATCACAGGGCTCCTATATACAAATGTTTGCTAATTTAGACCAGTATTTATTAAACTACCCAGAATTTCAAGTAGACTGGTTCATGTTTTGGTAACTTAAAAGATCCACAAGGGAACCTCATAATCAACAAGAGTTACTTAGTGTTGAGAGAGTTACAGAGACTTAACCCTCATAGTCTGTTTCTAGTTTTAAAGATAGATGGCTACTTAAACAGGTTGAAAGTAAAGCAGAATGTGCCTTAAGGCACATTCTGCTTTACTTTCAGCCTGCTTTAAGCTATAATATGCAAGTAAACTAATAATAATTATTATCAATTATATTCATGACTGTATAAATGGGAACTAATTTCTTCAGCGGAGGAATAAATCACATTCGCTAAAGGTGCCTTTATTGGGGAAAGGATTAAAGGGACTTAATGGGCTTCTCACTCACAGTAGAGGAAAGGACTAATGGTAAAGTCAGTTTTATAATGACATTAAGCCTCATGTATATATCAGTTTAACAGGTGTTTAGTTATCGCTATATTGCCTCTGGAGTGGGTTGGGGTGAAGGGGTGGCCCTAGGTTGATGATATAGTGATAAACTACTTAAATTCTCCCTTTTATCTTGGTGATGTTTGGAGACACTTCAGCCCCTTTCCCCTAATAGCAAACTGAGAAGATGTAAGACATGTGTCCTACAGCATTCAGTAGAACAAACAGAGCAGGGTTCCAGATGAGGGGAGTATTTCAAAAACTAAAATCTTTATTTCTGCTTTAAACCCTATGGTGTCATTACTCATTAGAATCGTCTCAAAGAGACAATTCTAATGAGTATAGTAATGCCATAGGATTCGGTGCTCAGATGAGTGAGAAAATATTGGATTTATGCAGGCTACTCCCCCTTATCTGGAGCCTGACAGAGTATAAAGAAGCATAAGTCATTACTATGAGGGAAAGTTATAATTATTAACTCATTACTCCACAGATATTCTTTTCCATGCCTTTAATTATTCCTTATGTTCTACTTTGTACAGACATGAACATGTAGACTAAGAACAGTTTGTTTATATCCTAACAGATTGTAATTTAGAGCAGCCTTTAGTATTAGTCATTTAACTACAGAGTTTCTTTAATGTTTCCAAAGAGTTTGGATCCAGATCAGATGTGGCCAGTCACTCAGGATCCATCTGATCAGAATCCTAACTTTTTGCCACATGGACCATACATCAAAGCGTACAGTTCATAATCAAAGATCGTCATCAAAGCAAACAACCATTTGTGAAGGGAATGTTTATTAAGCATTTAAAGGTTTAACATAAGGTATGTTTGGCTCATAAAAAGTTTTTAATATAAGGTGATTTTGGATGACACCTGCTGATTTTAAATTCGAGGAAACAAAAGAAATACAGTAAAACCTCGCTATAACGACCACTAAAACGAAGGCATATTGATTGCATAATAGAGAGGTGGCAGCTTAAAGCAAGATGACAGTGAAACAGAAAGCTCCTAAAGGAGCTTTCTGTTTCACTGTCACCTTGCTTTAAGCGGTCACCTATCATAAACACCCTAATAATTAACATAATTTAGTGCTCGTAATAGAGAGGTTTTACTGTACTAACAAAGGAAAAGTTATAAGTGTAGAACTTCAGATATTTCAAGCACTAAATTCTTTATTTCTCAATTAAACTCTATGGTGTCACTACTCATTAGAATCGTCTCTTCGAGATGAGGTCATACCATAGAATTTTGTATTAGTACGAGGAGAAAATGTTGAATTTGTTCAGTTTACTCCCTCTCTGGAACCCTGACAAGTGAAGAGTATTATACTCTTGACAGATCAGTTGTATAAAACTTCTCAGGCTATACTTGTCTTAACCCATCACACCATAGCCTGTTTCTAGATTTGAAAATAGGTGACCAATTAAAGCAGGTTGAAAGTAAAGCAGAATGCGCCTTAATGGTCACTTTAATTTCTTCAAAACATGAAACAGGTTATGGGGTAATGGGTTAAAGCAGCCGGTTGCTTGAAGCAAGATGACAGTAAAGCAGAAAGCTCCTCTTGCTTTACTTTCATTTTGCTTTAATCTACCATCTGTATAATAGCAAACAAAGAAATCCCCATCAGAGGGTGTATAATATTCATATCTGGGTAGTTTTGTCCTATGGTGCTAATATGGAAGAAGCAGGCTGGTAAAGCTGAAGAACGGTTTTAAATCTGACAAGTTTCTGTTTGTGTCAAGGTCTATTTGAAATCATTGTGTTTTCCTGAAACAAAGCCTACATTTAAGAAGATGATAGATAACATGAATGAAAGGAGTTAATAGATTTCCCTGTTGGCTACAGATGCAATTTAGATCATCTTCACCGTACAATCAAACCTGTTTTAACTCTTTGCATGCTGGGTAATTTTATTTGTCTTTAAATTTTGTCGTCTGCTATTGTTCTAAAATAGATTTTTCTAAATTTCTTTTAAAAAACATAATCAGAGTGTCAAACAGTTTGGATCCTGATGAGACGCCGCATTATGCGGCATCTCATCTGGATCCAAACTGTTTGCAAAGTTTAATCACTGTGGCAGATATATCGGCCGCTAGCGTGCAAAGAGTTAAGTGTCTCCCCCATACAAAAGAAAGATTTTCAAACAGATTGAAGCTTTAACGCAGGACAAACGAGATGCAGAAAGGTAAAAATAGAAGTTTGAAGAATCCTTTAGACAAATGACAGTTTGAATACAGATCAGACGTTGTGTTTGGCTTTGTCAGATCTTGATCCAAACTTTTTACAATATATCTGTCAATTTGTGATGGGCCTGCAAAGTGTTTATCTCTTTCCCTCATAGAATTTTTAACCCTTTCCCTTATAGAAGCGACTTATAGCACTTGCATTTTATTCATCCGCTGAAGAAAAATAGTTCCAATATATACCGTAATGAACATGTGTCATATTTGATACTTTCCTTATTCTATCAGGTAATAGCTTAAAGCAGGCTGAAAGTAAAGCAGAACCACCTATCTTCAATACTAGAAACAGGCTATGGGGTAATGGATTAAAGCAGACAGAAAGTAAAGCAGAATCATCTTCAACCTGCTTTAAATGGTCTCAAAATTAGAAACCGACCATGTAAAGTGGTAAATATCATTTATGGCAAAGTGTTCTCTCTATGTCTGTACCAAACTCTATGGTGTGACACTGCATGTCATGGTCTGCACTGTTCATTTGAAACGCTCACGATAGTAAAGATTAGAGGCTACTTTTTAGCTCACCTTGAGCCTTCCGAAGGCTCAAGGTGAGCTGTTGTGATCGCCCGCCGTCCGTCGTCCGTCTGTCCGTCTGTCCGTCCGTCCGTCTGTCCGTCTGTCCGTCCGTTCAAATTTACTTCAAGCGACAACTCCTCTGAAACCGCGAGTCTGAGGAAAAAACTAATTTGCTCACGGTGTTCCTTGGATGCTTCTCTACAGAAATTGTTAAAATGAAACTTTAAAGTGGACTACTTATTGAAATTTATTAAAAAAAGTGAAAAACTTTAAACAAGTTTTTTGTAAAAAACCACTGTTCCCACACCTTAGATATTGCATGAATAGTATCTTCTACTAAATCACTTTCAAAATTGTAAAAAATCAAAACCCTAGGATCAAATTTGACTCAACCCTGGCCATATCAGTGCTTTTTGATGCACTGGTCTGACAGTAAAAACTCTCTAATGATCCGTTTTATACAGACGCATTGTATCTTCCAGGCTAAGAAGCTACCCTTATACTAAATGCAACATTTTTGCAAACAGTTTGGATCCAGGTCAGATGCCACATAATGCTGCATCTAATCTGGATCTAAACTATTTGCCACTCATTTACATATTTTCTTATATTTAGAAAATATAAGTTATTATTTTTTACATATTTCACATACAAACATTTGGAGCAGACAACAGTTCAGCATAATAATAGTCATTTCTCTCTGAGACCGTCTCCAATTGCATAACTGACCCATAGCTAGCTCTGAACTCAGGTCACTGAGATACATAACAGAAATGAAAGTGATGTCTGCTATTTTATGCTCAAGCACAACTTAGTTTGAGGCATATTACTTTTGGTCTGTCTGTTTGTTTGTTTGTGTTTTGTTTGTTTGTTTATCTTTCTGTCTATCAGTCCACAATTAATTCTTGGCCATAAACAGTATGGATCCAGGTCAGATGCCACATAATGCTGCTTCTAATCTGGATCCAAACTATTTGCCACTCATTTACATATAGTTTCTTATATTTAGAAAATGTAAATAATGATATTTATTAACCTATTAACCCATACATATTCTTTTTTATGTCTTTAATTTATTCTTCCACAGAAGAAAATATTTCACTTTATACAGTCATTGTTGTCTTTAACAATTGCTTCAAATGACATCTCCTCATATACCGCTGAAAAGATTTCAACCAAACTTTACACGAATGTTCCTTGGGTCAAGTTCTTTCAAAATTGTTCAAAGAATTAAAAACAATGTAGAACTCTGGTTGCCATGGCAACCAAGTGAAAAAATAAGGAAATCTTAAAAAAAATTCTTGTCTGAAACTACAGGGGCCAGATCTTAGACATTTGTCACATAGCATCATCTACAGGTCCTCTATCAAACTACAAACTATGCCCCTGGGGTCAAAATTGGCCCCGCCCAGGGGGTCACAGTTTAACATAGAGTTATATAGTGAAATTTTCAAATGTCTTCTCCTCTGAAACTAATATGGCCAGAGCTTTGATATCTGGCTTGGTGACACTTTTAGATGTCCTATACCAATAAAGGTTCAAATGGTTCTGGTCGATTGCATATCATCTACAGGTCCTCTATCAAGTTTGTACAAATTATGCCCCTGGGGTCAAAATTAGCCCCACTCCGGAGGTCACAGTTTTCATACGTCTTCTTTTCTGAAGCTAATATAGCCAGAGCTTTGATATTCGGCATGGTGTTACTTCTAGATGTCCTTTATCTATTTTGTTCAAATGGTTCCAGTCTGTTGCATATGTAGGTCACAGGAGCTAAAAATAGATTTTTTCAATGGAAACTTAAAAAAAATCTTCTTGTCTAGAACCCTAGTACCCTGATCTTAGATATTTGGAACATAGCATCATCTACAGGTCCTCTATCAAGATTGTTCAAATTATGCCCCTCGGGTAAAAAATGACCCCGTCCTGGACTTAAATCATTATCTCCATTTTGATGTACAGCTATTCTCAGGTGAGCGACATATGCCCCATGGGGCTCTTGTTGAAAATAAATTGGTCATTTTTCAATCAGGACTTTAATGGTTATGGAGGCTACATTTTGAAGTGGACACATGTGGTGATTGTGAAGATGTTTATAAAATTCTCTGCCTTTATAATGTCATGTTTCCTGTCCCCAATCCTATTATAGCTATAATCTGTTTGTACTAGACCTGATTCTAGATTAGTAACAACAGATTATACACTATCTCAATTACAAACAAATGACTAACTTGAACAATGACTGTGCCATGAACCTTTGTGTAATACACATCCGTGGCAAACAGTGTAGGCCCAGATCAGGTAACTCCTTATTGATCAAGGTCTGCACTGTTTGTCATATTCAAGATATAGTACAGTACTACTAGTATGTAATCAGGGCTCCAGATAAGGGGAGTATTTCAAAAACTAAAATCTTTATTTCTGTTTTAAACCCTATGGTGTCACTACTCATTAGAATCGTCTCTTCGAGACGATTCTAATGAGTAGTAACACCATAGGATTTGATGCTAAAATAAGTGAGAAAATGTTGGATCCCTCTTATCTGGAGCCCTGTGTAATGGGACACAGCCCTCCACTGTGAGTCACCATTGAGAAGTCATGTTTCAAACTCAAAGATTGAAGAGACATTTAAAAGGTAGCATTATAAGAGTTGAGAGTTAGCTTGGAAATATCTAGGAAGAAGTATTGTAAAATACCTTAGCATAAATAACAGTCTGGATCCTGATCAGGCTATGTGTAAGGGTTAGATCAGGATTCAAACTGGTGGTTACCCTAATTAAGTGACAGTAGATCTTCTCCAGCATACGCTGAGAATTCGTACACACTTTCTGAAGTTTTTTTGAGCAGATGACATAAATAAACTTTAAAGGGAAAGTCCCAGTCCTATACTATTATTATTATTATAGAATCAAAATTCCTTGTACAAACTGTGTATATCTTTACAAGGTTTTCACATGATTAATGTTTGTAAATGGGAATTTAATTATGTGTAAGTGAAATTTGTATCACTATGAAAACAGTAACATCCCTCTGGTAAAATGTCTCAGATTGTGTTCAGTGTTTAAAGCTGGTAACTGTTTAAAGCAAGATTAAAGTAAAGCAGAAAGCTCCTAAAGGAGCTTTCTGTTTTACTTTTATCCTGCTTTAAGGTACCTTCTGTATTTGACACAATCAATAAGTGTTTAATTGTTTATTTGGTAATGTTATAGCAGGTCGTTATTGTACACTTGTATAGTCCTTGATTTACATCAATTATTATTCTACCCCTGATACCAGCTATAGGCGTATTCTTGTAAACCCTAGTAAATAATGCCTGAACTGCTTGTAGCCATCCTGTGCAGTGTACACCCAGATAACAGGGCTCCTTAACCCATTGCCCCATAAATACGCCTTTTTACGCCTTTGATTTATTCCTTCACTGAAGAAAATAGCCAAACTTTATACAGTTATGAATATGTACCATGAGAAATAGGGCTCCTTAACTGATTGCCCAATAGCCTGTTTCTGGTTTTGGAGACGAGGGATGTATATACCACTTAAAGCAGGTTGAAAGTAAAGCAGAATGCACCTTGCGCACATTCTGCTTAACTTTCAGCCTGCTTTAAGCTCTCATCTGCTAGGATATAGAAAATGTTTCTTATGATATGTTTCCATGACTATATAAAGTGGAGCTATTTACTTAAGTGGAGGAATAAATTAAAGGTGTAAAAAGGTGTATTGATGGGGGTAATTAATGGGTTAAGGAGCCCTCTCATCATGATTGTCTGCACCATAATTCTTGCTATTGCTCCTTTATTTATTGACCGATGTTAATGAAATTTTCTACAAATATACCATACCACAAAAGCTAAAAAAAGATAGTGTTTCAGAATTTTCGCAGTAAAATTTAGCAGAGTTATGTCCCTTTTATTGACAAATATAGGCATTGTGTAGAAAAGGCAAGATATATTTGCAGATGATGGCTTAAAACAGGTTGAAAGCGAACGAGAATGCTCTCTTAGAAGTTTGCTTCACTTTTAGCCTGCTTTAACCCATTACCCCATAGCCCCTTTCTAGATTTGAAGACAAGGGGACCAATTAACCCATTACCCCATAGCCCCTTTCTAGATTTGAAGACAAGGGGACCACTTAACCCATTACCCAATAGCCTCTTTCTAGATTTGAAGACAGGTGACCAATTAACCCATTACCCCATAGCCTCTTTCTAGATTTGAAGACAGGTGACCAATTAACCCATTACCCCATAGCCTCTTTCTAGATTTGAAGACAGGTGACCACTTAAAGCAGGTTGAAAGTACTTTCGATCTGCTTTAAGCTACCATCTGCTAGTATTTAGGTATTATTTCTTATGGTTATATAGGGCAATAAAGGTCTTTAAGATAGGCAATACATTCCTAAAGTCTTATGCTGTGGAAAAGGGTGAAACATTTAGAAACTACTTAGGCACAGATACTCTACTTATGATAGGGGATGTAGAAGGGAGGAAAATTAAAGCGGCTTAAAGTTAATAGACCTGTCACCTTAAAGCTAGCCCAGACAGATTAATGTTGACCTCATGACACAGGTAGACTATTATCAAGATTCCCTCTTCACTAGATCCCAGTGTTAGAAAAATCTCAGTGAAAAAAGAAAGCATGATGATATTTGTAAGAATGGTTACAGCTTTTAGCCCTTTATCCAATGCCTTGTTTTCAGTAACTGTTATAAAGGTAGACTGTTGCTTTAAGTAGACAGAATAAGCAAAAGGCTTGCCCATACCTTAGACTGAATAACAGCCTTGCCTCTACGCAAGAGTTCATTCTGCTTTGTCTTTCAGTCTGCTTTATTTTAGCTTCCCCTTAGAAACACTCTAAGAATGCCTTTTGTGTATATGTTCAAGACTTCTTGGGCAGGGAATACTTTTCTTAATATCGACATATTTAGAGGTGTCAGGGCTCCAGATAAGCCCGCATACTCAGTGAAATACGTGAACGTTTCGACCGTGTACGCATTAATTTCAAAATATTGAAGTACTGTGTACGCGAGAAATTCTCGGGGACGCGTGTATCAATTCAAAAGCCGAGTTTTTGTCATACCGATATTTGAAAATAGTCAACCACGACATACCGGTAGTCAAATTTGATTGATTTGCAGTATCCTAATGAAGCTTCGTTTAATCGTATGGTAATTTTTTACTTGCGCACCGTTAGCAAAGGGAGGTTACTGCGCACTCGCATATACATCTATATCTTCAATGATATGTGGACAATAAAATCCAAGTTATCCGAAAAGTTTGGTTGAAAACCTCGCAACAAAATGTCAAAATCTAATCATGGAAGAGTCAGAAAAACGATAGAAAGTTGAAAACCGCCGGTTGTTAACTATCTGATTTAAAAGGATCTAACACCTAATGAAACTAAAAATGTGGTAGTTTGTTGAACGATATAAATTCGAACGTTGTTTCATCGGCGGAGAAAAAACCTGCATAATTTAAGCGGCTATTTAATGTTAGATTCTTGAAAATCATAATTTACATGTATCTTCTACTTCTTCTTCTATTTATTACTTCCTACTGTCAATTTCTGACAATGACAGGGAGGTCAAGGACAGTGTTAAAAAAAGTAAACATAATGATAAACAAGGCAGAGCTAAAAAGTTTAAAAAGAACTTATGTAGTTAGGGGTTGTGAGAACTGAGGCTGTGAGTGAAGCTTGTGAGACTGTCACTGGCCTTTAATTTTAATAAATGCTGTGGGTAGTTTATTCCAAAGTCTGATGGTACGTGGAAAGAATAAGTTTGAGTGATACTGTGTCCTTAGTAAGTAGAGAAAGGTATGACAAAGTTGAGATTTCTGGATGGATGGAGATATATGGTCTACAACTATTAGGTTATTTGAAATTATATATAGCATTATTACTGAGGCATTGTTTCTCCTTTCTTCTAAAGTTGGTCCTTTAACCCGCGAACTGCCGATGAATTTGAAAATCGATGTGTACTGATTAAAAAATCTGGGGACTGATTGTTTCAAAATTGATCAGTACTGTACTGATTAGTTGAAAAATTATCTGGAGCCCTGGGTGTAACACAGAAGGTATCCATCCAGCATTCAGTTTCTTTTCAAATGATAGCTTAAAGCAGGATGGTTGTGAGTTTGATCCCCGCCAGACTAAGTCATTTTGATGAAACTTAAATGGTCAGGTTCCATGTATCAGTGATATACACTGGTCAGGTTCCATGTATCAGTGATATACACTGGTCATGTAAAAGAACTTTAGAACTCTGTATCTCTTTTTATGCCCCCGGCATCGACAGATGCGGGAGCATATAGTAATCGTCCTGTCCGTCCGTCCGTCCTTCCGTCCGTCCGTAACCAGGTTAAGTAGATTTTACCGTTTCGTCTAGCATCAACACCGCTTATTCAAATGCTTGGATACTTATACAGTTGTTGCCTTGGATCATTCCCTAGCCACCAATAACACCCAACCCTGATATTGACCTTGACCTTGACCTAATTTGGACTTAGAATATTTTGAATGGGCTATTTCTTGGTTAACTAGAATTTACCGTTTCGTCTAGCATCAACACTACTTACTACAATGCCTATATACTTATACAGTTATTGCCTTGGACCTTTTCCAACCCACCAGCAATACCAAAGCTCAGTTTGACCTTGACCTTGACCTAATTTGGACTTAAAAAAGATTCAGAATATATTGTCAAGGATGCCACCGGGGGCATAAGCGTTTATTGAACGCAGTCTTGTTATTACAGAAAACTTGTTAAACTTGAAGGTCACAGTATACCAAATTTATTCATTAGAAAAACAACTTGTATGTATGTGCAACATTCAAAGAGTAAATGGTTGCTTAAAGCAAGCCGAAAGTAAAGCAGAACGCACCCTAAGGCGCATTCTGCTTTACTTTCACCTGTTTTCAAAACTAAAAGCAGGCTATGGGGTAAAGGGCTACTTTAGTGATCACCTGTTTTCAAAACTTAAGGCACAGGCTATATGGAGTAAAGGGTTATAGGGTTAATGCAAGGCGAGACTAGGAGGAACTGGCACACACACCTGAAGATGGTCTCTGATAGACAGCTATGGGTCTGAGAACAATGCTCACTTTGACCCCAGTCATGCCCCTTATACTCTTTTGTGTGAGGTCGGAACACCCCATACCCACTTCATCCCTTATCCTATTAAACTGATTTGACAGACCTTGTAAATAGTTTGGAGACTGATCAGATGCCAGGGTATTAGTTTGGCATCTGACGAGAGCTCAAAATGCTTACATTTGTATCAACATTTGTTGTGTAAAATCAGAAATTGAAGTTTTCAACAAAGAGTTTTTGAAGCAAACAATGTCATTGTCGGAAAAGAGTTATATCCCCTTACAATGCTTAGACTTTCAAAATGCTATTTGGCTTTTGAAAAATATTAATGTAGGTATTCATGGGCTGTTTTTCAATACATTATATAAAATTATAAAATGAAAGCAAACAGTGCTGTTTGGCACTCATATTCAACTTTTTATCAGTGTTTAAAAAGAATAAAAACTGATTTTGAGTTGTTTTGTAGACTATATTCTTTCAAGCAGACGACACTTCAGGTTAAAGGGCAGAGTAATAGCATATTACAAAGGGATGAGTATCAAATTATAATCAATGTCTAAATATGGATAAAGAACAGATAAGTAATGTGTCACTCAAGCCTTATTGTAACTGACAGCCAACTCTTTACCTGCTAGGTAATATTGTTGTCTGTAACAATTGTCGTCTGCTGTGGTAAAGAAAAAGATATTTCAAAAAAATTGTTTTCAAAATAGTTAAGAGTGTAAAACAGTTTGGACCTGATGAGAGACTGCAGTACATGTCGTTTCATCTTGATCTAAACTGTTTGCAAATGTTATGGCGGTTTCGTCGCTAGCATGCAAAGAGTCAAGTACTAAGACTACCCACATATTGGACTTTTTTTTATCCCTTTGCATGCTAACACCAAAACCATGAGTACCTTTGCAGGGCGCCAGATAAGGGGAGTATTTCAAAAACTAAAATCTTTATTTCTGCTTTAAATCCTATGATGTCACTACTCATTAGATTCTAATGAGTAGTAACAACAGAAGTTTTAGTGCTAAATCAAGTGAGAAAATGTTGGTTTTGTGCAGTTCACTCCCCGTTATCTCGAGCCCTGCCTTTGCAGTTTGGCTCCAGATGAGAAGAAGAATAACTTGGCACCTCATCTGCATGATTCCAGTCTGTTTGACAAAATGATGCTGCTTTGAAAAGAAAATGTAGAAAAACTTCAATGTTCAGACAATTATAGCACTTTTTGTATAGCATTAAAAAAGGATAAACTATATCCTGTTTACTTTATCCTGTTTAGTTCTGCTGAATATTAAATGTGTTGTTTACCGGTAGTTTAACTCATTGTATGCTGGGTAATATTTGGTGGCCATTTTAAAATGTCGTCTGCAGTGGGTATAACTCAAATATTTGCAAAAGTTTTTAAGAGTTTCTGATAGAATATTGAATTAGCTGCAAACAGTTTTGATCTCAGATCAGGCCCCACAATATGGGGCCTGATCTGAGATCAAAACTGTTTGCCTAGAGATACACCTAAAAGTGTCTCCCGCATAAAATGGGTTAACCCTGTACCCCATAGCCTGTTTTCTAGTTTTGACAATTGGTGACTTTCTGGTATATGTCATTCCTTGTTTCATCCATGTTCCTAAACTAGTCCACTTTTGAAAAAATGATCACTTTATTTTACGAGATGGTTTTAGAAAAACGTTTTAGATGAAATAACAAAATATTTTTAACAAATATACTGATTTCCCAACCTCTTACCCCATAGCCTAGTTTTGGAGACATTTAGTGTCCACTTAAAACAGGTTGAAAGTAAAACATTCTGCTTTACTTCCAGCCAGCTTCAAGGTACCATCTGCTAGAATATAGAAAATAAATCATATCATGCATACATGTGACTGTATGAAATCATTAATAGAACTATTTTCTTCAGTGGAGGAATAAATTAGAGACATACAAATGCTAATTTATGGAGTAATGGATAAAGGAACCATCTGATGTACATAGACTGGTTTCCTGCATAAAAAAGGTGAAATACTCAGGGCATCAGATAAGAGGGGGTAAATTGAACAAATCCAACATTTTCTCACTCATTTCAGCACCAAATCCTATTGTGTTACTACTCACTAGAATCGTCTCGAAGAATGAGTAGTGACACCATAGGGTTTAATGCAGAAATAAAAATTTTAGTTTCTGAAATACTGGTCCCCTTATCTGGAGCCCTGATCAATATTGAAAGAACTTCCTTTTGAGTGGCTACAATAGCGGGGCTTTACTGTGATACTGTTGTTGTTGTTGTTATGTGTACAAGAGTGTGGGTGGTATAAGGGACCTGCTGGGGGTTGAATCTTGGAAGGAAATGGGATATGGAGTTTTCTGTAATGGAGTTGGCTTAACCCTGAGCGTCTATTGATGATGGTATGCCTGATAGAGGCGAGGGAACAAAGAATGCCTAAATTTAACTCTTTTCAGGCTAGCAGTGAATCCATGATATCCTTTACAAACAGTTTGGATCCTGATGAGACGCCGCATAATGCGGCGTCTCATCAGGATCCAAACTGTTTGACACTCTGATCCTGTTTTGTAAAAGGAAATTTAGAAAATTCTATTTTAAGAACAGTTGCAGATGACAATTTTGCAGACGGAAAAAATTACCCAGCATGCAAAGAGTTAAACTACAAATGTCTCGGCACCCCCTGAAAAAAACACCATGACCTGCAGATGTGTTATGTGGCAGAGGTTTAATTTCTGTCAAAACTAATGAAAAAGAAATAGTTTGGTTTTCTTGCATGATCCCGACTACGTTTGAGTTGAAGACAAAGTTGTAGAAAGAAGAATGAAATTGCTACATTGAGCTTTTCTCACATAGCAAATTGCTTCCTTCCTTTAACCTTTAATCCTCAATGCCTGTTTCTATAGTTTTGAAGACTTATGTTGCAACCACATAACCCATAATTACGCCTTTTTACGTCTTTAAATTATTCCTCCATTGAAGAAAATAGTTCCAACATATTCTGTTAAAAATAAGAATCATAAAAAATATTTTCTATATTCTAGCAGATGGTAGCATAAAGCAGGCTGAAAGTAAAGCAGAATGTGCCTTAAGGCACATTCTGCTTTACTTTCAACCTGCTTTAAGTTGTCACCTATTTTCAAAACTAGAAACAGGCTATGGTTTAATGGGTTAAAACAGGTTTTACTTTTAGCTTGCTTGAAGGCACCATCTGCTAGGATACATAACTCAAAGGAAATATTTCTTATGTTCCATATTAATTAAATTGGAATCATTTTCTTCAGTGGAGGAATAAATTAAATGCTTAAAAATGCATAACTAAGGAGTAAAGGGTTATCACAGATTGCTGCTGAAAGTTACGAGGCTGACAGGAATTCCTTTAGACAAGTGAAAGTAAAGCAGAAGCCTGCTTTCAGCTTCCACAATACAGTCGAACTTCGATATCTCGAGGTCGGTTTTGTCGAACATACCCGTATTTCAAAGTTAAAACGTGGCTAGGCCACGTTTTAACTTTGAAATATGGGTATGTTCGACTTAACCGAGCATGAAATAGTGCAGGTCATATGTCGAACTATCAGATAGTTCGAGTTAAAAGAGTTGGAGATATCGAAGTTCGACTGTAATTCTTTTGAGTGATGATAATCGTGGGATTTTACTGTACATGTATTTTGCTTTACATTGTATGAAAATTTCACATCAAATTACACGTCTCGGCTTAAAATTATACTATCCATGGATTTTAACTCTTTGCATGCTGGGTAATTTTTTCATCTGCATCAATAATTGTCATCTACTACTATTCTAAAAATAGAATTTTCAAATTTTTCAAAGCAGGGTTAGAGTGTCAAACAGTCTGGATCGTGATGAGATGCCGTCACACGGCAGCTCACCAGGATCTAAACTGTTTGCACAGATAATCACAAATTCCTCGCTAGCAAGCAAACAGTTAATCTCGTAGCAAATGGTTTTCTTTTAAATATCATAACATTGATATGAAAAGAAAATTATGTACCATTTATAAATCACACTGGGGTAGGTTATGATGCATGATGCACTTTACACCGCTGTCACTCAATACGGCTGTAAAATGTGCCTGCATGCTTGCAGGTGAAAAGCATGAAAGTGAAGCATGCCAGTCATGCATTGGCTTGGTGTGTCGGCTGCTGAAGCTGACGTCTGCTGATAGTCTCAAACAAATTACGTCTTCTGTATGGTTGTAGTAACACGATCGTGATGACAAACAGTTTAGATCCTGACCACGCCCCCAGCTTTAGTTGAGCCAGATCTGGTTCCTAACTCCTTTCAAATGTATCTAATACTAGTTATCAGTGTAGAAAGGGTTAAAACAGCTTGAGAGGATCTGAGATGTGTTTGGATTAGAGTGGGGTATGAAGATGGGGAGAGTGGTGTAGGCAAATTATGGTGGATTCAAGTGGAATGTAGGGGTTGAAACAGGGCCCTTCTTCTAATGCTGAATATGCTCATATATAAAGCTCAGTCCACTATGAACATCAGGGAAAGAATTAACCCTTTACACCATAAATATAGATGTTCACATTCATATTCTGAAAAAAAATTGTTCCAATTTATACAACCTCGAATGTGTATCAATAAGAAATATTTTCTATATTCTAGTAGAGGATTAAACTAAGTTTAATGCAGGCTGAAAGTAAAGTAGAATGCTCCTTAAGGCACATTCTGCTTCACTTTCAACCTGCTTTAAGTGTTCACCTGCCTTCAAAACTAGAATCAGGCTACTATTGGAGTAAAGAAAGTTTTAAACAAGCATGGCCGTAACAGTTTAAATTTCATTTGATTCAGAATCACATTTGATACTTCCACATATTGCCTTATCCCTGTGGAAAGGTATTGACTTTTTAGCTCACCTGGCACGAAGTGCCAAGGTGAGCTTTGAGGATCGCTGGATGTCCGTCGTCCGTCGTCTGTCTGTCCGTCCGTCCACAATTGGTTGTGAACACTCTAGCGGCTACAAATTTCATCCGATCTTCATGAAACTTGATGACAATGTTTGTCTTGATGAAATCTAGGCCACGTTCGAATGTGGGTCATGTCCGGTCAAAAACTAGGTCACTAGGTCAAATCATAGAAAAACCTTGTGAACACTCTAGAGGCTACAAATCTCATTGGATCTTAATGAAACTTTATCAGAATGTTTGTTTCATTGATATCTAGGTCAAGTTTGAATATGGGTCATGTCCGGTCAAAAACTAGGTCACTAGGTCAAATCATAGAAAAACCTTGTGAACACTCTTGAGGCTACAAATCTCATTGGATCTTGATGAAACTTGGTCAGAATGTTTGTCTCATTGATATCTAGGTCAAGTTCGAATGTGGGTCATGTCCGGTCAAAAACTAGGTCACTAGGTCAAATCATAGAAAAACCTTGTTAACACTCTAGAGGCTTCAAATCTCGTTGGATCTTGGTGAAATTTGGTCAGAATGTTTGTCGCATTGATATCTAGGTCAAGTTTGAATATGGGTCATGTCCGGTCAAAAACTAGGTCACTAGGTCAAATCATTGGAAAATCTTGTTTACACTCTAGAGGTTGATTGTGGGTATACATGTCCAGTCATAATCTAGGTCACTATAGGTCAAGTTTGCCAATGTGTACCAGGTGAGCGATTTAGGGCCATAGTGGCCCTTGTTATAGAACTATTCCAGAATAATTGCTTCAATATTCATGAACAATTCTAGAAGCGGCCATTTAATGTTCATGAATATTCTGCAAAATTCTAGAAAGTTGATAGTTTTAGAGCCATTGTTCTAGAATTACAAAAGTTCTTGAAATTCTTTTGTAGAATGTTTAAAGTAATTCTTGAAGCGAGATCTAGAATAATTCTAGAAGCAGCATTTATTTAATGTCCCATGAATATTGTAAAATTCTTGAACACCTTTCATAGGGCCTTGCTTAAATTGCTCCAATTCTATTCAATATCTGTGCAGCAGTGAAGTAATGGTTCCAGGCGAGAGATTATGTTTCCAACATTATATCTCCTATGCAGGGCTCCAGATAAGAGGGAGTATTAAACTGCAGAAATCCAACATTTCTCACTTATTTTAGCATCAAATCCTATGTTGTTACTACTCATTAGAATCGTCTCGAAGTTTTATTCATTAGAATCGTCTCTTCAAGACGATTCTAATGAGTAGTGACACCATAGGGTTAAAAGCAGAAATAAAGATTTTAGTTTTTGAAATACCGGCCCCTAATCTGGAGCCCTGCCTATGTGTCTCCTCTATAGTCTATGTTGTGACTTCTCACTTATCATACAGTGTTCCCTCCCTACAACGACCCTCCGAACAACGACTCCCTCCTTATAACGACATTTGCTGCTATTGCTGCAATATCGTCTGCTTAAAAGTGTTGTCTGCTGATTTCTTACATAAAAGACATTTTTACAGAAAACACATAATGGCGAGTGACAAACAGCTTGAATCCAGATCAGACGCCGCATTATGCGGCGTCTGATCTGGATTCAAGCTGTTTGCAAATGTAAACCAGTTTCCCTCCCTATAATGACTCCCTCCGAACAACACACACACCTTTTGTCTCCTATTGGGTGTCCTTGTAGAGAGGGAGCACTGTAATTATATTGCGTAGTCAGGCTTATCCCTTTACAGTAATGTTATCATATATTTGCTATATATATGCAGTTGGTAGCTAATAAAGCAGGTTGAAAATAAAGCAGAATGCACCTTAAGGCACATTTTGCTTTACTTTCAACCTGCTTTAAGTAGTCACCTGTCTTCGAAATGAGGAAATGGACTGTAGAAAAAAGGGCTATTTAAGACATGATGACTATGTTGTGACTACATTTGACATAATGATAGTGGGTAGTCACAGCACTGTGGTTTATTTGAGACATGAAGGTCAAAATATTTGTAAACTACCATTTAAATTGAGCTATATATTGTCTAGCTCTTAAAATGTTGACAGAAGAAAGGGTAGACCTAATTCTAACAGTAGGGAGGGAAATTTACAAATAAATCACAGAATATTAACAAATAAATCACCGAATGTTAAAACAAACACAAACTTCACGCAAGGCAAGCACAGGCAGTCGATATAACTTATGTGCGACAGGCTAGCCTGGCTCCAGATAAGGGGAGTTGTTCAAAAAACTAAAATCTTTATTTTTGCATTAAACCCTATGGTGTCACTACTCATTAGAATCGTCTCGAAGAGACGATTCTAATGAGTAGTAACACCATAGGATTTGGTGCTAAAATAAGTGAGAAAATATCAAATGTATTCAGTTAACTCTTTCCTCCCTAAAGCTTTAAATGGACAATCCCAGTTTCCATTTAAGTCTAGTCCATTTCTGACTTTTAAGGGTTTTTGTCAATGTTTTGCATTATGACAAACAGTGAAGACCCAGATCAGAGGGCTCCAAAAGGAGCCCTCTGATCTGGGTATTCACTGTTTGCATAGGACAAGTGCTCTTTTCACATGTATACTGTTTGAAAAGAACGCATATATGCGGGACTAGGGTTCAAAGGGTTAACTTCCTTTTATCTGGAGCCCTGACGGCAAGCACGCAGGTTGTCCACATAACTTATGTGAGCCGTTTTCAGTTGACTTGTTATGCCTGAGTTCTTACAAAGTGAAGTGTTTTGACAGCAAATACTATTAACAGAGTGTAAACTGTAGTTGTAAACCATGTTTACCCTCATCTTTTTTGTGATAGTTGAGTTGAAAATAAACATAGGCCTTGTTTACAAAGTACTGAGATCTGCATGGCAGACACCAAGTGATTTACAGTCAAAACCATGGCAGACACCAAGTGATTTACAGTCAAAACCAGGCTAGTCAGCAGTCCTTAAATGAGAAAAACATTATTTAACCCATTACCCCATAGCCTATTTCTGGTATTGAAGAAAGGTGACCTCTTAAAGTAGTTTGAAAGTAAAGCAGAATGTGCCTTAAGGCACATTCTGCTTTACTTTCAACCTGCTTTAAGGTATAATCTGCTAAGATGTAGAAAATATATCTTATGATACATTTTGATAAGTGGAACTATATTCTATAGCAAAAGAATAAACTAAAGGCCTAAAAGGGTGTATTTATGGGTTAATGGGTTAAACAGCTAGATCTATGCTTATGCAGGACACTAGTAATGCAGAAAGCTGCTGCAATTCATCTTTAACTATGAATGGCATCTTTGGCTCAGGATGGACAGTGCTTGTAGTCAGTATTGTAAAGCAACTGTAAGACCCTCGTGTCACTGAAGTTACATTATGCTTGTAGTCAGTATTGTAAAGCAACTGTAAGACCCTCGTGTCACTGAAGTTACATTATGCTTGTAGTCAGTATTGTAAAGCAACTGTAAGACCCTCGTGTCACTGAAGTTACATTATGCTTGTAGTCAGTATTGTAAAGCAACTGTAAGACCCTCGTGTCACTGAAGTTACATTATGCTTGTAGTCAGTATTGTAAAGCAACTGTAAGACCCTCGTGTCACTGAAGTTACATTATGCTTGTAGTCAGTATTGTAAAGCAACTGTAAGACCCTCGTGTCACTGAAGTTACATTATGCTTGTAGTCAGTATTGTAAAGCAACTGTAAGACCCTCGTGTCACTGAAGTTACATTATGCTTGTAGTCAGTATTGTAAAGCAACTGTAAGACCCTCGTGTCACTGAAGTTACATTATGCTTGTAGTCAGTATTGTAAAGTAACTGTAAGACCCTCGTGTCACTAAAGTTACATTATGCTTGTAGTCAGTATTGTAAAGCAACTGTAAGACCCTCGTGTCACTGAAGTTACATTATGCTTGTAGTCAGTATTGTAAAGCAACTGTAAGACCCTTGTGTCACTTTGGTATCATTATGTAGGATAGCAATAATGTAGAAAGCTTCTATGTTTATGGTACCACAATCCATTACACCATAAATCTATTTCAACTCAAAGGAAAGTAGTCCCCACCTCGGAAGCCTGAACATAAACCACAGAACACACTTGCAAGACCCTTGGATGGTTGCGTAATGTAGGATAAAATGATGCAGAAAGCTCCTAAAGGGGATTTTTGCATTTTATTTGATACATGTATTATGCTGCTTGGCTCTAAATGACCATATTGTGTCGTTGTGCCATAAAACACCATTCCTTCCCTCCTTCCTTCATTCATTCATTCATTCATTCATTCATGCATTCAGTTTTCATCAGAGTTCTCAATATTACTTCATTGGTTGCTTAAACCAAGTTTGACTGTATTTCGATATTGTTTGCTTTACCGTTTAGAGCTAGTGTAGGTTAATTTGGCATGAAAATGCTGATGTATAATATTGTTGTGACTAAAATGTTTTAAATCCATCATATTAGTAGACGTTTTAGTGGTAAAATTGAACCAGACAGATGTACCGCCAAACTTGCATTGTACTGCTTTTCTAAAACTTAAATATTTTATTTCTGCATTAAACCCTATGGTGTCACTACTCATTAGAATCGTCTCGAAGAGACGATTCTGATGAGTAGTAACTCCATAGGATTTTGTGCTGAATAAGTGAGAAAATGTTGGTTTTGTTCAGTCTGGAGGCCTTATATTACAAGTTTCACTGCCCAGCAATACCATTAACAGTAGAACAAACAAGAGGATATCGAACTGGAGACAGATTAACTCTTTGCATGCTGGGTAATTGTTGTCGTCTGCAACAATTATTGTCGTCTGCTACTGTTAGAATTTTGAAAATTTCTTTTTTAAAACAGTCAGAGTGTCAAATAGTTTGGATCCATAATACGGCGTCTTATCAGGACCCAAACTGTTTGCACAGATAATAACGATTTGACCCGTTAACGTGCTAAGCGTTAAACTACATTGGCAGACATGGTATTTAACTTTTAAATGCTTAGTAAATTTTACGTCTGTCTGTCGTCTGCTAATGTTCTTATGCAAAGTTTTTAAAAATTTATTTTCAGAATTGGGTCAGAGTGTCTAACAGTGTAGATCTTGATAAAACTTCAAGTTAATTGGTATCTCATCTGGATCCAAGCAGTTTTCACAGGTAATCACAGTTTTGCTGTTCAGGTGAAAGGAGTTAAATGTCATATTTAAATCATTTAGTGAAACTGGAGTTCTCTTAACTCTTTGAACCCTAGTCCCGCATATAGGTGTGCTTTTCAAACAATGTACGTGTGAATAGTACACATGTCATATGCAAACAGTGAAGACCCAGATCAGAGGGCTCCGAAAGGAGCCCTCTGATCAGGGTCTTCACTGTTTGTCACAATGCCAAACATGGACAAAATCAACCCTTAAAAGACAGAAATGGACTACTCTAAAATGGAAACTGGAATTGTCCATTTAAAGTTTCAGGGAGGAAAGAGTTAATCCCTGCCTTTTTAACCCCTTCACTGCCTTACTCCGAATACATTTGTTACTAGCAAACAGAGTAGAACCTGATCAGACCTCAAGTAACCTGGCATCTGATCAGGATCCAAATTGTTTGACACTCATTTCACGATCAGTTAATCAATTAACCTTAAATTTAGATTTAGAAAAATAAAAGCAGGTGCATGACAGTTGTTTAAAGCTTTTTGTTGTCATGGCATTGAAGGGGTTAACCCCTTTTAATGCTAACAAAATGTTTCCTGCTCAAAGTGTTGTCTGCTGAAATTTAGCTCCAGATATGGGGAGTATTTTAGAAAATAAAATCTTTATTTTTGCATTATTAGAATCGTCTCTTCAAGACAATTCTAATGATTAGTAACACCATAGGATTTGGTGCTGAAATTATTGAGAAAAATTCTGGATTAGTAAGCACTGTATATATGGTATAATACACAAGTGACAAATACTTTATATCCATGTCAGACCTGGAGTTTTATGGTGTATCTGATCTGTGGATCCAAACTGTTTGCCAAAGTGTGAAATACTGGTTTCCGGGTTGTTAATGTGTTGTCAATAGTCTCAGAGTACCAGCCATGGATCAGTTACAATTTACAAGTATTCCGATTTAATAACCCTCGACAAATGTTGACAAAGCCTATTTAGTTTGGAGAATGGGGAAGACTTTCAGCGGATATGGCCCCTTGGCATGATTGTTGTCTTCAGGAGACCGGTTTTGTATTGTCTGCCTCAGATGGCCCTCAATTTCATCCCATTAAGACTGGCCCCAAAAGATCCTTGTCAGTTTTGATTCCCAGATTAGATATATGAAACCAGCATATTGCTGAGGACAAACGCTCTGTGTTGTTAAAGTGTCATTTATGTAGAAGCCGTTTTACAGACAACCCCCATCAGACACTGTGGATATGCAAATTAGGTATGGTTTTAGCCCTCACCCTTCTCTTACTAAACAAGTTGTCTCCTTTAAAAATATAGCACACTGTAAACAAGCTCACTTCCAGAAAAGGTTGGTTATTTTGTATATTATGTGTATTTGAAATTTAATTTTTTTGCCCATTATTGCTGCAGGAATTCAGTTTGAGTATTACAACATTTTGGGATCCAGATTATAAAGAATGATGTGGTACAGTGGAGAACCTGTTATTCTTTCCCGTTTAAACGCAAACGAAACGCAAACACAAAACACTAAAATGTAGAAAAGGGCAACCTTTTGACAAGTTTGACTTTTCATTTTTATCTGAGTGGCAAACTGTTTGGAGCCTGATCAGACGCCGGGTTACCCGGCGTCTGATCTGGCTCCAAACTGTTTGCAATGGAAATAATAGTTTTAGCGTAAACACGTTTATTTGGAAAGAATAGTGTTTTCTCCACTGTAGTTGGTTTATCAGATTTCAGAAATTACTGGAATTTCTAAACAGTTTGGATCTTCGATTAGATGCCATCAGTATCTTAAACGCTTTGACCCTTGTGTTATGGTTATTCTTTAACTAAAATGGCTGTAGCATTATTTTTCAAAATGAGTTGCAGACAACTACTATAAAACAGACAATACTGCTACTGTAGCTGCATTAGCTCCAGATAATACGGAGTTATTTCAACAGACCCAACATAGTCTCACTCATTTTAGCACAAAATCCTATGGTGTTACTACTCATTAGAATCGTCTCGAAGAGACGATTCTAATGAGTAGTGACACCATAGGGTTTAATTCAGAAATAAAGATTTTAGTTTTTGAGAAAAACTGCACTTATCTGGTGCTCTGTGCATGCTTAGCAAGAGAATAGTTTAGATGTGGCAGGCCTGTGAAAACAACTTGGATCTGGATCATAGTTCTACAGTGTAGAAACTAACCCTTTACCCCATAGCCTGTTTCTTGTATTGAAGATCAGGTGACCACTGAAAGCAGGTTGAAAGTAAAGCAGGATGTGCCTTTTTACACTGAGGAAAATAATTCCGGTCATGAGTAGATACCATAAGAAATAGTTTCTGTATCCTAGAAGATTGCAGCTTAAAGCAGGTTGAAAGTAAAGCACATTCTGCTTTACTTTCAATCTGCTTTAAGTGGTCACCTGTCTTCATAACTAGAAACAGGCTATAGGGTAATGGGTTAAGACACAATTCTGTTCATTTCCACCATGCTTTAAGCTCTCATCTGTTTGGACATAGAAAATACTTCTTATGGTAAATATCCATGACTATAATTATAAATTTGAACTATTTTCTTCAGTGAAGGAATGCATGAGAGGCGTTAAAGGCTAGGCATATTTATAGGGTAATAGGTTAAGAAATTAACTGCCTGAAGATGCAAACTCTAGTTGACAACTCTAGTTGACAACATTCCTGTATTCGTTCAACATTCAAAGAGTTAGCCCATTTACCATGGAAGATCTTTACAATCAGTCTGGATCCAGATCTGGTCTGACATAATATGGGGCTTGATCAGGATATATCCAGACTGCTTGCCAGTCGGAACCTATTTCTGTCCATATAAACAGAGCACCAGATAAGGGTAGTTTTTCAAAAACTAAAATCTTTATTTCTGAATTAAACCCTATGGTGTTACTACTCATTAGAATCGTCTCTTTGAGACGATTCTAATGAGTAGTAACACCATAGGATTTGATGCAAAAAAGAGTGAGAAAATGTTGGATTTGTTGAAATAACTACCTCTTATCTGGAGCCCTGAATTATAAAGCAGGTTTAGCTGATGTAAGAATGTAAGCAGACGATACTTCCGGCACACCAGTTATATTCAGTGGTCACAGGGTTAATGTATTCATCTGCATATTTATGAATTCATTTCATGGTCATAGAGATAACTCTCAGCATGTTAGCGATGAAATAATGATAACCTAAGCAAAAAGTTTGGATCCTGATGAGACACCGCTTTACGCGGTGTCTCATCAGGATCCAAACTGTTTGACACTCTGACCTGGTTTTTATAGAAAAAAATTAAATTATATTTTTAGAAGAGCAGAAGATGACAATCGTTGCAGCCGGCAAAAATTACCCAGCATGCTTTTGGATGTGAGATTTTTGGAAGGAAGGAATGGCTTACTAGAACAAGAATCTCATATGTCTAGTCCCTCTAATATACACTGTCTACCAGCAGGAAATATTGCCCTCAATGTCCATGCAATAAATATGATTGGGCATTTAGAATTACACATTTTCTTGTAGTCTCAAGTCCAAAACATTAACCAATTATCCCATAGCCTGTTTCTAGTATTGTAGATTGTTGACGACTTCAAGCAGGTTGAAAATAAAGAAGAAAACATCATAATGTGCACGCTGCTTGTTTTTCAGCCTGCTTAATCTACAATCTTCTCTCAATATTCAAAATGAAGAAACAGGCTATGGGGTAAAGGGATGAAGCAAAAAGGGAACTTTATAAGCTTTCTGCTTTAAAGACTTTTCCTCAGTCCATTGAGGGACCACCACCCCATTGTTCTGCAGGTGTCAATGTAACTGTCAAATCATGTGCAGCACAATCTCAGTTTACCTGGTGAGGTCAAGATTAGTGATTTTCAATAAACTATCAAATATAAAGGTAGATCTCGAGTCTCACACGAGAAGCTTCAATGGTTCTTTGCTAGCGACATGTCCATAAGATCCATGATTATTGCAAGGAAATTGTCTGGCAAGGCGTTATGATCGAAAGGTCATCTAGGGATGTCTTTTAAGGTTCTACCTATCTGTTACACCATGAAACTGTGAGGATAAGGGTTAAAAGTTGTTCCACTCCATACCAAAATATTTAAAGAATATCAGATTTCAGAAATTCATAAAAAAACACTTAAGAACTTGATGACATATTTATTGAGCTAAGATTTAATTTTATGATAATCAAACATGATAATTTTTATGAGAATGAATTTACATATTGTCCAACATGCGTTTAGAGAATGTATAAAAGATGCATCAGTCCTCTTTAACCCATTGTATGCTGGGTAATATTTGGCGGCCATTTTAAAATGTCGTCTGCAGCGGGTATAACTCAAATATTTACAAAAGATTTTAGCAGTTTCTGATAGAATACTGAGCTAGCTGCAAACAGTTTTGATCTCAGATCAGGCCCCACAATGTGGGGCCTGATCTGAGTTCAAAACTGTTTGCCTAGAGGTACACGTATCCCGCATAAAATCGGTTAACCCTTTACAAAGACTCTAAAATGAGTTTGTTTAACCCATTACCCCATAGCATGTTTCTAGTAATGAAGATAGGGGACAACTTAAAGCAGGTTGAATGCGCAGAATGCGCAGAAAACAGAATGTGCCATTACCCCATAAAAACGCCTTTTTACACCTTTAATTTATTTCATCTTTGAAGAAAAAAAGTTCCATTTGAAACAATATTATGAGAAATATTTTCTATATCCTACCAGATATAATAGCTTAAAGCAGGCTGAAAGTAAAGCAGAATGTGCCTTAAGGTGCATTCTGCTTTACTTTCAACCTGTTTTAAGTAGTCACCTGTTTTCAAAATTAAAAATATGCTATTGGGTAAAGGGTTAAGGCGCATTCTGCTTTACTTTCAGCCTTCTTTAAGCCACCATCTGCTAGGACATAGAAACTTTTTCTTACGGTACATCTTCATGAATGTACAAAGATGAACTATTTCTTCAATGGAAGAATAAAATTAATGAAATGTGTTAGAAAGTGTATTTATGGGGTAATGGGTTAAGGCAGATAGCTCTATAAACCCTTGTCATGGTTATGCCTGTTTGCAAAAAAATGTACCTGTGAAGAGTACACTTGTCCTATTCCAAGGTGAAGACCAAGATCAGAGGGTTCATTAATGTGGCCTGACTTACAATTATCCTGCTGTTATATGGCACATTTGGTTAGAGAATTCTAATCTAAAGACATCTGTAACTCATGCCATAAAAATATATCTCATTATCTCGTTTACTAATTACTTCAGCTCTCTACCAAGAAAACATGTAAAATGTTGTCTGCTGTATAATTGATTTGTGCCAGTTTTACCTAAATTCTTCTTTAATATGACTAATTTGGTACAGTATTTTCTACATGGCGTGTACATGTACATCATATCTGAGGAAACATTACAGGACTCCAGATAAGGGGAGTATTTCAAAAACTAAAATCTTTATTGCTGCATTAAACCCTATGGTGTTACTACTCATTATAATCGTCTCGAAGAGACGATTTTAATGAGTAGTAACAACATAGGATTTGGTGCTAAAATGAGCGAGAAAATGTTTGATTTGTTCACTTTACTCCTTCTTATCTGGAGCCATGCATTAGATGAGGAGGTTATTGGAAGACAAAGTTACAAGGTATTGTATCTAGAGTCAAACCAGAGGCATGTGTCTGTTATGTAAGGCTTTGTCAGTTCATTTATGTGAGCGGCTAATTGGCTCACTAATTGCCTTAATTGTAAAAGAAGATAACACGTAAAACTACAATATTTCTAAGACTTCAAGAGATACACTATGAACAGATGCATCTATAATTGTCTTGTAAAAACACTATGACTGCTCTATACACGCCACATTCATTTCTGTACTCGGTGTTTTTTCGGGAAGAATTTGGAGGTTTTTTGAGTTACGATATCGTTGGTTAAGTTTTCGGATTGTTTTCTAAATGACTTTAGCAGAAGGGTATTTACAGTAAAATCTCTCTTGGGAGACGCCTCAAAAATGTTTTAAGGTCATGAAACACTGATGTTACAGGGCTCCAGATAAGACGGAGTAAACTGCACAAATCCAACATTTTCTCACTTATTTTAGCTCAAATCCTATGGTGTTACTACTCATTAGAATCGTCTCTTCGAGACGATTCTAATGAGTAGTGACACCATAGGGTTTAAAGTAGAAATAAAGATTTTAGTTTTTGAAATACTCCCCTTATCTGATGTTAGCTTTAATGGAGGATGCAAGTAATGCAAACTATTCTTAACCCTTTACCCCATATAGCCTGTTTCTAGTTTTGAAGACAGGGGGCTACTTAAAGCAGGTTGAAAGTAAAGCAGAATTCTGCTTTACCTTCATCCTGATTATAGCTACCATGTGCTAGGATATATAGAAAATATTTCTCATGGTGCATATTCATGGCTGTATAAAATGGAATTATTTTTAGCTCGCCTATTCGGAGAATGGGGGGGCTTATGGAATCACCCCGGCGTCCGCGTCGGCGTTGGCGTTGGTTTTTCATGGTTAAAGTTTTGGGGTAAGTGTTGTATAATGCACTAACACTACATGAAAAATTTGCATTAGGAAGTTGATATTTGGAATGGAGGTGCTCTGTGGATTGAACATTGATGTTGTGTAGTTAAAAATTTTAAAAAAAGTTAAATTTAGTCAAAATTTCACCTTTTGTGGACTTAGGTTTTTCAGCTGATTTCTCATGGTTAAAGTTTTGGGGTAAGTGTTGTAATGCACTAATACTACATGAAATATTTGTATTAGGAAGTTGATATTTGGAATGGAGGTGCCCGGTGGGTTGAACATTGATGTTACCTAGCTAAAAATTTTAAAAAGTTAAATTTAGTCAAAATTTTACCTTTTGTGGACTTAGGTTTTTCAGCTGATTTCTCATGGTTAAAGCTTTGGGGTATTAGTGTTGTAATGCACTAATACTACATGAACTATTTGTATTAGGAAGCTGATATTTGGAATGGAGGTGACCTGTGGGTTGAACATTGATGTTTCCTAATTTTGGGACTGAAATTTCAAAGTTATAGTTATGGAGTAAGTGTTGGAATGCACTTATACTACATGACATATTTGCATTTATAAGCTGATATTTGGAATGGAGGTTCCCTGTGGCTTGAATATCAATGTACTGATACACTTTTCTATTGATAGTTACCTATTTAAGAAAGGTTTAGTTAGGCGAGCTTTGCTGTTCTCCGACAGCTTTTGTCTTCAGTGGAGGAATAACTTAAAGGTGTAAAAATAAATATCTATGGAGTAATAGGTTATCTAATTTAGACACTAAAGATTTCTGAGGTAAGCCATAATATCAGTGCATATGACTCCAGCTACTTCTGTGTGTTCATTTGGAAAATATCAGAATTATTGAGCAGATTAAATACCTTATTGAAGTGCCAATTTACCAGGTACAGTAAAACCTCTCTATTACGACCACTAAATTATGTTAATTATTAGGGTGTTAACGGTAGGTGACCGCTTAAAACAAGGTGACAGTGAAACAGAAAGCTCCTGTAGGAGCTTTCTGTTTCACTGTCACCTTGCTTTAAGCTGTCATCTGTCTATTAAACAATCAATTAGCCTTCGTTTTAGTGGTCGTTATAACGAGGTTTTACTGTATATCTATCTGGGATAAACTGTTTTCTAAGGTACATGTGTAGTAATTATACAGTAAAATCTGCATTATATGGTCCCTAAGATAACTCTTAAAATTTATCATTTCATGGGACAGCTCAGCCCTTTCCCCATAAATTGTTCCAGTGTTTAACCCATTACCCCATAAATACGATTTTTTACGCCTCTCCATAGGAGAGGATAGTTCAAATTTATACATGATAAATATGCATCATAAGAAATATTTTCTATATTCTAGCAGATGGTAGCTTAATGCAGGTTGAAAGTAAAGCAGAATGTGCCTTAAGGCGCTTTCTGCTTTACTTTTAACGTGCTTTAAGTTATCACATGTTTTTTCAAAACTAGAAACAGGCTATGGGGTAATGGGTTAAGGAATAGGTAAAGGTATCTTTGAGGAATAGGAATCTGTATGAGGAATAGGTGTCTGTGGTGCAAAAGGTTTATGCAGGACAAATATATTGTAATGCATAGAACTCCTTTAGATGATTTGTCCATTACTTTTGTTCTGCATTTAGAAGTCAACTGCCATTAACCCATTTGTGCCTAGTGTCTCATAAATGGGACTAAGGCAAACAGTGCAGAAACAATTATCAGTTGTCAAAAATACAGGTGTCTGATTAAAATGACCAGGTACCCCTTAAATGACAATGACTCCACTATAATAAGCATAGAAGAGTCTCTGGGCGTAAATAGGTTAAACATAGCCATATGCTGCCATACCTGGGTTCAAGGTTATAAAGCATTTGAGTTGAGTCTGAAATCAATCTCAAATGTTTGATTGTCAGATTTGAGCTTTGGCTGAGCCAAAGCTCAAATCTGACCAATCAAATTCTTGCAAATATATCAGACTCAACTCAAAACCTTTCTAACCTTTAACCCTGGTGGCAGCTGAAACAGGTTTAACTGTACAGTGCCCCCTCCCTACAACAACACCCAATGGGAGATACAGATTGTGTGTGTTGTTCGGAGGGAGTCGTTATAGAGAGGGAAAATTTAGACAATACGTGTCTGATCTGGATTCAAGCTGTTTGTCACTCATCATTATATTCATTCTATCAAAATGTCCACTTATATGTAATTTTGAGGAAAAAAACAGCAGACAACAATTTTAAGCAGACGATATTGCAGCAGTAAAAGCGTTAGACATAATTCTTCTGTTTAGGGAACTGTGGCAAGAGTCATTGTAAGGAGGGAGTCGTTGTAAGGAGGGAGTCATTGTAAGGAGGGAGTCATTGTAGCAGGGAGTCGTTGTAAGGAGGGAGTGATTGTTGGGAGAGTCGTTGTAGGGAGGGAACACTGTACATGTACAGTGAAACCCCTCTAAACCGGAACCTCTAAATACCGGAATTCTCTCTAAACCGGACAAAACCTTAAGTCCCTTTCCAACCCTTCTTTATTTCAACCTATTGCACCATAAATACACCTTTTTACGTCTTTGGTTTGTTCTTACACTGAAGAAAATAGTTTGTATATTCTAGCAGATGATAGCTTAAAGCAGGTTGAATGTAAAGCAGAATGCGCCTTAAGGCGCATTCTGCTTTACGTTCAACCTGCTTTAAGTGGTGAAGATTCAATAAGTCACAGAGTTTTAAAGAACACAAAAGATACAATAGTTAAACCCTTGTGTAGACTTTTCAATAAATCTTTATCTGACAGAGTATTCCCAGACTCATGGAAATCTGCAATTGTGATGCCATTATTTAAAAAGGGCGACTCTAATACTGTATCGAACTACAGACCTATCTCACTTCTTAGTTGTATTGCTAAATTAATGGAAAGGGTAATGTATAAACACTTTTATAACCATTTGATATCTAACAAACTTATTTATGCTAAACAATCAGGGTTTCTTAACGGCCATAGTACAGTTCATCAGTTAGTCGATATATACCATCAAATTGCATTATCATTAGATAATAGGATGAACACTTGTATGGTATTTTGTGATATATCAAAAGCATTTGACCAAGTGTGGCACAAAGGCTTAATTTTCAAATTAAAACAAAATGGATTTAGTGGACCTGTTCTGTATTGGATCGAAAGTTATCTGTCTGGTCGTAAACAAAAAGTATTTGTAGGCTCTTCTATGTCAGAGGTTCGGTCAACAAATGCAGGTGTTCCTCAGGGATCTGTACTCGGCCCTCTGTTTTTTCTCGTTTTCGTGAACGATATAGTCCACCAGCTCTTAAGTTTATCCCGTCTGTTTGCTGACGATACATCGCTTGCATTTAGTTCACGTAATATTCATGATATAGAAGCCATAATGAATCAGGACCTCAGAATTGTATCTTCTTGGGCTAAACAATGGTTAGTTACGTTCAATCCGAACAAAACTGAAGCTCTATTCTTTTCTCTTAGTTCTATTGAAAATCGACCCACTTTACTCTTTGATAATGTTCCTGTCCAGTTCGTCAACGATCACAAGCACCTAGGTCTTACTTTAAGTGATGATGGAAAATGGCACACTCATATTGATACTCTAATCACTTCTGCTACTAAACTTCTAGGAATGATGAGGAGCATAAAATTCACTATAAAACGTAAATCACTTAATCAAATATATATTTCTTTTATACGGCCTATCCTTGAATACGCTTCAGTCGTTTGGGATGGTTGCACTGGTTACGAAAAAGATGCGCTAGAAAAAATACAACATGAAGCTGCCAGATTAGTCACTGGTCTAACGCGATCTTGTTCATTAGAAAATTTGTATATGGAAATAGGCTGGTTGTCACTAGCAGATAGACGCAAATACCACAAACTTGTTTTAGTCCAAAAGGTAAAATTAGGTCTTACACCTGGTTATTTCAATGATCTTTTTCCACCTTCAGTTGAAACGTCAACAGATTATAATCTAAGAAATTCAGAAAATTTCAACGTGGTAAGCAGACGAACAGAACTATTCTCTCAATCGTTCGTTCCGTCTGCAATATCTCTTTGGAATTCACTCCCTTTTGATATCAAAGATTCACATTCTCTGTCAGCGTTTAAACACTATCTAAATAATGCCCTTTTCAAACCTTTTATTGTGCCAACTTACTATGGATCTGGTGAAAGAAAACTCGCTGTTATCCATGCCAGACTCCGTAATAACTGTAGTAATCTGAATCAAGACCTGTTTCAAAATCATCTGAGAGATCAAGGAACCTGTGAATGTGGTTTTGTAAATGAAGATGCTGAGCACTATTTCTTCCAATGTTATCTCTATGTAAATGCAAGACTCAGACTCTTCCGTTCAACCCACAAGTTTCATCCTCTTAACATTCATTTACTTCTTTCTGGCTCTATCAATCTCAGTGACGACGAGAATCGATATATATTTTCCTCTGTTCAGACATACATTAAGGATACAAACAGATTTGCGCCCTCCTAAGTTGGCATAGCTAACCCCTTACCATTAAGACAGAACAAACATCTATCCCCTCTTTCGTTTCTTATTTCTTTCTTCTTCTTAAATTTAGGATATAACCAAAATGATTATTCAGTTGTCTATTTCTGGAACCTCTCATAACATTTTTCATTGTTCTTTTCTTTTTCAATGCTATTTTTGTTTTCATATTTATTGTCTTTCAACAAAATATATAATGTAAAGCAATTGTAGACACGCACACGTCATAATAATGATGTAAACTTATTAGAAGGGGAGGGCTGTTACTAACGTTGTAAGAACTTGTAGCCCGACCCTTTTGCACATATATTTGTATGTAAGATAACATTATTTGTAAATTTGAATTGTTATATTAACCTTTGTACAAATATTGGGCAATAAAATATGTTTAAACTAAAAAGTGGTCAGCTATCTTCCATACTAGAAACAAGTCCAAACCCCTCTAAACCGGAAACCCCTATTAACCAGACATTTTTGTTGTCCCCACACATGTCCGGTTTAGAGGGGTTTCACTGTATAACAAAATATCATCTGTAGCGGTTAAGGGTAAGGTATGTTTAATGGGTACACAGATCACAGGAGTCATTAGCTAATAGATATCCACATGGATATGGCATCTATAACAGTCATTAAGGCCACCGTGAAGTCTCGCTGATCCATAGAACATATTATAACCTTCTAAAGAACAGGTAGTCCCGTTATATATAAGAAGTTAAATCTGCCATCTGGCTTGTACATAGGAAACCAAGTCAATTTAGCAGGTCAACACTAAAACGTAGAAAAGTGCAACTTTTGGACAATTCTGATAAGTCATGTTTATCTTGATGGCAAACAGTTTGGAGCCTGATCAGACGCCGGGTTACCCGGCGTCTGATCTGGCTCCAAACTGTTTGCAATAGAAACAATAGTTTTAGCGTAAATGCGTTTATTGGTACGTAAGAATAATGTTTTCTCTGTATTTGTGAGGGTTTACTGCAAGTCTAGTGATTGTGCATTTCTTTACAAAGACAGTAGAATATAGAAATTGTTCCTGATGATAAATATTCAAAACTGTATAAATTGGAACTATTTTCTTCAGTGGAGGGATAAATTAGAGGCGTAAAGAGGTGTATTTATGGGGTAATGGGTTAAACCTACAGCAGCCACTCAAAAGAAGGATCCCACCTACACATCCTTACAGTGTTACAGCTTAAGAGCTCTACATTACTGTTATCCTGCAGGGCTCCAGATAAGGGGAGTATTTCAAAATCTAAAACCTTTATTTCTGCTTTAAACCCTATGGTGTCACTACTCATTAGAATCGTCTCAAAGAGACAAATCTAATAAGTAGTAACACTTTAGGATTTGGTGCTGTATAAGTGAGAAAATATTGGATTTGTTCAGAAGAATCCCTCTTATCTGGAGCCCTGTCCTGTTTCTATTGTGATGCTCATTAGTCTTATATTGTATTGCTTCTGTACACAATTATTATTCATGTATTATTATTATTATACCAGATTGATATATAGCGCTCTTTTTGCACAGGGGTTGTGTATTCAAAAGCGTCATTGAACTTTGCATGCTGGGTAATTTTTTATCTGCAACAATTATTGCTACCGCTAAAAATAAAAAAATAAAACATTTCTTTTCAAAACAGGGTCACAGTGTCAAACAGTTTGGATTCTGATGAGACGCTGTATAATGCGGTGTCTCATCTGTATCCAAACTTTTTGACACTGGGTAATCAAAAGGTAATCATGATTGCGCCAGTAGCATGCAAAGAGTTAAAGATGAAAGGTTTTATGTGACATTGAATGCAGTTGCACCAAGTAATGGATTATGACCACAGATTTCTATGGCATATTAAATATATGTCACTGAACATTTGTTATGCAATAATATTCTTGGATTTGCTTTCAAATACCTGTAAATATCGTTTCATGTGGGCTAGATCTGTCATGTTCTACATTATCAGTGATTAATGCCTATGTGAGATTGGTAATTGGCACAATTATGTAGTTAGTGGAACAGTAATGGAAATTGCACATTTGAAAGGGGAATTTAATGGTTATTTTGGCTGTTGACAAAGTTATTTCCCTTTGATAATTTCTTTCATGGTTTTTTTCCCTTTGAAAATCGGTAGATTAGTATTTAATATATGACCTTGCATTTATAGGAAGCAGGGCTGCCATTTCTCCCGATTTTTCCTAAATCTTCGGATTTTTTTCTAGTACATGGTAGCTTAAAGCAGGCTGAAAGTAAAGCAGAATGCGCCTTAAAGCGCATTCTGCTTTACTTTCAGCCTGCTTTAAGCAGCCACGTGTCAACAAAACTAGAAACGGGCGATGGGGGAAAAGGTACAATTTGCAAAATCGCACTTGAAAAATGCAAATTTGGAAATCTTAGGATTTTTTGTGTCAACTTATGGCAGCCCTGAGGAAGTGTTCCTGAAAGACATCTTGATACAGTCAACTTGTGTTTAACTCTGACCATATGTACTACAGTTATTACGTTTGCAAACAGTTTTGATCCAGATGAGACGCTTCATAATGCAGTATCTCATCAGAATCCAAACTGTTTGACACTCTTACCCTGTTTTGAAAAGAAGTTTTTCTAGCGATTTTATCTACTGAGGCTACACATTAGTGCAAGTCCAACAAGCACACACACACACACACACCACACCACACGATACAACATCACACCATACCATACCACACTGGCCATACCCGGAGACCACACTGGCCTAACAATACCACACCAGACCACACTTGCAATACAACACCATACCATACCACACTGGAAATACCACACCACACCATACTACACTGGCAACACTATACTATACCACACCACACCATGCCACACTGGCATCACTATACCACACCACACCATACCACACTGGTAACACTATACCATACCACACCACACTGGCAACACTATACCATACCACACCCTACCACACTGGCAACACCATACCACACCACACCATACCACACTGGCAACACTATACCATACCATACCACACCATATCACACTGGCAACACCATACCATACCACACCACACCATACCACACTGGCAACACTATACCATACCACACCATACCACACTGGCAACACCATACCACACTGGCAACACTATACCATACCACACCATACCACACTGGCAACACCATACCACACCGCACCATAACACACCACACCATATCACACTGGCAACACCATACCACACCATACCACACCACACCACACTGGCAACACTATTCCATACCACACCATACCACACTCACCACACCATACCACAGTGCTGGCCATACCACACTGGCCACACCATACCACACCTGCCACATAAACACTACACCATACCACATCTGCCACATAAACACTATACCATACCACATAGCCACACTACACCATACCACACCTGCCAGACACACACCATACCACATAGCCACACACACACCTGCCACACACACACCATACCACATAGACACACTACACCATACCACACCTGCCACACACACACCATACCACATAGCCACACACCATACCACACCTGCCACACACACACCATACCACATAGCCACACACACCATACCACATAGCCACACATAGCCACACACACCATACCACACCTGCCACACACACCATACCACATAGCCACACAGCCACACTCACACACCATACCACACCTGCCACACACCATACCACACCTGCCACACACACACCATACCACATAGCCACACACACACCATACCACACCTGCCACACACACCATACCACACAGCCACACTCACACACCATACCACACCTGCCACACACCATACCACACCTGCCACACACACACCATACCACATAGCCACACACACACCATACCACATAGCCACACACACACCATACCACACCTGCCACACACCATACCACATAGCCACACACACACACCATACCACATAGCCACACACACACCATACCACATAGCCACACACCATACCACACCTGCCACACACACACACCATACCACATAGCCACACTACACCATACCACACCTGCCACACACACACCATACCTCATAGCCACACACACACACCATACCACATAGCCACATACACACCATACCACATAGCCACACACACACCATACCACATAGCCACACACACACACACCATACCACATAGCCACACACACACCATACCACATAGCCACACACACACACACACACACACACACACACCATACCACACCTGCCACACACACATCATACCACATAGCCACACTACACCATACCACATAGCCACACACACACCATACCACATATCCACACACACACACACACCATACCACATAGCCACACACACACCATACCACATAGCCACACACACACACACACACACACACCATACCACACCTGCCACACACACATCATACCACATAGCCACACTACACCATACCACACCTGCCACACACACACACACACACCATACCACACACACACACACACACACACACACACACACACACACACACACACACACACACACACACACACACACACACACACACACACACACACACACACACCATACCTCACCTGCCACACCATACCACACCTGCCACACACACATCTGTGACAGTAGCAGACATGACTGTGGTTTGTAAACTTTGTTGACATAATTGTAAAATATTTAACAGGTCACCACCCTCTACAGGGGTCTGTTTTATGTTCTACTCAGAAACAACCAGATAATTTATACTTCATTACATCTCAAACCTTTGAATGCACCAAAAGAAACATAGATTTATGAACATTGAAAACAGCTAGGAACAAGATGAAGACCCACAAAATATGGGGCCTGATCTGGATCTTGTTTTACACCTGGATCATATATCTTCAATAGCAAAACAGAAAAAAATGATTTTCTATAGTACATTTATTTAGCTGAAGACAGTTCAAGTAGATGTTAGGTAGTGTTCAGTGTTAGATGCCTTTAACCTTATTGCACAATCAGCTATCTTTAATCAGCAATATAAATACTATACATTATTGATGATGTTCAATATAGGAGCGCAGGAACTATAAACAGTTTACAGCATACGGCTCCCACTATGGAATAGGTTCAGGAGAGATTGTGAGCTTTGAAAATCTGGCATGCATTACTTTTTCATCAAAGCATTTCAGACACTTTAAGGTTCAATTATGATGTGAGAGAGTTGAGCGCAGTAAGGCTGTAAAGTGGGCAGGCCTGGGTGAGGGGCTAGTGTTGTATGGCTGATGGTCTAGCCACCGTACCTGGATGATGTGTAGTGGTAGTGGAGGTACAGAGAAGGCTTACTGTTACATGTACACTCAAAGTGAATATTGTTTTCAGTGTTTATAGGCAAATTGGTGCTTAAAGCAGGATGACAGTAAAGCAGAAAGCTCCTTCAGGAGCTTTCTGCTTTACTGTCATCCTGGTTTAAGGAGTGTCCTTGTTCTGACACATGTTGGATGAGTGTTGGTATTAGTGGGTGTTACAGGAGGGATATTGTTGTAGGGCTGGTATACTGTAGTTGTTGGTAGTATGTGTAGGGGTTTGTTGATGACATGGCTTTGTTCAAGGAGTTTAAACCAGGATTATTTTCTCTACCAGCTTCTGTTTTCATATTACTTTGAATCATGGTAAGTGTGCAGCAGTTTTTGTTTCATTTGTTTTCGCAGATGTAACTCTCTCTCATACATTATTTACATATCAGGATGTACAGGGGTATTTTACAGAGGTGGAAGATTTGAAGTGTGTTGTGGGGGGGGGGGGGGGGTGTAATCTTTATGGGTATTTTATTGTTTATGTATATTTTCCAAACTGTTTACAGGGTTTGCTGTAATGGTCTACCATTAATATACAGGAGATAACCGAGAAGGTACCCAAACAATGAATATTATCTGCACCAGTTTGTTCAGCCAATTTTAGAATTGTAAACAATGTAAACAATTATTGTAATTAATGTAAACAATTATGTAAATCTGTAAACGGATAAAGGAAATATTTCTAATGGTGCATAATCGTTAATTATAAAGTTAAACTGTTTTCTTCAGGGGAGGAATAAATTAAAGGCTTGAAAAGGTGTATTTATGGAATATAAGCTAAGAAGCATATACCATATCTATGTTGGCGCATTTCTTTTTTTTTCCTCCACTGAAGAAAAAAGTTCCAATTTCTACAGTCATGAACATGTACCAAATGAAATATTTTCTATAGCCTTTAGCTGCATTCTGCCTTACTTTCAACCTGCTTTAAATGATCACCTGCCTTCAAATCTAAAATTAGGCTATGGAGTAAGCTAAACTGTTGTTGTTAGTAGAGTGTTGTAGAAAGGTCATAAAGCCTGTTGATATATGTAAAAGAAGCCCTCATACTTTACATCTGTCAAAATACCACAGCCAGATGAACAGCTGTTTGTAGGCACAGAAGTTCGTATACATTTGGTATCAGTGACTATGAGCATAGTGATAAGGGCCGTTAGACGTTTAACCCATTACCCCATAGCCTGTTTCTAGTTTCTAGTGACTGTGAGCATAGTGATAAGGGCTGTTAGACGTTTAACCCATTACCCCATAGCCTGTTTTTAGTTTCTAGTGACTGTGAGCATAGTGATAAGATGGGATAAAGATGGAAATATCAGCAGTGAAAACTGACTGCAGATAGCTTGGATCCAGATCTGAGACACCACGCAATACATGTTGATCCAACCATTTGTCTTCAAGACTGTTCAACAATGAACACCATAATTACGCCTTTTTACATCTTTGCTTTATTCCTACACTGAAGAAAATAATTTCAATTCATACAGTCATGATTATCGGCTATGTCTTCAATACTTATCATAACGAGGCTATAATATTTAATACTAAGAACCAGGCTATTAGTAATGGGTTAACCCATTACCCCATAGCCTGTTTCTAATTTTGAAAACAGGTAACTACTTAAAGCAGGTTGAAAGTAAAGCAGAATGCGCCTAAGGGCGCATTCTGCTTTACTGTCAGCCTGCTTTAAGCTATCATCTATTAGCATATAGAAAATATTTCTTATATTGCATATTCTTGACTGTTTGAATTTGATCTATGTTCTTCAAAGGAGGAATAAATTAAAGGCGTAAAAAGGCGTATTTATGGGGTAATGGGTTAAAACAGTACTGATATCTGTGTATGATAGTGACGTTGGATGGGCTATCTGTAGATTGTTCTGTTCTCACTGACACAAGGAGACATACAAGCAAGATAAACTAAACGGACTTTCGATTAGCCCAACCATTTAAAGATAGTCCATGGAAGTTATAGATAGTCCATGGACTGAGATACTATAACTGCTATCTCCATGTTTACAATGGCTCGGAGCTCTTTGATCGTTGCAACAAATTTAATCTGAAGTGTGTAATTATTGACACAGTGCCAGAGGTACATGTAGACTTAACCTTTAAAGAGGTGTGAGGGCAATGTATGGTGACAGTCTTAGCAATCAGTTAGGATCCTGATTAGAGGCTGTGTTAATTGACGTCTTATCAGGATCTGAACTGTCTGTCACTGTGAAAGTATATCTAATCTTCGAGATATATCAGGGGATGAGGTTGCAGGAGATGTTCAAGACTAGCTGGTCCGAGCTGACTAAGCATTTTTTCACTCATTTCAGCACCAAATCCTATGGTGTTACTACTCATTAGAATTGTCTCAAAGAGACAATTCTAATGAGTAGTGATACCATAGGGTTTAGTTCAGAAACAAAGATTTTAGTTTTTGAAATTCTACCCTTATCTTGAGTCCTGCATACAGAGTTGAAAGTGTCAGAGGAATAAATTTTCTCTGGGAAAAGTGTCAATGTGTACGAGTGATGGTGACTTATAAATCAGTTTCGTTCTTGTGATCATGTGACAGGTCCTCATATTTGCTCTGTTTCTTTTGCAGATTTTCCCATCAACAATTCAACATATCAGTGACATGGATTCTTGATGACTGTCAAGTGGATTAATTTAACTTTGAAGTTTTAAACAATTAGTGAAGTGTATTCAGTGTGGATATATATCATCGTTTGTGGAGGTAAGACATACAATTTCTTCTGTTTCTTTAACTCTTTCCCCAGTAACCTCTTTCTAGTATTGAAGACATATGACCACTTAAAGCAGGTTGAAAGTAAAGCAGAATATGCCTTAAGGCACATTCTGCTTTAATTTCAGCCTGCTTTAAACCACCATAATTATGCTTGAAAATATTTCTTATGATGCATCATTTTTCATGACCATATAAAGTATTTTCTTCATCAAAGGTAAAAAAGGGTGTATTTCTGGAGTAATGGGTTAAAACATTAATTCCGATCATCCATTAACCCATTACTCCATAGCCTGTTTCTAGTTTTAAAGAAAGTTGATCACTTAAAGCAGGGTGAGAGTAAAGCAGAATGTGCCTTAAGGCACATTCTGCTTTACTTTCAACTTGCTTTAAGCTATTATCTTGCTGGAATATAGAAACTATTTCTTATGATACACATTCATGACTGTATGAAAGGGAATTGTTTTCTTCAGTAGAGGAATAAATTAGAGGCGTAAATAGGCGTATTTATGGGTTAATGGGTTAACAATGTAGACCTTGATGAGATGCTGCAATTTGTGGCTTGTCCCTTTTTAACATCCAATGTAACATAATTATAGCCAACTTCTTGCCCTACAGACATGTATATATTTAGTGTGTCTGTCTGTCTGTGTGTGTGTGTCTGTGTGTCTCCCTTTCTATCTCAATCGTTAACCAAGCTTTTTCTCTTCGTCAGTATTATGCCTTCAAGCCTGTTCATGTTTTCTCTGTGAGCTGTCAGTTCATTAATTTGTGTCGCAGGTAACCTTTGTGTGTTTGCTGTCTCTCTGTCATAGTATGGAATTTCTGGTATTCTTACCTGGGTATTAACTTCAGGTCTAATTATAACAGTTATATAACTCACTCTTCATCTAGGAATCACAGACTCAATCCTTGTATTCTTATAGAGCTCCAGATAAGTGGAGTATTTAAAAAACTTAAATCTTCATTTCTGCTTTAAACCCTATGATGTCACTACTCATTAGAATCGTCTCAAAGAGACGATTCTAATGAGTAGTAACACCATAGGATTTGATGCTGAAATGAGTGATTGTTCAGTGTACTCCCTCTTATCTGGTCCCTGTATTTTTACCTGGTTATTAACTACTAATAGTGAATATATGTAGATTGCTCTTCAACTAGGAATCACAGGCTCAATCCTTGTAACATTGGAAAGAACTTGTTTATCTCAGGATAGTTCTAATGGATTTCATCTACTGAAAGATTTTGTGATGAAGAAACAGCAGTGTAATACACTTTACAGATTGTGCCAATTGTTCGCACAAAGTTCTGCTTTCATTGCAAACAATATGGAACCTGCATTGAGATTTTGCATTTGTGGCGTCTCATCTGGGTCTTCGTTGCTTTCAAATGTCTCCTAATTATTATTGCTGTTAGGTATAAACAGGGTACCCATCACTACATAGATACACATTTTTACACATTTAAAGTGTTCATATTCACATTGTTCAAGTTTTTTTGCAGTTATGAATATATTTTCTATATTCTAGTAGATGGTAGCTGAAAGTAAAGCATAACGATAAGGGGCATTCTGCTGTACCTCCAATTTGCCTTAACCCATTACCTCTTAAATACGCGTTTTTACGCCTTTAATTTTTTCCTCCACTGAAGAAAATAGTTCCTCTATAACTAGTAATGGATATGTATTAATTTCTATGTTCTAGCAGATAATAGCTTAAAGCAGGCTGAAAGTAAAGCTGAATGTGCCTTAAGGCACATTCTACTTTACTTTCAACCTGCTTTAAATGGTCAGTTATCTTCAAAACTAGAAACAGGCTATGGGGTAATGGGTTAAGAGGTTACCTGTCTTCAAAACCAGAAACGGGTTATGAGGTTACGGGGTAAAACCTTTCCTGCTTATAGTGTATATTGACAACTTTATTTGAAAACAGTGTAAACCCAGATCAGACAGCTCTTGAAGTAAATGTCTACACTGTTTGCACATGACATGTAAACCCAGATCAGACAGTTCTTTCTTTCTTTCTTAAAATCCTGCAATACCCCCTCTCGGGGGCTCTTGAAGTAAATGTCTACACTGTTTGCACATGTCAAGTGTACTATTTACTGTATACAAGCATGGGTTAAAGTTTTCAGTATTTCCTCTTGTCATGATTTAAGGAGTCAGTCAGCTGCTATCTAATTGAGATCTCAATGATTCTTCTGTGAATAGCAGCTTACATAGTTTTACTGTAATTATAGTAATTTGTAGAGAGTTACTGGTAATTGGGTCATCATGAAGCACTGAGGTTATTTCTGCTACACATGAACCCATTTGTGCCTAGCATCCTATATATAAGACATAGGCAAATAGTGTAGACTCTGCTCAGATGTGGCATTATTCAGCTAGTGTCTGATAGGAGTCTACTCTGTTTGCTGATAGGAAATTCAAAATAAGACAAACTGAAAATGAAAATTAAGACCAGGCACCCCTTGCGTCGAAAATGGACTAATGCACAAAACTCTATAGTGTGACTACTCATTTGAATTGTTTGGAGCAGATATAAAGGAAGAAATGTTGGAAAACTTGAATTAAAGTCCTGCTTATCTGGAGCCCTGACTTAAGAATATTATATGCATCTCTTATAGATATGCAGCCTGTAAGGGTACAGGTGTCAGACAGTTTAGATCCAGATCAGATATAAAGTAACTTGGCCTGTGGTCAGGATCCAAACTGTTTACAGTTATTACAAAGTGTAGCACTTGGCTGACTGAAGGATAAGTGTTTATTTTATGATATGAGGGAATAATTATAAATCAACAGAAGTGTTGTCATAATGGATCTCAGATGTGCTCTCTGAAGTGCCATGGAAAATTCTTGGCATAAAAAGGCATTTTCTCTCTTATTGTAGCACCAAATCCTATAGTGTTACTACTCATTAGAATCGTCTCAAAGAGACGATTCTAATGAGTAGTGACACCATAGGGTTTAATGCAGAAATAAAGATTTTAGATTTTGAAATACTCCCCTCATCTGGATCTCAGGGATGTCAGATATGCTCTCTGAAGTGCCAGGGAAACTTCTTGGCATAAAAAACCAATAGTGTTCATTCTTATAAACAGATGAACCTCGATAAACCTAACTTGCTAAATACGTTTCAACTTATCATACCTATATTTCAAAATTTAAAAGTAACGCAATAGCCAACGATAAAGGTTATAAGTTCAATGTTAGCGAGTTCAGGTTATCAAAAATACACTAAAGAAATTCGAAGCATGTTCAACTTAAATAAGTGTGAGATATCATTAGCTGGGTTGTAATCGGGAAATAAGGCTGCCTGGCCATTCCTATAATGCCTGCCATGTCATGATGATGATTGTTTTTTGTTTGTTAATATCAAACAATGATCGGTTGTGCTTGGATAGCTATTGCGCTTTCAGCATTGTCGGTCAAACACCATTGCAGGGGAGTAAACGGAACAAATCAAACATTTTCTTGCTTGTTTAAGCACCAAATCCTATGGTGTGACTTAATTCTCATTAGCACCAAAGCCTATGATGTGACTACTCATTAGCACCAAATCCTATGGCGTGACTACTCATAAGAATCGTCTGGAAGAGTTAGTTGATACTAAACCCATTACACCATAGATTTGACTGCCTATAAGTTATTCCTCTACTCAAGAAAATGGTTCAAAACTGTGCACCGTAAGAAATATTTTCTTTTTAGCAGAATGGTAAACTATAAACAGGCTAATGGGGTAAATGTTTAACCCATTCCCTCATAGCCTGTTTCTAGTTTTGTAGATAGATGACTACTTAAAGCAGATTGAAAGTAAAGCAGAATGTGCCTTAAGGCACATTCTGCTTTACTTTCAGCTTGCTTAAAGATTCCATCTGCTAGAATATAGAAAATATTTCTTATGCTACTTATTAATGACTGTATAAATTGGAACTATTTTGTTCAGTGGAGGAATAAATAAGAGGCCTAAAAAGGCGTATTTATGGGGTAATGGGTTAATAATCTTTTACCCAATCTGTGATAACTGTTGCTGTTTAGATCCAAATTTAAGTTTACACATTACCCCATAAATACACCTTTTTACCCCTTTAATTTATTCCTCCACTGAAGTAAATAGTTCCAATTTAAACAATGAATAATATGTACCATAAGAAATATTTCATATATGCAGATTGTAGCTTAAAGCAGGCTGAAAGTAAAGCAGAATGCGCCTTACGGCGCATTCTGCTTTACTTTCAACCTGATTTAAGTGGTCACCTATCTTCAATACTAGAAACAGGCTAAGGGGTAATGGGTTTAATTAATGGTCTCTTTCCAGATTTCTGCTATTAACCTGTTTCTAGCATTGAAAATAGGTTACAACTTAAAGCAGGTTAAAAGTAAAGCAGAATGCAGGCTAAGGGTGCATTCTGCTTTACGTTGAGCCTGCTTTAAGGTTTAAGCTCAACCTGTAGCAATATGAAAATTATTTCTCATGATAGATATTCATGACTGTATAAATTAGAATTATTTTCTGTAGTGGAGGAATAAATTAAATGTGTAAAAATGAGTATCTGTGGAGTAATAGGTTAAATCGCTGGTCTATTTCTAGATTTCTGATATTGAAGCTCCTATTCTCACTGTTCTGCCAGTAATTTTTCACCACATTTATCATATTTCCTGTTCTCTCTCTCACCACGTCCATTACTATATATGCTCCAGTGCCAACTTGACGGTATCCTGACTTTGACAGATTATGTCGTCTGCTGCAGAAATGTCGTCTGCTGAAATATGGAAACTTTCAGTTCAATCTCATATCCATAATAATAGTATCTCTGTTTGATCTTAAAATGGATTAGATACTTTAATCCTTTGAACCCTAGTCCGGCCTATAGGTGACCTTTTCAAAACAGTATACATGAGAAAAGTGTACTTGTCCTATGCAAACAGTGAAGATCCAGATCAGTGGGCTCCTTATGGAGCCCTCTGATCTGGGTCTTCACTGTTTGTCATAATGCAAAACATTGACAAAACAACCCTTAAAAGTCAGAAATGTACTAAACTAAAATGAAAACTGGGATTGTGCATTTGAAGTTTCAGGGAGGAAAGACCAGTTTAGTTTTCATGCAATTAGAATCCAAGGATTAGCTTGGCATGCTAGCGGTGTAAGCATGAGAACCTTTGCAAACAGTTTGGATTCTGATGTGACACAGCGTAGCATGGCATTACATCAGGATCCAAACTGTTTAGAACACTCTGACCCTGTTTCATTTGAAAGAAAATTTTGATGTTTTAATTTTGGAACAGTAGCAGACGACAATTGTTGCAGAAGAAAAAAAAACTACCCAGCATGCAAAGAGTCAAGCATTGCATCAAGCGTCCAGGTCAATCAATCAATCATTTAACAGATAAACCTGTATTCATGTGAGAAACAAGGCACTCCAAAGACACATCACTGCTTAACCCATTACCCCATGAATAACTCTTTTTAAACGCCTTCAATTTATTTCTCCATTGAAGAAAATAGAACTTTCCATTTTATACAGTCATAAATATGAAGGAAAGAAATATTTTCTGTATATAAGTAGATGGTAGCTTAAAGCAGGTTGAAAGTAAAGCAGGATGTGCCTTAAGGCACATTCTGCTTTACTTTCAACCTGCTTTAAGTGACCACATCTTTTCAAAACTAGAGACAGACTATGGGGTAATGGGTTAATATATATGCAGGATAAAAGACATTCCTTTTAACCTGCTTTACGCTGCCACTTTTACAAACGGCTTGAAATTAATGTTCATTTTCTTGCCTGTTGTACAGGGTTTTTACTGTATTCATAATCTATCATCTCTTCCTCTATATATATATATATTTATATATATATATCTAGAAATGCCATTGTTGACAGGCTCCAGTGAGAAATCCCTAGCAGACACAAATCCATTGGCCTCATCCATTTCCACACAGTTGTTATAGCAATAAATCAATCAAGTCTAGATATAGCACTTATTGAAATTATCCCGCTGACAAAAAATACAAGAAATTATTTCAACTGCAAAAGGGATGGTTTTGAACCTTTGAAACGTTGAATAAGACTTTTAGTATCTGTTTCGAAACTTGTTATCTGCTGCAATTTTGAAATTGGCTCGGGCTCCTGTATTTCTTTTCAATGATTCGATCCGTGGGACTAGATCTTGATCAGACATGACACATCTTGATCTCCATCCAAATTGTGTACAGTTTAGTTTTAATACTGTTAAGACATTGAAACTACAACTCTTGTTACTTGGCATCAGATCTGGATCAAGTCCTGTTTAACCCTTACCCTATAGCCTGTTTCTATTTTTGAAGTTTGGAGACCCCTTAAAGCAGGTTGAAAGTAAAGCAGAATGTGCCTCAAGCCTCATTTTGCTTAACCTAAGTTACCAGCTTAAGCAACTATCTGCTAGGATATCGGAAATATTTCTTATGGTGCATGTTCATGACTATAAAGTGGAACTATTTTCTTTAGAGGAGGAATAAATTAAAGGCATAAAAAGGCATACATATGGAGTAATGGGTTATCAGTTGATCTCATAAGGTTAAGGCAATTACTGCTTACAGGAAAGTTAGTTATCCTAGATTCTGACAGGTGGTTGCTTAAAGCAGGCTGGAGGTGAAACTGAATGCTCCTGTAGAAGCCTTCTGCTTTTCTTTCATCCTTCTTTCAGCAGTTATCATTTTAAATGCTCAAAATATTCATGAAGGAAATGGTTAAGTTTGAGCACGAAGAATTCAGCTTTTGAATTTGGAAAAGAAGACACTGTTTATAATGTGTTTTATTAGGAATATACTGTTTTTATGGGTTGTGTATGTTGGTTATAAGGAATACATTGTTTTCTATGGCTGATAGACTTGGAGCACAACAGTTTTTCGGCGGAGCTGACTGTTTTCTATTTCAACACACTTTTGAAGTTTCCAACATTTTCAACCAATCATATTTGATCAGATGTTTAGAATAAAGAGCACCTGTTGAAAACTGAATTGTCTGATTGGATAGTAGCCAGAGCTCCAGATAAAGGAAGTCTTTCAAAACTTAAAATCTTTATTTCTGCATTAAACCCCATGATGTCCTACTCATTTGAATTGTCTCTTCGAGACGATCAAAATGAGTGGTAACACCATAGGGTTAGGTGCTGAAATGAGTGAGAAAATGTTAGATTTGTTCAGTTTACTCCCTCTTATCTGGAGCCCTGGGCTACTGGTCTACTTGTGAGACAAGGTGCAGTGTTTACTATACTGAGCTGATGACATCATATGCTTCTATTTTAAGATTATGACAATGTGTCTTTCTATAGATAGACAGTGGTTTGTTATGGTTTAGTACCCATTTATTTTAATTGTAATTTACCATACATTGATAGCAATATAATAAATTGCCTCAAGTGAGTTAAACACAATTGTGTTGTTTCATTATATATTTACAAAAGCAAGATGGTAGAACTATTACAGCAGACTGCTGTTACAAAATTGCTACAGTATCTGTATGAGGGTTAAATTATTGTTTTGCATTTCTGTGTAAGATGGAATAAAAACAGCTGACAAACAGCTGACAATTGCAGCAAAATATAGCCCGATCTAAAGCATAAACGTATGTAAATGCTCTCTGCTGTACTTTCACCTTCAGTCTTTGAGAGACCAACTGCCTTAACAAACTAATGATTAACCTCAGATCCAATAGTAACTGTTAATGATTGCAAAAACTTATTCTTGGCGACTCTAAAGACCTTCAGTCTTTGATTATATGTATGTGGTCGTAAATTACTGTGCGTATCTTATTAGAAAAATATTGAGCTTAATATCCTGATTTATCATCCTATTTATTGCAATTCTTGGATAAAATCAATTCCATATACATCATTATCTTCACCACCCATTCCGCCGAATATCTTTTTTAAAGATATTTCTTGTTAATAAGTTAATGCATTTTGCATTATGATTTCTCCCAGTGTAACTCTGATAGATGAGGAAGTGTGTTATCATGATGATCTGGTAGGCCAGTTACATTGACAGTGATAAACTCATTCTTCATTGACTACAAGCCTCTTGTGTTTTTGCTTGCTAGCAACGGAATCATTATTAACTTTGCAAACAGTTTGGATCCAGATGAGACGCCGCGTAACGCGGCGTCTCATCTGGATCCAAACAGTTTGACACTCTGGCTTTCTTTTGAAAAGAAATTTGAAAATTCTATTTTAAGAACAATGGCAGATGACAATTGTTGCAGACAAAAAAATTACCCTGCATGCAAAGTTAATCTGTTTACTACAGCAACTGGTGTTATATCTTAGCATGTTTTTCAAATTTGGTTTTGAGACAAGATTTTAGTTTTTGAAATACTCCCCTTATCTGGAGCTCTGTTTTAGATTGACATTCTTTCCTGTACCAATGAGAGATGATCTGACATTATAGATTCTAGCAAGGAGTTCTATATATCTGAAAAGCTCTTGTCATAAAGAAATTTAAATTGATATTTTAGAAAAACTTTTTTTTTTTAAAGTTTTGGCAGGCTGCATGTTTATCTTTGGTAGATAATTAAGATATTGCTTTAAAGTCACTCAGGGAACACCATTTATACATTAAAACATCAAAAGTTTTCGACTAGTAGAAGGGGCTTATACCCCCTCACGCACCCTACTCCTGCCCCAACACCTTCCATTTTTTCTGGGGAAAACCCTGCCATGAGAGATGACATTTCTGGGAAGTTGTAAGCAATAAAAGATGCATTTCCTTGTACAGGGAAAAATACATATCTGTGAAGGCCATTTCCTTGTCACAAAGGTGTGGGAGTAAATATCCAACTACATTTCAATGTCCAATTGTTATTGCAAGAATAAAGCTTGAATGTATTTTGGCTTTACTTCAAACCTGTTTATACTTCCATCTTTTAGCCTACTTTAACCCTTTATCCCATAGCCTGTTTCTAATTTTGAAGAGAAGTGACCACTTAAAGCAGGTTGAAAGTAAAGCAGAATGTGCCTTAAGGCACATTCTACTTTACTTTCGGCATGCTTTAAGCTACCATCTGCTAGAATAAGGAAAATATTTTTTATGCTACATATTCATAAATGTATTGTGGAACTACTTTCTTCAAAGTAAGAATAAATTAAAGGCGTTAAAAGGCATATTTATAGGGTAATGGGTTAAGCAACCATCTGTCTTGAATACTGAAAACAAGCTATGGGGAAATGGGTTAATACATGTACATGTAGCCATGTTTACTATTTTCCTTATCCACCAAACCCTATGTCTTGGACATGTAATAGAAATGTCTTGAAGAGACTTTGCTATTGAGAGACCTTAACCCTTTACCCAATAATTACACCTTTTTATTCCTCCACTAAAGAAAATAGTTCAACATTATACAGTCATGAATATACACTTTAAGAAATATTTTCTATATCCTAGCAGATGATAGCTTAAAGCAGGCTGAAAGTAAAGCAGAATGCTCCTTCAGGCGCATTCTGCTATACTTTCAACCTGGTTTAAGTGGTCACCTGTCTTCAATACTAGGAACTGGTTATGGGTTATTATAGGGTTTGGTGTAGAGATAGACAAGAATATGTTGGTAATATTTTGTTAACCCTTTCCCCCATAGAAGTGCCTTTTAGGCCTGTAATTTATTCCTCCCTTTAAGAAAATAGTTCCATTTTATACAGGAACTAGTGATGGATATGCACCATATGTAATATTTTCTATATCCTAGGAGATGGTAGCTTAATTAAAGCAGGCTTAAGGTGCATTCTGCTTTACTTTCAACCTGCTTCAAGTGGTCACATATCTTCAAAACTAGAAACAGGCTATGAGGGAATAGGTTAACCCATTACCCCATAGCCTGTTTCTAGTATTGAAAATAGGTAACCACTTAAAGCAAGACGGCACATTCTGCTTTACTTTCATCTTGGTTTAAGCTAACATCTGCTAGAATATAGAAAGTATTTGTACTGATATATATCCATGACTGTACAAATTGGAACTATTTTCTTCAATGCAGGAATATATTAAGGGCGTAAAAAGGCATATTTATGGGGTAATGGGTTAACAATGTGACGTTGTGACATATTGTTGGACAAGCTTGGTGTCAGGTTACTGCAGGTAAAACAAGAAGTGCATGATGAGGCATTTTTCAAGTGTCTTCCGAGACACTCAAGTTGTCTTTGATATGTTATACTGGGAGTATTTATTACATTTACCTAATACCTATATCAAACATACACTTTGTTTACTCTGTCTGCATTACCGGCTGATTTAATTTGTCTGCTTATCTTAATGCAAAGTAGGTCCTAAAATTTACAGGCAAACCTTAGCAGCCAGGGTTGAAAAATAGAACCCTTTACCCCATAGCATGTTTCTAGTTTTGAAGATAGAGAGGAGGTGTCTATATATATTGAGACTCTTAATGCATATTCTAGTTTACTTCACCCTGCTTTAGGCTACCATCTGTTAAGATATGGAAAATATTTATTATGGTACATATTAATGGCTGTTTAAAGTTGAAATATTTTCTTCAGTGAAGCAATAAATTTAAAGCCTAAAAAGGGTGTATTTATAGTGGAATGGGTAAAACTAACTTGAAAATGTGAGTATTGCAGACCTTGCAAAGAGTTTGGATCCATATTAGACCCCATTAAATATAGTGTCTGATATGGATTCAGGGCTCCAGATTATAAAGGGGGGTATTTCAAAAACTTAAATCTTTATTTCTAAATAAAACCCTATGGTGTCACTACTCATTAGAATCGTCTCTTCGAGACAATTCTAATGAGTAGTAACACCTTAGGATTTTATGCTGAAATAGGTGAAAAAATATTGAATTTGTTCAATTTACTCTCTTATCTGGAGCCCTGTGGATTCAAAACTGTTTGTCACTCAGATCCGGTTTCAGTAAAAAAATAAGTGTAAAATTGGTGAATTTGAAGAGTTTTCCCTACTTGTAAGCTTATTGGGTGGTGCACGGGGTTAACTCTTTGCATGCTGGGTAATTTTTACGTCTGCAGCAGTTGTCGTCTGCTACTGTTCTAAAAATATATTTTTCTAAAAATTGTTTCAAAACGGGATAAAAATGTCAAATAGTTTGGATCCAGATGAGACACCGCATTACAAGGTGTCTTATCTGGATCCAGACTGTTTGCAAAGGTAATCACTGTGGCACATAATTTATCTGCAACATGCAAAGAGTTTAAATAATCTTGAAGTCCTTAAGATCTGAATGAGGAGTCCATTTAAATGTTTAATGATTATACTCACAATTGGAGCGAGGTCCCTGACATTTTAAGGACAACTGCAGTTTTTATGCTCACGGTGCAGCAAGCCTTTATTTATATTGGGCCCCAACATCTTCACCTGTGCCCATGCCCAAACATCTTCCAGTATGGGTTTTAACTCTGAATGATAGGGGCTAGCAGATGACGATTGTTGCAGACGAAAACAAATTACTCAGCATGCAAAGAGTTAAGAGTGGGAGCGTTTTGTCCTTGAGTTGAATTCTATCACTGCCATTGTTGTGTATAATACCAGCAGTTTTGATCCAGATTAGACATTATAAAGTCAGTAACTCAAGGGTCTGAACAGAATCAAAACTGATTGACACAGCAATTAATGTTTGTCAAAAATTGCAAAAATAAATCTTATAAGTTGCAAATGAAGATTTCTGAACAGAAGATAAATTGGCAGTGAAAGAGTTTGATATAATAAAGATAATTATGCAGTGTTGATATAATAAAGATAATTATGCAGTGTTGATATAATAAAGATAATTATGCAGTGTTGATATAATAAAGATAATTATGCAGTGTTGATGTACCAGCTCTCACCCCTTTTCCTCGGCTAGTGCTATAGGAAAACAATGAAGCCACAGGTCAGACACTTCCTAAAGGAACTGTGTAGTCAGGGTCAGCACTATTTTCTTATACAGTGCCCCCTTCCTATAACGGCCCTCCCAACAAGGACTCCCTCCATACAACGACCCTTGTCGCAGTTCCCTAAACAGAACCATTATTTCCATCCTGTTCACGGTTGCAATGCCGTCTGCTTAACAATGTCGTCTGCTGTTTTTCTCAAAGTCACATATTGAACATTTTGACAAAATATACATAATGGCATTACGCGGCGTCTGATCTGGATTCAAACTGTTTGCAAATGTTAGCCAATTTCCCTCCCTATAACGACTCCCTCCAAATGACACACACACTTTTTGTCTCCCATTGGGTGTCGTTGTAGAGAGGGAGCTCTATAAGATCTATGGTATCTGACATATTAGCCTACTTTCTTTCCTGCAAATTATTTTTCTTATATAATTTTTATTACCGGTAGCTTTCTCAAATTGGTTTGTATGAGGTTAAATACACATTTGTGGTTTTGTGTGTCATAATGTTTATTTAATTATTGGAGATGTTGTATATTTCACTATTACCTTACTAATATAACCTTCTCCACTTCAAAGTTGATGTCTGTAACAATAGTTAATGTTCGTTATTACAAAGCTGTATTGGAAGAAACTGAAACCTGCTATGTGTTCAGTTGCCACTGTTTGCGGCTTAGGTTAGCGGTTTGTGCCTCATGTGCAGAGTGCAGAGTAGTTCATACCAGGTAGCCAAATTACAATTAATGGCCATAGATTTACTGAACTCATGACTTGTGTCAATGAGTCTGTGATTGTTCTCAAGCTTTTGATTGGGTTGATTTTTTCAGTCAAAAAGGCTTAATTGTAAATTAGAGAAGTAAAAGCCAACATCAGTTTATATGTTGGTGATACGACATTAGTGAAAGGCATATTTAACCCATTACCCCATAACCTGTTTCTAGTGTTGGCAACAGGTGACCGCTTAAGTCAGGTTGAAAGTAAAGCAGAATGTGCCTAAACCCAGGGCTCCAGATAAGGGGAGTATTTAAAAAACTAAAATCTTTATTTCTGCTTTAAACCCTATGGTGTCACTACTCATTAGAATCGTCTCTCCGAGACGATTCTAACGAGTTGTAACACCATAGGATTTGGTGCTGGAAGAGTTAGAAAATGTTGGATTTGTTCAGTTTACACCCCCTTATGTAGAGCCCTGTAAACCTGTTTTAAACTACTTTTCTCAGTGTATAAACAATAAGGGGTATAAAAAGGCGTATTTATGTAGTAATTAATGGGTTAAAACTGATTATTTAATATTTCTTTGCAGAATTAAACCAGCAGATCCTAGCTGTCTTGAAGTCTCAACTGGATCTGTTCCCATTTGCCAAAAGGTCAGAGAATCTTTTATATCATCAACGGTCTCACTTTGACCATTGATATAATTTTGTCTTCTGCTTCAAATGTTGTCTTGCTTCTTGTTTAGCAAATAATAAAAAACAATTCTAATTAACTTTTAACTCATTATTTCATAGCCTGTTTCTAGTTTTGAAAACAGGTATCCAAGCACATTCTGCTTTTCTTTCAGCTTGCTTAAGCTACCATCTGCTAGGATAAAATTTCTTGTGGTGCATATTAATGACTGTATAAAATGGAACTTTTTTCTTCAGTGAAGGAATAAATTAAAGGCATATTTATGGGGTAATTGGTTAAGCAAATACAAACATTTCTAACTAACTTTAAAAGAGTACATTATGATTTTCAAACAGTTTTGGATCCTGTTCAGTATGTCCAAACATTATCTTGGGTATTTGGCAAATGTCTTCAAGTCAAATGAAGAAACTAAGATATGGGTCAGCTAAAGTGGTTATAAATACACATTACCAGTTGACAGTGCGATACAGAGTGATGTATTTAGCTCGAGACGTTTTTGGCGGAGATAGCCGATCTGACGAGCGCCTTGGCGCGAGTCTGATCGGTTGTTTCCGCCAAAAACGTCGAGAGCTAAATGCAACACTCTGTTGCACACTGCCAACTGGTGATGTGTTTATTATATGCCTTGAATACAAACCAGAAACAACTAAATAGTTGTTTAAATCATTTTATATCCAAAATTTATTAGTTATTTGAAGCAGAACAAGATTTTTTGTATGTCACAAAGAATAACGCGGCACTCGTACATGTACGTGAATGACGTCACGTCAAATCGAAAGCGAGGTCAGAGTAAAATACAAAGTGGCTGATACAAGGTGGCTGATACAGACTCTTGTATTTTACTCTGCAAATATACACGGAAACGCTCGATATCACTCGAAGGCATATAATAAATTGATATTCCGGCTGTTTAGATTGGTTATCTTAACCCATTACCTAATAGATATGCCATGGCATTCATTTCCATAGAATTTAATAGTTCCACTGGAAATTGTGTTAACCCATTCCACCATAAAAGCACCTAATTTTAACTCATTTAATTTTTTCCTCCTTTGTAGAAAATAATCACACAGGCATGAACATGTACCATAAGAATTTTTTTCTAAAAAATCCTAGCAGATGGTAGCTGAAAGTAAAGTAGAATGCACTTTAAGGCACATTCTGCTTTACTTTCAACCTGCTTTAAGTAGTTACCTGTCTTCAAAACTAGAAACAGGCTATGGGGTAAAGTATTACAGACATTTTCTCTTCGAACCAAGGCTTAATGTGAGGTCTTAAATGCTTATCGGCAGAATGTTTTTTTGTGATATGTTTCCAGTGATGATTGAAAGTTACATCAGAAGAACTGCAGGCTTAACTAAGTCTCAGTGCAATAATGGTGAAATCATATTCCAGGCTTATTTAAGTCATAGTGTAATATTGGTGAAATCATACTCCATATTTATATGATTAGTTTGAACTGAATTCCTCTCATAAATGTGATACTGTAGCTTGTAGTGTTATCTGTGGGCCTATTCCAGAGAGTACAATGGCTCCATGACATGCTATCTGTAGTCAGACTTATGTTTAGAGGTCATTCAAAACAAGATGATAATTTCTTGGAAAGTTTCCTGTCACAGCTACTAGTATAATATATGTAGTTTGTACGCTCTTGATCAGGCAAGGATAGATCACAAGGTCTGCATTGTTTGTTATTTCATAAAATATGGAGAGACACTAATGTCTTTAGATAACCCTTGTATATATCTTAAAAATAAAATTTTCCAGCAAGCACATAGGCAGAGTTCATTGCTATATCCAGTCATAAATGGTCATAGACTAGCTGCATAACACATTCAGCCCTGGTGACGAGAATACTAGTCATTTAAAAATAGTATGCCTATGAAGAGTACACTTGTCCTTTGCAAACAGTGTATACCCTAATCAGAGTGCTCCTTAACCCTTTGAACCCTAGTCCCGTATATAGGCTTCCTTTTCAAACAGTATACATGTGAAAAGTGCACTTGTCCTATGCAAGCAGTGAATACCCAGATCAGAGGGCTCCTTACAGAGCCCTCTGATCTGGGTCTTCACTGTTTGACATAATGCAAAACATTGACAAAAACAACCCTTAAAAGTCAGAAATGGAGTAGACAAAAAATGGAAACTGGGATTGTCTATTTGAAGTTTCAGGGAGGAACGGTTCAGTTCAGTTTAGGAAAGAGTTAAGGAACCCTCTGATCAGAATATACAAAGTTTGCCATTTGCAATAAATTGTTAAAATCAAACCTAAATATTCAAAAATAGACTAGACTTATTAATTGTAAATTGGTTTTGTTCATTTAGAGATTCAGGGAAGAATGAGATAATACAAGCTTGGCTGTAAAACTGGCTGGAAATCTAAAATTTATCTATTTGAATTAGGACAATTTTTAACTCTTTGCATGATGGGGGCGGATATGGCCCACAGTGATTACCTTTGCAAACAGTTTAGATCCTGATGAGAAGCCGCGTAACATGGCTTCTCATGAGGATCCAAACTGTTTGAGACTCTTGACCCTGTTTTGAAAAGAAATTCAGAAAATTCTAGTTTTAGAACAGTTGCAGAAAACAATAATTGTTGCCGACGAAAAAAATACCCAGCATGCAAACAGTTTAGCACACAATACAAAAAACATGATGCAGCATAAACTATATTTATATATTTAACCCTTAGCCCGCCAAATAAATTGTCGTCTGCTATATTTCTCGTCTGCTTCAAGTTTCAAAGGGCTTCAAAGTTGCTCAAAATTGCTGAAAATGTTGTCCGAGTGTCAAACAGCTTGGATCAGGATGAGACGCCGAGTTACTCGGCGTCTCATCCGGATCCAAGCTGTTTGCATATGGAGCTATAGTCGTGAGTGGCAGGCTAAGGGTTAATAGTGATAGAGCTTACAGTTTGGAATATGGTGTTGGTACAAACAATTTATAATTTTCTAATGGTGTCAAGGCAATCATGGGTTTTGTAAAAATAATAAATTTGGAAGATATTTACAACAATATAAGGTAGAAGACCTTTTCAACATTCAACATGATAAGGGTTTGTTTCAGGGCTGCATTTTCTCTGGATTTTTCCTAAATCTTCGGAATTTTTTCTTGTACATGGTAGATTAAAGCAGGCTGAAAGTAAAGCAGAATGCGCCTTAAGGCGCATTCTGCTTTACTTCCAGCCTGCTTTAAGCAGTCACATGTCAACAAAACTAGAAACAGGCTATGGGGTAAAGGTACGATTCGTAAAATCGCACTTGAAAAATGCAAATTAGGAAATCTTAGGATTTTTCATGTCAACTTATGGCAGCCCTGTTGTTTGTTTCTTTATGCTAACAGGTGCATGTTAATGTCACACATTATCCCCACTATCAGTGCACCACAATTTACAAGATGGTCCCGGTGTATTTGTGGCATTTTCTGATAGCAGTGGGTAGATAAATCTAGGATAAAATTTAAATGAGGGTTACTGCTTGAAAGATTGAATGTACGTCACACAGGAATCTACAAGTGTAGTAAAACTTGCGATAAGTGACTCCATTGAATAGGCATGAATATTTCAGTTGGCAGGTGACTGCTTAATGCAGGCAGGATAAAAGTAATGCAGAAAGTTCCTAAAGGAGCTTTCTGCATTACTTTTATCTTAATTTTTTGTACTAACTTAATTTAGCTATTTTGTCTAACGGAGTGTTAATTTGTAGTTGTTATAATGTTGTTATAATAAGTTTTTACTGTTTTGAAAATGTCATTATAGTTCTGGCCTGGGTGCTGCAGATTTGGGAAATTTGATAAGATACGTTAAAAGTTCTTTATAATTGTCACAGCATGTCAATGCATTTAACCACTATCTGATCCCATTCAGAGGCCGTCATCTCATCAGGGCTCCAGATAAGGGGAGTATTTCAAAAACTAAAATCTTTATTTCTGCTTTAAATCCTATGGTGTCACTACTCATTAGAATCGTCTCGAAGAGACGATTCTAATGAGTAGTGACACTATAGGATTTGATGCTTAAAAACAAGTGAAAAAATGTTAGATTTGTGCAGTTTACTCCTATTATTTGGAACCCTGTCTCATGATATCCATGCTGACTTTTATGTAATACAAGATAAAGTATATTGAAAAGATTGAATAGCTGCTTTCACTCTTTGCATGCTACTGTTAAATTATGATTACCTTTGCAAACAGTTCAGGGGGCCGTTTCATAAAATTTCGTACGACAAATGTCCTATGTCAGATTATTAAGTCTCAATTATTATTTCTCCATCAAATCCTGTCTTGTGACATCTCTTTGGAATCATCTTGAAAAGATAATTGTTATTATTATTATGATGATGATTTTATGTCGCTTTCAACAGTACATGCATTTCAGTCATATCCTGACGTCCAGCTAATTACAGGTGCAGGAAGACCCCAGAAGCCCTTTAAGCACTGTTTCAGTGTTCCAAAGAGATGTCACAAGACAAGATTAGATACAGAAATCAGAAATTAAATGTATAAAGTTTTGACTTACGACTGTTTTTGTCATACAAAATTTTATGTAACTGGCCCAAGATGGAGACGAGATGCTGTGTATTGTCTAATCAGGATACAAACTGTTTGTCATTTTGACCTAGTATTGTGATAATAAAATTAGATAAAGTTAATTTATAACAATAGCACAGGAGCATCCTGCTTTACTTTCAACCTGCTTTTAGCGAACACCTGTATTAAGAAAGACTGGTCATGGTGGAAAGGAATGCAAAATGAAAGTAATGCAGAAAACTTTTTGTTTGATCATTTAGGAGCTTCCAGTTATACTTTCACATCCAAATACATGCAGAAAGCTCTTTTATGATCGGTATTGTCCTATATATGGAGATGTTAAGAAGAAAATGTTTATAGTTTATATCTCATATCTGAAGTTGTAATACAAGGGTATATTACATTAATTGCCAAACTGTAGAATTGTAGTTGATAAAACAGTAAGCTATTTGCAGAGGTTAATAGCCCATCATGTTGAGTGGTTACACACTATAGTACTTGGTAAATCTACTCCATGCTCTGTTTCTAGTCTTGAACACCAGCAACTACTTAAAGCAGGTTGAAAGTTAAGGTGCATTCTGCTTCACTTTTAGCCTGCTTTAAAGTTATCATCTTCTAGGATATAAAAAATATTTTTTTATGGTGCATATTTGTTGCTATACGTAAAATAGAACAATTTTCCTCAATGGAGGAATTTAAAAGGAGTATTTATGGGGTAAATAGATAAATGTTTCATGCCTAAACCTGAGGTTTGCTTCGACTCTGCAAATGATTCAATATTCTCTTTACAAGGCTGCCATAAGTTGACATGAAAAATCCTAAGATTTCCAAATTTGCATTTTTCAAGTGCGATTTTATGAATCGTACCTTTACCCCACAGCCTTTTTAGCTCACCTGAGCTTTTGCAATCCTTGAATGTCCGTCGTTCGTCGTCCGTCGTCAACAATTTTAGTGTTTATTCTCTAGAGGCCACAATTTTTATCCAAACTTACTGTAACTTGCCCAGATTGTATATTACCATAAAAGTTCGGATGAGTTTGAATATGGTAGAAATCTGACCAATAAGTCAAAGAGTTATCTACCTTTGAATTGCTGAAAATGCTATATTTAACAATGTTTATACTCTAAGAGGCCACAATTTTTATCCAATCTTTCTAAAACTTGCTCAGATTGTATATGACCATAAGCGTTCGAATAGGTTAAGAGTTATCTACCTTTGAGGTGCTGAAAATGCCATATTTAACGGTGTTTATACACTAGCCGCCACAATTTTTATCCAGTCTTTTTCAAACTTGCTCAGATTGTATATTACCATAAGAGTTGCAATAAGTGAGATTATGGTTGAAATCAAACTGATAAGTCAAGAGTTATCTGCCCTTGAATAGCTGAAAATGCCATATCTAACAGGGTTTACACTCTTGCAACTACAGTTTTCAATGGATTTTGATTATACTTGCACACAAAGTATACAGCTATAGGTTCTCAAAGGAGTGAGTCAGTCACTGCAAGTTCTCAGGGGAGTGCAATTATTGTTGAAATCTAATCATTGTTGCAATAGTTATCTGCCCTTGATATACTTTGAAATGCTAGAAAAGGCTGCATTTCAGTACTGTTTAGGTTCTAGTTATCTGCCCTTGATGTACTCTACTATACTAGAATTATGAGGTTGTATTCCAAAATTGTTTACATGCTTTACTACAAATTTGAATGGATTTAGATTAAAACGAGTGAAACAGAAAGGTAAAGCTATCAGGCTTCAGTACAAGAGGTGAGCGATATCAGGGCCTTCAGGCCCTCTTGTTCTTGGTTTGTTGACATGCAACTACTTAAAGCAGGCTGTAAGTAAAGCAGAATGCGCCTTAGGGCGCATTCTGCTTTACTTTCAGCCTGCTTTAAACTACCATGTACTAGGGAAAAATCCAGAGATTTAGGAAAAATCCAGAGAAATGGCAGCCCTGTCTTTATTTGCAGAAATTGGATCAGATTGACAATTTCCATACCAGGCCCCAATCATTACATGGGATCTGATCTGAATCCAAACGGATTGCAATTGTTTTCAGAAGTGGTAACATTTAAGGTCTCCTTATCAGTCAGGGAAGATAACTCTTGTAAACTACTGTACGGGAGTTAACTAACCAGGGACTTAGTAAAACCTGAAAACTCAACAAATCCAACATTTTCTCAATCATTTCAGCACCAAATCCTATGATGTTACTACTCATCATAATTTAATGAGTATGGACCCTATAGGGTTGAAAGCAGAAGTAAAAAAAATTTTTTTGAAAATACTCACGTTATCAGGAGCTCTGCAAGGACATGATAAAACCTGTGTATTCCTTATCAGTCAGGAAAGATAACTCTGGTAAAGCCACTGTAAGGGAGATAACTGAGCAGGGACATGGTAAAACCTGTGTATTCCTTATCAGTCAGGAAAGATAACTCTGGTAAAGCCACTGTAAGGGAGATAACTGAACAGGGAGACATGGTACAACCTGTGTATTCCTTACTATCATCTTATCTTCATGAGGTGTTGTTACCTGCTCTCTGTAATATTTCAAGTACCATTGTACAAGATCTGAAGTGGCCCCTTGAAGTACCTACCGTAATCCTAGCAAACATTTATGGTCTGTAAATCTTAGTATGAAAGAAAACATATACAGTGTTCCCTCTCTACAACGGCCCTCCCAACAATGACTCCCTCTTTACAACGACCCTTGTCACAGTTTCCGAAATAGGAGAAATTTTCGCGGCTGCATTGTCGTCTGCTTAAATTTGTAGTCTGCTGTTTTTATATGCCCGTCATCGACGGTCGTATTATGGTATACCCAGCGCTGTCCGTACGTCCGTCCGTCCGTCCGTTAACTTTTCTTGTTAGCGCTCTCTCACCTTCATTTATTTACCGATTTTGATTAAACTTCCTACAAATATTCCATACCACAATAGCTCGGACGAGTTCGCGTTTCAGACGTTGGCGGCTATTTTTAGCAGAGTTATGCCCCTTTATTGTCAAAAATGGGCATTTTAAAAAAAAAAAAACAACTTTTTTTTTAGTTATTCAATTTATTTCAAATTTGATATGGTGATACAATGAATGAAGTTACTTAACATATATTACGGGTTTTTGGTTTGACTTCGTATTTTCAGAGTTATGCCCCTTTACACAATTTTTTAACAATATATTGATTCCTGATAATAATTTTACTTACATTTTGTCTATTGTAACCAAATTTCATATTTATCTTTCTCATCATGCAGGGAAGGCACCTGTGAATTTTGGTTCCTGTTAAATTATTTTTCTATGAGTTATGCCCCTTTACATCCTTAAAATTTAAAATAAGCCACACTTCGTCCGTTAACTTTTCTTCTTAGCGCTCTCTCACCTTCATTTATTGACCGATTTTGATTTAACTTCCTACAAATATTCCATACCACAATAGTTCGGACGAGTTCGCGTTTCAGACGTTGGCGACTATTTTTAGCAGAGTTATGCCCCTTTATTGTCAAAAATGGGCATTTTAAAAAAAAACAACAGAACTTTTTTATGTTTCATTCAATTGATTTCAAATTTGATATGGTGATACAATGAATGAAGTGACTTAATATATATTACGGGTTTTTGGTTTGACTCTGTATTTTCAGAGTTATGCCCCTTCACACATTTTTTTTAACAATATATTGTTTCCTGATAATAATTTTACTTACATTTTGTCTATTGTAACCAAATTTCATATTTAGCTTTCTCATCATACAGGGAAGGCACCTGTGAATTTTGGTTCCTGTTAAATTTCAGACGTTGGCGACTATTTTTAGCAGAGTTATGTTCCCTTTATTGTCAAAAATGGGCATTTTTTAAAAAACCCAGAACTTTTTTCTTCACTATCGCAATACTATCGGGATAGTACTTGAGCTATCGCAATACTACAGCATAGTCTTTTTGAGATCGATAGTCGGGCCTACACTCCGGGCGACTTTTTCCAGTCGGCCTGAGTCTGGACGACTTTGACACCCGCCGGCCGTGACGGGCGTATTTTGCCGCACTGCGGTGCTCTTGTTCTCAAAGTTACATATTGGATATTTTTACAGAAAAAAACTTATTGACGAGTGACAAACAGCTTGAATCCAGATCAGACGCCGCGTAAGGCTGCGTCTGATCTCGATTCAAGCTGTTTGCAAAGGTAAGCTAATTTCCCTCCCTATAACGACTCCCTCCGAACAACGCACACAATTTTGGTCTCCCATTGGGTGTCATTGTAGAGAGGGAACGCTGTAACTACAAACAGTATTGATCCAGATCAGTAAATCAAGTTTGCAGTTTCTGAACAGGATCAATTATGTTTCATTCTTGAATTCCTCTTTTGCAATGATAGTTACAGATCCAGGTTAGGGATTTAAGTTACCGGTACATAATTATGTGACAATGGTACTTGAACCCAGAACCCCATAGCCTGTTTCTAGTTTTAACGACAGTTAACTGTAACCACTTAAAGCAGGTTGAAAGTAAAGCAGAATGTGCCTTAAAGCACATTCTGCTTTATTATCAGCCTGCTTTAAGCTACCATTTGCTAGCATATGGAACATATTCTTATGGACTACATATTTGTTACTGCGTAAATTAAAACTATTTCTCCACTGAACAAATTTTATGCACCAAAAGGTGCAAAGTGTTAACCCCTTCACTGCCTTACCCCGAGCACAACAGATTTTTGCAAACAGTTTGGATCCTGATTAGACGCCGCGTTACGCGGCGTCTGATCGGGATCCAATCTGTTTGACACTAATTTCAATATTTCTTAAGTCAAAATAGCAAAAATTGAAATTTAAGAAACAAAAGCAGACAACAATTGTTTAAAATTGATGACGTCACTGCAGTGAAGGGGTTAAATACTAGAATATTTATGCAGGTACGTCTGTAAAACTCTATATAATGTGACTACTCATTTAAGAATCATTTCAAAGACATGAATGCAGACATTAGGTGAAAATATTAGAAATTGTTAGTATTATACTGTGTTTTAGTTTTATCTTATGATAGAGGAAAACGGGTTAATTTAGATATTCAATAGAAAACATTTTGTACAACATTAGAGAAGTTTAATTTAATATGCTTTTACGTAGATTTGAATTTTTATTGCAAGCTTGAGGCGACATTAATTATTTTCACATTTTATTTTCAAAGAATTTGGATCTTACTCAATATTCTCCTTGTAAATAAAATCAAACTTCTTTCCAACAGTTAAATACAACAGATCTCTCTACCATCATTTGTATTGAAATGCTAAACAAAGGTGATGCAGATTGCAGAAAGCCACCTATGGGAGCTTTCTGCATTACTTTTATTCTGCATCAATCTGTCTCCTATCTTGAAATGACACGCATGCCTATATGAATAGGTTATACTAAAGTAGCTTTGTCATATTGGAGGGGTATTATTGTATTTGATGAGGCTGTATAACAGATTGCTAATAGTTCTGATATCAGCTGGCTGGGAGTGGAAAAACCTGAGAGTAAATTACAGTTTGATGGGAGAAACTACTAACTTACTGTTTGTAGTTAGCAAGGTATTTAGGTCGAGATCATTATGCCAAAATATTGTAAAACCTAGAAACTGTTAAGCACTGTAGATAAGAGGGAGCAACTCCAACATTTTCTCACTTATTTCAGCACCAAATCCTATGGTGTGACTATAATCATTAGATTTGTCTCTTCGAGACGTTTCTAATGAGTAGTAACACCATAGGGTTTAATGCAGAAATGAATATTTTAGTTTTTGAAATACCGGCACTTCCCTTATCTGGACTCCTGTTGTTGTACCTGGATTATAAAAATACACAAACATCCAAAGATTCCTCTGTAATCATTTCTAAGAATTTTACCATTCCAAAGATGTATATAAACTAGTTTCATAAGACTTTTGCAAACTGATTTGATCCTAATCAGGCTCCACTTGTTGTCCTTATAACCCTTTACCCCATAGCCTGTTTCTAGTTTGAAGACAGGTGGCCACTTAAAGTAGATTGAAAGTAAAGCAAAATGCATTCTGCTTTGCTTTCAGCCTGTATTAAACTACCATCTGCTAGGATTTACAAACTATTTTCATGGCTATAGAAATAGGAACTATTTTCTTACACGGCTCTATTAATTAAATGTGCTCATAGGCGCTTCTATGGGAGAAAGGGATAAATACACTAAACTGAGGACTTGCTGGTGTTAAATACAGGTGACGGCTTAACCCATTCTATGCGGGATACACTTTTAGGTGTACCTCTAGGCAAACAGTTTTGATCTCAGATCAGGCCCCACATTGTGGGGCCTGATCTGAGATCAAAACTGTTTGCAGCCAAGTCAATACTCTATCAGAAAATGCTTAAATATTTTACAAATATTTGAGTTATACCCACTGCAGACGACATTTTAAAATGGCCGCCAAATATTACCCAGCATGCAATGGGTTAAAGTAAAGCAGAAAGCTTATGTTTTGTATTTCTTCACAAACTATTTTATTTCAAAGGACCAAAAACCTTGAAGCAAATGTCAATTATTCAGCATTTGAATAACCAAATAGACAAAACATTTGTACAATGTTAGAATCTCAGGGGAGTGAACTGAACAAATTAAACATTTACTCATTTCAGCACCAAATCCTATGGTGATACTACTCATTAGAATCGTCTCAAAGAGACGATTCTAATGAGTAGTAACACCATAGGGTTTTGTACAGAAATTAGAATTTTAGTTTTTGGAGTACCCCAACCCCTTATCTGAAGCCCTGAATCTGTTAGGAGTCCTGGGTTGACAGTACAGTAAAACCTCTCCATTACGACCATTGAATAGGAGTCTTAACCGATTGTTTTAAGACAAGTTACAGCTGACAGCAAGACAAAAGTAAAGCAGAAAGCTCATACAGCTTTACTTTTATCTTGCTTTAGGCACCTACCTGCCTAAAATTCCAAAAATAATTCAGAGAAAAAATTCTGAAATATTCCGAAAATTATACCAAAGTTTTACTGTAGTTGTCATACTGCAATGGATACAGCGGGATCGTAAAACATTATATTTCCTGTACCCGGCCTTTGATGTGATGTCCTCCAGCCGAGGTCCATCTCAGATATCAGATTTGATAATGCACATGAAGATTTAAGTAGGATAAAGTGGTGCACTTTGTGCATGAAGGCTGCATGCAGCTGGATTGACACCATCGCATGTCTCTGAAACAGGACTCCAGATAAGGGGAGTATTTCAAAAAACTAAAATCTTTATTTTTGCATTTAACCCTATGGTGTCACTGCTCATTAGAATCGTCTCTTCGAGACGGTTCTAATGAGTAGTAACACCATAGGATTTGGTGTTGAAATGAGATATTTTTTTATTTGTTCAGTTTTCTCCCTGAGCCCTGCATAGTAGGATAGAGTGCACTTTGTGCATGAAGGCTGCATCGAGCTGGATTGACATGGTTGCATGTTGTCTCTTTGAAATCGGATACACCAGCATGCATTGCTTCTATACAGTAAAATCCTCAATATTGTCATAACTAAAAGCGGTCTGGATTTTAGTGTTTCAGGCAAGTGGCGACTTAAAGCACAAGTAAAGCTGAAAGGTCCTTTAGGACAGTTTTAGACCAAGACATTATGTTTTATAGCACATGTATGATAAAGGTTATATAAGATAATGCTTGACCTGTATAATACACCAACAAAGAAATGTTCAGTTTTAGACCAGACACTATGTTTTATAGCACATGGTTGTATGAAAATGATTTAAGCATGTTTTGAAAGTGAGACAAGTTTGTGGAGGAAATGCCTTGTAAACAACGAACTCCAACTTGGAGCACATGAATATTTAACACTTTCAACTCTATGTAACTCTTGTGGGTTATTTAACCCTTTACCCAATAACCCGTTTATAACATTAAATACAGGTCATCACTTAAGGGGGTAGGTGCACCTTTGGAAAGTAATTACCAAATTCTTCAAACTTTGCATAAAGACAGTAAAATTAGTTTCTATGACAAAACTGGTGTAAAAAGTGGGGGTACCGGACCTTTCTTTTTCACAATTTGAGATTTTTCAAGGCTACCCCTCTAAAATTGAAGCTTCATAAAAACTCCTACTTTTTTGTACTACGGTTTTTCAATCTTTATTTAAACAATCTATTTGTACAAAAAGTATCCTAATTTACATTACCATAGTAAGAATAAACTCTGAAAATAATGTTTTATCAAGATCCAAAATAAAAATGTTTGATTTCACCGGAAAGGAGTAAAATTTACCCCACCCACTTTTTTATAATGGGAGAATAAGGCACAGTGAAAATTGCCTTACAAATTGTAGCAAACTAATTACCAAATTTTTTATTTGTTGTTTTTAGCCTTGCAAACAAAAAGTTTTAGTGAAATAGCAAATAAAAACACAGGGTCCCGGATCTTTTAAAAAAGATATAGATCATTTTATCTAAAAAAATCATTTTTTCTCATTTTTTCAATTTTTCGTGTATTTTTACTAAAAATATTTTTTTTCAAAAAAATTTCATTTTATCTATTGAGTTATCTATAATTTATACTAAAACTGTACTACCATGAAAATTTCATGCTTATATTCTGAGAAATTGAAATGAAATCGGATGTAACAAAATGCAACCTACCTTTGAAAACAGTGTATGCTGTAAACTACGAATAGGACATAAAACTTAAAAAGTCCCTTCCGGAACGAAAATCCATTTTTTTCCCGGGAAAATAGTATTTTATTACTGTATGCATTCACCAAAAATGAGTTCTTAACATTTTTTTGAAAATGAGTTCGTAAAATTTTTCGGAAATTTCATAATGCTCAAAAAGACAGGCCGACATCCTTAAAGCAGGTTGAAAGTAAAGCAAAATGTCCCTTAAGGCACATTCTGCTTGACTTTCAGCCTGCTTTAAACTACCATCTGCTAGGCTATATAAAAATATTTGTTATGGTAATTGTTCATGAGGGTATAAACTGGAACTATTTTCTTCAGCGGAGGAATAAATTAAATACGCTAAAAGACGCTTCTATGGGGGAAAGGGTTAATGTTCTGTTGTGAATCTTTTTATGTAACCAAAACATGAACCAGCCTTCTTGGAATTCTGGGTAGTGTAATGAATACTGCTGGAAATTAGCAAACAGTGTAGACCCTGATCAGAGGGCTCCTATGGTCTACACTTTGCAAATGTAATGAGTATATACTAAACAGGTCCATGGTGTTGAAATATTTGACTGTTATACATGCTGGTTTTCAAGGACACTTTGATGATACATCTTATGAATTGTTAATGAAAAATAACTTTGTGTAAAAACAAGCTTAGCCAACTCTGAAATGATTTGGAAAGGTGAAACGATTGTTGAAGATTTCATTTGAAGTACATTGTAACCAAAATGTGGAAATATATGAAGACATATCTATTGCTAACCCATTTCTCCATAAACATGCCTTTTCACATCTTTAATTTATTCCTCCACTAAAGAAAATAATTCCAGGCAACTTATGCAATACTGTCTGCACCATCAGAAATATTTCTATATTTATCCTAGCAGTTGGTAGCTTAAAGCAGGCTTAAATTAAAGAAGAATGTGGCTTAAGGCACATTCTGCTTTACTTTCAACCAGCTTTAAGTGGTCACATCTGTTTTCAAAATTAGAAACAGGCTATGGAATAATGGGTCAAAGTATTTGCCATACATCTGATGTTGTGTTTTTCGGAGATTCGTGCCTGGGACACTGCCAGTATCTGTTGTTTGTACACCGGCAAGCCTCTGGCAACTTTCCCTCTCCACCTGTTACTGGACATGGTGGCCATAATGCAGGGCTCCAGATAAGGGGAGTATCTAAAAAACTAAAATCTTTATATTTCTGCATTAAACACTATGGTGTCACTACTCATTAGAATTGTCTCAAAGAGACGCTTCTAATGAGTAGTAACACTGTAGGATTTGGTGCTGAAATAAGTGAGAAAATGTTGGATTTGTTCAATTTACCCCCTCTTATCTGCCAGGAGCCCTGCATAATGACAAAAAGCATGGCATCTAAACATGATAATACTGTACAGCTGATTCAATTTCCAAGTCAGCCGTATTGAATGAATATTCAAGAGAATATATAATTGTGCAATCATTTCAAATCATATGATGTTACCATTCAAAGAGACAATTCTAATGAGTAGTGACACCATAGGGTTTAATGCAAAAAATAAAGATTTTAGTAAAATTGAAATACTCCCCTTATAAGAATAGAATTTTAATATTGAGTGATGGAAAAGTGATTAGATTTGTTTAATTGAGACAGAATTTGATTGAGACAGAAGACTGTCGAGTGGAAAGTGAATATTCATTCAGAATTGTGTAGACAAAATGTGAAGGGAAGATTTAACTCGACAGGTTAAAGTCCTAGTTTGTTAAGGCAAATTATGTCATAAAGCTTTCAGGGACAGACTGCTGGACCCATAAATTAAAACCATGCAGATTTGCATTCTGTCAGTAGTTTTGTCAGCAACTCTGCAGCAAGATGTTAATATTCCTGGTCTATTCCATGTCCAAATTCATCTACCAGTAGTTGTCTTGCCAAAAAGCAGTTTTGCACGAATATTTAATGCTTTCTTCCACTGTAGTTTGGAAGGTTTCATTATTCAAAAATAAAAAGTGAGAAAGAAATAAGCTGTATGTATTAACACTTTACCCCTATTGAAGATAGATGACCACTTAACTCTTTCCTCCCTGAAACTTTTAATGGACAATTCCAGTTTCCATTTAAGTCTAGTCCATTTCTGACTTTTAAGGGTTGGTTTTGTCAATGTTTGGAATTATAACAAACAGTGAATACCCTGATCAGAGGGCTCCTAGGAGCCCTCTGATCTGGGTCTTCACTGTTTGCATAGGACAAGTGTACAATTCACCGTTTGCAAAGACTCCAATATGCCGGACTATATAATTAAGGTTCAAAGGGTAAAAGCAGGTTGAAAGTAAAGCAGAATGCTTAATTATCAGCCTGATTCAAGCTACCATCTGCTACCAAATAGAAAGTATTTCTTATGATACAAACTCATTACTGTATAAAATGGAACTATTTTCTTCAGTGGAGGAATAAATTTAATGCGTAAAAAGATGTATCTATGGAGTAAAGGGTTTAGACGTTCTATGGTGCTTATGCAAAGGGCCATGTGTTAAACAGCTATATAGTACACATCGGATCCAGATAAGAGGGAGTTAACCGTACAAATCTAGCATGTTCTCACTTATTTCAGCACCAAATCCTATGAAGTTACTACTCATAAGAATTGTCTCGAAGAGGGTTATCAGGTTAGTTAGGGTTAGGGTTAGTCTAATGAGTAGTAACACCATAAGATTTAATGCACAAAATTTAATGAAAACTTTTATTGTTTGAAATGCCCCCTTTATCTGGGGCCCTAGCTGCACATGTTTTATGACTCACAACTTCTGGGAGTCGACATGTGTTCAGTTTGCACATGTTTTATGACTCACAACTTCTGGGAGTCGACATGTGTTCAGTTTGCACATGTTTTATGACTCACAACTTCTGGGAGTCGACATGTGTTCAGTTTGCACATGTTTTATTACTCACAACTTCTGGGAGTCGACATGTGTTCAGTTTGCACATGTTTTATTACTCACAACTTCTGGGAGTCGACATGTGTTCAGTTTGCACATGTTTTATGACTCACAACTTCTGGGAGTCGACATGTGTTCAGTTTGCACATGTTTTATGACTCACAACTTCTGGGAGTCGACATGTGTTCAGTTTGCACATGTTTTATGACTCACAACTTCTGGGAGTCGACATGTGTTCAGTTTGCACATGTTTTATTACTCACAACTTCTGGGAGTCGACATGTGTTCAGTTTGCACATGTTTTATTACTCACAACTTCTGGAAGTCGACATGTGTTCAGTTTGCACTGTTTGCTATTTCATTCCCAGCATTCAAGTTGTAATAGAACCTGCACTGTAAGAATGTCTTTATCTGGGACCCTAGCTGCACATGTTTTATTACTCACAACTTCTGGAAGTCGACATGTGTTCAGTTTGCACTGTTTGCTATCTGGGGCCCTAGCTGCACATGTTTTATTACTCACAACTTCTGGAAGTCGACATGTGTTCAGTTTGCACTGTTTGCTATTTCATTCCCAGCATTCAAGTTGTAATAGAACCTGCACTGTAAGAATGTCTTTATCTGGGACCCTAGCTGCACATGTTTTATTACTCACAACTTCTGGAAGTCGACATGTGTTCAGTTTGCACTGTTTGCTATCTGGGGCCCTAGCTATACATGTTTTATGACTCACAACTTCTGGGAGTCGACATGTGTTCAGTTTGCACTGTTTGCTATCTGGGGCCCTAGCTATACATGTTTTATTACTCACAACTTCTGGAAGTCGACATGTGTTCAGTTTGCACTGTTTGCTATCTGGGGCCCTAGCTATACATGTTTTATGACTCACAACTTCTGGGAGTCGACATGTGTTCAGTTTGCACATGTTTTATTACTCACAACTTCTGGAAGTCGACATGTGTTCAGTTTGCACTGTTTGCTTTTTCATTCCCAGCATTCAAGTTGTAATAGAACCTGCACTGTAAGAATGTCTGGGGCCCTGCACATGTTTTATTACTCACAACTTCTGGGAGTCGACATGTGTTCAGTTTGCACTGTTTGCTTTTTCATTCCCAGCATTCAAGTTGTAATAGAACCTGCACTGTAAGAATGTCTTTATCTGGGGCCCTAGCTGCACATGTTTTATTACTCACAACTTCTGGGAGTCGACATGTGTTCAGTTTGCACATGTTTTATTACTCACAACTTCTGGAAGTCGACATGTGTTCAGTTTGCACTGTTTGCTATTTCATTCCCAGCATTCAAGTTGTAATAGAACCTGCACTGTAAGAATGTCTTTATCTGGGACCCTAGCTGCACATGTTTTATTACTCACAACTTCTGGAAGTCGACATGTGTTCAGTTTGCACTGTTTGCTATCTGGGGCCCTAGCTGCACATGTTTTATTACTCACAACTTCTGGAAGTCGACATGTGTTCAGTTTGCACTGTTTGCTATCTGGGGCCCTAGCTGCACATGTTTTATGACTCACAACTTCTGGAAGTCGACATGTGTTCAGTTTGCACTGTTTGCTATTTCATTCCCAGCATTCAAGTTGTAATAGAACCTGCACTGTAAGAATGTCTTTATCTGGGACCCTAGCTGCACATGTTTTATTACTCACAAATTCTGGGAGTCGACATGTGTTCAGTTTGCACTGTTTGCTATTTCATTCCCAGCATTCATGTTGTAATAGAACCTACACTGTAAGAATGTCTTTAATCACAATAGAGCTACAGTTGTACAGGCAACATGATATCAAGCAGACATTGTTGGAAAACACATGTACATCTCTAAAGACAGATGACTGCTTAACCCATTACCCCATAGCCTATTTCTAGTATTGAAGATAGCTGACCACTTAAAGCAGGTTGAAAGTAAAGCAAAATGCGCCTTTAGGCGCATTCTTCTTTACTTTCAGCCCGCTTTAAGCTTCCATGGGCTAGAATATAGAAAATATTACCTATACTATATATTCATGACTGATTAAATTGCAACTATTTTCTTCAGCGGAGGAATAAATCATATGCGCTAAAAGGCGCTTCTATTGGGGGAAGGGTTAATGCAGGTTATAAGGTAAAGTAGAAAGCGTCTATAACAGTTTTTCTGCATTACCTTTGTCGTCATTAAGCTGCAATAAAATTGTTACTTTGTTTTGTTATGAAGGGTGGTATAGCACAGACTGTACTTTGTTTACTTACAATACATAAATATGTCTGTTTACACCTAGTAATACACCGGTCCTGGTTATAAAGTGCTGGCATCTTTATTAAAACAGTTCCTTTCATTTGGGTAAATATTTCTTATGCATGGCGGGCATATTAAATGGAACCATGAAGACTTTTTGGGGAAAAAAATGACCATTTCATGTTGGTTTTAAAGGGCTGGTTTTAGAAAACCTTTCTGAAAAAGTTAAGTTAATCAAAAAGTACAGGAGTCTACACTGATTTCAAAAAGTGTTAATTTTCATTTATAGTAATAGAAGGAGAACTACGTTTGAAAATTCTATTCCTTGTAAGCAAGGCTAAAAGATAAGACTTTTCTGTCATTGTCAGATGGCATTGCCTTGTTCTGTTTGGTTTCGCGGTGTAGGGATTTTCCGTACCCAACTCATAATTGATGCGGGCAAGTGGTATAGGAAGTGGAGCTTTGTGCTTCAATGCATCTTATTAGTGTCTCAACATTTACACCCGCTTTTCTGATACTGGTTTTTTGCCCCCATAAGTCATGTATGTCATTAGGTAAAATTCATTAATGGATTTCCCAGTAGATTTTTCAGACAATACGTCTACTTTTCAATTTGTTCTCTTGACAGAAGTTTGCATGCATCATAGAGTCTGAGTAGGAATTATAGTCGAAACTCGATAAGTCGAACTCGCTTTAGTTAAAAAATACCTACCGGTATATTTCAAAATTACCACGTTTTTACTTTGAAAATCGGGTATGATCAACTTAAGCGAGATCGATTTATCAAAATTATTATATGAAATAAGGGTAAGATTGATTTAACTCTTTCCTCCCTGAAACTTTAATTGGACAATTCCAGTTTCCATTTTAGTCTATTCCATTTCTGACCTTTAAGGGTTGTTTTTGTCAATGTTTGGCATTGTGACAAACAGTGAAGACCCTGATCAGAGGGCTCCTTTCGGAGCCCTCTGATCTGGGTCTTCACTGTTTGCATAGGACATGTGTACTATTCACATGTACACTGTTTGAATAGGACGACTATATGCGGGACTAGGGTTCAAAGAGTTAAGCAAGTTCGAAGTTTTGAGTTTTGACTGTATTAATTTTGCAGTAATGGAGGAAAAACTAAAGGTTATTTCATTTTTGTACCAACTTGTTTTTGCAACAGTGTTTACCAATTATTTCCCAATCTTTCTATATTAACCAGATAGTGTTTCTTATTAAGTAATATTCCAATATGTGCATCCTTATAATCTTCAATTTGATTCCAATTTGGACCTATATGCCATGTTGAACCTTAGAATGTATTGAAACTGACCGCCAAGTGTGATGCAATTTTGCTTATATTTTGAAAAACAAAAAATAGCCATTATATTTTTATATATGGAGGTTTTTGCTTAAGATTATCCTGCTTGTATCTTACTTCAACCCATTACCCCATAAATACACCTTTTTATGCCTTGAATTTATTCCTCTACTGAAGAAAGTAGTTCCAATTTATACTGTCAAAAATAAGAATCATATTAAATATTTTCTATATTCTAACAAAAAATAGCTTAAAGCAGGCTGAAAGTAAAGCAGAATGCGCCTTAAGGCGCATTCTGCTTTACTTTCAACCTGCTTTAAGTGGTCACCTAATTTCAAAACTAGAAACAGTTTATGGGGTATTGGGTTAAAGACATCATACAGTAAAACCTGTCTTAAGCAGCCAGTGAAGGGAAGCAGCCAAATTGGCTGCTTAAGACAGGTGACCGTTTAATCCAGGGGCAAGAAAAATGACTACTATTTTGAAAACGGTCACGGATTCGTTTCGCTATTCATTCCTATTTAAAAAGTCAACAACATATTAAAAGTCCTCAAACTCATACAGAAGTGTATGACCAGTACACTTTTTGATTATAGAAACATTGACACGAGCATCAGTTATTCGGCATCTGATCTCCATATCAACATGTGCTGGTAACTTAATGTTCATTTTCAGAAAATGGAATACAGTAGAATCTATATGTTGTTTCATTACACTTACGTTTGTACACGTATTTTTCTGTGCCACGGAGGCAGAATCCATGTGCGCGTGTCTACGGATTTTCCGGAGCTCATTTAAACTTTACAAATGTTGTCAAACGTACTTTCAAGTCAGCATTAGAGATTAAAAGTAAAAAATCGGTCGACCATTTTGTTCAGTTCTGATTGTTGTCGAGGAAATTAATTGCAGTATGGGAAATTTAACACCGGCTATTTTTACACTGGGGGAACACCCCAGCATCCTCGAATTACGCAAGTTTTGATTGGTGGATAGTATTCATTTGCATAATAACGCGAGATTTTCTCCGAAGTCACTAAATCTAATTTTAGTGATGTACATTACACATAAGAACGACGCGGGCCGTGTAATTGACGATTAATTAAAGAGTTTGATACCAGTAGCATATGCTGTGTTATTTAGGCGGTTATTAAGAGTGACACGTTCGACAGAAATCATAACACGTGTATTCAAGTTGCCTGACCGTTCATTACAGTGGGTTTGATATGGAAAATGTTGATTACGTAATCGCTAATCTCCCAGACAAACTTGTTGATAATAACACGCCCCGCCGAGCACGTAATTTGACAAGTTGAGGTTACAGACGGATCGACGCGTGGATTTGTTGAATGACACAGGTATTCAGTCATATCACACTTCAGCGGGCGGCCACTTGGCCGTTTAATACAGTGTGGAAACAGTGTTTGGGATGAATTTTTCTGGCCGCTGGCTGCGTTATACAGGTGACCGCTTAGTCAAGGGGCAACATAGAATGAATTCAATCGGGGGGAGATCGAACTGGCCGTTAAAGCCAGGTGACCGCTTATACCAGGTGACCGCTAGGACAGGTTTTACTGTATATCATCTGCAGGACATTATTAAATGGGTGGGTTGGTGTGTATCAGAGCTTTCTGAGTGACTTATGACATCAAGATGTCACCTGTGTCTTTAAGACAGCAACGTTATCCTTTTCTAAATGGTTGATAAAAATGTTGTTTGACTTTAAAGAAAATGTGCAGACAAACGCTTTGAAGCGGACATCATGTTAAGATGATGATGATTATAAGGTCTAGTTGTCAGCTCATGTCAGGTCTATCAACTGGTGCTTATTGATTTCTAGACTGAAGATAATCATCAAGATTGCCTGAGAGACCCATATGGAACTGGCTAAAACTGACCCACTTTGTACTAGACCGTGACACATGTATGGCCAATAATTACCAGTATTTTTTTCTCTCACCTAAGTCTACACAGAATATTTACATTTCTAATGATTCCACACAAAATCTCATCAAGATCATTCTAATTGAGTAATCACAACATATAAAATAAATAACTCAATGAAACATTCATTAAATTTTCTGTTTTTCATTTCTTTTTGTATTAGAACATTCTTTGGAGGACTTTAGTTGCTGGAATTTCACTCACATTACATAGGGGAGTATTTCAAAAACTAAAATCTTTATTTCTGCATTAAACCCTATTGTGTCACTACTCATTACTGATGATTAGAATTGTCTCTTCGAGACAGTTTTAATGAGTAGTAACACCATAGGATTTGTAGATGAAATGAGTGAGAAAATGTTGGATATGTTCAGTTTACTCCCTCTTATCTGGAGCCCTGTAGTGGCTGGTATTGCAATTACATTGCACACTATACAGCCACTACAACATTTACTGATAACTTTCACGGGCGGTAAGACACATTTTCTTGTGACAATTCCCACGAGGCGTACAACACTTCCGTTGCCAATGACATTGTCATTTTAGTCTTGAAGGCAATTATCTCAGTGTGCAAAACTTTCTATACATCCTTTGAAAACAGTGTAGAATCAGATCAGAGGGCTCCTTAAGGAGCCCTCTGATCTGGTTCTTCACTGTTTGTCATAGTTTTAAATATTTTTTTGGACAAACGGCCCTGAAATGTCATTGTAAACTGGCCATTTATTAGATAATGGAAGAGTCCATTAGGAAATGTAGCAATGTAAGTGTAAATGATGCATGTAATTATCCCCGTGCTGAAAAATGAAACAATCGAGACTAAAATGCTGCAGTGAAAATACCCTTGTCATCAGCAAATACTTCTAACAGCTTTTGATGACAGCACTAGTGCAGTTATAATAACTCTTTGCATGCTGGGTATTTGTTGTCTGCAACAATTATTGTCGTCTGCTACTGTCTTTAAAATGAAAAAAATTTCTTTTCAAGACAGGATCAGAGTGTCAAACAGTTTGGATCCTGATGAGACGCCGTATTACGCTGCGTCTCATCAGGATCTAAACTGTTTGCAACGGTAATCATTGTGACACATGTATCTGCAACTAGCATGCAAAGAATTAAATTTGAACTAAATGACCACTCAGTAAAGAGTAGTATCGTTATCTCTGAAATTCTGAATATAAGTTAGTTTAACCCTTAGCCCACCAAATAAATTGTTGTCTGCTATATTTCTCGTCTGCTTCAAGTTTCAAAGTGCTTCAAAGTTGCTCAAAATTGCTGAAAATGTTGTTCGAGTGTCAAACAGCTTGGATCCAGATGAGACACCGAGTTACTCTGCGTCTCATCCGGATCCAAGCTGTTTGCATATGGAGCTATAGTCGTGAGTGGCAGGCTAAGGGTTAACCCTTTCCCCCATAGAAGCGCCTTTTAGCACACCAATTCAAAAAATTAGTCCAATTTATTGTCATGAACAAATGTACCGAAAGAAATTTTTTCTATATCCTAGCAGATGGTAGCTTAAAGTAGGTGCATTCTGCTTTACTTTCAACCTGCTTGAAGTTGTCACCTTTCTTTAAAACTAGAAACAGGGAATGGGGTAAAAATTGCATATACTTTTTTCGGAGCTTTCTGCATGACTGTTATGTTGCTTTACGTTGACTACAAGAATAATTTCATCTCGAGTTGAGTGGCTGCATATTACAAAGTTGACTTTATTGTCAACAGAAAATGACAGAAAATGGCCGCTCCCTGATGGGGATAATAGACTGAGTGGCACAAGTGAACTGCTAATTACGGAGCTGCATCATGTCAGGGATCCGTCATTGTCCGTGGTTGACAGTGCCTACTATGTGTCATATTTTCCCTATTGTCTGGTCACTATTCTGACCCGACTATGATACAGAGGATGGACATGATGAATCTCAATTTACACCCAGTGCAATTAGTGTCCTCACCTAGCCTGAACTCTCAACACTGAATCACCACACTCCAGGGCGGAGCCTGCTGTAACCTAGTATTTTCCATAAAGCCTTTGGCTTCACATGTATACAATTATAGTATGTCACTCTGAACATGTTGGTAGTTATCGCCAGAAATTGTTCCACATTTTTTAATTACAATGGTCACTGAACCCATTACTCAATACAACAGGGCTCCAGATAAGGGGAGTATTTCAAAAATTAAAATCTTTATTTCTGCATGAAACCCTATGGTGTCACTACTTATTAGAATCGTCTCTTCGAGACGATTCTAATGAGTAGTAACACCATAGGATTGGTGCTGAAATGAGTGAGAAAACGTTGAATTTGTTCAGTTTACTCCCTCTTATCTGGAGCCCTGATACAAACAGCTTTTTACGCCTCTGATTTATTCCTCCACAAAAGAGTATTTTCTGCTGTACCTTTAACTTAACTCTTTCCTCCCTGAAACTTTAAATGGACAATTCCAGTTTCTATTTTAGTCTGGTCCATTTCTGACGTTTAAGGGTCGTTTTTGTCAATGTTTAGCATTGTGACAAACAGTGAAGACCCTGATCAGAGGGCTCCTTTTGGAGCCCTCTGATCTGGGTCTTCACTGTTTGCATAGGACATGTGTACTATTCACATGTGCACTGTTTGAAAAGCACGCCTATATGCTGGACTAGGGCTCAAAGGGTTAAGCAGCAATTTGCCTTTATTGGCGCTTTAAATAATTCATGTTACAGCATCAAATTTGGGACACCCTGTATAGCAAAATGAATGGCAATGTAGACCATGATCAGACTGCTCTCTGAGATCAGGAGCAGTGTGATCAGGGTCTACACTGTTTGCTCGAGCCTGTCTGTCCCAATACTTAGGGTCATTACAGTACAATGCCGCTAGTGATTGTTCACTTTGTTGAGTTTTAATATCAGCAATTTAAGTTTCCTATTAGAGGAGTCATATTGACCATTAATGGTCAGTTTAGTTTTAGTTATGAATACAACTGTCACCACTTACGGTGGACGCCAATTACAGTAATATATAGGCTATTGTTGACTCTGACATACAATTATTTCTGATAGCTGGGGCAATAAAGGCATTGTGCATCACAGATTTTTAAATTACCAGGGCTCCAGATAAGAGGGAGTATTTCAAAATCTAAAATCTTTATCTCTGCATCAAACCCTATGGTGTCACTACTCATTAGAATCGTCTCATCGAGACGATTCTAATGAGTAGTAACACCACAGGATTTGGTGAGAAAATGTTGGATTTGTTCAGTTTACTCCCTCTTATCTGGAGTCTTGGGACATTTTCCTCATGTAGTTCTAGTTGTCATAGACTTGATCTGCAGGTGCCAACATTGTTAAACCAGATAAGAATCTAAGAAGTTCAATAACTTCTGCTACACATCCACAATGTTTGTCAAGTTGATTTCCTTTTCTAGAATGGCTGTATCAGGGGAGTAAGCAGAACAAATACAATATTTTCCATCTTTTCAGCATATTATCCTATGGTGTGACTACTCATTAGAATTGTCTCGAAGATTGTAATTTGGAGAAGTAGAAAGCATTGTTTTGGAACTTTTGCATTGTTTTTGTCCTGCATTATATTGCCAGTTTGTCTGTTCAGTAGCTTTTGGACACTATAGGCTGATGTACTTCAAAGATCTCTTCAGAACTCCCTGCTCAATTACGCTGGCTGATTTCAGTATGGGGGAAAATTGTATTTTCTTGTAAAATAATTTGGCGCGAGAAGAGAGAAAGGAACAATTTCGATTTGTTGATGGAAACTTGATGCACTCTGTCTGCTGTGAATCTTAAAACATCAGAGTGCAGTGAGAGACATTCTGGGGTTTTGTATGTCACTGCAATAGCATGAGCACAATGTTATGGGTTTCTGATGCCCATGTGAATGACTCTTAAAACCTGACAACACAAAGTAGTGTGCTAAATGATTGTTATATGGGTGACACAGGTAATGCAGAAAGCACCTTATGCATGAGACTGCAGCATGTTATGAGGAAGGTCAGTCCATGCATTCATGATAGGTTGCTTATGGCAGTGTTCTGGGTTTCTGAGACTCTTAAAGCCTGACAACACAAACTTGAAAGCAGTGTCTTAATGATTGCTATATGCCTGACAAAGGTATTGTAGAAAGTACCTTATGCATGAGACTGCAGATTTACAGAGCTCCAGATAAGGGGAGTATTTCGAAAACTAAAATCTTTATTTCTGCTAAAAACCCTATGGTGTCACTACTCATTAGAATCGTCTCGAAGAGACGATTCTAATGATTAGTAACACCATAGGATTTGATGCCAAAATAAGTGAGAAAATGTTGGATTTGTGCAGTTTACCTTCTCTTATCTGGAGCCCTGTGCAGAATGTTGTGAAGATGGTCAGTCTATGCCTTCATGACTGGGTGTTGTAATGACAGATTTGACAGTGAACAGACTCATATTTTCTACACCATTATTTTGAAGATTGCCACTTTCATTGTATCAAGCCAGTTATTTACAGTGATATGGTAGACATAAATGTCATAGACTAAAATTAAAATTCAGGGCTCTATATAAGAGGGAGTAAACCGAACAAATCCAACATTTTCTCTCATTTCAGCACCAAATCCTATGGTGTTACTACTTATTAGAATCGTCTCATTGAGACGATTCTAATGAGTGATAACACCATAGGGTTTAATTCAGAAATAAAGATTTTAGTATTTGATATACCCCCCTTATCTGTTACCCTCGCTGAGACCATGGAGAAAGGACAAATGGAGAAGTAACTTATACTCAAATCTGCATTTTCCCGAAAATGGTGTCGTCCGTTACCTGTATGTGCGATAACGCTTAATCGATCGATAATTCAACTGCACCGGTACGCCGATAGCGGGCTATCGCGTTTTTTATCGTGTTGAATGGTTACCTACTGTTAGTTTAAGTTACATAAAATCCTTAATTTTCACCCGATTTTCATTATAATGGTCTTAAAAGAAGGCTAAGATATTTATCTTTCACGTGTTAAAATAACAGATTTTATTTTTAAAATTGATCAGTTTTATGGCGAGTTAAAGAGTGGTTTCCAAATGAATTTGTCGATAAAAGGGAGCAAGCACTCGCGCATAAATATATGACGCCCCGTTACAAAACCTTTCATAAAACCCTCAATTTTCGACCGATTTTCAAAGAAATGGTCTTAAAGGAAAGCTTAGATACTTTTCTTTCAGTTGTAAAAATGCAAGTGTTTATTTTCGAAATTGACAAATTTTATGGCGATGGCCAAATGAAATAGTCGATAAACGAGAGCAGGCGATCGCGAAATATATACTACGTCCCGTTTAAAAAACTTGAATTTAATCCATAATTTTCGTCCGATATATATATATATTTTTTAAAAAAGGTCTTGATATAAAGCCGTGACACTTATCTTTCGGTTGTAAAAATACCAGGGTTTTTCTTGAAGCGAAAAAAGTAATGATGACCTACAAAGGTTGCTGGCTAATGAAATGACTAGACCAACTCGCGTAAGAAAAGAATTCCTTCCGTATAAAAACTTAAGCAAACTTCTAAACTTCTAAAAATATGTTCATGCATTGTTACAATGTTCTACATGGAGGAAATATTTCCTTGGAGGCAAAAAAAAAATCCATTTTGTATGAAAAGAGACATTTGAAAGGAGTGCGCGTCAAACGGCCAAAATCCAAAACGGCCAAAGTTGTAACTGTATTATTATGTCGTATGTGATCATTATTATTATTGAAAGGAAAATTAGAATTATTAACATATTACCTCAAAAAAATGAATTTAGGGTTAGTTTTACATCCAGACTAAAATGTACATATTATCCGTCCCATTTCTATGAAAGAGGTAACAGTTTGCATTATCTTCAGAAATTAATTGCAAACATGATAACATGAGATCTCCGTTTCTTTCTGCTTTACTTATGTCTTATATAACGGAGTAAATTATAAAGCAGCCAATGCCTAAAGCAATCTATTTTAGTAACTGCTAAACTATTTGCCTGCTGATCGCTAGGTCTATTCATCTGTAAACTACATGTCTGCCATATTACACATCACAAAGGAATGTGACACATTACGTAACCGTACACAGATAGCAGGGCATTTATAAGCGTCATAAAACTCTCCCAGCATGAAGTCCATGCTTCTTGAAATGCCGATTATCTATGAAGTGCAGGTTAGGGAACTGGACACATGCAGGGGGTTGCCACTTTAATAAAATGAAAGGCCTGAGAGGACAGATAGGGCTAGATGATTAGAAGTTTGTTATAGCCTTAATGATGGAACAATAAAGTTTTTTTTTTTCAAGTGTTGGAATCCTTTTTATATGAAGAAGCTACTGTCAGGCTTGGCTGCCCCTTGAACAGACAGCAAATAATCTAGCATGCCAAAACGTCAAGGTGACCTTGACATTTAGGACTCCATGTATTCAATTTATAGAAGGGCATAAAGTGCATAACAAAACTGGTTAGTTTTTGTTCAAATAAAATTTATTAAAATAATACGAACTAAACAGAAAGATAGAGATAGCAAATACCTATTTTATCAAGAAGCACTAATGATCTGGAATTAAATGAATGGCAACCAAAAGATATTTAACAGCCCTACGTTACAGCCAACTAAAGGATTGAAACACTGCAAAGCAATGTGAAAGTCAAACACATTGCTTTGAGAAGCCACCTGCTAGAAATTAATTCAATTTCCGAGAGGGGGGGGTTTACAGCGGACAAAAAACCCGATTATCACCTCCAAAAACGGCCGTCTGGGACCCCCTACCTCGATGTGTCGCGCACCATTCTTCCATATATGGGCCGATTTTTCCCAAATTTTCAGGAAATTAGTAAAATTGAATGCCCTAAACAAACATACCCCATTTGTATGCCACAATGCAGGTTAAGGGTGTATCAATGTCATGAATTTAAGAAATGTTCAAAGTATATGAAAACACGTTATGATGGTTTTGTATTGAAGAGCTATTTGCTATTTAAAATGAATGAAAAAATAAAAAAGTGTACATTTTGGTGAACAACAGTTGGCTCTATGGCCATGTAAAATTTACCCCACCCACTTTCTCTTATTTTGTCCTTTTCAAACAGTCCGCTTCAATAAAATCCATTTTAAATGAAAATAATTATGATAATTTGGTTTTGTGTTATTTATTTCCTATCTATGGTAGTATTTCTTCATACAAAAACTAATTTAAGAAAAAAAAGGCCTAAATGTGAAATTTATAAAGCTCTAAATACCATCGATATGGTAGGCCTACTTTTTTGTAAATTTTGTAAGGGGAGATAACTCTTTTTACTTTAATAACTCAAAATTTTCAACACTGACCTTTCAATTTCTTTTCCTATTTTGAACTGCCTTAGCATTGGCTTTCATTTGGTAGAATATAAGAAAAAGTTTAATTCTAGAACTATTTCATTTTCAAACTTTTTTTTCACAAAATAAAAAATCTAATAAAATCATGCCCTATAAAAAGCATATTTTTGATATTCAAGGATCCATATTGTTCAAACCTGGTGCCTGCTTTGTCTAAATTTGGTTTCTATATGTGGAAATATCACCATAGACATGAAATAAAGAAACCCCAAATTACCATGTTTGTTTTGTTTTGAAACAGATTTTACTGAAGCTTGTACTCTGAATGGGTAAAATTTGGGACCAAAAATCTAAATTTGACATACCTTTTTCAAATCGCTGTAGCTCAAAAACAAGGACACCACCATATATATTTTTTCCCATTTTTTCATTCATCATAAATAGCTCTTCCAAAAAAACAATGATAGAAAAAAGTTTGATACTTTGAAAAAAGCGCTTATGGGTTGGATACACCCTTAAAGGTCATAAATTCAGTTCAAAGACGACATTTTCAAATTTTTGCGCCTAAATTCGGGCTCCGAGAAATAGGAGCCTAGGGCAAGATATATGTTTTTTACCACCAACTCGTGTTTTTCATGTACATTGATGTCTATTCGAGAGGGAAACGCCAAAAATTGCGAGTTAAAGCGTTTCTATAGTGAAATTTGACGGGATTTTACAAGGTCGCTACATGCGTTAAATTTACCCCATTTTTAGCCCTTTTCACCCCAGCAACGAGCCACAGCTATTTTAAAGGCGTAAAATGGGTTATTTATGTAAAATACCACAGAGTGGTATAACAAAGAAATATTGGGAGAAAAGTGTTTTTTCATAACTTATAAAGCTAAAATCGGGGCTTATTCACACTTTTTTAGCATTTTTGGTCCTCTATTTGCACTCAAAAGCAGTTTTACTGGAAATATGATTATAACATAACCTTAACAACACCATAAAAGTCATGTTTTCATTTCTTATTTCACACACACTCGTGGATATTTCAGATATATTGGAGAATTTTCTGTGCACATGGCTGTTAAATTTTCATTAAAAACAATCCCAAGGAAGCTTTTGTCAACATTTTTTTTTTATAAAGCCAGCGCTGGGATTCGAACCCAGACCTCCCTCCATTATAGAGGACGTTCTTACCAATTAAACTACACTGGCGTTAGGGGAGACATTAGCAACCTTGAGAAAGACTTATTTTGAAAAATTTAATGGCACAAAGTTTACACCATACTTCTTCCCATCAGCTTTTTGTAAGGACTTTGGACCTTCTGGCATTGAATTCGTTTTATTATTGCAATAAAACAAATTTAAGGCCAGGTAGCTTTAGAAGTGCAGGCAGGCTCTCAGGAAGTGTTGAAATTGTCAAGTATTTCCACAATGTCACATTATACTGATTTTTCACACTTTTTCACTTTGCTTTTTTTTTTGAAGATAATATTATGTCCTAATGTACACTTCCTGGTTTTGGATCCTGAGGTCTAACCACTGTGTTGAAATTGTCAACTATTTCCAAATTGTCACATCATACTGAATTGCCAGCTGCTTTCAAGTTCCATCTGCTAGGATATAAGTAATAGTGCACATAATAATGCATAACTGTATAAATTTAACTATTTTCTCCAGTAGAGGAACAAAGTAAATGTGTAAATAGGCGTATTGCTGGAGTAAAGCAAAACCTTTATTCAAATACTTCAGTAAATAAATAATTAATTATAACTTTTGGCCAGCTGCTTTACCTTTGTGCTTTATTATTCTACTAATTTAGCCATAACCTGTATCAAATACTGCTACTAATACACTTTTGAGGGACTGGTTAACACAGAATTGGCTGTTTAATGCAGCATTTTCAAACATTTCATGGCTTGTCAATGTTTTTTCTTGTACATGTCCTATATAAAGTTTCTGACTGTGGAAATAAATTAAATACTTCAATGAAAATTCATTTGGGCCATCTGCTCTATTTTGTCCTGTAATAAACTATAACCTTTATCAAAGACTACTTTTTGTACATTTTTCAGTAGTCGCTTTACACAATATTGACTGTTTATTGCAGAAATATCAAACATTTTCAATGCATTTAATAGTTCTCCTTGCAGAATCTGTCCCATATACACCTTTTGGGTTTGGAATTAAATGAAACACTTCAGTGAAAAGACATTTTGGCCATCTGCTTTACTTTTGTCCTGTATTTAGCTATAACCTGTATCAAACACTGCTTTATTTGCAGATTTTCAAACATTTTCATATGATTTTATCAGGATTTCTTGCAGAATATGTCCTATATACACTTTCTGGGTATTAAATTTGAGTTCTAATCACTGATCAGCTCCAAATTTATAGAAGTTTTTCTGTTTTGGCAACTTTCATCCTGCCCTCTAAGCTGTCACAGGCATTATATACACAATCAGTGGGTCTTCAGTTGCATGCATTAAACAACAAGAGAGATGAATGAGGTGTATGGTGTCACATTGGTGTGTAACTGTTCTTCTGTCGCACCAGACATAGATGGAAGAAACCATTCTTTCATTTGAACAAGTAGATAGCAGCTTTGCAAAACTGTAAACCCACACCCTGTGGCTAAAATGCAACCTTGGCTCTGTCTAGATAGCCGCCACTGATTATATACAAACATAAGAGCTGCGGTTTTATGAAAACTATGCTTATCATAGAGGCATAGGATTATACATTATATATTTTTGCAGTCAACAATTGCTTAAGCCATGATCTCACTGTCCCGGTTTGGGTCCCCGGTGAGTCCTGGTTTAGCAAACTGGCAGTACAACCTTGTCAGCGCCGGGGACGACCGGCTCGATTTGCTTCCACCGGCTAATATCCCCGGATGCTTTAAAATGTTTTGTAACACGGCTGCGGCATTTTTCTATAGAAAAGTACCCCAGTTTAAGTTGGATACCGCACACTTTGTAGTGGGCGGAGTTTCCCCGCCCATGCAATAACTGGTAGAAAACCATGCAGTTAACTAGTTAACTGCACAGTAATGGCGGACATCTAGTTAACCGCACAGTCTGGCGCACATCCGGTGTGGCAGATATAAAGCCCCAGATAAGAGTGAGTAAATGGAACAAATCCAAATTTTCTCACTCATTTCAACATTTAATCCTATGGTGTTACTATTCATTAGAATTGTCTCGAAGAGACGATTCTAGTGAGTAGTGACACCATAGGGTTTAATGCAGAAATAAAGATTTTAGTTCTTGAAATACTCCTCTTATCTGGAGCCTTGGCATAGTAATAGCAGCACAAGTCACAATGGAGAAATTACACGATTTGTTTTGAAGAATAAACGATTTTGTGCAAAATTGATAATTCCTTTTCAACCAGTTTGGATCCAGACCAGACGCCTTGTACAAAGCGTCTTATCTGGGTCCAAATATTGTGCAAAGGAAAAATTGCTAAATATTTGATTGAGAAATGCAAACGTGTTCTCTACTGCAAATCGTCCCGTCATCACTGTGCCGATATCCATATTAATCATTTTAAGTAAACACGCGCGAAAGCTAGTTACGAAAATACAGGGCTGCCATAAGTTGACAAAAAAATCCGAAGGTTTCCAAATTTGCATTTTTCAAGTGCGATTTTACGAATCGTACCTTTTCCCCGTCGCCTGTTTCTAGTTTTGTTGACACGTGACTGCTTAAAGCAGGCTGAAAGTAAAGCAAAATGCGCCTTAAGACGCATTCTGCTTTACTTTCAGCCTGCTTTAAGCTACCATGTACTAGAAAAAAATTCCGAAGATTTAGGAAAAATCCAGAGAAATGGCAACCATGCAAATATTCCCAGAAACTAGAACATTCGTCTTTACAGCAAAACTTTAACACACTGCCCGCGAAAGCGATCTATGCTGGAAGTTGTCGGAATGGTTAACGAGTATACGTTCCAGTGTTTGATTGGTCTCTTTTATGGGGTTTACACTACCTTTGATTAGCAAAGCGCTCAACATTTGGTATAACTTGCGCAGATAGCGATGTTGTTCCTGTCACTGATTGGTCGTTCAAATGGGGATTCTAATGGATGTCAAAAGCGCTCAATAGTTGATGTAAATTGCACAGAGCCCAACCTCTTGGTCTATATTTAGCCATATTACAAGCAATATATTGCAGTATCTCCCACTCGTTATCTAATTAAACACGCCCACATACACTCGTGCGCATGCGCGCACTCATGTACAGTGTGCGCGTTTAATTGAGATAACTCGTGGGAGCTATGCAATATATATAACTAATACAACCGGGGTTCATCGGGACAGAAACCATAACCGGCTTCATCCGGGAATGCCGGAGCAACGCAGGATCTTTACAGGCACATCCGGGTCTCTACCGTGAACAACTGGAGTGTTTGCAAGGATAAATTTGAATTTGTTTTTAAAAAATGCAGATTTCTAACTTTTGTTTTTAGCGTTTGCGTTTCTTCTGTGTTTAAATAGGAAATAATATCGTCCTCTCTATTGTATAGGGTAAATCTAATATATAACAAGAGCACCGCAGTGCGGCAAAATACGCCCGTCATGGCCGACGGGTGTCAAAGTCGTCCGGACTCTGGCCGACTGGAAAAAGTCGCCCGGAGTGCAGGCCCGACTATCGATCTCAAAAAGACTATGCTGTAGTATTGCGATAGCTCAAGTACTATCCGGATAGTATTGCGATAGTCAAGAAAAAAGTTCTGTTTTTTTTTAAAAAGTGCCCATTTTTGACAATAAAGGGGACATAACTCTGCTAAAAATAGTCGCCAACGTCTGAAAATTAACCGGAACCAAAATTCACAGGTGCCTTCCCTGTATGATGAGAAAGCTAAATATGAAATTTGGTTACAATAGACAAAATGTAAGTCAAATTATTATCAGGAAACAATATATTGTTAAAAAAATTATGTGAAGGGGCATAACTCTGAAAATACAGAGTCAAACCAAAAACCCGTAATATATATTAAGTCACTTCATTCATTGTATCACCATAGCAAATTTGAAATCAATTGAATAAAAAATAAATGCCCATTTTTGACAATAAAGGGGCATTACTCTGCTAAAAATAGTCGCCAACGTCTGAAACGCGAACTCATCCTAACTATTGTGGTATGGAATATTTGTGGGAAGTTTAATCAAAATCGGTCAATAAATGAAGGTGAGAGAGCGCCAAGAAGAAAAGTTAACGGACAAAGTGTGGCTTATTTTAAATTTTAAGTATGTAAAGGCCCATAACTCAAAGAAAAATAATTTAACAGGAACCAAAATTCACAGATGCCTTCCCTGCATGATGAGAAAGATAAATATGAAATTTGGTTACAATAGACAAAATGTAAGTAAAATTATTATCAGGAAACAATATATTGTTAAAAAAATTGTGTAAAGGGGCATAACTCTGAAAATACAAAGTCAAACCAAAAACCTGTAATGTATGTTAAGTTACTTCATTCATTGTATCACCATATCAAATTTGAAATTTTTAAAAATGCCCATAACTCTGTTAAAAAAAGACGCCAACGTCTGAAACGCGAACTCGTCCGAACTATTGTGGTATGGAATATTTGTAGGAAGTTTAATCAAAATCGGTAAATAAATGAAGGTGAGAGAGCGCTAACAAGAAAAGTTGACGGACGTACAGCGCTGGGTATACCATAATACGACCGTCGATGACGGGCGTATAAAAACAATATGGCTTCAGACTAAAGTCTTTATGTCCACCACAAACCGTATGTAACCAGATCAGACGCCGGGCAAACTGTTTGAAACTCTTATTAAAATGAAGTTTGAACAATCCACAACATTATTATGTCCCTTTTTTATTGCATTTTGTTTGTATTTCATCTCATATACCCCGAGAGACAAAAGAGAATTTATACTAATTCACGTCCGCCCCGGTTTATGTCCTTTCCGGCGAACACCAGCACGCCACCAGTGAACACCGGCCCTAACCGGGATAGATCGGGGAGATCTGACTTCTTTACCGGGAGTCCAACGGGGAAAGGCCTTGAATGTGAGATCGCAATTTATTTTTTCATAAAAATCGCCCCGGCTCATCCCGGTACACCGGTTACTCTCACCGGGACAGTGAGATCAGGGTTTAAAATAATATCCTACCATCCATAAATGCCCATTCAGCACAACCGACATGTCATGTAGACTGTATGTGTCGCTTGGATCTAATGAAAACCTTTTTTAAAAAAAAGGTGCAGCGGCCTGGGGAGGGGGGTTTCTGATGCACCAGTACATGGCAAAGAGGCCTTGCTGTGGCCGTCTTATGTATGTATTTGACAATAAATGTTGCAAAAGGCTGTTAAACTTCATTTAAAACAATCTCAAGGAAGCTTCTGTCAATATATAGCCGGTGCTGGGATTCGAACCCAGACCTCCCTCCGTGACAAAGCCTAGAGGGGCTTCTTCCAATAAACTACACCGGCGTTTAGGGCGGCATTGACAACCTTGACAAAGACTATTTTGAGACCTTCAACAATATTTTAACAAGGATTTGGGGTCTTCTGGCATTAAAATTCATTTATTATTGCAATTAAACATATTTAAGGCCGGATAGCCTGAATATACCATCACAAAGCTTTCAAAACAACCAGAAACCTATATTTTGGGGATGGGGTTCACATTTACTGATTTAGTCATTGGACAGAAGTGTGTATGGCAGAGTAAAATGAAAACATGTGAACATGCATTTCAGTGTTAAAAGAGCAAAAAATATTGCCTCAACACAGGACGGAGGTTTCCTCCTGCACCCTCCCCCTATGGCCCAATTTCAACATGCCTTCAGGAAATCCTGGCGAAATCCCTGACTGGTAGTGGTATAGCAAAAAGACAAAAGATAGATCTAAACCAAAGGACATGATATATAATCTGAAACAGGCTAAAGTAAAACATCAACTTTATTCTTCAGAACAATCAAAACTTACGATTCGGACGCACTTTGTCTGGGAAAGACAGTGTAAGTCAGGGCCTGTGTTAGTCAAGTATTACTTAAAATTAAGAGATCAAAGATAACACAAACAGATAGATCAAACAAAAGTACGTATACAGAATATACAGAACTAGGGTGCAAAGTTAAGTTTAAAAAAATCAAATGTATACAGAATGGAGGTAATTCCAATATCTGATCATTACTAAAAAAAGGTAATTCTTGATGCAGCAACAGCTAAAATTTAAAGTTTTCGTGCTCTAAACAGGTTGCCGCGGGATACTGCATCAACGTGGTAAACAAAACTTATTGGGCTTTTTTTTATTACTGGCACTTATTAATGTTCAGCAAAATGCTGAAATTTGATTACATTTCCGCGAAATCTTAGGAAAATTATTTACCTGTCTATTCTCCGATATTCTCCCGCAGCCTCGCTCACGACGAAGCTCAAATACGCGCAAAGTTCTTTTGCGCACCACGACTGCGCATACATGCCGGAAATGATATAGATATTGAAAATGGAGGCCGCCATTAGCGCAACTTTCAGAACATTTACGTAAGAACGTTGAACATTTTTAGCGATCTTATGTCAGTTCAGAAGTCGATAAAATATTTCTTAAACTGTTTCTTATAAAATTCCTGTACCGAATATGTACAAATCCTTACTCAGATCGTTATATTTAACACTGAAACGCCTCGGCGAAATTTCGAAGCGAGTAAACTGTGACTTTGGAGGTTGATAAATGAACTCTTACACATTTGCTTACAACTCTCCGAAAGCAAATATGTTCATTAACTGGTGATTTCAGTTGTCCTTCAAATGTATAATAGAATCAATATTGATACCTGTTTAACTTCTTGTTCTGGTTTTCTTTCACGTCTTTCAGGCTTCAGCAACTGATCAAATATGGCCGACTCCGCGTCTATTTTAGCGTGGGTATGTCACGTGGTACACTTTAGACTAATCAAAATTCGAGAACTCTGGACTATTTCAGGTTGAGGCCAAATCACAGCTCGCGCATGAGCCGAATCACTCGTTGATATAGAATTAAGAACAGAAAGTAGTTTTTCAAAAAATGTGAGTCCGCATACTGATTGTAACTCTGAAATTTGGTTAGCTAAAGGTCTAGATGATAAATCATCTAGCCCTAAAAAGACCAATGCTACCCGTGCGTGTAACTTGAACCTGTGTTTTTGACTTCTGTAACCGCATGATGTTTATATATTATACAAATCACAAAAAATAAAGATAATAGAATTGAATTGGAAAAACAACAACAACAAAAAACCCAACATCAATGCACCTGGTTTGGTTGATGACTGGATTAACCCTCTCATTACTGAATACCAGTAACATGATGACTATTGCAATTGCAAACAGTTGTAATCCAGACCAGGCTGCAAAATGTCGGATTCATAGAGTATGTCGCTTGAAATATAGTTTACCCCTTTTTCGAATTAAGCTCTTTATGACACATTTTACCTTTTCTCCGCATGAGGATCATCAGAGAGAGACAGACAGACAGACAGACAGACATTCATACAGAAAGATGGAGACAGAAAAGAAGAAGCGAGAGACTGACAGACAGAGATAAGAGAAAAACAGACAGACAGAGAGACAGTCACAAAGAGAAACAGAGACATAAATACAGACAGTGGCAGAGAAATATAGACACACACAAACTTCGTAGGTAAACGAAAAAATACGTTTTTCTCTCGTTTTCAAAACCTCACTAAACTATCAATTTATAAGCTATCGCCTCAAATTTTGTACTACGCGTAAGATAATGGTCTAATAAAACATCTGTATTAAAATTTATAACGATAAGATGACATTAAAAGCATTTCTATTAACACCAAACTTCGTAGGTAAACGAAAAAATACGTTTTTCTCTCATTTTCAAAACCTCACTTAACTAACCATTTATAAGCTATCGCCTCAAATTTTGTACTAGTCGTGAGATCATGGTTTAATAAAACATCTGTATTAAAATTTATAACGAAAAGATAGCATTAAAAGCATTTCTATTAACACCAAACTTTCGTAGGAAAAACGGAAAATACAGTACTGTACGTTTTCTCTCTCATTTTCACAAACTCACTAAACAAACAAATTATAAGCTATCGCCTCAAATTTTGTACTAGTCGTGAGATCATGGTCTAATAAAACATCTGTATTAAAATTTATAACGAAAAGATAACATTAAAAGCATTTCTATTAACACCAAACTTTCGGAAAAACGTTGTTTTCTAGCCGCCAGCGAGCGCCGCTGATTGAACGACACGATAAATCGCGAGCAGGCCGGATACTTCTCCATTTGTCCTTTCTCCATGCTGAGACCTTATGGAAGTTTCCCTAGAAGTCTATTGTGATGATAGTTCATCATATTTTAACTGCCAGTGGAGTTTTGAATTGCTCAATTTTACTTAAAGAAAATTGGATTTCTCACCTAAAGTAATAAGATAGGTAATTGAACAAAAACCATAATTTGATAGAGAGCAATAATTCAGGAAGAACTAGCTATTGATTAGACAAGTTTACTGATAGGATTGTTATGATACAGTCTAACAACTATTTCCACTCATGTCCCCTGAAACTTTAAATGCACAATTCCAGTTTCCAGTTATTTCAGTCCAGCCCATGTTTAGCTCACCTGGCTTAAATCCCCCATAGCCTGGTTCTAGTTTTGAAGACAGGTGACCGCTTAAAGAAGGTTGAAAGTAACACAGAATTCACCTTAAGGCACAGAATGCTTTACTTTCAGCCTGCTTTCAGCTACTATCTGCTAGGATATAGGAAATATTTCTTTTAGTATATATTCATGACTGTATAAATGGAACTAATTTCTTCACGGGAGGAATAAATTAAAGGCATAAAAAGGCATAAAAAGGCATAGTTATGGGGTAATGGGTTAAATGCCAAGGTGAGCTATTGTGATATAGATACACACTATTCTATGGGGTAGTGTTGGTTAAACAATAATCTGTCTTTAACCCTTTCCCCAATAGAAGCGACTTTTAGCGTATTTAATTTATTCATCCGCTGAAGAAAATAGTTCCAGTTTATACCCTCATGAACAATTACCATGACAAATATTTTTATATAGCCTAGTAGATGGTACTTTAAAGCAGGCTGAAAGTAAAGCAGAATGTGCCTTAAGGCACATTCTGCGTTACTTTCAACCTGCTTTAAGTAATCACCTATATTTAATGTAATATACGGGTTATTGGGTAAAGGGTTAAAGATTGCAGCATTTCTAGTGGTCGCGATAAATGATCTCTACTGAACTGTTTTAACCATTACTCCATAGATACTCAGTAGACTATGGAGTATTGGTTTCTTTAACCTTTACCGGGTCCATAGCCTATTTCAAGAATTACATATAAGTTACCATGTAATGCAGGTTGAAAGGAAAGCAGAATGTGCCTTAAGGCACATTCTGCTTTACTTTCTGCCTGCTTTAAGCTATCACCAGCTAGAATATAGAAAATATTTCTTATTCTATATAAATACATATTCATAATTGTATATATTGGAACTGTTTTTTTCAGAGGAGGAATAAATGGAAGACGTAAAAAGTCGTATTTATGGGGTAATGGGTTAAGATGTATTTATGGGGTAGTTGTGTTTTTAAGATGTCAATATATCTTTACCTTGTGGTCGCTGTAAACTGGTCTCAACTGTACTGTGAACAGATTACATGTTTTAAAATTCTTTATAGTAGAAAGCACTTGAAAAATTACTGGAATGGCTCAACAAAGAAAGGGGATGTGAGATGATTGTACAACTAGAGATTTGTCCACCAGGGGGGTCAGTCTGATGACCACTGTCCTGTTTGTACGAGGTGGCAGGTGATCTCTGGACATTGCCGGTCAATTGCTGATGGACAATGGCTTCATTTGGTCAGAATTGTCTTTGAAGTGGACATCCACACTCCTGGCTCACACCAGCTGACCAGTCAAGCTAAAAGAGGCGAGATTTATAGTTTAAGATAGTTGCTCTTAAATAATGTATGAGATACTGGAATGTCTTCCAACTATCTGGAGCTTTAGGGATTTTAATACAGGCAAAGCAAACATGTATTAGCACAGCTAGCTTGCTTTTAGTGTTACCCATTACCCCATAAATATGCCTTTTAACACCTTTAATTTAGTCCTCCACTGAAGAAAAGAGTTCCAATTTATACTGTTATTAATATGCCCCATAAGAAATATTTTCTATATTCTAGTAGATGATAGTTTAAAGCAGGCTGAAAGTAAAGCAGAATGTGCCTTAAGGCACATTCTGCTTTACTTTCAACCTGCTTTAAGTGGTCACATATTCTCAAAACTAGAAACAGGCTATGGGGTAATGGGTTAAGATGGTTGCTCTTGTAGATTTATAGATTACTCTTAATGTATAAGATACTGGAATGTCTTCCAACTATCTGGAGCTTTAGGGATTTTATGCAGGCAAAAGCCTTTTCAGATATATAAGGAAGGTCGTTGCTCAAAGTAATTATAAAGCAAAGAAGAAATATCTTCAGGAGCTTTCTGCTTTGTTTTCTTTATGCTTTAAGCATGCAACCGTGACCTTCCTTTGATGCAACTAAAGTGTAATTATTGCAAGGAAAGCAAGCCTTCTTGTTGAGTGATAACAACTGCAGATACTGTTAACTGTATTGTCTTCATTAAGATGTGTCTGTGATGGGGCGTCATAAAGTCTAATAGATATTGCCTTAAATGGTTGGGACTACTGTGAGTTTCCTGATCTTATCATCAGTTGACCAATACTGGGCTAGCCCCTGGTCTCGTTATCACCTGCCTACAAGCAGCTGAAGATGACCCGGTAATGGATATAGGAGACAAACTAACTGGAGTTACTATGCGTTTTTCTCCTGGCTGAAAATGGGGTTTCACATTAACGGAAGATAGATAGATATCATGTTTTTAGTTTTGAATATAAGTGAGCACTTAAAGCAGGTTGAAAGTAAAGCAGAATGTGCCTTAAGGTACATTCAGCTTTACTTTCAGCCTGCTTTAAGCTACCATCTGCTAGGATATAGAAAATATTTCTTTTGGTACATGTTATGACTGTTCTTCGATGGATGAATAAATTAAACACGCTATAAAGCGCTTCTATGAGGGAAAATGTGTTTCCCTGTTGTTGTGGTATAATCCAACAGTTTCTCTTGACTGGTTCTAGTTCTTTCTTGACTGGTTGCTGGAGGGCTGATCTGTAATAAAGCCATTTGAGTGTCATTTATTACCATCAACACAGATTCTTGAAAGCAAAGAGAAATGGAATCTTGGCCCAAGTAAGAACTCTTTATCATGGATTTAGCATTATTGCATTATTATCCTTTACTGATTATACTTACTGAACTTATGCATAAATTCCGCTATCTCGAGTTGACTATAGACTAACCCTTTACCCCATAGCCTCTTTCTAGTTTTGAAGACAGGTGACCACTTAAAACAGGTTGAAAGTAAAGCAGAATGTGCCTTAAGGCACATTCTGCTTTACTTTCAGCCTGCTTTAAGCTTCCATCTGCTAGAATATGGAAACAATTTCTTATAATACATAATCCTGACTGATTAAATTGGAACTATTTTCTTTAGTGTAGGAATAAATTAAATGCGCTGAAAGGCGCTTCTATGGGGGAAAGGGTTAAGTAACCTGTATTTCTACAGTGTTATTTCAATTTAAACTCTTTTAACCCATTACCCCATAAATACGCCTTTTTACGTCCATAATTTATTACTCCACTAAAGAAAATAAGTTCCATTTTATACAGTTATGAATGCATGTATGTATCTTTAGAAATATTTTCTTAATTCTAACAGATTGTAGCTTAAAGCAGGCTGAAAGTAAAGCAGAATGCACCTTAAGGCGCATTCTGCTTTACTTTCAACCTGTTTTAAGTGGTCACATATCTTATATAAAAGATATAGGCTATGGGGTAATGGGTTAAGTCAAACACAATTTTTTATCCATATTTCAAAGTTAAATGGATGATTACATTGATATCTAGAATACTTTGGGCTTCTATAAAAAACAGATTTTAGAATTATCATAAATGTTTAGCCGACACCAAATTGTAAGCAGACAACAGTTTGGAGCTATCAGAAATGGCCGAGTTGGGATGTAATTTTAGGGTGCAGAAGTAATTTCAGTGTGTGAAAATCCTCACTTGGTCTTCATCAAATATTCATTCTTATTTCCACATAGCATTTAGTTCCTAATGACCATATTGATGCTTCTTCTTGGACATAACCAGACCGATAGGGATCAATGATACATACACCAGTCAATCTTCTTTGCATTCTGGGTAATTTTTTGGTCCGCAACAATTGTCATCTGCTACTGTTCTAAAAAAGAATTTTCAAGCGAAAATGGTTTTAGGTAAGGTCTAGTATAGAAGTATTATGGCTCTAGATAAGAGGGAGTACCGTACACTGACTGAACAAAATTTAATCCAACATTTTCTCACTCATTTTAGCACCAAATCCTATAGTGTTACTTCTTCTTACTTCGAGACGATTCTAAGGAGTATTGACACCATAGGGTTTAATACAGAAATAAAGATTTTAGTTTTGGAAATAGATGGTAGCTGAAAGCAGACTGAAAGTAGAGCAGAATGTGCTTTAAAGCACATTCTGCTTTACTGTCAACCTGCTGTAAGTGTTCACCTATTTCCAATGCTAGAGACAGGCTGTGGGGTAATGGGTTAATTTTCATCCTTTTTGGTAAAAGACAGGTGCAGAATGAGATCTTGTAGCAGGGCTCCAGTTAAGGGGAGTATTTCAAAAACTAAAATTTTTATTTCTGAATTAAACCCTATGGTGTCACTACTCATTAGAATCGTCTCTTCGAGACGATTCTAATGAGTAGTCACACCATTGGATTTGGTGCTGAAATAGTGAGAAAATGCTGGATTTGTTCAATTAACTCGCTCTTATCTGGAGCCCTGTTGTAGGTTGCTTGCAGAACAGTGGAAGTTGTAGGAGAGAATTCCATCTAGGTTATTGATCTGATTAAGTCTGTGATAGTACATAAAACTATCACCATAACATTTACCCAGAGTTTTTTTTATAGATTGCCTGTTGGAAGTTTAACATAGCTTATGTAGTGGTACAGATGCTGGTGTTGTCATGGTTAGAATTTCATTGTAGGCATTGAAAATTACTATTGCAGTCAAACTCCATACTGCAAGCTGTTAATACTTTGCATGCTTGGTAAGTTTTTGGTCTGCAGCAATTGTTATCTGCTACAGTAACTGTTCTTAAAACAGATTTTTCAAAATTTCTTGTTAACTGCTACTGTTCTAAAAGTAGAATATTCAAAAGTTTCCTTTTAAAACTGTGTCCGAGTGTCAAACAGTTTGGATCCTGATGAGATGCAGTATTATGTGGCATCTCATCAGGATCCAAACTGTTTGCACAGATAAAGATTTCGCTGCTAGCATGCAAAGAGTTCTTGTTTGTGCCTTTACCTATTCAAGCAGGGCTGCCATAAGTTGATAAAGAAAATCCTAAGATTTCAAATTTTCAAACTTTCAAGCGCGATTTTCCGAATTATACCTTTAACCACGGAGTAAGTTTACTCCGTGCTTTAACCCATAGTCTGTTTCTAGTTTCTAAGACATGTGATGCTAAAAGCAGGTTGAAAGTAAAGCAGAATGCACCTGAAGGCGTATTCTGCTTTACTTTCATCCTGATTTAAGCTTCCATCAGATCTGTTGGAATAAAAATCCAAAGATTTAGGAAAAGTCCGGACAGATGGCAGCCCTAGCTGTTCCAGTATCCAGAACCCTAACCCATTCCTCATAGTAGTGTTCTCTCGTAATGTCTAGGCTTAAAGAAAATCTGGAGTTAACTGCCCTTGATGTGGTGAAAATGCCCTAGTTAACATTCTTATGGTTCATATTCATGACCGTATGATATGGAACAATGTTCTTTAGTGAAGGGATAGACAGGGCTCCAGATAAGGGGGGTATTTCAAAAACTAAAATCTTTATTTCTCAATTAAACCCTATGGTGTCACTACTCATTAGAATCGTCTCTTCGAGACGATTCTAATGAGAAGTAACACCATAAGAATTGGTGGTAAAACGAGTGAGAAAGAGTTGAATTTGTTCAATTTACCCCCCTCTTATCTGGAGCCCTGGATAGATTAAAGGTGTAAAGGTTAACCCATTACCCCATAGATACGCCTTTCATTTATTTCTTCCTCTGAAGAAAAGAGATCAGATTTATACAGCTATGAATATGTATTATAATAAATATCTTCATTCTAGCAGATGATAGCCTAAAACAGGTTGAAAGTAAAGCAGAATGGGCCTCAATGCTCATTCTGCTTTACTTTCAACCTGCTTTAAGTGGTCATGTATCTTCAATACTAGAAACAAGCAATGGAGTAATGGGTTTATTGGCCACTTGTAATAGGTGTGACTGTAAACAAACAGCTAGGACAGCAGATGCTAAACAGAATAAAGTACCCTGGTCTGTAATCAACGAGTTAGCAATAAAACTCGAGAGCCTCTCTCAACTTAGCTAGACCAGAGTTATGTCCCTTTATCAGGGTGTTTGGTGGGGGTATTATGTCATAAAACAGACAAAATTGTGGGATAATAATTGGCTCTGTAATATTCACCTTTCTCATGCCTCAATACCATTGATTTCAAAATTGCTTCATGTCTGCAATTATATTATAAATAATTCTATTCTTAATTGATGGAAACCTTACTTAATGAGTTGCAAACAGTTTGGAACCTGATCAGATTCTGAGTTACTTGGCATCTGATCTGTATCCACATTGTTTGCAAAGGCGTTCCAAGAAAAGCTCCAGTGAATAAGGCTAAACATTATAGCTGGATGTTTGTTGTATAATGTGGAGGGTATTATATGAGTTTACAGATCAGTTCTCAATCAAACTTTTACACTTTATGAGGGCAACCAGTATAATGAGCAGGACTCCAGATAAGGGGAGTATTTAAAAACTAAAATCTTTATTTCTGCTTTAAACCCTATGGTGTCACTACTCATTAGAATCGTCTCGAAGAGACGATTCTAATGAGTAGTAACACCATAGGATTTGGTGCTAAAATGAGTGAGATAATGTTGGAATTGTTCAGTTTACTCCCTCTTATCTGGAGCCCTGTAATGAGTATGATATTATAATGAGTATAATTATATAATCTTTGCAAACAGTATAGACCCAGTTCAGAGGGCACCTTAACCCATATCCGGGAATCACTGACCAAAGCTGCAAGGAATAGGATGATGCATCATCATGTCTTTGAGCGATTTAAATCCTTCTTAGAAACAACAACAAACACTTCCTGTATCCGGAACTGTTTCAGAGGATTGGAAACATTGGGCTGAGTCAAGGGGCATTATACAGTCGAAACTCAATAATTCGAACTCGCGCTTATTCAAAAATACCCTTATTTCAAAGTTAAAACGTGGCTTAGCCACGTTTTAACTTTGAAATATGGGTATGTTCGACTTGCACAAGATCGAGTTATCGAAATTAAATCAATGAAATACTGGTAAGGTCGATTATTTTTTTTTCGAAGTATCGAGTTTCGAATGTATAAGCTATAGTTCACCCAAGTTTTCTGTTATTAACCAACATCGTCTAGATCTTGTTATTTTGTCACTGAACAGTTGATTTTGTAGTGGGCCAAAGAGATAAAATATTTGTGGTTTACATGTTGATTGACTTATCAATAAGGTTTATTTTCTACGACAATCAGGCTGATGTGAGAGATGACCTCGGTGGAAAACAAGGTCAGATTGACAGAATTAAAATGTTTGTATACGGGGCTCCAGATAAGGGGAGTATTTCAAAAACTAAAATCTTTATTTCTACTTTAAACCCTATAGTGTCACTACTCATTAGAATCGTCTCGAAGAGACGATTCTAATGAGTAGTAACACCATAGGATTTGGTGCTAAAATAAAAGAGAAAATGTTGGATTAGTGCAGCTTACTCTCTGTTATCTGGAGCCCTGTTGTATAGTACCTGAGGTCATGGTGAAAAGGCAATTACCTTAGCAAACAGTTTGGATCCAGATGCGACGTTGAGTAACTCAGCATGCTATCAGGATCCAAGCTGTCTGACACTCTGGCATTATTTTGAAAATGGATCTTACAAAAATTCTAATTTTAGAACCTTAATTAGCAGATGACAATATTTTTGCAGACAAAAAAAGTTTACTTAGCATTGAAAGACAGGGCTCCAGATAAGAGGTAGTTTTTTCAACAAATCCAACATTTTCTCACTCTTTTTAGCACCAAATCCTATGGTGTTACTACTCATTAGAATCGTCTCTTCTGAGTGACACCATAGGGTTTAATTCAGAAATAAAGATTTTAGTTTTTGAAAAACTACCCTTATCTGGTGCTCTGGAAAGAGATAAGTAAAATTCCTATGTGTTATTACTGTACGAGGTAGACAATGGCTGAACTTAGTTGACCTGGATTGCAGTCATTTAACCGGACTTTAACATGATGTCACCGTTCACGTTCTTTTAACATAGTGACCTACCAAATAACTTGGCATTTGTAAAATGATTTAGCTCCAGATCAAAGACACACACGAAATTGGCATTTGATCAATTCTTAAGTGTTTAATGTTGAGAAAGTCTGATTAAAAAGTAACTGTAAAGTTTAGACATCCATAAACACTGCAGATGAGAAGTTTGGTAGATGACTATTAAAAAGAGTGCTGCAGATTAACCCATTACCCCATGGCCTGTTTCTATTTTTGAAGACAGTTGATCACTTAAAGCAGATTGAAAGTAAAGCAGAATGCGCCTTAAGGCGCATTCTGCTTTACTTTCAGCCTGCTTTAAACTTACATCTGCTAGAATATGGAAAAAAAATCTTTTGATAGATATTCATAACTGTATAAATCGGAACTATTTTCTACAGTGGAAGAATAAAATTAAAGGCGTAAAAATGCATATTTATGGGGTAATGGGTTAAGCTGACAATAAAATAATGATGTACTTTTTACATCGATGAAGTTCACTTGAAGTGACTTCAGAAGCTCCAATAACAGCTGAACTTCTGTATAGCTGACATTTCTGTCAAGAAACATAATTTTCAAGGCTCCAGATAAAGGGGAGTAAACTGAGCAAAACCAACATTTTCTCACTTATTTCAGTACCAAATATTATGGTGTTACTACTCATTAGAATCGTCTCTTCAAGAGGATTCTAATCAGTAGTGACACCATAGGGTTTAAAGCAGAAATAAAGATTTTAATTTTTGAAATACTCCCCTTATCTAGAACCCTGTAATTAAAATGAAAATATGTATGTCTCAATACAGGTCACTGCTAAATGCAGGACAGAAGTAAAGCAGAAAGCTCCTATAGGAGCATTTTACTTTACTTTTGTCTTGCCTTAAGCTGTGATCTGTATAAAAGTTATGTTTTCATCTTCTTTAAAGTGACTATATGTATGACTGTAGATTAAGTCTTAGCATGCTAGCCGCGAAATAATGATAACCTTTGCAAACAGTTTGGATCCTGATGAGACGCTGCAAAAGCGGTGTCTCATCAGAATCCAAACTGTTTGACACTTTGACCCTGATTTGAATAGAAACTTGAAAATTTCTATTTTTAGAATAGTAGCAGATGACAATTTTAACAGATGAAAAAAATACCCAGAATGCAAAGAGTTCGAGGTGTTGAGTGTAGATTAGAGGTGTTAGTTTTATGGGTAAATTGAAGTAGACTTTCTATACACCTTGCTGTGCTTCTGAATAATGTAATTATTGATGACCCCAGTTTAATGAAGAAACGACAGTAAATGTTCAGGTCACTCCAAGGGCATCATCTTGAGGTGGGTACAGTCAGAAATTGCAGGGCTGCCATTGCTCCGGATTTTTCCTAAATCTCCTCATTTTTTCCAAGTACATGGTAGCTTAAAGCAGGCTGAAAGTAAAGCATAATGCGCCCTAAGGCGCATTCTGCTTTACATACAGCCTGCTTTAAGTAGTCGCATGTCAACAAAACAAGAAAAAGGCTATGAGGTAATTGTACGATTCGTAAAATCGCACTAGAAAAATGCAAATTTGAAAATCTTAGGATTTTTTCATGTCAACTTATGGCAGCCCTGAAATTGGTACAGTCAGAAATTTGTTAACTTTTTCCACTGTCATGAGTTTCCTACATGGAGTAGGCAGTGGTGTCCTGTGTCTTTGAAACTCCTAGAAGACTGATGGCCGGGGAACTTAGCCCCCCTCCGGAATTTTAATCTTTCCCCAAATAGGGCTTGATGGAAGATTGCCCCTTTCTGACTTTGCAATTTCCACTGCTGTTTTTGCAGAATTATGGAATCATGTCAGTCAATCTAATTAAGTGGTCATAATAAAGAGGTTTTTACTCTAGTTTGATACACATTTGATTCTCATCAGGGTCGGAGTGGCAAAGGTATTCATGGTTTGACTGTTAGTGTGTAGGATGTTAATCTGTATGACAACTACCATGGTAACATTACGTTATTTTGTTAGCTCCAGGAAGTAGCTCATAACAGAAAGCTTATCTCAGACCTGCTTATCTACATGCTACTATCTCACCTCTAATCATCGTCTGGAATGAATTTCTCAATGGAAACTTCCAAGTAAATTGGACTTGCTAATATTTTTTCGCTGTTCCCGGCTTCCCTTTATCTGATTAAACCCTGATCCTGTCGGCTTGCTTTAAGTTTTAAGATAGATGCAGGGAGTAAACTGAACAAATCCAACATATTCTCACTCATTTCAACACCAAACCTATGGTGTTACTACTCATTAGAATTGTCTCGAAGAGACGATTCTAATGAGTAGTGACACCATAGGGTTTAATGCAGAAATAAAGATTAAAGGTCTTGAAATACTCCCCCTATCTGGAACCCTGAAGATGTCTCCTTAAAGAGAGTTGAAAGTAAAGCAGAAATATCCCTTCCTTAAAGCAGGTTGAAAGTAAAGCAAAAATATCCCTTTTGGATATTTCTGCTTTACTTTCAACCTGCTTTAAAGCGACTCGCAACCGGATGGTGTACTTGTCAAAATAAAATAAAATACTCAAATAAAAGCAAATTTGTGGCATTATTTGGCTTCTGACATTAAAAAAATATGATCAGTCCAAAAAAAGTCTCAAGAATCGTCACCGAATCTTAGATTTTTAGATATTTTCCATCGTTTTTCTATACCGACTAGTAGACGGTATAGTTGTTGCTGTTGCTTCTCTACACGGGCTCAGATATAAACACGAGCCGAATTACGAAGTTGTATGCACTTTCGACCGCAACACATTGAAATACGTTAAATCGATCCGAGATAAACGGATAGTTCCGTGGTCCATTGGTCTAAGCGGTTTCCCCTATTTTGCCTTCTGTCCGCCAATGCCGGGCCATGGGTTCGAATCCCACCAGAGACCAATATTTTTTTTTATTGAAATTCATTTTTTTTAAACAGAATTTCTTATCCTAAACTAATTCTTTACCATTTATATAAGCGTTTGACACATATTTACAAATTACTATTTTTAATGCACCATCTGGTTGCGAGTCGCTTTAAGGAGACCACTATGAGGTTAGGGGGGACGTTTTCTAGGGCTAAGAAGAACAGACACAGGTTAGACAAGGTGTTTGTATAAGGGATAAAAAAAGGCCTGCTTATAAAAATATTACACCAGTTTCCTATTCTTTTTTGTGGTAATCACTTCAATAGAAAGATGTATGAAACATTCTAAGGTATAATTTTATGTAAGAATTAGTGAACACTGAGCAAGCTACAGCGGTAAGGATCACGATGATCTGTGCAAACAGTTGGGATCCTGATGGGAAGCGGCAAAATTGTTTGACACTCTGATTCTATATTAAAAAGAAATTTTGAAAATTCCATTATTGAGAACATTTAGCAGATGACAATTGTTGCAGACAAAAAGAAATTACCCAGCATGCATGGCCGTTCCAAAGATAATTAGATTATCCCATTACCTCATAAATACGACCCTTTACGCCTCTAATTTAGGCACATTCTGCTTGACTTTCAACCTGCTTTAACTCTTTCCTCCCTGAAACTTTAAATGGACAATTCCAGTTTCCATTTTAGTCCAGTCCATTTCTGACTTTTAAGGGTTGTTTTTGTCAATGTTTGGCATTTTGACAAACAGTGAAGACCCTGATCAGAGGGCTCCTTTCGGAGCCCTCTGATCTGGGTCTTCACTGTTTGCATAGGACAAGTGCACTTTTCACATGTATACTGTTTGAAAAGGACGCCTATATGCGGGACTAGGGTTCAAAGGGTTAAGTGCTTTCAATTCAAATATAGAAACATGCTATGGTATAAAGCGTTAAGGAACAGTTTAAGGCATTGTATGAATGAAAAGTAAATTGAATAGTCAGCCAATAGAGTTGTAATTGTCAGGGCTCCAGATTAGAGGGAGTAAACTGAACAAATCCAACCGTTTCTTACACATTTCAGCATCAAATCCTATGGTGTTACTACTCATTAGAATCGTCTCGAAGAGACGATTCTAACGAGTAGTGACACCATAGGGTTTAAAGCAGAATTAAAGATTTTAGTTTTTGAAATACTCCACTTATCTGGAGCCCTGGTAATTGTTATGGCGGGAGATATTTCACCACAAGAGACAATGTGTCTACATAGACGGAAAGCCATATGTTCTTTTCAACCATCAATTGAAAAGTTATATTTTCGTAATTCAAAGTTGTTTTAGTCTTTTATTCTGGATTGATTAAAGCACAATGTGGCTATTTGTATCTCCATTTGAGTGAGTAATAAAGGGGGATAATTGGTGTTGATTACAGGTAATTAACAAGGAATGTCAATATGATTGACAGATATGGACAGGTAATTGACATGTAATGCTAGTCAATGAGGTGTGAAAATGTTTGGGGTCAGTTTGTTGACTTTGTTTAATTGATAAAATGGCTTAGTTGATCGCAACGTTTCAAGAGAGGTTAACGCAATTGTATAAAGGTGCAATTGTTATGCTGATTAGTTTTTGGCTTTGATGTTTGAAGTTAAAAGAATAAAAAACACTGGGAAGTGCTGCACTATTTCATTTTTCAGTTTCAAGACATTTAAACAGGAGTTTGGATAATAGAACACCTCTTGGTCTGGTATGTTTGTTTTTTGTAGAGAAGCTTTGTTAACCCATTACCCCATAGCCTGTTTCTAAAACTGGAGATAGGTGACCTTAAAGCAGGTTGAAAGTAAAGTAGAATGCACCACAAGGCACTTTCTGCTTTACTTTCAACCTGCTTTAAGCTACAAGCTGCTAGAATATAGAAATTATTTATAATGTTAAATAATCACAACTGTATAATATTATGTTTGAACTATTTTCTTCAGTGGAGGGATAAATTAGGGCGTAAAAAGGCATATTTATGGGGTAATGGTTTTACCCTATCAGTAGGGGGAATATTTGCAAACAGTGTAGAACAAGAATAGAGGACTCCTTCAGAAAGGGTTGAATTAACCAATAATGAATGTACTCATCAGAGCTCCAGATAAGTGGAGTTTTTCAAAATCTAAAATCTTTATTTCTGCATTAAACCCTATGGTGTCACTACTCATTAGAATCGTCTACTCATTAGAATAATGAGTAGTAACACCATAGGATTTGGTGCTGAAATAAGTGAAAAAATGTTGGATTTGTTCAATGTACTCACTCTTATCTTATGCTTGATATTATTTGTGTATTTCAGATAATGCGAGGAGGACACAATCTGCCTCTGTAACAGCTGATTGATTTCTCCCAATTAACCACACACACTCTAATTACCTGGTGAATTTCACACACCACTGTTTACCTGATCTCATTGAGCCCGAGCCAGGAAGGAAATATACAATTACCAAACATGTGATTCATCTGTACAGGTACGCTCATTATTTCCTTTACTCTTTTCTGATCTAATAAAGGGACTTGAAACTGAAAGTTCAACCCTTTCTCTCACAGCATGTTTAACCCATGGCTATATATGTGTCTTCAGGGCTGCCATTTCTCCGGATTTTTCCTAAATCTTCGGATTTTTTTCTAGTACATGGTAGCTTAAAGCAGGCTGAAAGTAAAGCAGAATGCGCCCTAAGGCACATTCTGCTTTACTTCCAGCCTGCTTTAAGCAGCCACATGTCAACAAAACTAGAAACAGGCAATGGGGTAAAGGTACGATTTTTCCTAAATCTTCGGATTTTTTTCTAGTACATGGTAGCTTAAAGCAGGCTGAAAGTAAAGCAGAATGCGCCCTAAGGCACATTCTGCTTTACTTCCAGCCTGCTTTAAGCAGCCACATGTCAACAAAACTAGAAACAGGCAATGGGGTAAAGGTACGATTCGTAAAATCGCACTTGAAAAATGCAAATTTGGAAATCTTAGGATTTTTCATGTCAACTTATGGCAGCCCTGTGTCTTGTACAAACAATATGCCTGTGAAGATGACTTGTCCTGTGCTAACATTCAACCTGTTTTAACCTGCTACTCCATAGATACGCCTTTTTACGCATTTGATTTATTCCTGCACTAAAAAAATAGTTTCATTCAGTTGACCTGCTTGCTGTATCTTTCCAACATAAGAAATATCCCTTATATTCTTGCTGATAGTAGGTCAAATCATGCTAAAAGTAAAGCAGAATGCTTTCAACCTGCTTTAATCTACCATCTAATAGAATAAAGAAAATATTTCTTATGATTATACAATTCATATTCATGAATGTATAAACTGGAACTATTTTCTTCAATGGAGGAATAAATTAATGGAATACATAACAATTATGGGGTAATGGGTTAAAGGTACCAAATATTTCTTTTCAATAGTCTAATAGACTAATAGTACGATATTGGCCCTCTTTTATCAGAGCAAACCATGTATACCATCACATTATTTTTCACCTTTTTACCATCTTGGATTGTTGTTGGTTATTAACCCTTTCCTCCCTGAAACTTTAAATGGACAATGCCATTTTGAACTAGTCCATTTCTGACTTTTAAGGGTTTTTTTTGTCAATGTTTGGCATTGTGACAAACAGTGAAGACCCTGATCAGAGGGCTCCTTTTGGAGCCCTCTGATCTGGGTCTTCACTGTTTGCATAGGACAAGTGTACTACTCTCATGTACACTGTTTGAAAAGCACGCCTATAAGCGGGACTAGGGTTCAAAGGGTTAATGTCCTATTTCTAGGACAAATGTCTGTTATTTTTAATATATTATATATTTAAAATTGAACCCCTCTGAGCTGTAAAAGTTAAGCTGACAGCATATTGAAATATTTCTGTATTAAGAGAGTGTAAACTGAATAAATCCAACATTTTCTGAAACTAAAATCATCTTTTAAGTACCAAATCGTATAGTCTTCGAGATGATTCTAATGAGTACATGTAATGACACCATAGGATTTAAAGCAGAAATAAAGATTTTAGGTTTTGAAATACTCCCTTTATCTGGAGCCATGGTGTAAAACATTTCATACTGGGCCCACTCATCTGTACAAACATAATCCTACAACTATGTTAACAAGCACAATACGGTAAAGTGCTGGAAGTTTATTGCATAATTGCATCTTGTCGTCTAAAGAATTCATTCACCGTGAAATATTCGCTGTTAGAATCAAGGATTGATTTATATTATGACATTGGACTTTGCTAGTATATTATCTTTTCAAAGCACAGCTAAACTTGTATAACCCTTATATTCCCCCTTCAACTGTGTCAAGTTTTGAAGAAGGTAGGATTGAAACTAAAGCAGAATGTCCATTACCCCATAGACTGTTTCTGGTTTTGAAGATGAGTAACCACTTAAAGCAGCTTGAAAGTAAAGCAGAATGTGCATTCTGTTTTACTGTCAGTCTGCTTTAAGCTACCATCTGCTGTGATTTACAAACTGTTTCTTATGCTACATATTCATAACTGTATATATTTGAACTATTTCCTTTAGTGGAGGAATAATTTAAAGGTGCTTCTAATAAAAAATCTATGGGGGAAAGGGTTAAGATGCATTCTGTTTTACTTTAAGCCTGCTTAACCCTTTCCCACATAGCATATCTCTAGTATTGAATATAGGTGTCCACTTAAAGCAGGTTGAAAGTAAAGCAGAATGCGCTTTAAGCGCATTCTGCTTTACTTTCAGCCTGCTTTAAGCTATTATCTGCTAGAACATAGACAATATTTTGTATTATATATATTTATGAATGTATAAATTGGAACTATTTTCTTCAAGGCAAGAATAAACTGAATGCGCTAAAAGGCGCTTCTATGGGGGAAAGGGTTAAAGCTACCAGCTGCTACGATATACAAACCAGGGCTCCAGATAAGAGGGAGTAAACTGCACAAATCCAACATTTTCTCACTTATTTTAGCTTAAAATCCTATGGTGTTACTACTCATTAGAATCGTCTCTTCGAGACGATTCTAATGAGTAGTGACACCATAGGGTTTAAATCAGAAATAAAGATTTTAATTTTTTAAATACCCCCCTTATCTGGAGCCCTGACAAACTATTACTTATGGTACATATGACTGTATAAATTGGAACTATTGTCTGCAGTGGAGGAATACATTAAACATGTTTATAGGCGCTTCTATGGGGGAAAGGGTTAAAGCTACCAGCTGCTACGATATACAAACTATTACTTATGGTACATATGACTGTATAAATTGGAACTATTGTCTGCAGTGGAGGAATACATTAAACATGTTTATTATATGCCTTCGAATGATATCGAGCGTTTCCGCGTGTATTTGCAGAGTAAAATACAAGAGTCTGTATCAGCCACCTTGTATCAGCCACTTTGTATTTTACTCTGACCTCGCTTTCGATTTGACGTGACGTCATTTACGTACATGTACGAGTGCCGCGTTATTCTTTGTGACATCCAAAAAATCTTGTTCTGCTTCAAATAACTAATAAATTTTGGATATAAAATGATTTAAACAACTATTTAGTTGTTTCTGGTTTGTATTCAAGGCATATAATAAACACATCACCAGTTGGCAGTGCGCAACAGAGTGTTGCATTTAGCTCTCGACGTTTTTGGCGGAAACAACCGATCAGACTCGCGCCAAGGCGCTCGTCAGATCGGCTATTTCCGCCAAAAACGTCTCGAGCTAAATACATCACTCTGTATCGCGCTGTCAACTGGTAATGTGTATTTATAGGCGCAGTGTTAAATTATCCTACATTAACCCTTTCCCCAATAGAAGCGCCTTTTAGCGTATTTGATTTACTCCTCCGATGAAGAAAATAGTTCCAATGTATACATAATTAAACATGTAACAAACGAAATCTGTTCTAAATCCTGGCAGACGGTAGCTTAAAGCAGGCTGAAAATAAAGCAGAATGTGCCTTAGGGCACATTCTGCTTTATTTTCAACCTGCTTTAAGTGGTCACCTGTATTTAAAACTAGAAACAGGCTATTGGGTAATGGGTTAAGTTGTGACTTATATTTAAGCTTTGCCCTTTCATCAATTTGTTTAACCCATTTTACCCTATAGCTTGTTTTCAGTATTAAAGACAGGTGATCACTTAAAGCAGGTTGAAAGTAAAGCAGAATGCGCCTTAAGGCGCATTCTGCTTTATTTTCAGCCTGCTTTAAGCTACCATTCTGCTACGATATAGAAAATATTTCTTTTGGAACATGTTAATGACTCTAAAAAATGGAACTATTTTCTTTAGTGAAGGAATAAATTAGAGGCGTAAAAAGGTGTATTTATGGGGTAATGGGTTAAGTGTCTATATTTAATACAAGTTTGACTGCATAGTTATGGAATGTAAAATACTCTGTATAGAAGGTTTTGAAAATTTAATGGAAGTTAATTTTTGTTATCTGCTTTTAATCTCTAGTTTACAAAAATTAAGTGCTTTAGCTTGGGGGGAATAAGGTAGATACAAGGTAGACTTGATTAAAGATGACGTTATATCTCTGACCAAACAGTCACTATACTAATTTCTTAACTCTTAATTTGCATGCTAGTGGCGGATATATCTGCCACAGTGATTGCCTTTGCAAACAGTTTTGATCCAGATGAGACGCGTCTCATCAGGATCCAAACTGTTTGACACTCTGACCATGTTTTGAAAAGAAATTTAGAAAAATCTATTTTTAGAACAAAAGCAGACGACAAAGATTGCAGACGAAAAAAATTACCCAGCATGCAAAGAGTTAATGCAATGATGTACACTAATCTGTATGTCTGTATAACAGTTAACTATTTCAACACTAAGTAACTCTTGTGGGTTATGAGGTTCCCTTGTGGATCTTTTTAGTCACCAAAACATGAACTAGTCTACTTGGAATTCTGGGTAGTTTAATAAATACTGCTTTAAATTAGCAAATAGTGTAGACCCTGATCAGAGGGCCCCTATAGGAGCCTTCTGATCTGGGTCTACACTGTTTGCAAATGTAATGAGTATAATTTTAACAGGTCCATGATGTTGAAAGCATTTAAGGTTATTTTTTTCTTGTGCAGTCATTACTGTCATCTTCTATAAAAAAAACAATTTTCAAAAATTCTTTTTAACCCTTTGAACCCTAGTCCTGCATATTGGCGTCATTTTAAAACAGTGTACATGTGAATAGTACACTTGTCCTGTGCAAACAGTGAAGGCCCAGATCAGAGGGTTCCGAAAGGAGCCCTCTGATCAGGGTCTTCACTGTTTGTCATACGGCCAAAAATGGACAAAAACAACCCTTAAAGTCAGAAATTGACTAGACTAAAATTGAAACTAGAATTGTCCATTTAAAGTTTCAGGGAGGAAAGAGTTAAAACACTATTTGCATAGAGAAAATGTTCTCTTCATAGCTAAATAATTGTTTGTAAATGACAAGTAAACTCGTCACTAAGGTTTAATATGTTAAAGTAATGCAGAAAGCTCCCATGCATTCTGCATCAAACTTCCACATAATCTTAACAATCTCCGGGGGCCTCTGTCTCCTAGTGGTATAGTCACTGTGACTTACATCACTCAGCTCCTCACCACCATGGGTCCAAAGCCATAAATCTGGGCACTTCGGATTTTTCATGTGGGGAAGCGTTCCAGTTGGCTTGCAGGTCGATGGTTCTACCCAGTTGTGGATTTATGCCTGAAACAGTGCATAAAGGGCTTCTGGGGTCTTCCTCCACCTGTAATTAGCTGGACATCGTGATATGACTGAAATACTGTTAAAGGCGACATAAAATCATAACAAATCCAAATCTTGACAATAGCCACATTTCATATTATTTTTAATGGTCTCTTAACACTGTCGTGTCAATAGGGCCAAACCTTATCTTACAGTTCAGTTATCAAATTTTTAATCTATTCTAATTTCTAGAAATTGTGGAAACGATATGATAATAGTACAGGATAAATAGAGGCGATTGTCTAGGAAGTGTAGATCTCTAGCCCTGATAAAACCATTGCTTAAATCAATTTACTACTTGTAAATAAACACCATATTCCGGTACAGTAATTCCTGCGTTACTTGTTAAATAAAGCTTCAGACATTTGCTAAAGACAGGTGATTGCTTAATGCAGCACAAGAGTAAAACAGTAAGCTGCTGTGATACCCCAGAAGGGCTCTTTTGTCCTGCATCAATTTGCCACTGTCCATTAAAACAGATAGCTTATCAATGCTTATAGTGTTGCTCAACATAGTCATGTCTCTGTAAGAAATATGACCCCCTTAGAGAACTTTGCAATAACACTCCTTATCATGGCTCTGGACAAGAGGGAGTAAACTAACAAATTCAACATTTTCTCACTCATTTCAGCACCAAATCCTAGGGTGTTACTACTCATTAGAACCGTCTCTAAGATGAGTAGTAACACCATAGGGTGTAATGCAGAAATTAAGATTTTAGTTTTTGAAATACTCCCTTTATGAGCCTTATCATGCTCATCTTACAGACCTCTCAGGGAGATATGACTTGTATTTATAAACAGTTTGGATCCAGATCCGACACTGGGTTAGTAACCATCTAGATCTGGATCTTAACTGTTTGTCACTGGGGTAGTTTTATTCATCAAGAATCAACAAAGGAAGCAGTGAATTGTTGAGAATATTCAAGCTGATGACAGTTTTGTATGCAGACAATACCGCAGCTTTCACACAGACATGTTATACATATTCAGCATTCAAAGTATTGAATGATATAATGTTTACTGGGTTGTCATTTGGGATAATATCGTAATAGGTTTGAGACTCATGCAACGGAGACAGAGATAGGTGCGCCATATTTTGGTAAGAATAGACTTGCATGTCCTTGTCCGGGAATGAAAACTACAGTCAAACTTGTGGTAACCCAGTACCCAATAAATACATGTATACCTTTTTACGCCTTTAATTTATTCTCCATTGAAGAAGAAAGTAGTTCATATTTATACATTAACCCATAACCCAATATATACGCCTTTTTACGCTTTTAATTTATTCCTGCACTCAAGAAAATAGTTCCGTTTTTACAGTCATGAATAAAAACATCTTAAAAAATATTTTCTATATTCTAGCATATAATAGCTTAAAGCAGGATGAAAGTAAAGCAGAATGTGCCTTAAGGCACATTCTGCTTTACTTTCAACCTGCTTTAAGTGGTCTCCTATCTTCAATACTAGAAATAGGCTATGGAGTAAAGGGTTAATGGATATGTATTGTCAGAAATATTTTCTATATTTTAGCAGATGGTAGCTTAAAGCAGGATGAAAGTAAAGCAGAATGTGCCTTAAGTAGTCATCTGTCTTCGAAACTAGAAACAGGCTATGAGGTAATGAACTATACATTTTCAATGATTCACTGTGGTCCTAATACTGTAAATGGGATTAAAAGTTTTGGTTGCATAATCAGCAAATATTTGACACAGAAACTTGAGTAACAATGCAATAAATGCAAGGACGATTGATATCACTGCAACAGCTGAATGCATTGTCTGTTAAAACCTTTACCTCATTGCATGATTTCAGTATTCAAGACAGATGATTGCTTAACTCTTTCCTCCCTGAAACTTTAAATAGACAATTCCAGTTTCCATTTTAGTCTAGTCCATTTCTGACTTTTAAGGGTTGTTTTTGTCAATGTTTGGCATTGTGACAAACAGTGAAGACCCTGATCAGAGGGCTCCTTTCGGAGCCCTCTGATCTGGGTCTTCACTGTTTGCATAGAACATGTGTACTATTCACATGTACACTGTTTGAAAAGGACGCCTATATGCGGGACTAGGGTTCAAAGGGTTAAAGCAAGTTGTAAGTAATCAGAATGTGCATTAAGAAGCTTTATGCATTACTTTCAGTCTGCTATAAGCTACTAATTGCTAGGAAATATTTCCTATAGTGCATATTCATGGTTGTATAAAGTGGAACTTTTTTCTTCAGTGGAGGAATAGATTAAAGGTGTAAAAAGGTGTCTCTATAGAGTAATGGATTAAAGTATTTGTCATTTCTATCCTTCAATGTTTTACGTTCAATAAAAGCTATGTTATGCTTACTCTGAAAAAGAGAATTACTTAGCAGTATTGTAGGATGGTGGCAGATTAACCCTTCCCAACATAGCATATCTCTAGTACTGAATATAGGTGTCCTCTTAAAGCAGGTTGAAAGTAAAGCAGAATGCACCTTAACCCTTTCCCACATAGCATATCTCTAGTACTGAATATAGGTGTCCTCTTAAAGCAGGTTGAAAGTAAAGCAGAATGCACCTTAACCCTTTCCCACATAGCATATCTCTAGTACTGAATATAGGTGTCCTCTTAAAGCAGGTTGAAAGTAAAGCAGAATGCGCTTAACCCTTTGAACCCTAGTCCCGAATATAGGCGTGTTTTTCAAACAATGTGCATGTGAATAGTACACATGTCCTATGCAAACAGTGAAGACCCAGATCAGAGGGCTCCGAAAGGAGCCCTCTGATCAGGGTCTTCACTGTTTGTCACAATGCCAATTATTGACAAAAACAACCCTTAAAAGTCAGAAATAGACTAGACTAAAATGGAAACTGGAATTGTCCAATTAAAGTTTCAGGGAGGAAAGAGTTAAACCCTTTCCCACATAGCATATCCAGGGCAAGAATAAACTGAATGCGCAAAAAGGCGCTTCTATGGGGGAAAGGGTTAACCCATTTATGCCTGGATATTGCAATGAACTCTCTCTGTATACTCGCTGGAAGATTTCATTGTACATAATTATACAAAGGTGATCCAAAGACACTGCAGTGTTTGTCCATACAGAAAAAAGAAATTCATATGATATAGCAAATAATGCAGGCCCTGATGAGACGCCACATTATGAGATGTCTCATCAGGGTCTACACTGTTTGCAAATGTCCTGTTTAGTGAGACACTAGGTTAATATAACATAACATGATCAGAGCTACAGATAAGGGGGAGTAAACTAAACAAATCCAACATTTTCTCACTTATTTCAGCACCAAATCCTATGGTGTTACTACTCATTAGAATCGTCTGTTTGAGACGATTCTAACGAGCAGTGACACCATAGGGTTTAAAGCAGAAATAAAGATTCTAATTTTTCAAATACTCCCCTTATCTGGAGCCATGCATGCCGTATCATCAGGGTCTACACTGTTTGCCAATGTCCATATAAGTAGACACTGCACTAAATAGGTTAATGTAGAAGAAAAGTAATGTAGAAAGCTTTGAACTACATCCAGGCTATAAATATAGAGAGGTTTATTATCAGTTATGTAAACGATAGGCAAGCTTATTGTGGACTCAGTAAGGAAGGAGTGGTCTGGACAAACAGGAGATTTTTATGGATTTATTCTATTGAGGTACATAGAGAAATCGGGGAGCTGTCATTTGTGTGTATGTGTCACTTATAATATTTCCTCTATATAGTATCTCGACAGTCGGGAAGGAAAATGGGGTCTCAAAGGATCGAGTATAGTGAGTTAAAGGATATTTTATTGGATAAATGGAGTCAGACTCATAGTGAAAGTGAAGTGAGTTATATGTTTGTCTTAAGACTTTCAGTCAGCTTTAAGTGCTTAACCCTTTATTCCATAGCCTCTGTTTCTAGTTTTGAAGAAAGGTGACCTCGCTTAAAGCAGGTTGAAAGTAAAGCAGAATGTGCCTTACGGCACATTTTCTTTTTAACTTCAGGTTGCTTTAATCCATTACCCCATAGATACACCTTTTTACGCCTTTCATCAAATGCAGAAAGTAGTTCCAATTTATACAGTTCTGATTGTGTACCATAAGAAATATTTTCTATATCCTAGCAGATGATAGCTTAAAGCAGGCTGAAAGTAAAGCAGAATGCGCCTTAAGGCGCATTCTGCTTTACTTTCAACCTGCTTTAAGTGATTACCTGTCTTCAAAATTAGAAACATGCTATGGGGTAATGGGTTAAGCTACTATCTGCTAGAATATAGAAAATGTTTCTTATGATATACATGTAAACTATATTCATGACTATGATATTCATATTCATAAATTGGAACTATATGTACCGGTATTTTCCTCAGTGGATAAGTAACTAATATAAATATGTTAGATCTATGGAGTACCAGTAAAGGTAAAGTAAAGGTTGTCTTCCATCTTAGGACTTTGGTGTATAAAGAATGGCTGCTATAAAGAATGGCTGCTTACATTGATTGTAGTAATAGAGAGGTTGTACTGTATAATGATTGTTTTACACATCTGCCTCAAGATGTTGCCATTGGAGGATGCTTCAATTGATAGAGTTTTTATCCTGGGATTAGTTTTCTGTTGCCACTTGATCCTTGAACAGCACAAATAGGACACTTTGTTATTATGCAAAAGAAAAAAATGTTGCCTGGACCATGTTTATGATATTTTATCAGGGTGTAACACTTGGTCCTCATCTTTTATGGATCTAAACTATTTGCTGCAATTCATACAAAACCATCCATATCATTATACTTGTAAAGAGACTCCTCCATATAAAACAATTGCCACAGGTGGTTTATAATAGTTGCCTCCCTTGTGTAAACACCTTAAAGCAAGTAAGAGTGAGCTCCCTTGTATAAACAACATTAACTCTTGGACCATCAAAAAGGTAAATGATATTTTAGAGAAGCTTGACTGCTGAATGCAAAAGAACAATGCAGAGTGTTTCTAAAATGATCTTGCTGGATGTCTTAATTACTTCTGTTAAAAATTTTCCAGTCAATCATCAACCACTAGACTACATCATTATTTTTGTGTGATTTATAATGAGTTTTCTAAAACAAATTGAAACTTAATAATGTAGATGTTTAATATATCTGCATCAACCTATAGCGGCAGTTGTTGAATGATAAACATGTATTTAGCCGACAATAACAAAGATGTAAGCAGCCACACAGATTGAAAGAAAACAGAATGCTGTTAACTCCTGGGTCCCATTTCATAAAACTTTGTACGACAAAAACAGTCGTAAGTCAAAACTTTAAAAAACATTTAAATTCTGATTTCTCTATCTAATCCTGTCTTGTGACATCTCTTTGGAATCTTCTTTACAAGACGACTCCAAAGAAATGTCACAAGACAGGATTAGATGGAGAAATAAATCAAATTTGAGACTTTTATAATCTGACTTACGACAACATTTGCTGTACGATGTTTTATGAAACGGGCCCCTAGTTTTCAAATCCTGCCTTGGATACATTTGAATAGAAATCAGAAGACTAGAATTTGTAAGCAAGATATCTACATTACCTGTATTTAGTGGATTGCTTTTATTCATTCATCCCAGAAACTTCAAATGGTTTCCAATTAAGAATACCTGTAAACAATTTTGACTATTTAGAGTTAAAGGAGCCCAGCCCTCTGATGTTGGTCTGCACTCAGAGTGATTGCCTAGTACAAATGTACTCTTCACCCATACACTGTAAATGATGATTGGAGAGCAGCTATCAGATCTAGACTGACATGTTGTTGTTGTTTCTAAGAAGGATGTTACATATTTCCACTCCAAGCCATGTAATGAAGCTTCATCCAATTCTTGTTGCTCTGGTCAGCATATTGACCTATACTGTTGTGAGGACATTGTATGCTGCTAGTTGTTGTTGTTTCTATGAAGAATTTACGTCCGCTCTATTAACCATGTAATGATGCATCGTTACATTCCTTGCAGAGCGCTCTGGTCAACATGGGCTCGTTGTTGTGGGACATCATGATTGTATGCTGCTATCATAGCAGACTGTTATATATGACATAACCTGAGACTGCTATATTGTACACCCACATATTTGATATTTATTTCATCAAATATCTATGAAGGTATTTTTGTCAGCTGTACCATATTGTTATGATGATGGATTGCTCGTATATGGTTGCAGGTCTGCCATACCTGTATTATTCAAGTGCCCAGGGGCAAATTGTTTGATTTGAACAGAGTTTTTGCAACATTAAACCTTTCAATTGCCTAGAAGTACTTTTTAACCCTTAGCCTGCTACTTATTGACAAACACTTGCAAACAATGTCGATCCACATTAGACACTTAACCCATTACCCCATAATTACGCCTTTTTATGACTTTAATATATTCCTCCACTGAAGGAAATAGTTCCAATTTATACATTCAGGAAAATGTAGCAAAAGAAATATTTTCTATATTCTATCAGATGATAGCTTAAAGCAGGCTGAAAGTAAAGCAGAATGCGCACTCTGCTTTACTTTTAACCTGTTTTAAGTAGTCTTCTGTTTTCAAAACTAGAAACAGGGTATGGGGTAATGGGTTAACTCATTACCCCAATAGCTTGTTTCTATGTTTGAAGATAGGTAACCACTTAAAATCAACCTTGAATAGTCAAAGATGGACTAGACTTATATTGAAATTGGAATTGTCCATTAAAAGTTTCAGGGGTGAATGAGTTAAGCAAGGTAATAGTAAAACAGAAAGCCCCTAAAGCTTTAAGCAGTCACCTGTCATAAACACCTATTATTAACACAATTTTGTGGTCATAATAGAGAAGTTTTACTGTACAGTAACACCTCTTTATTACAATCCCTAAAACGAAGGCTAATTGATTGTGTAAAAGACAGGGGACCGTTTAAAACATGGTGAAAATTAAACAGAAAGCTCATAACCCTTTACCCCATAGAAGCGACTTTTAGCATATTTAATTTATTCCTCCGCTGTTGAAAATAGTTCCAGTTTATACCATCATGAACAATTATCATAACAAATATTTTTATATAGCCAAGTAGATGGTGGTTTAAAGCAGGTTGAAAGTAAAGCAGAATGTGCCTTAAGGCACATTCTGCTTTACTTTCAACCTGCTTTAAGTGACCAATTGTATTTAATGTTGTAAACGGGTTATTGGGTAAAGGGTTAAAGGAGATTTCTGTTCTGTTGTCTCCTTGCTTTAAGCAGTCACCCGTGATAAACATCTCATAATTAAAACAATTGTGTGGTTGTAATAGAGAGAATTTACTGTACTTATTTTAACCCTCTCCCCCATAGAAGCGCCTTTTAGCGCATTCAGTTTATTCCTCCGCTGAAAAAAATAGTTCCTATTTTTACAGTAATGAATATGTATCATAATGAATATTTTCTCGATTCTAGCAGGTGGTAGCTTAAAGCAGGATGAAAGTAAAGCAGAATGCGCCTTAAGGCGCATTCTGCTTTACTTTCAACCTGCTTTAAGTAGTCACTCATTTTCAAAACTAGAAACAGGGTTATTATGGGGTAAAGGGTTAAGTAGTGAGAGAGTTACATCTTGATAATAAAACAATGAGAGTAAAATTCAATGTCATTTGAAAAAACCAGACAACTCTTAGTGACAGCTTAATGTCTTTAACCATACAACTTCTGACAACTTAACCCATTTCTCAATAAATACACATTTAAGTTATTCCTCAACTGAAGAAAATAGTTCCACTTTATACAGTCATTAATAAGTATAATAAGAAACTTTTTTTTTATATATCTTTGCACATTCTGCTTTACTTTCAGGCTGCTTTAAGTAGTCACCTATTTTCAAAACTAGAAACAGGCTATCGGGTAATGGGTTAATGGTTTATCTTACTGCCTCGGGGACAAGTTTACAATGAGTCAGTGCAAGCTGAGTTTCAAACAAGTTGTTTGATATGACAATACACTATAAATTAATTCAATTAACTATTAGAAATATATGGTAGTCATCCATAATAACTCAAACAGTTACCAAGTGCAGATCCATCCCAAACAGCAAGCGAAGATTCAGCCATTTTTGTCATTCAGCCAAACCATTACCATAAGAAACATGTCTCTTTTATAAAGTTCCAATTGTTTCACAAGTGATTTGGATTTATCTTATCGCTTGCCAAACTGTTCAAATTAACCCTTAGCCTGCCACCCACGATTATAGCTCCATATGCAAACAGCTTGGATCCGGATGAGACGCCGAGTAACTCGGCGTCTCATCCGGATCCAATCTGTTTGACACTCGGACAACATTTTCAGCAATTTTGAGCAACTTTGAAGCACTTTGAAAGTTGAAGCAGACGAGAAATATAGCAGACGACAATTTATTTGGCGGGCTAAGGGTTAACTCTTTTCATGCTAGCAGCGTATATGCCACAGTGATTACCTCTGCAAACAGATTGGATCCTGATGAGACGCCACATTATATGGCGTCTCATCAGGCTCCAAACTGTTTGCCATTCTGACACTGAATTTGAAAGAAATTTTGAAATTTCTAATTTTAGAACGATAGCAGACGACAAATTGTTGCAGAAGAAAAAATTACCCAGCATGCAAAGAGTTAAGAAAAAACACTACTGAAGTTGTCAGTTGGTTAGTTTTGTCTTGCACTGCTGTCAGTGGGCAAGTATCTTGGGCGGCTGTCATTGGGCAAGTATTCTGGGCGGCTGTCATTGGGCAAGTTGTTATTTGCCTTGCCGCATGTCTTGTACCTGTGCAGTGGCTCCGGGTCACAACCTACAGCTCACAATACATGTTAGCACTCATCAAACAACCTCATGGTATGTTTTAAACATGATGTTGGATTTTTGTCACAGTGTTTACAGCAAGAGAAAATGAGACAATAGTGGGAGTGAGAGATGTAAACCCTGTAGGCCCTTGAGTAGTTGAAATAGTGGGGCATTATCATACTACAGTAGAAACTCGATACTGTGATTACTGTCAAGATATAACTCTGTAATTAATGTCAAGATATAATCCTGTGATTACTGTCAAGCTATAACCCTGTGATTACTGTCAAGCTACAACCCTGTGATTACTATCAAGCTATAACCCTGTGATTACTGTCAAGATATAACTCTGTAATTAATGTCAAGATATAATCCTGTGATTACTGTCAAGCTATAACCCTGTGATTACTATCAAGCTACAACCCTGTGATTACTATCAAGCTATAACCCTGTGATTACTATCAAGCTATAAGCTATAACCCTGTGATTACTATCAAGCTATAACCCTGTGATTACTATCAAGCTATAACCCTGTGATTACTATCAAGCTACAACCCTGTGGTTACTATCAATCTATAGCCCTGTGGTTACTATCAAGCTATAACCCTGTGGTTACTATCAAGCTACAACCCTGTGGTTACTATCAAGCTACAACCCTGTGGTTACTATCAAGCTACAACCCTGTGGTTAATATCAAGCTATAACCCTGTGGTTACTATCAAGCTATAACCCTGTGGTTACTATCAAGCTACAACCCTGTGGTTACTATCAAGCTATAACCCTGTGGTTACTATCAATCTATAACCCTGTGGTTACTATCAAGCTACAACCCTGTGGTTACTATCAAGCTATAACCCTGTGATTACTGTCAAACTATAACCCTGTGGTTACTGTCAAGCTATAACCTTGTGATTACTGTCAAGATAGTTAAACCCTATGATAACTGTTTTGTTTTACATTGTTTCCTTGTTCCTACAGCTGACAATTAGCTCGCATTGGTTTTGAACTTTTCTGAGGTTATGTCTACAGCGTTTATCAATCTTGGTGCTTGAGCCTTTCACCACCAAATGTCTATGTGTGTTTGTGTTTTTCTCTCTTTTCAGATGTGTTGCTAACATGTCGAAGAAGTGTGTGTGTGTGTTTTTCTCTCATTTCAGATGTGTTACTTACATGCTGAAGTAATGTGTGTGTGTGTTTTTTTCTCTCATTTCAGATGTGTTGCTAATATGCTAAAGTAATATGTGTGTGTGTGTTTATCTCATTTTAGATGTGTTGCTTACATGCTGAAGTAATGAAATGTGTGTTTTTCTCTCATTTCAGATGTGTTGCTAATATGCTGAAGAAGTTACAGAGCCTGGTCAGCATGCGGTTCAATCGCCGCTCCTTCCTCTTCCTACTGGTGCTGTGTACATTCATGATATGTTTCTCCTTCTGGTCCCGGTGTGTTGTAGATCCCAAGCCAAATGTTGTCTACAGGTAAGTCGTGTGACAGTCTATTGGTGCTATATGTGCCTTATGTGGTTGTCTGTATTCAAAACTAGAAATGGGCTATGGAGTGATGGGTTCATACACTTCTGTCATCCTTCTACAGAACTTTTTGTTCAAACTTTGCAATATTGTTGAACACGATCTGTAGGGTTTGCAGGTTTGTTTCATGACTTTGTTCTTTAATTGTGATGTACCATAGTGGTTTATGCAGCAACTGGTTTCCAATCAATAACTTATCCATCATTCAACTTACAGATCTTATATTTGGTAGAGAGGTCTGTTTTGAGTTAACACATTCAACCCTAGTGACGAGTATACTCGTCATTTACAAACAGTATACATGTACCTGTTAGGATTACACTTGTCCCATGCAAACAGTGTAGACCCTGATCAGAGGCCTCCTTAAGGAGCCCTCTGATCAGGGTCTACACTGTCATTTTGAAATATATTGTTAAAATCATCCCTAAATTGTCAAAAATGAAATAGACTTATTTTGAAATTGGAATTTTCCATTAAAAATGTCAGGGTTGAGTTAATGACACTCTGTAGGTCACAGGTCAAGGTCATTAATTACTACCCAAACTGTCACATGTTTTACAAACATCACTTGTTATTTACTATATATGTTGTTATGCTATATTCAAGTGACGATGGTGGTATATAACTTTATATTGTTAATTTCACAGTAGGGATGTGTTGGCCAATGGGGAACCATCCATCGAGTTTGACCAGAATTCCCACTTTAACCGCAATGCCAAGAACTACAATGTGGGTGTGAATGAGATGGAGATGGCGTCAGCAAATGGCCGGGACATCGAGTGTGAGGTGAACAAGGAGTACACCATACAGTGTCGCCGAGAAGATCACGAGGTCTACCTGCCCTTCAGCTTCATACAGAAACATTTCGAGGTAACTTAGGTCACAAGACTCCAGATAAGAGGGGGTAAAAAGAACAAATCCAACACTTTCTCCCTCATTTTACCACAAAATCCTATGGTGTTACTACTCATTAGAATCGTCTCGAAGAGACGATTCTAATGAGTAGTGACACCATAGGGTTTAAAGCAGAAATACAGATTTTAATTTTTGAAATACCCCCCTTATCTGGAGCCCTGTAAGGATAATGGTGGTGTAAACCCATTACCCTGTAAATACACATTTTTACACCTTTCAGTTATTCCTCCACTAAAGAAAATAGATCCAATTTTTACAATCATGAATAAGTATCATAACAAATATTTTCTAAATTCTAGCAGATGATGGCTTAAAGCAGGCTGAAGGTAAAGCAGAATGTGCTTTAAGGCACATTCTGCTTTACTTTCCACCTGATTCAAGTGGTCACAAGTCTTCAAAATTAGAAACAGGCTATAGGGTAATGGGTTAAAGTGTTCCTCCAATGAAGGCATGTAGGATGGTAGACCAAATGGTTGATGATCGATAATTCACTTATCCTTCAACCTACAGTTCTCATATTTTGTCAGAGGTTGTTCATGACGAGAAGATGAACCCTGTCAGGGAAATTTGTAATGAGAAGTAGTATTTCGAGGTCATAACAGTGTAGCTCCATTATATCGCGGAAGTTGGGGTCCACGAAATAAAATCCGCGATGTGGTCGGATCGCGATATAGCCCAATTCTGAGCTGAACTAAATTCTGTTGTATATTCCATTGCCAAACTCTATTATATCAATGTCATGCAATAAACATGGTTTCTTGGTTGATTACCTTGTTATTTCTTGTCAAAACAAGTCTTTATATGCACCGTCATATCTAGCATCAGCGTTTTCATGTGTATTATACCATGGAGAAATGTGATTTCTCCATGATTATATCAAATGCGTACATGTACTTTCGTTTTTGACAACGGCCGCCATTTTGATTTAAATGTGCGTGTGTATCAGTAAGATTCAGTAACTCGTGGAAATCACACTTAATGCCTATATCGCGATTAGAAAGCGGATAAAATGAGTTTTTCTCGGTTGAATTGTCAAAAAACAACGTACCGCGTTATATGAAATTGAAAGAACAATGAAACCAATTTACAGTTCACAGGTTAAATTTAATTCATTTCTTGGCCGACATTGTTGGAGTATGTTGTTATCAGGTATGAATAGCAGTTATAATTGTAAGCGTCTCATTGATGTATCAAAATGTGAATGACTGTGATTTTAATGTCTGTGGTTATCTCTCCACTGCTATTAATGCGGATTAGTCAACTTTGAAAGTTATAACTCAATCAGGTTAGTTTGCTAATTATTGCTAAATAATGAGGGAAACTCGCGCATGCGCGAGTTCACTCAAGGCCTATTGTTTGTTTGTTAGTGCACCTGTCAATCAACGCAGCGGGATGACACACGCGCAGTCCACAGATGGTGATATTGACACTGATTACGCAATTATAGCGACCTGTTAAAGGAAGATATAATTATGAAAGAAACAGAAATGATCGCTACTCGGCTTTTATTGACTTTTAGTATACATATAGGAAAAAATGGGGTCCAAGCCGCGATATATTGGCTTTTCGCGAAATAGCGGACCGTGAAGTAATGGAGCTACACTGTAGGTCAAAATTCAAGGTCATTCAATATTGTAATATGGCCGTTTTTAAAGCAAATGGTCTTTGATCAATACTTATCAATACTATTCCTTTTACAGTCTGTAGGTCACAGTTAAACCCTTTACCCCATAGAAGCGACTTTTAGCGTATTTTAATTTATTCCTCCGCTGATGAAAATAGTTCCAGTTTATACCTTCATGAACAATTACTATTACAAATATTTTATATAGCCTAGCAGGTTTTAGCTTAAAGCAGGCTGAAAGTAAAGCAGAATGTGCCTTAAGGCACATTCTGCTTTACTTTCAACCTGCTTTAAGTGGTCACCTGTCTTCAAAACTAGAAATAGGCTATGAGGTAAAGGGTTAAGGTCATTCAATACTACCCAAACAATGAGTGTCATGTAGTAAAATGACATTACAAGCTAGGGCTTTGGGAGGGAGAGGGCATAATATTATATGGTATACAGGGCTCCAGATAAGAGGGAGTTAATTGAACAAATTCAATATTTTCTCACTCATTTCAGCACCAATCCTATGGTGTTACTACTTGTTAGAATCGTCTCGAAGAGACGATTCTAATCAGTAGTAACACCATAGGGTTTAATGCAGAAATAAAGATTTAAGTTTTTGAAAAACTACTTTTATCTGGAGCCCTGGGTAAACAAACATTTCTTGTTGAATACTCTTTGAGCAATCAGAAAATTAATATACCGTATTGTCTCCAATAGATGCTCCCTCCCTTATAAACACCCCCGCCTTTCTTTTGCAAATTTTTTCTCTTTGATATTTATTTATGGTATGAACATTGGATGTGCATTACTGTAAAACATTCTAGGTATATGGAGGTATTGAGAACACTGATGGCTATGAGAAGTTTGTGTTCAGTAACAGTTACTCCCAAGTTCATCAGCCACCCGAGGTCATACAGCCAGATGGAATCTTCTTCTCCTTCGCTCACTATAACGTGGAGGTACGCAAGAGAGTGAAGTGCATCACAGCAATAGAAGGTAAGAAAAATATGGAAACATGTCATATCATTTTTTTTTTATCATTTTATTTTTCCAAGACTTTACAATTCTGTATATAAATGTACATGCAGATCGTTTTAACAAAACATGTCATATCTTGGGAGGATCCAAAAATTTCTCATTTGGGAAAATCCAAAAAATTTCTCACAAAAATTACTTCAGCACCAAATCCTATGGTGTTACTACTCATTAGAATCGTCTCTTCGAGACGGTTCTAATGAGTAGTGACACCATAGGGTTTAATGCAGAAATAAAGATTTTAATTTTTGAAATACTTCCCTTATCTGTCAGGGGCACTGATCCTCCATGGCCTAGTTGTAAAGCTGTGAGGATCCTTCATGGCATACAGTGGAGAAGACGTTATTCTTTCTCATGTAAACGCAAACAAAACGCATTGCAATAAAATATAGAAAAGGACAACTTTTTGGCAATTCTGACGGTTCACATTAATCTGAGTGGCAAAATGTTTGAAGTCTGATCAGACGCATCTGATTAGGCTCCAAACTGTTTGCATAAGAAATAACAGGCTTAGCATAAACATGTTTATTGGGAAAGAATAGTCTTCTCCACTGTAGTTGTCAGGTTGTTACGGTCTTCCATGGCAAAGTAGTGAGAATCAAGCATTAACATTGACATCATTATGTGGCCATGTAATTAATTTAGATTTGCAGTCTTTATGAAATACTTAAAAGATGGCTTGCTTTGGAAACACATGGCAAATATCTGCTTTAAACAAGATAACACTAAAGTTGAAAGCTCATTCAGGAGTGGTTTGGTTTACAGCATCATTGCTATAAGCTACCTACTATTTGAATCCCATAAATAATATTGAGTGGGCTTTATTCCTTTACCTCATAGCCTATAGAAAATATTTTTTATAGTACATGCTCATGACTGTATCAATTGGAAATATTTTCTTCAGTGGAGGAATAAATTCAATGTGATAAAAGGGCCTTTAAAGGCGCTTCTTTGGGTGAAAGGGTTATTACTGTTATGATACCAGAGTTGTACCCTCCATATAATTACCTTACAGGTGTACCAGTATCCACCCAGTGGGAGTCCAAAGGTCACTACTACCCAATCCAGATAGCCCAGTTTGCGTTGGCTCACTACAGTAAATACCTGATGGAGGGGCAGCCCGAGAGTACTGTCCTACTGGACGGAGATCAACATGATCTCGATGACTGGGTGGTGGATGAACGCACCACTGTTAAAGTACTATATGATAGAACTAAAGGCTCCGATGTTGTCGAGTTCCACTCACCAGGTATGGTGCTTGTATCATAACAGTTTAAATAATCAAAGCGCTGAAAGTGTTGGAAGACTGTCGGCATACAAGCAGATAGTAGCTTAAAGCAGATAGTAGCTTATTTTCTTCAGTGGAGAATTATTTATTGGGTAATGAGTTAAAGCAAGGTGAATGTAAAACAGAAAGCTCCTTATTTTAACCTTGCTTTAAGTTGTCACCTGCCTTAACCCATTACCCAATAGCTTGTTTCTAGTTTTAAGAAAGATGATCACTTAATGCAGGTTGAAAGCAAAGCAGAATGCGCCTTTAGGCGCATTCTGCTTTACTTTCAGCCTGCTTTAAGCTATTATCTGCTAGAATATAGAAAATATTTCTTATGATACATATTGATGACTCTATAAAAGGGATACATATTGATGACTCTATAAAAGGGAACTATTTCCTTCAGTGGAAGAATAAATCATAGGCGTAAAAAGGCGTATAATGGGGTAATGGGTTAAGCACCTAATGATTATCACAACTTAGTGTTTGAAATATGTATGGTATATTCCATGGTTGTACGAGAATGTATTGTAAGATATGTTTCATTCATTCACAGATGCCCTCGGTAGCCCTGGTCTGTACACCCATCTGAAGGAAGTCTCTAACTTTGCCCTGACGTTTGATGCTAACTTTGTTTCCAATGGCAGTATCAGTGTGACCTTGAAGTCTGACTCTTCTACATTCCATGTGCATTATGTGTTTTCCAATACCTTAATCTCCTGTGATGGGAGGAACATTTTCTACGGTCTTGGTAAAGGCCGGCAGGGGAAGTGGATCCACTTCTCTCGGGATGTAGATATGGACCTGTTAAAAGGTGTTTCATTAAAGTGTTCAAAGCAGAAGAAAATAAAAGAGTTGACTTTAATAGGAATTACATTTAGAGGTAAGGGGTGGATAGATAATGTGACTGTGTCCTCCGCAGCTCATATGGACCACTTTATCAATGCTGCTAACTGGTTTGTGAATCATCAAGATTCTCGAGGCGGCTGGCCGATCATGGTCACTAGACGCCTTATTCATGACGTGATGGAGCTGCCACCCGGGTGGTACTCGGCCATGGCTCAAGGTCATGCTATGTCTACCTTAGTGCGTGCGTACCTCAAGACTAAGAATCATGTATATCTAAAGGCAGCTATAGACGGACTGCAAGTGTTTGAGATCAGTAGTGCTCAAGGTGGAGTGAAGGCACGCTTTGCCGATACGTATGACTGGTATGAAGAGTACCCCACCACTCCTAGTAGTTTTGTGTTAAATGGATTCATTTATTCTTTATTTGGTTTATATGACCTGAAGCAAGTGACCAATGGATCAGCATTAACGACTGTGACAAACCTTTACAATGAGGGTATGAAATCCCTCAAAAAAATGCTGTTGATGTTTGATTCAGGCTTTGGAACATTCTACGATCTCAGGCACGTCAGTGTGGGGATTGCGCCCAATCGGGCACGCTGGGATTACCATACTACTCACATCAGCCAGCTGCTTCAGCTGTCAAAGATTGATGACGATCCACTGTTTCCACGCACGGCAAAACGCTGGGAGGAATACATGAAGGGAAATCGCTCACCGCATAACTGAGAGTTACACATTTATCTTTATAAGTGCCATATTAACTAGAAGTCATCTTTGATCCAACATTGAAACTGACACTAGTGCTGTTAATGATGTGATCTGGTCCGTGACCAGGGTCCAAGGTTATAAAGCTTTTGAGTTGAGTCTGAGTTTGTTCTCAAGCATTTGATTGGTAAGATTTGAGCTGAGGCTCAAATCTGACCAATCAAATGCTTGAGAACTACTTTAAACTCAACTAGAAAGCTTATCCTTGGACCCCTGGCTCCAGATAAGGGGAGTATTTCAAAAACTAAAATATCTTTTATGCATTAATACCTATGGTGTTACTACTCATTAGAATTGTCTCAAATAGATGATTCTAATGAGTAGTAACACCATAGGATTGATGCTGATACTGTTAAGTTAACGCCCTCTTGTCAGGAGCCCTGATGTGTGAAACTGATGAGCAGACAGACTAGTGCTGTGAATGATGTTAGTGCAGTAGTCAGTGCTAACCTGAAGAAGTTATAGCCCATTCTCCCATAGCCTGTTTCTAGTATTGAAGATAAGTGACCACTTTAAAATGGTTGAGAGTACAGCAGAATGTGCCTTAACCCTTTGAACCCTAGTCACGCCTATAGGCGTCCCTTTCAAATAGTGAACAGGTGAATAGTACACTTGTCCTGTGCAAACAATGAAGACCCAGATCAGAGGGCTCCAAAAGGAGCCCTCTGATCAGGGTCTTCACTGTTTGTCATAATGCCAAACATTGACAAAAACAACCCTTAAAAGTCAGAAATTGACTGGACTAAAATGGAAACTGGAATTGTTCATTTAAAGTTTCAGGGAGGAAAGAGTTAAGGCACATTCTGCTTTACTTTCAATCTGCTTTAAGCTACCATCTGTTAGAAAATGTAGAAAATATTTCTTATGCTGAATGTTCATGACTGCATAAATTGGAGATATTTTCTTTGGGGAAGGAGTAAATTAAAGGTGTGAAAAGGCTTATTTAAAGGGTAATGGGTTAAAGGTTATCTTATCCTTGATGGCTACAACTCATTAGCAGTGGTCAGCAGTGTAGAGCTCCAGGCCACAAGACTCTATTATAAAGAGTTTTGAGTTGAGTCTGAGATTGTTCTCAAGCATTTGGATTGGTCAGATTTGAGCTTTTGCACAAATCTGACCAATCAAATGCTGTGAATGATTTCAGACTCAATCATGGACCTATTTAAAATATACGAATTACATTTGCAAACAGGGTAGACCGAGATCAGAGGGCTCCTATAGTCAAATGTAATAAGTATATTTTTAAACAGATCCATGGTGTTGAAAGGGTTAATGTATGGATAAATAAGGCATATAACAATAAATGAAAATGATTGTTCTAAGTATCATTGGAATAATCCATTGTCAAAATATTGGGGTAAAATATTTCTGGAGTGTCAACTCTTAAGAAAACTGTTAGACTTGGTCAGTGAATGTTATGTTTGTTCATGGGAAATAACTCTTACCACGCTAGCAGTGAAACCATGATAACCTTTGCAAACAGTTTAGATCCTGATCAGACGCCGCATAATGCGGCGTCTGATCAGGATCCAAACTGTTTGACACTCCTTTCCTGTTTTGAAAATTCTATTATTAGAACAGTAGCAGACGACAACTGTTGCAGACTGGTAAAAAACAGAGCCAAAAGTTATTGATCATGCATAACAGTTGATGACTTGAGAGACGATAAGGATGTTTATATTTGCATCAAATGACGTCATATAGGACTTGATATTAGCATTCCTGTTCTAAATACATGTATAAAATAATATCTTACTGGACTTGATCAGTCCTGGATCTACAGATAAAATAATGTCATATAGGAACAAGTCTTGATCAGTCCTAAATCTAGTGATAAATGGCAAACATCGGATGGTGCTGATTTCAGTTTAAACTTGTGTTAACCAACCATCCAAATGAACATGCCCTGCCAGTGATATATACAGTTTCCTGCTTAACGCAGAACAAATGTAATTCACAAAGCTCCTTTAGTTCTGTATTGGGCAGCAACCCTGTCTAGCAGGATAGAGTAGTTATTGTTCTGTATAAAACAACAGGGGCCCGTCTTTTGAAATGTACGACAAAAACAGTCGTAATTCAAAAGTTGGAAAAACATTCTTATTGCTCCCTGTTACCCGGTATCCATTTTTGTGACATCTCTTTGGAGTCATCTTGAAAAGACAGGATTAGACAGAGAAAAAAATAATAATAGGGAATTTTAGAATCTGACTTACGACAATATTTGGTTGTACGATATTTAGCAAGACAGGCCCCTGGTCTTTAGCAGTATTCAGCAGGGCCAGTTTATGTGTATTCTTCACAGGTACACTGTTCTTGATTGGTTGTTCAGACATTGAAGTTTGACTGTTTCATGTACATTTACATGTACTGAAAACTCTATTACGACCACTGAAACAAAGGTTAATTGATTGTATACAAGACAGGTGACAGCTAAAAGCAAGGTGACATGCTGTCATCTCGCTTTAAGCTGTCACCTGTCTTAACCCATTACCCCATAGCCTGTTTCTAGTTCTGAACACAGGTGATCACTTAAAGCAGGTTGAAAGTAAAGCAGAATGAGCCTTAAGGCGCATTCTGCTTTACTTTCAGACTGCATTAAGCTATCATCTGCTAGGCTTTAGAAAATATATCTCATGGTAATAATTCTTTACTGTATAAATTTGAACTATTTTCCTCAGTTGAGTAAAAAAATTAAAGAGGTAAAAAGGCGTATTTATGAGGTAATGGGTTAAACACCTTATAATGCACACATTTTAGTGGTTGTAATAGAGAGGTTTGACTGTATTACTGTTCATTTACCTGCATTTACCATTCCTACAGATATAGAGAGTGATTGGCTGAATTGCTGCTGTGTTATTAATAGCAAGAAATATAGAACTATGTATGTGTATCTGTGAGGATATATAATTGTTAATGTGTATTTGTGAGAACATATAATTATATATGTATATTTGTAAGGACATGTAATTATGTATGTATATTTGTGAGGACATACAATTATGTATGTGTATTTGTGGGGACATAATTTTGTATGTATATTTGTGAGAACATATAATTTTGTATGTATATTTGAGAGGTTTTAAGTCGGACTAGTGTTAAACTGCTTCTCTAAGAGAAGTTGAAATGTCAGTGTTTCGTATGTCAGTGTTTTGTACAGGTGGCTCTAATGCAGGATATAAGTAGTGTACTGGGGAGGGGGGATAACTCTGCATGCTAGCAGGTGGCGCTTAATGCAGGATAAAAGTAGTGTACTGGGGGAGGGGGGATAACTCTGCATGCTAGCAGGTAGTGCTTAATGCAGGATAAAAGTAGTGTACTGGGGGAGGGGGATAACTCTGCATGCTAGCAGGTGGCACTTAATGCAGGATAAAAGTAGTGTACTGGGGAGGGGGGATAACTCTGCATGCTAGCAGTGAAACCATTGATGACCTTTGCAAACAGTTTGGATCCTGATGAGACGTTTTATAATGCAGTGTCTCATCAGGATCCAAACTGTTTGACACTCTGACCCTGTTTTGAAAGAAATTTTAAAAATTTCAGTTTTTAGAACAGTAGCAGACGACAACTGTTGCAGACGAAAAATAAAATACCAAGAATGCTAATAGATGAGCAAACTACAAACAGTCATTCAATTAACCCTTTCCCCCATAGAAGCACCTTTTAGCGCATTCAATTTATTCCTCCGCTGAAGAAAATAGTTCCAAATTATACAGTCATGAATATGTATTATAAGCAATATTTTCTTAATTCTAGCAGGTGGTAACTTAAAGCAGGCTGACATTAAAGCAGAATGCACCTTAAGGTGCATTCTGCTTTACTTTCAACCTGCTTTAAGTGGTCATCTATTTTTCAAAACTAGAAACAGGCTATGGGGTAAAGGGTTAAGATACACGTGCAGTCTTAACATATTCAGCATTGTCATTAACAAAGAGTGTACATGTAGAGAGTACACTTGTCCTATGCAAACAGTGAATACCAAATCAGTGTGTACTCTGCTTTTGAGCAAGACAGTTTGAAATCCAACTCTAAATACCCATTGTCAAAAATTGACTAGACTTAACGAGGAAGTTGGAATTGTCCATTAATAGTTTCCGGGTGAATAAGTTAAGAACATGTCTGCTTATACTGCCTGTACACTAGGATGTATAAATGATGTGATCCAATGGGTCATAGAATGTGAGGAGTTGCCTCCCTTGATGAATAAAAAATGTCTTCATTTAGTGAATGAGATAAATATCTCGTACAAGAATATTACATTAACCCATATTTTTCACTTGTTAACTACACAATGTAACATGGAGAGTATCACTATGTGTATATAAGCCAAGGTTTTGTATATAAATGACGGTGTACAGGTGTAAATATGATGTAATTGAATTGTTTTTGCAAACAGAATGCACAAAAACCCCTGATGTATGTATTTCTATTATTAAGTTCTAAGTTCAAGGTCAAAGATTATAAAGAGTTTGAGTTTCAAGAGTAAGAGATCTATCTCAAGCATTTGATTGGTCAGATTTGAGCTTTTGCTAGCAAAAGCTCAAATCTGACCAATCAAATGCTTGATAACTCTTTATAACCTTGGGTCGGCATTGGTTGTGATATGTAAATAACATTTTCTAGAGTAGAAAACTGTTCCTTTTAGAATGGTTCCAGGGACCCAGATAAGGGGAGAGTGAGTATTTCAAAAATTAAAATCTCTATGTCTGTTCCAAACCCAATAGTGTGACTACTAATTAGAATCGTCTCCAAGAGATTATTCTAATGAGTAGTCACACCATAGGGTTTGGTGCAGGCGTGAAGGAGATAATGTGGGAAGACTTGAGTTTACTCCCTCTTTTCTGGAGCCCAGGGGCCCGTTTCATAAAACTTCTTACGACAAATGTTGTCGTAAGTGAGATTATAAAAGTGTCAATTTCTTTTTATTTCTCCATCGAATCCTGTCTTGCGACATTTTTTTGGAATCGTCTTGAAAAGACGATTCCAAAAAGATGTCACAAGACAGGATTAGATAGAGAAATCACAGATTAAATGTATTTTAAAGTTTTGACTTACGACAACATTTGTCGTAAGATGTTTTATGAAACGGGCCCCAGGCCGTTTCATGTGATTTTGATATAAAGATATCATTTAACTGCAATGTTAGTTAATGTACATAAGAACATGGTGATGTGTGACTGTTGATATATGGGCTAGCCGTGAGTCTATAACTCTGACCATGTTTTATCTGGCTCTACACTGTTAGCAATGATGTATTAACTTTGTCCCTGCTGTATGCAAACAGTTTAGATAAATGTCAGAGGGCTCTAATATGAGCCCTCTGATTAGGGTCTGCACTGTTTGTCATTTTGCATTTTATTGTAAAAAACACTATATTTTGTCAAAAATGAACTAGCCTTAATTGGAAATAAGAATTCTAAGTGAAAAGACAATTGCAAAGCATATGCATTGTTTAGACAGATGACTGCTTGGCTCTGACAGATGGCATTTCTATAAATACTATTGCCAAATCACATTCCACAGAAAATCCAAAGGTTTAGCTTATTTATTGATGTGGTCTGACAACACTGTAACTCATTACCCCATAGCCTATTTCTAGTTTTGAAAATATGTGACCACTTAAAGCAGGTTGAAAGTAAAGCAGAATGCGCATTAGGGTGCATTCTGCTTTACTTTCAGCCTGCTTTAAGCTACCATCTGCTAAAATATAGAAAATAGTTCTAATCATACATATTGATAACAGTTACTGTATAAATTGGATTTTTTTTGCTTTGCAGAGAAATAAACAAAAGGCGTATTTATGGGATAATGGGTTAATAAGATCAGCTCAGAAGCTTGCAATACTTGGCAGTTATAGGTACACCTGAAAACTGGCATTCAATGATGACACAGATTATTAAGGTCAGCATATAGAATAACTCAATGTCAGGTGTGTTTGATCAGAACCCTTTACCCCATAACCTATATAGTCTGTCTCTAGTTTGAAGATGGGTGACCACTTAATCCAGGCTGAAAAAACCCCAGAATGCATCTTTCTTCTTATGATACATATTCATGAATATATTTATAAATTGGAACTATTGGGGGAATAAAATATGTATCTATGGATTAACCCTTAGCCTGCCACTCACGACTATAGCTCCATATGCAAACAGCTTGGATCCGGATGAGACGCCGAGTAACTCGGCGTCTCATCCGGGTCCAAGCTGTTTGACACTCGGACAACATTTTCAGCAATTTTGAGCAACTTTGAAGCACTTTGAAACTTGAAGCAGACGAGAAATATAGCAGAAGACAATTTATTTGGCAGGCTAAGGATTAAAGGGTTCCTGTCCATAATTGCATATCACTGTATTTCAATGTTGAAATACGAACAGAGAAAACCAGCTTTACAGCCTCTCACAAAAAAGACTTGTTCATGGTGTTTATAGACAGGGGGTGCTTTATATCAGACTAAGTCAGTGCCTAGTAAAAACAGGTGCCATTAACCCATTACCCCATAAATACGCCTTTTTATGCCTCTAGTTTATTCCTTCACTGAAGAAAATAGTTCGAATTTATTTAGTCATGAATATTTGCCATAAAATAAAGCGTTATTTTGTGTGGTCGTAACAGCAGGATTGTACATTGGAGAAAACGTTTTTCTTTCCCAATAAATTTGTTTACGCTGAAACTATTATTTCAGTGCAAACAGTTTGGAGCCAGATCAGACACCTAACTGTTTGCCACTCAGGATTGGTCAGGATTGTCAATAAGTTGTTATTTTCTTTGTTTAAATGCAATGAGTTTGCATACGTTTGCGTTCAAATGGGAAAGAAAAACGTTTTCTCCACTGTAGGTATACATGTAGTATCAGATGTTAAGATTTATTGTTACTGGCTCATGTAATTAATTTGTTAAAATATAATTTAAGGGCTGCCATAAGTTGACATGAAAATTTGTATTTTTCAAGTGCAATTTTACGAATCGTACCTTTACCCCATATCCTTTTTCTTGTTTTGTTGACATGCGACTACTTAAAGCAGGCTGTAAGTAAAGCAGAATGCCCCTTAGGGCGCATTCTGCTTTACTTTTAGCCTGCTTTAAGCTACCATGAACTGCGGAAAAATCCGGAGATTTAGGAAAAATCCGGAGAAATGGCAGCCCTGTAATTTGCTGATGTAATCTGGTTGGTCAATTGTTTGTGTTTTTGTGTCAAATTGGTGAAAGATATGAATAGATATTAAATTGGTGAAAATTGTGTACAGAGCTGATATCTAATGTCATGAATGATTTAATCTTCATTTAATTGTGAGGGTTACTCTCGACTTGGGGAAAAGAAGGTTTTATGATGTCTGTTTTGTAAGAAATCATCTGATTGGCTGTTTGTATGAAACAATGTGATTGGCTAAATGATAATTGTTGAGTCAAACTGACAGCTGCTCAGTGAATGATAGATTGCTGCTTAATGCATGACAAAAATAATGCAGATAATCCTAATTAAGAAATAATAAATTCATACCAGTGTTTTATCGTGCAATCGAACACTGGTAGGAGTCGAGATGCGTAGTAATTTAATCACGAGGCCTTTAGGCTGAGTGGTTTAATTACAAGCATCTTAACGACTAACCATGTTCGACACTGGTATTAATTCATTATTTCGATTCTAACACACAATTTAACCTAAATTTGCACCGAAGCAACGGCACTACATTTCTTGGCGTATGCATTTTCGAAGCCATATGACGTCATGTTAGAACGTTTAGCGCGTGAGTGTTCTACTGAAAATTCAAACACCGAGACGGTCCTTCTTCGCTTATATAGGGGTCTGGGTGAGTGTGTTAGAATGGAGCTTTCTGCATTACTTTTATCCTGCATCCAGTGGTGTGCTGTCATGAAGATTGACCATGCTTCCTTTGAACGGTGGCTTGCAGGTTTGAATGTGAATCATTGTGTACACAACAAAGAAATAGAAAATACAATAAAAATAAAAATTAAACAAAGTATTGTTCTGCTTTGTATACCATACTACCTGTATAGCATGTTAACCCTTTACCCCATAACCTGTTTCTAGTTTTGAAAATAGATGACTTCTTAAAGCAGGTTGAAAGTAAAGCAGAATGTGCCTTAAGGCACATTCTGCTTTACTTTCAGCCTGCTTTAACTTACTACCTGCTAGAAAAAAAGAGAATATTTCTTATGAAACATATTCATATATGCATAAATTGGAACTAATTGCTTCAGTGGAAGAATATATTAGAGGTGTTAAAAGGGGTATTATGGGGTAATGGGTTAACCCTTTATATGCCAACTCCACCTACTACACTGCTCCCTCCCTACACCGGCCTTCCCAACAACAACAACCACCCTTGCCGCAGTTTCCTAAACAGGACAATTATATCTAACTCTTTTACTGCTGCAAGATCGTCTGCTTACAATTGTCACCTATAAGTTGACATTTTGATAGAATAAATATAATGACGAGTGACAAACAGCTGGAATCCAGATCAGACGCCACGTTACGCGGCATCTGATCTGGATTCAAGCTGTTTGCAAATGCAAGCCAAGTCTAAATTTTCCCTCCCTGTAACGACTTCCTCCAAACAACAGACACAATCTGTGTCTCCCATTTGGTGTCGTTGTAGAGAGGGAGCACTGTATAAACATCCACCATCTTTACCCCTATACCTGACCCAGTTCTTGAAGGAGCTGTCTGATATAGGTCATCACTGTTTTCAGATTATTAGCAAAATAAAATCAAAGAAGTGCACGAAGTCCAACACGTGAAACTTCAAATACACTAATCTAATCCAGTTTCCATTTTAGAAAGTCCATTGAAAACAGGATGACATCAGGGCCCGGGTGCATGACACATAGTTAGAGCTTAGCTGTATACTAAATCCCTAGCCGAGAGTTAAATATCGATTTTTAACTACAAGATAAACTAACTGTGTTGGATGACACACCGCTAAATTCTAGTAACATACTAAAGTTTTAGTTGATAGTTAAATATCGATTTTATCGGACAGGTAAAATAACTAGTGTTGCACAAGCTCAAAATTGACTAACTATAAGTTAAGTTTTACCGATAAATTTAGAGGTGCTTAGTGCATCGATAAATCCGCTAGTAGCCAGTTAAATCAGCTTACATGGCAGGATAAAAGAAACATTTTGGATCCAGATCGGAAATATAGCACATCGGTGTCTGATCAAAGTCATAATTATTTGATTTTTAGCTCACCTGAGCCAAAGGCTCAAGGTGAGCTATTGGGATGGCCCTGTGTCCGGCGTCCGTCGTTGTGCGTTGTCCGTCGTCGTTAACAATTGCTTCAAATGACATCTCCTCCTATACCGCTGAACAGATTTCAACCAAACTTTACAGAAATATTCCTTGGGTCAAGCTCTTTCAGATTTGTTCAAAAAATTAAAAACAATGCAGAACTCTGGTTGCCATGGCAACCAAAGTGAAAAAATAAGGAAATCTTAAAAAAAAACAGGTCCTCTATCAAATTTGTTCAAATTATGCCCCATTGGGTCAAAATTCGCCCCGCCCCGGGGGTCACAGTTTTACAAAGAGTTATATAGTGAAAATTTCAAATGTCTTCTCCTCTGACACTAATATGATCAGAGCTTTGATATTTGGCATGGGGACACTTCTAAATATCCTTTATGTGTTTTGATCAAATGGTTCGTGTCGGTTGCATATCTAGGTCACTGGAGCTAAAAATAGATTTATTCTATAAAAACTTAAAAAATCTTCTTGTCAAAAACTACAAGGGCCAGAGCTTAGATATTTGGCACATAGCATCATCTACAGGACTGGACCTCTATCAAGATTGTTCAAATTATGCCCCTCGGGTAAATAATGATCCCGTCCTGGACATAAATCATTATCTCGGACTTTGTCAGATATTCTCAGGTGAGCGAAATATGCCCCATGGGGCTCTTGTTTTATTTCCTTTTTCTTTTTCTCTGTTTGAGATTTATATTTTACTAAACGCAAACACAAGGCAATAAAATCCTAAAATTGACAACAATTTATGTCAATAATAATGATTTACATTTATCTGAGAAGCAAAATGTTTGGAGATTGATCAGACGCCGGGTTACCCGTTGTTTGATATGGCTCCAAAATTGTTATAAAAAACATAAAACAATTTAGCTTAAGCGTTTGTATCTGGAAAGAAAACGTATTACCCACTGTAAAGGATGTTGGTTGCATTGATATATATCAACCAATTCTACGTACATGTATTGTGGAAAAACGGGCCCTGATCTGGGTCCAAACTGATTTTACTGAAATCCTGTTTTCTGTAACATAAAGAAGTACGAACCGATTTCAGAATACATGTATGAATTTACAATACATAATAATAATCGGTACATAATCGCAGAAGCTCTGTTTCTTTACTTTGTATTACAACGAAACAATTTATTGTGTGTTGCTTTAATGTTTCCATTTACATGTAACCCTTTCGATGCCAATTAATCGTGAGTTTTTATCCCGACACCGTTTTATTGTCGTCTTCTTTAATATTCTTATTTGTTATATCGTTTCAAAGAAAGATCCAATATAGTATGACTGTACACTAATAACTCTATAATGGAATAAACTTCAGAATTGAATATCGGTACGATCATTTAGGATCTTGATCAAATACGGGTCAGATAAAGAGTATTTAAAATGTTCCAACTTTTTGCGTTAGGTGTAATGCGTAGTAACAGCTTAGGAACCGTCTGTCCGCACGTCTGTCTGTCTGTCACTGTGTACTCTCTCATTTTCTCTCCTCTCTCTCTTTATTGTCTGCGCTACTTATGTATGTGTGTATGTATTATGTATGCCTGCCATTTAAAAACCCCTCTCTCTCTTTATCTCTCTCGCTCGTTTACCTCTCACTGTATCTCAGTTTATGCCTGTCCGTATATACATGTATATATACCTCTACCTCTCTCTCTTTCTCTCACTGTCTCTCAAATCTCCCAACCTCTCTTGCTTCCCCTCTCTTTCCTTTCTCTTTATGTCTTTGTTTCCCTGCCTGTCATCTTTCTGTCCCTGTATGTCTGTCCTTCCTTTTTAGCTCACCTGAGCCGAAGGCTCAAGGTGAGCTGTTGTGATCGCCCGCCGTCCGTCGTCCGTCTGTTCAAATTTACTTCAAGCGACAACTCCTCTGAAACCGCGAGTCTGAGGAAAAAACTAATTTGCTCACGGTGTTCCTTGGATGCTTCTCTACAGAAATTGTTAAAATGAAACTTTAAAGTGGACTACTTATTGAAATTTATTAAAAAAAGTGAAAAACTTTAAACAAGTTTTTTGTAAAAAACCACTGTTCCCACACCTTAGATATTGCATGAATAGTATCTTCTACTAAATCACTTTCAAAATTGTAAAAAATCAAAACCCTAGGATCAAATTTGACTCAACCCTGGCCATATCAGTGCTTTTTGATGCAGGTCTGACAGTAAAAACTCTCTAATGATCCGTTTTATACAGACGCATTGTATCTTCCAGGCTAAGAAGCTACCCTTATACTAAATGCAACATTTTTGCAAACAGTTTGGATCCAGGTCAGATGCCACATAATGCTGCATCTAATCTGGATCTAAACTATTTGCCACTCATTTACATATTTTCTTATATTTAGAAAATATAAGTTATTATTTTTTACATATTTCACATACAAACATTTGGAGCAGACAACAGTTCAGCATAATAATAGTCATTTCTCTCTGAGACTGTCTCCAATTGCATAACTGACCCATAGCTAGCTCTGAACTCAGGTCACTGAGATACATAACAGAAATGAAAGTGATGTCTGCTATTTTATGCTCAAGCACAACTTAGTTCGAGGCATATTACTTTTGGTCTGTCTGTTTGTTTGTTTGTGTTTTGTTTGTTTGTTTATCTTTCTGTCTATCAGTCCACAATTAATTCTTGGCCATAAACAGTATGGATCCAGGTCAGATGCCACATAATGCTGCTTCTAATCTGGATCCAAACTATTTGCCACTCATTTACATATAGTTTCTTATATTTAGAAAATGTAAATAATGATATTTATTAACCTATTAACCCATACATATTCTTTTTTATGTCTTTAATTTATTCTTCCACAGAAGAAAATATTTCACTTTATACAGTCATTGTTGTCTTTAACAATTGCTTCAAATGACATCTCCTCATATACCGCTGAAAAGATTTCAACCAAACTTTACACGAATGTTCCTTGGGTCAAGTTCTTTCAAAATTGTTCAAAGAATTAAAAACAATGTAGAACTCTGGTTGCCATGGCAACCAAGTGAAAAAATAAGGAAATCTTAAAAAAAATTCTTGTCTGAAACTACAAGGGCCAGATCTTAGACATTTGTCACATAGCATCATCTACAGGTCCTCTATCAAACTACAAACTATGCCCCTGGGGTCAAAATTGGCCCCGCCCAGGGGGTCACAGTTTAACATAGAGTTATATAGTGAAATTTTCAAATGTCTTCTCCTCTGAAACTAATATGGCCAGAGCTTTGATATCTGGCTTGGTGACACTTTTAGATGTCCTATACCAATAAGGTTCAAATGGTTCTGGTCGATTGCATATCATCTACAGGTCCTCTATCAAGTTTGTACAAATTATGCCCCTGGGGTCAAAATTAGCCCCACTCCGGGGGTCACAGTTTTCATACGTCTTCTTTTCTGAAGCTAATATAGCCAGAGCTTTGATATTCGGCATGGTGTTACTTCTAGATGTCCTTTATCTATTTTGTTCAAATGGTTCCAGTCTGTTGCATATGTAGGTCACAGGAGCTAAAAACAGATTTTTTCAATGGAAACTTAAAAAAAATCTTCTTGTCTAGAACCCTAGTACCCTGATCTTAGATATTTGGAACATAGCATCATCTACAGGTCCTCTATCAAGATTGTTCAAATTATGCCCCTCGGGTAAAAAATGACCCCGTCCTGGACTTAAATCATTATCTCCATTTTGATGTACAGCTATTCTCAGGTGAGCGACATATGCCCCATGGGGCTCTTGTTTACTTTTTAGAGTTGATTTTTACAATATATGTCAAAATGACAAACAGCTTAGAGCCTGATCAATGTCTACACTATTTGCAAAGGACAAGTGTACTCCTCACATGTATGTTTGCGAATGACGCATATATGCGTGACACAGGTTCAAAGAGTTTAATGTACTCTGACATGCTATTAACCCTTTCCCTAATAGAAGCGCCTTTTAACGCATTCAGTTTATTCCTTCACTGAAGAAAATAGTTCCAATTTATACAGTCATAAATATGTTTTATACGAAATATTTTCTATATTCTAGCAGATGATAGCTTAAAGCAGGCTGAAAGTAAAGCAGAATGCGCTTAAGGCGCATTCTGCTTTACTTTCAACCTGCTTTAAGTGGACAACTATATTCAATACTAGAGACATGCTATGTGGGAAAGGGTTAAAGGCTATATTTTTGTATTGTTTCTGCTCTAGTGTCTACACATTTGAATGGATTTGATAAAACTTTGTAAAACTATATATGGCTATTAGTCCTTGATTGACTGATTGAGTTTGGTTTTACGGCACCATGACAAAAGAAATGGGCATGTGGTGCTGAGAAAACAATTATGTACATGTAAATACATGTTACTATTGTATGAAAAAATAACAAGAGCAATGAGTATACAAAAATAAAGAATCCAACACACATACATGTGTATAAGCAGGGCTCCAGAATCCAGATAAGGGGAGTATTTCAAAAACTAAAATCCTTATCTCTGCATTAAACCCTATGATGTCACTACTCATTAGAATTGCCTCAAAGAGACGATTCTAATGAGTAGTAACACCATAGGCTTTGGTGCTGACAGAGTGAGAAAATGTTGGATTTGTTCAGTTAACTCCCTCTGTATAAGGTTAACTGATTAAATGTCTCAATGTAATACATGTACATGTATATATATAAATCTAAATCCAGCCCTTTTCAGAAAAGAAATTATATAATTTTGGCAATGAACAAAATTAGTTGTTTCATACAGCCAGCTTTAAATATTTTTATCTTCAACACAATCCAATAAGAAATGTTAAACATCTAGTAAGTTTCCATGCATAAAACACAATCTGGTTGATTTTTCTGGTTTTAATACAGTGTTCCCTCCTCACAACAACGCTTGCCCCTGTTCCCCAAACAAGACAATTATGTCTAACCTTTTTACGGCTTCAATATCGTCTACTTAAAGCTGTCGTCTTCTGTTTTTCTCAAAGTCACATATTGGACATTTTGGCAAAAAAAATATAATGACAAGTGACAAACTGCTTGGATCCAGATCAGACGTGGTGTGACATGGCATCTGGCCTGGATTTAAGCTGTTTGCAAAGCCAATTTCCCTCCCTATAACAACTCCCTCCAAACACTACACACAGTCTCAGAGCACCAGATAAGGGGAGTATTTCAAAAATTAAAATCTTTATTTCTGAATTAAACCCTTAATTATGGTGTCACTACTCATTAGAATCGTCTCGAAGAGACGATTCTAATGAGTAGTGACACCATAGCCTAGGGTTTGGTTATGAAATGAGTGAGAAAATGTTGGATTTGTTCAGTTTACTCCCTCTTATCAAGAGCCCTAAGTCTTTGTCTCCCATTGGGTTTTGTTGTTGAGGGAGCAAGGTATGTACAAAGGATTATTCTAACACACCACGCGCACACCCCTATACAAACAAAGAAGGAACGTATCTGTGTTAAATTCTCAATAAAACACACACATGCGGTAACCTCTTAACGTGACGTCATATGGCTTCGAAAATGTGTACCCCAAGAAATGTAGCGCCGTTGCATTGGTGCAAATTGTGGTTAAATTGATGTGTTAGACTCGAAATAATAAAATAATACCAGTGTTTTATCGAGCAATAAAACACGGGTAGTCGTTGAGATGCTGGTTATTAAATCGCTTGGCCTTCGGTCTCGTGATTTAATTACTACGCATCTGAACTCCTACTCATGTTTTATTGCACGATAAAACACTGGTATGAATTTATTATTTCTTAAATATAAGTATGACCTATGTAACAGAGAGCAAGAACCAGATAAGGCTCTAGATAAGAGGGAGTAAGCCAAACAAACCCAACATTTTCTGACTCATTTCAGCACCAAATCCTATGATGAACTACTCATCAGAATCTTCTCGAAAGGGACCTTTCTAATGAGTAGTCATATCATAGGTTTAACCCTTTACCTGTTAGCCTGTTTCTAGTTTTGAAGACATGTGACCACTTAAAGCAGGTTGAAAGTAAAGCAGAATGTGCCTTAAGGCACATTCTGCTTTACGCTAAAATCTGCTAGGTAATATAAAATATTTGTAATGGTAACTGTTCATGAGGGTATAAACTGGAACTATTTTCCTCAGCGGAGGAATAATTTAAATACGCTAAAAGTCGCTTCTATGGGGGAAAGGTTTATTAATGCAGAAAAGCATATTTTAGTTTTAATGGGTAGTCACACCATACATAATTGTACTGTTTAGGGAATTGTGTAAAGTGGTGCTGTAAAGAGGGAGTCGTTGTTGGGAGGGCCGTTGTAGAGAGGGAGTACTGTACTTCTTATGATACATATACATGACTGCATAAATTGGAACTATTTTCCTCAGGGAATGAATAAATTAAATGTGCAAATATGTTAACATTTATCTATGGAGTAATGGGTTAAAGAACAACACAATTAAGTGTGTCAGGAGGTTGCTGCCACCAGTCCTACAGACAACCAATATATTGTCAGCCAATAATCTTGTCATCCTCTTGTTCTCCAAGTGTTTTTAATTGGTTGGCTATTGATACCGCCCACTTATACATTGTCAGCCAATGATCTCGTCATCCTGTCGTTCTCCAAATGATTTTAATTGGTTGGCTATTGATACCGCCAACTAATACATTGTCAGCCAATGATCTTGTCATCCTGTCGTTCTCCAAATGATTTTAATTGGCTGGCTATTGATACCGCCCACTTATACATTGTCAGCCAATGATCTTGTCATCCTGTCGTTCTCCAAATGATTTTAATTGGTTGGCTACTGATACCGCCCACTCATACATTGTCAGCCAATGATCTTGTCATCCTGTCGTTCTCCAAATAATGCTAATTGGTTGTCTACTGATACCGCCCACTCATACATTACCAGTCAATAATCTTGTTATCCTCTCTGTCTCTAAGTGATTTTAATTGGTCGGCTATTGATACCGCCCACACACTGGCACTGTCCTTCACAAAGAACACTTTCAGTCCTTGATTATGTAAAGTGGCAAAGTTCTTCTCCCTCAAATCATTTGATGCAAACTCAATGAAGGCAAAACTGAAAACAAAAATAACTTGATGAAGGAAAAACTGGAAAAAAATAACTCAATAAAGGCAAAACTGAAAACAAAAATAACTCAAAGAAGGCAAAACTGAAAACAAAAATAACTCGATGAAGGCAAAACTGAAAACAAAAACAAGTTTTAAAAATATTTGGATAAAAACATGGCCCCTGGACTGCCCAAACGCTTTTTCCGTGATTTGACCTACTGACCTACTTTTCAATCTCATGTAACCCATATTTATACATTGCCTAGCTTTTGTAAAGATGACCATTATAAGCAAGTTTCAAGAAGATTGGGCTGAAACTATGGCCCCTCCCTGCAGTGGCCAAAAGCTTTTTCTGCACTTTTACCTACTGACTTACTTTATGACCCAACATGACCTATATATCAGTGATTTTTTTACCTCTGCGTCCTGCTTCCTAGACGCACTCTTTTCGCCGTGGACGCACAGTTCCAAAGTGTGTGCGTTACCGGGACGTATAAAATTGGAATGAGTGCATCCTTTTTATTTTAAAATTCGTATAATGACCTGCCAATAAAGAACAAGAGCCGCATGCGGCCCTAAATCGCTCACCTGAGGACTATTGTGTTATTTATTACTCGATGCAAAATGAAGTTTGTCATTGCATGTATGTGGACTGTTGCATAAAGTCTGTTTGTCATTATTACTATTTGAGCAAAAGGGGAAAATATGGCAATGATATAAATAGTGCTAATAAAGGGTCACTTAAACAATATTCATTCAAAATATTATTGAATTCAGACAATGGTTTCAGAGAAGCAATTGTTTTTAAAAAAAAATCCATTAGAGGTCTATGTAAAACTGATAAGCCCCGGGGCAGGGCCATTTTTGACCATGGGGACATGATTTGAACAATTTTGGTAGAGGACCATAAGGCAAAGCTAGATGCCAAATATAAAAGGTCTGGGGCTTACGGTTTAAAGGTTTTCCTATATAAGTCTATGTAAAACTGATAAGCCCCATGGCAGGGCCATTTTTGACCTTGGGGTCATGATTTGAACAATTTTTGTAGAGGACCACTAAGCAAAGCTAGATGCCATATATATTAGGTCTGGGCCTTACGGTTTTCAGAGAAGAAGATTTTTAAAGGTTTTCCTATATAAGTCTATGTAAAACTGATGATGTAAGTACGGAAATTGACCACGCCCTCTGGCGGTCATGTTTTTTGACGGATCTAAATTCTTTGAACAACATTAAAAAGTCTATCAATTGAGAAACACATTTTGGTGAAAACCAAAGTGAAATCAGACCAGTAGTTTCGGAGAAGATTTTCTAGATTGTGTGCACTGTTCCCATGGAAACCAGTTAAATTACCCCACCCACAAACTTTAAACAACTTTTCATTTCCCAACCCTACTGATGCTTCTGATGAAATTTGATTATACTGGGGCTAATGGTTTCAGAGAATAAGTTGCTTGCAACTGTTGACAGACGGACAGCTGGACAGACGATGGAGAGAGTGGTATCACAATAGCTCACCTTCAGCAACTTTTATTTCTGCATTAACCCATTATCCCATAGCCTGTTTCTAGTTTTGAAGACAGGTAACCACTTAAAGCAGATTGAAAGGCACATTCTGCTTTACTTTCAACCTGCTTTAAGCTTTCATCTGCTAGGATGTAGAATATGTTTCTTGTGGTGCATATTCATGACTGTATAATGTGGAACTATCTTCTTCAGCGGAATAAAAAATTAAAGGCGTAAAAAGGCATATTTATGGGGTAATGGGTTAAACCCTATGGTGTCAACACTCATTAGAATCATGTTCGAAGCCGAGACAGAACCTACACATGCTTAATATGACTTCCGGTTAACATTTAAGGCGTTCATTCATAATTGGAAAACTTACTGAGATGTGGAAATAATGTTGAATTTGAGGATTATTTTTGCCTAGGTAAACTAAAACATCTATTTTATTGCTAAGACGGTTAAAGGTGGCAGCTTAAAAACAAGTATCAAGCTTAAATTCATGTATTAGAGATTTTCCCGCCATTGTTGACATGCGTGGCGCTTTTACTATGTAGTAAGAGGTTATGTGACGTATTTTCCAAAATGGCAGACATCCCTCGAAGAGCGATGCCCTTTGACTGTAGTACAACTTAAAATCAGGAGAAACTTTATTTTAGATGCAGCTAACCTGATTTTACACACCCACAATGTCAAACAAGAGGGCCTGAAGACCCTGATATCGCTCACCTGTTGTACTGAAGCTTGATAGCTTTATCTTACTGTTTCATCAGTTTTAATTTAAATCCTTTCAAATTTGTAGTATAGCATGTAAACAATTTTGGAATACAACCTCATAATTCTAGTATGGTAGAGTAAATCAAGGGCATATAACTAGAGCCTAAACAATACTGAAATGAAGCCTTTTCTAGCATTTCAAAGTACATGTATATAGATAAGTATTGCCACAATGATTAGATTTCAACAATAATTGCACTACTTTGAGAACTAATATGTATATACTTTGTGTGCAAGTAAAATCAAAATCCATTGAAAACTGTAGTTGCAAAAGTGTAAACGCTGTTCGATATGGCAATTTCAGCAATTCAAGGGCAGACAACTCTTGACCCATAGGTCCGAGTTCAAATAATCATATACAATCTGAGCAAGTTTGAAAAAGACCGGATAAAAATGGTGGCCTCTAGAGTGTAAACACCCTTAAATATGACATTTTCAGCAATTCAAAGGTAGATAACTCTCAACCTATTGGTCCGATTTCAATCATAATTGAACGCAAACGAACTCTTAGGGTCATATACAATCTGAGCAAGTTTGAGATAGATTGGATAAAAATTGTGACCCCTGGAGAGTAAACACCCTTAAATATGACAATTTCAGCATTTCAAAGGTAGATAACTCTCAACCTATTAGTCTGATTTGAACCAAAATCGAACTCATCTGAAGTTTTATGGTTATATACAATTTGAGCATGTTTGAGATAGATTAGATAACCAGAGGGCCTGAAGGCCCTGATATCGCTCACTATTTGTAATGAAGCCTGATAGCTTTACCTTTGAATTTCACCCGTTTTATTCTAAATCCATTCAAGTTTGTCGACCTACTGTAGTATAGAAGAGTACATCAAAGGCAGATAACTAGAGCCTAAACAATACTGAACTCATCCGAACTCTTATAGTCATATACAATCTGGGCAAGTTTTAGAAAGATTGGATAAATACTGTGGCCTCTAGAGTGTAAACACCGTTAAATATGGCATTTTCAGCAATTCAAAGGTAGATAACTTTTGATCTGTTTGTCCAATTTCAACCAAAATCGAACTCATCCAAACTCTTATGGTCATATACCATCTGGGCAAGTTTTAGAAAGATTGGATAAATACTGTGGCCTCTAGAGTGTAAACACCGTTAAATATGGCATTTTCAGCAATTCAAAGGTAGATAACTCATGACCTATTTCAACCATAATAGAACTCATCCGAACTCTTATGGCAATATACCATCTGAGCAAGTTTGAGAAAGATTGGATAAATATTGTGACCTTTAGAGTGTAAACACTAAAATTGTTGACGCCGGACGACGGACGACGGACATTCAAGGATTGCAAAAGCTCACCCTGAACTAGCTCAGGTGAGCTAAAAATGCATTCCAAACTGATACATACATTTTCTTTTACAATTATGATGAAAATAAAAGTGTAAAACCGCCGCCTGTGAATCACATTGGGCTTGTGCCATTGTAGAGATCATAGCGGGTTGTAACTGTATCCGCAATACAGTTAAGATATCGCAACTAGACACACCACAGAATTTGGTTCTGAAACGAGTGAGAAAATGTTGGATTTTTTCAGTTTACTCCCTCATATCTAGAACACTGGATTGTACTGTACTAACCCAAGTTCATTGCCTATTTACCTAAGTTCATTGCCTACTTACCTAAGTTCATTGCCTATTTATCTAAGTTCATTGCCTACTTACCTAAGTTCATTGCATAAGTTTCATTGCCAAATTACCTAAGTTCATTGCCTACTTACCTAAGTTTATTGCCTACTTACCTAAGTTCATTACCTACTTACCTAAAATCATTGCCTATTTACCTAAGTTCATTGCCTATTTACCTAAGTTCATTACCTACTTACCTAAGTTCATTGCCTATTTACCCAAGTTCATTGCCTACTTACCCAAGTTCATTGCCTATTTACCCAAGTTCGTTGCCTATTTACCTAAGTTAATTTGCCTACTTACCTAAGTTCATTGCCTATTTACCCAAGTCCATTGTCTACTTACCTAAGTTCATTGCCTATTTACCTAAGATCATTGCCTACTTACCTAAGTTCATTGCCTACTTACCCAAGTGCATTGCCTACTTCCCTCATTGCCTACTTACCTAAATGCATTGCCTACTTACCTAAGTTCATTGCCTACTTACCTAAGTTCACTGCCTACTTACCTAATTCATTGACTACTTACCTAAGTTCATTGACTACTTACCCAATTTTCATTGCCTACTTACCTAAATTCATTGCCTACTTACCTAAGTTCATTGCCTACTTACCTAAGTTCCTTTCCCCTACAGAAGAGTCTGGCATTGACAATATCATCAGACAGTTTCTTCACCTTGTCTACCGTCATGCCAGGATACGGCAACGCTACCCACAGTACTTTAGATTTGTCCACTTAAAACAAATATTTATAGTGTTTGTTACATTCAAATCTAAGCATTTTTAATTAAGAATAGCTTGAGACGAGTGCCAAACAGCTTGGATCCAGTTCTGTTGCTTTACTCTCTGCCTTAGCTACAGTCAACACTCAATACTTCGAACTCGCGTTAGTTCGAACATATCCATATTTCAAAGTTAAAACAAGGCTTAGCCACGCTTTAACTTTGAAATACGGGTATGTTCGACTTAAGGGAGATCGAGTTATCAAAATTAAACTTGTAAGGTCGATTTAAGCGAGTTTGAAGTATCGAGTTTGGACTGTATATTCAAAACTGTTTGCAAATGCCAATCAAGTCGTGATCAGCAGACAAAATGTTAATTGCTTCTACAGTTTGACTTGTGTAACTCATTTGAAATGACAGTTCGTATGCAATTTAAAGACGGCGTTTGTCCATTGATTACACACATATATCAGTGTTTTCTCGAGAGCGCGTTTTTGGCGCAGAAAATTCACGTTTGGCGCAACCAAATTTGTAACCTGCGTTTTTCTTGACGCAACAATATTTCAGCCCTAAATGGCATCTTTAACCCCGAAGAAATTGCCATCTTATAAACCGAAAGTCGGCGACGAGAAGCAGTGATTCTGTTTACTTGTTGCTGTTATTCTGCGCATGCGTGAGCACTTTGCTGGCCTCAATTCCGGTAGTCTGGTTCCCTGTCTTCATCACATTCGGGAACCTGACTAAAATTACGGTGCAATTACCGGTTCAAGTTACGTATCTCGGTACGGCTTCGAAGATTTCAAACCAATGAATAGTTATCAGTAAACGTTGAATATTTTATTACCTTCGATCCAATACAATTGTTTCTTATAAATAAAGACGTGCAACTCAAATAATAATCTTCAATTATCAAATTGTATGGAATTATTACTGATGCAGAATATAATCCGACATACGTTCCAGTGCCTGGACAATATTTAAACGTCTTCCCGCAATATGTCAAGTTGAATAAAACTTTACGACAGCTACAAAACAACGGAGGCAAACTGCATTTAAATAAAAAAGAGACCTCTGATTACGATGCTGATCGTAGTAAATCAATGCCTTGAAACAGAAAAGAATCAAACGAGTGAAGAAACTGCATCCAAAACAGCCTCTGCAGCGAACCCGGTAACATGGCGAAAATTAAGAACTGAAATTTTGAATGGCTTGAGAAAAACTTTCGGCTACGGTATGAAAGTGGCAAAACGGGAAAAACTCCAGAAAAAGACAGATATTCTTTCAGTAGATGTGAGCTTAACTATTTGTATCAGTCAAGAAAAACACATTTATTACTAGCTGTTTCTGACTTGGAGTTTCACTCTCATTGAAACTTTCTGTAAGTTTAAAGTGAGAGACAGGCCGAACATTGAATTTCTGTTGAATTTTGATTATTACCTGCATTCAAAAAACTTAAATTTTCAAGTTGATTAACACTCTCCTATACACCTTTGAAGGTCTTCTGCACCTTGCTAACAGAGTAGACCATTACCAAACAGCTGTAATGCGAAGTTCACACCAACGGCGCTTTGATGGCGCTTTAAAGCGGCGTGCAAAGCGGCACAAAAGCGTAACAAAGCTTGATTAAAGCGTCAGGGTCGTAATAGATCGTGGGAAAGCTTGGAGTAAAGCGGGACATTAGGCAAGAGCGCCAAAATTTTTTAAACGGTTTAAAAAATTTGGGCGCTCTGTTACGAATTGATTAAAGCGCCTATAGCGTATCAAAGCTCAACAAAGCTTAACAAAGCGTAACAAAGCTCAGCAAAGCTTGACTCAAAGCGTAGGAAAGCTTAACAGAGCTTGGTTAAAAGCGGGGACCCCAGGCTTCACGGTCTGTCACCACTTGACACGCTTCGTTAAGATGTCTCAATATGTGTTACGATTTGGCATGAAGATCTGATATGAGGTCAGACGCTTTCATCAAGATCTGACACGCTTTGATACGCTTTGTTACGTTTTCATGAAGGACTCTCACGCCAGGGATTTCCCCAGGCCGTTTTCGCCTGTCGCGGGCGACATGTCTTCCTTCCAGGCGGTCTCTTCGCGACATGCTTTGATCTTGCCGACATGCCTAAATCTGTAAAGCGACTAGCCTTAATCACGGCTCTGTGTTGTGTACTCGAGTAAATTGTTTCATATGTCAAACGCCGTCACGCGTGTCGGGCGTGAGCATAGCATCATCAACCAATCACAAGCCGAATTTCCCTATCTAAACGGTGATTGACAGGGTCTTGGATTATTTCTATTTGACCGAGATCAACTTTTTGACGTTTCTAAAACCGTTAGCAATGGCGAGTACTGGAACATGATTTTCTGGAACATGATTTTCGGAAAACAAGCTACGAATTACGCTGAAAAAAATAATACTAGCCTAAACCGGAATCTCAGACATTATTTTTCCCGAATCTAAACATTAAGAAGATGATTTACCATTTTGCAGACTGAAAATTCGCTGCGTTTATTGAGACGAGAGTAACAGCGGCGAAATCGCTTGTCGCCTCGGAAAAATACACTCGATACGGGGCCTAATTCTCCGAAAATATTGAACAAACGAACATTAATTACCTTTAAGAATTGATTTCCTCGACAACTCCGTATTAATAATCACGTAACAGACACAAACAGTATTCCAAACTTCCGAAATGAAATCCAATTGCGCGGCATGCTTCGAACTTTTGACACATGTCTTTACTGGTTTCATTGGTTATCAAAAAGGTAGACGTTATATACTTCCATTTAGAAAGACTGTTTTGATACTAGTGAAATTAACATAAATTACGATGGTTAAAATTAGCACTTATTCGTATGAAATGGCTAGCGACGCGGAAGACGTTTTTCGTGGGAGTTTCGGGAAATAAGTTTTTTTTTAAGAACAAAGGCAAAACATTACACGCGGGAAACGAGGAATCTGCATTCTGGCATTTTTGGTATATATAGAAATTGAATACTTGGTGATGAAATATTGAAAAAGAAAATCGTGACAACAAATATTTTAGTAGACCTGGATTTATCTCGTGACACGGTCATACAGTCTTATTAATTGTTCACAAAGTTAAGATTTGTTTTCTGTTTTTATGATGGATGGTTGTTTAAAGCAGGCTTAAAGTAAAATGAATCCTCCATTAGACATCAGCCTGTCGGGATGCAGTGAAATTTTATATGCTCTTAACCCACAGGTTCTTGACACATATCCCGTATCTAGATCTAGATCTGTCTTCGATAGAATAAAAAAATATTTACTTTAACTTCAAGGGAATAGTAAAGGCATAAAAACTTATCTCTAATGACTATGAGGAATAAGAGTTAAAACATTATACATTCAAATCACATTATACATGCACTGTACTTAATTCTAAGTAAGGGTAGGTGTTTGACTGTGTGTGGCAAGTTAATGTTAAACTTTTTCAAATAAATTCTTTGATTAAGTTTATGAGAGTCAGAGACTTATGAATGTTTTTCCATAAGACAACCAGTTCTACCCTGATCAGGGGCTTCCTGTTCTGGATCTACTGTTTGCAGCACATGCCCAATCTACTTGTTTCTGCATTCCTGTTTCAGAATTTATTTATTTGAAGAAAAAAAAGTGAGCATTTCTAGTATGTGTGTGTATTATCTGATTGAGTGTGACAGTAGTGTAGTGTGTATGGCAGAGAAAAATGAAAAGGTGTGTACATTTCACATGCTTTAAACTTTCAAATACTGATTAAAGAGACTTTTCCATTTTGGTCAAAAGACTACATGTTGTTTGCGGTTTCTGTCAAAAGTAATTTTTCCAATTTTTCCATTTTTACAATCTTGTAAATGGCACTGACACTGATCAGAGGACTCACCCAGGAGATCAGACTGGGTCTACACTTTTTCCATAGGTCCAGGCATTCATAGTTTCAGGATATTTTTTTTGTATAGTTTATGTATAAAATAAGTGAATTAATGTGTTTCAGCTGTTTATCATTTTTGTGCTTTTACAACCAGTAAGGCTTTACAATGTAATACTTTGTTGCAAAATAATGGAATACTAGTTAATGCAAGCTGCAGTCAGCGACTAAACTGGGAGATCAGCAGGTATAATTGTAAACTTTAGTTATAATCGAAGTGTAACTTAAATATTGGTGCTGAACTTGAAAACAAAAATCCTACACAAACTGGTTCTTGCAAACAGATTAACAGAATAATACTTATTTCAGCCATTTCCATATAAACACACTATACTATACACTACATATAATATGTATTGCTAAAAATGCACTATTTCATTGTTTAAAGGGCAAAAAAAATCGCCGCAGCGCGGGAATTGGAGCCCTCCCGCACCCTCCCCCTATGCCCCAAATTCAACATGCCTTCTGAAAATCCTGGGGAAATCCCTGCACGCTTTCTCAAGAATTGAGACGCTTTGATCAAGGATTAACACGTTTTGTTAGGCTTTGTTACGCCTGGCAAGCTTCCTCACGCTCTCTCACGCTCTTTCATGCTTTTCTACGATACTCACGCTCTATCTCCATCCCTATAAATGGCGCTGCGACTTGAGTACCACTCATTGCATTGTTTCAGATAGATCAGGTTCTGGTACATCTGGAACTTCTGGATCTTGTTGTTCTGACATCGTGTTCTTGACTCAAAAAGCAATGATTTTGTGGATCTGCTGCATCTTTTTTAGGCTCTGGATCAAAAGCGGCATGAAATCGGCGATCTTGACATTTTCCAATGCGTAACAGAACTGAACAGAGCGTAACAATGCACAACAAAGCTTGATAATCGTATCAGAGCCCGATTTAAAGCGTCACAATCGCATCAAATCATAATAAAGCGTAATAAAGCTTATAAAAGCGTGATTTCAAGCGTAGCAAAGCCTGATCAAAGCGTGAGGAACCGTAACAAGTCGGGAAATAACTCGTCCCCTGATTTTACTAAATGACCCCCAATTTTTTAAACAGGGGGTCAAACTTGACCCCCTAAATTTGGGCTCTAGAGAAAACACTGATATACAGGTAAATCAAGTGTCAAACAGTTTTAATCCTTGAGAGATGTTGATTTAATGGGTGTCTAATCTGGATCCAGTGGTGACTTTCTGTCGCTGCTGCTCATTTTCGAAGGAAATACGGAAAACGCATCAGATCATATTGTAAACAAGTGCGCCAAATACTTTATGAAGGAAGGATTGATATCCGTCAATGTGATGTTAAAATAGTTACTTCCCGTAGTTTGGAAAATATGTCCACTTAAAACAAATAACAACAAGAGCACCGCAAACGGGTGCTGGACGCTCGACTTTCATATACTTGAGATGGCTACATTTTTCAAACTTAAAGAATGTGTATGGGTGTTTAATAACCTATTGATCATAGAAATTTGTAAGCAACATCAACTCAAACATACTTGGACAGTCTACATTCCATTTAAAGTAAACTATAAGTATAAGTTTTAAGTAAATAAATCAAGGGCAATTACTTTGGAGTTACAAATCACAGAGTAACTTACCTTGTTGTAATGAGTTGTCCTTTTGATACTAAACAAGTATTCAAAGTTTCAAGTTCATATCTTTCATAGTTATTTAGATATGTTAATTTATAACTTTTAAGTAAATAAAACAAGGGCAATAACTCTGAAATGACAAATCCAAGGGTTACCTGCCTTGTTGTAATTAGTTGTCCTTTTGATACTGAACAAGTATTCAAAGTTTCAAGTTAATATCTTTCATAGTTAATGAGATATGTTAATTTACAATTTTAAAGTAAATAAAACAAGGGCAATAACTCTGAAATGACAAATCCCAGGGTTACCTGTCTTGTTGTAATGAGTTGCACTTTTGATACTGAACAAGTATTCCAAGTTTCAAATGGGTACCTTTGCTAGTTATTGAGATATGTTAATATATAATTTTTAAGTAAATAAAACAAGGGCAATAACTCTGAAATGACAAATCCAAGGGTTACCTGCCTTGTTGTAATGAGTTGCCTTTTTGATACTGAACAACTATTCCAAGTTTCAAATGGATACCTTTGACAGTTATTGAGAAATGAACTCCTACAAAAAACTTAACCGACGCAGACACTGACGCAGACGCTGACGCAGACGACAGGGTGACGACAATAGGACTGCAACGGTTCACCGAATTTCGGTTATTTTCGGTTCGTTTGTCTCGGTTCGAGTTTCGGGTCGGCACTGCAAATTTTCGGTTCGGCGCGCCGATGTATGGTAAATTACACTAGACCGCTAATTTACCAATCAGCGTGCAGTCTGCGTGTATATTTTTGATGGTCAGACGTTCCAAAATGTAAAGTTAAATCAAGGAAATACAGTCAAACCTGTCATAGCGACCGTCCCTATATAACGACTATTTGTCTTAGCCGACCTTAAAAGTTCCTCCCAACACATTTTCCTTTATGTTAAGACTGTGTATACCGACAAACCTGTGTTACGCGACTAACGACCGTAATATGCCGCTCCCAAAGTCCCATGTCCCTATTTAATGCACCTGTTTGCAGCGACTCGATAATTGCCGGTCATTATCGATTTTTCAGTTTTCATTTCCGGGAGGCGAATATTCCTTTGTTTGTATGTTAGATCAAAATATCTAGTGTTTATTTAGTTATCCTAAAAAGTGATATACAACATCTTTGTTTAATATTCTTTTAAATTATATTTGATAATATTTCATTCTGAAAAAAAGATTTCCGAAATTTTGTTTTATAAACAAGTAAGTCACGTTCCAAAACTGCATGTTATAGTTTGTGAATAGACAAGTTGTGGTAAATAGTTCAACGGCGATCTTGATTTGGGAATGAATTTGGAGAATTGAGCTACCGAAAAGCAATTAAATATAAAAATAACTATTAGAACTCGACAAAAAATGCTTTTCTTAACCCGAAAATAACTATTCCGGGGATGATTTACGATTAAAAGGGTTAAAAAGTCGTTCCCAATCCAACACTCCATATATATAACGAAAGAACGGATGGGGGAAATGTATAAACGCCGGCGTATCATAATCGTAAATTTTGCGAAAATACCCGTGTAATTAACATTTTATATGCATGTAAACTGACAGTTAGCTTTCGTACGATACATTATGAAAAATCACATTAGAAAACAAAACAATATTCCGAAATTGCGTAGCAGAATTACTATGCACATCCCTATATGCAGTTGCGAAACACTTGGATTTCGGCATATGTGTATTAGTGTGTTACAAGTAAAAAGATGGTTCTTAGGCGTCTTTTCTTCCGTCGGTTTTACAAAGTATTTTTTTTCTATTGTGTTTTTAATAGGAGATATTGACAAATAAAACGACGTTAAAAATAGCGCTGTCATATTTTGAAATTGACTTGAACAAAATGGCGGCGCGATAACATTATAGACGCGACACTAAACGTGGACATTTCGGGAAAGATTTACCTGTGAGAGAGACAACAGAGACAAAAAACCAACTAACACACTCTGGGATCGAATTCTTACTCCATAAGACGCCTTCTGAATATGAATTATACAGTAAATAGACTGAGAAAGCGATCCTAAATTGGACATATGTTTATCAGATACAACGGAATTGAATGACAAATTTAAACTTTTTCGTCGAACCTGTTACGGAATAAATCTCTAAACGAATATCTCGACGAATATTTCAGGTGATTGATTGGATCATGTATAGCATTTGATCAACTGGGGATGAATAGTCGACACGTTAAATAAGTAGATCTATTTGTCATAATAGCAATGCAACTTTGTTTGAAAATATAGAAAATGATCTTAATTATTGCTTTTGGTAGAAAGGGTTAATATATAATTTTATTCACAGAAACATCCATATGGTGTTCATTTGTATACTAATTTACTCCTGAAAACTGATAACCTGACTTATGCGACTACCTGTCTTATGTGACCTTATTGTGTCTCTCCCCTTGAAGGTCACATAAGACAGGTTTGACTGTATACAGAAGACGTCAGTGTATAATTCCGTGGTTAAATCACAGTTCTAACCTTTTCTTCTTGCAGTAATTTCAATAGCTTGCTTCTCATCTGTCTCATTCTTTTCATATCGGCTATTTATAATTCCGGGAAACCCAGCACTTAACGCATGCGCACGATTGATAGCCCGGCTTCAAAGGTACCAAAGTCGAATCAGCATCAGAAAAGGGTAACCAGTCTATTACTTAGCGACCGCAAATTGCGAATGGCGATGTAAATAATTAAACTGAAATATTAATGACTTTTTCAGTAAAATAATAATATAATTGGAGCTAGGTATTACTTCTAGCGCTTATAACTAGAAGTCTGATGAGGCATTTAAGGAAGACCAGCCAGACTGACCGTTGACACAAAATAGGCTGAAAGCTTAGTTACGAAACTTCAATGAAAAACAGGTCGGGACGAACCACGCCTTAAATTCGCTACAATCTGTCCTAAAATGGTAGAAAGAAATGCACATCTTTCTCGTACATATGATAAAATTATAGATGACAGTGATAGCGTTTTCGAAAAAGTGTGTAGATCTATTGTCTGCGTAGACATGTGCCAGTAAATGAGAATTTTTTTCTGGTTTATTTATCAAGTTCTTATCCTAATACCCGAACCGAAATAACCGAAAACCGAAGGGGTCTACTCGAACCCGAACCGAACCGTGAAGTACCTGAACCGTTGCAGCCCTAGACGACAATAGCTGGACTTTTCGAAAAAGTCGAGCTAAAAATGCTAATTATTACCTTTGCACCTAAGTAACCATGCAGTAGAAAATTTGAAAATTGACCTTTTACCCCATAGCCTGTTTCTAGTATTGAAGATAGGTGACCACTTCAAGCAGATTGACAGTAAAGCAGAATGTGCTTTTAGGATCTTATGATATATATTCACGACTGTATAAATTTGTAATATTTTCTTCAAATGAGGAATCAATTAAATATTTTAAAATGTGTATCTATGGAGTAACTCTTACTGTTTAGGAAACAAATACATACATCATTAGAAAACATTGTAGACCCAGATTAAACGCCTCCTGAAGGAATCCTCTGATCAGAGTCGCCACTATTTGTTATACTGATGTATAATTTTGGCAATAAATCCCTCAAGAGACAATGTAAACTGTCTGAGTACATTCTCAAGCTTTTGATTGGTCAGATTTGAGCCTAGGCTCAAATCTGACCAATCAAATGCTTGAGAACAACTTCAGACTCAACTCAATAGCTTTATGACCTTGGAGACTGGTCATTTCTTAGACAACGAAGTTTTCCATTATGAAAGACAGCAGTGGGGTAGGATTAAAGCCTGTGTTATATAATGTAACACTTCTTGAAGATATCTGATGCTTACTTGGCGCAGGCTGTTCCTCCATATAACTGACAACCGTTTCTTTCTCTGCAAAAGCTTCATGGTTTGACTTGGCAAGTTCTTTTGAGGCGAATCTGACAACAGCCAAACTAAAATAGACATAAAATGATTGTCCCTTGAGAAATCCACATAAAAAACAAGAATACAAGGAGAAACAGACATAATAAGAACTGTCGTGCTAAAATAAACGAGAGCACCACATGCGGTGCCAACGCTAGTCTGTAATTATGACCAATATTAAACCCACCCTATTTTACCTCTTAATGACCTCTAAATGACCTTGACCTTGGTTGGACATGACCCAAATTTTACTGAGCTCAAGATCTGTTTGAGATGAGTACACATACCAAATATAAAATCTGTATCACATGTAGTTCTGAAGTTATGGCAAATGTTAAGATTTCGGATGACGTCAACGCCAACGATTACGCCAACGACAACACCCGACAACAACGACAACGCAGATGTCAGAGTGATGACAATAGCATGTAGTTTCTTAGAAACAGACGAACTAAGAAGGGGAATATTTTCATCACTAAAATCCTTCAACCTGCACAAACCCTGTGATGTGACTATTCATTAGAATCATCTCCTACAGGAGCTGTCTGATTTGGATCTGCATTGTTTGTCATTTCGTAAATTTTGTAATAACAGCCCGAAATAGTCGAAAAGAAAAGAATTAATTTAAATTTTCAGGTGTCAGTAAGTTAATGCAGTATTATACAGAGCACCAGATAAGGGTAGTTTTTCAAATACTAAAATCTTCTATTTCTGAATTAAACCCTATGGTTTCTTCGAGACGATTCTAATGAGTAGTAACACCATAGGATTTGGTTCTAAAAAGAGTGAGAAAATGTTGGATTTGTTGAAATAACTACCTCTTATCTGGAGCCCTGAGTATAAAATCAAATGCAGAACTTGCTCGTTAGTAGATACTCAGCCTCTAATCTTGGTCCAAACTGTTTGCCACAGCTATCACAGATAGAGGATCTTACATGAGTGCTCATTGTTTATCATTTTTAGCTCACCTGAGCCAAAGGCTCAAGGTGAGCTATTGGGATGGCCCTGTGTCCGGCGTCCGTCGTCGTCCGTCGTGCGTATGTGCGTCGTCCGTATGTGCGTCGTCGTTAACAATTGCTTCAAATGACATCTCCTCCTATACCCCTTGACAGAATTCAACCAAACTTTACAGAAATTTTCCTTGGGTCAAGCTCTTTCAAATTTGTTAAAAGAATTAAAAACAATGCAGAATTCTGGTTGCCATGGCAACCAAATTGAAAAAATAAGGAAATCTTAAAAAATCTTCTTGTCAAAAACTGCAAGGGCCAGAGCTTAGATATTTGGCACATAGCATCATCTACAGGTCCTCTATCAAGTTTGTTCAAATTATGTCCCTGGGGTCAAAATTGGCCCCGCCCCGGGGGTCACAGTTTTACATAGAGTTATATAGTGAATTTTCAAACGTCTTCTCCTCTGAAACCAATGTGGCCAGAGCTTTGATATTTGGCATGGAGACACTTGTAGATGTCCTTTACCAAAATTGTTCAAATGGTTGTGGTCGGTTGCATAACTAGGTCACAGGAGCTAAAAATAGATTTTTTCAATGAAAACTTAAAAAATCTTCGTCTGAAACTACAAGGGCCAAAGCTTAGATATTTGGCACATAGAATCGCCTACAGGTTCTCTATCAAGTTTGCTCAAATTATGCCCCTGGGGTCAAAATCACAGGGACCCGGCACGATTGATTTTTGAGAGAATTTTTTTTCAAAAGGTATATATAGAGACAAGGGGTACAACTGATTGTTAGTACATTCTCACCCTATCTCGACAAAACCGGGCATATCATAAATAATAATTGATGAAACGACACCCTTTTTGCACTTCTGTCTAGCTTATATAATACCCTTCCATAAAAACATAACATAAAACCAACTGGAAGCATGCACTTTCAAAAGTAATTGCATTTACTCACAGAAATCAATGACTTTTGGAAAACGGGACAGGTGTTCGTTCACAGCTGAAACCGCATTGACCACTACTGTGTGCTTGTATAGGCGGTAATATCGAACATGACAGTCATACAGTTCCATGGATATCCATTTTTTACACCGATCAAAGCTGATTTATACTCAAACCATTGCAATACCAACAACAAATTTGCATGTTTTCATCGGCAGTAAAGCTCTTCTTGTATATGTAGGCTTTTTTGGTACGGCAATGATTTGAGAAGAAATCAGCTTTGATCGGTGTCAAAGCTGTATATTTATGGAACTGTATGACTGTCATGCTCGATAGTACCGCCTAAACAAGCATACAGTAGTTGTCAATGACTGTAACACTCGATTACCGCCTAAACAAGCATACAGTAGTGGTCAATGCTGTGTTAGCAGTGAACGAACACCTGTCCCGTTTTCCAAAAGTCGTTGATTTCTGTGAGTAAATGCAATTACTGTTGAAAGTGCATCCTTACAGTTGGTTTCATGTTATGTTTTTATGGATGGGTATTATATTAGCTAGACAGAAATGCAAAAAGGGTGTCGTTTCATCAATTATTATTCGTGATATGACCGCTTTTGTCGAGATAGGGTGAGAATATACTAACAATAAGTTGTACCCCTTGTCTCTATATATACCTTTTGACAATTTTTTCTCTCAAAAATCAATCGTGCTGGGTCCCTGTGGTCAAAATTGGCCCCACCCGGGGGTCACGGTTTTACATAGAGTTATATAGTGAAATTTTCATACGTCTTCTTCTCTGAAACTAATATGGCCAGAGCTTTGATATTTGGCATAGTGACACTTCTAGATGTCCTATACCGAAATTGTACAAATGGTTCTGGTCCGTTGCATAACTAGGTCACAGGAGCTAAAAATAGATTTTTTCAGTGAAAACTTACATAGATGGGGAGATGACATTTGAAGCAATTGTTAACGACGACGCACAACGCACGACGCCGGACACAGGGCCATCCCAATAGCTCACCTTGAGCCTTTGGCTCAGGTGGGCTGAAAATGGTAAGTAATGAGCACGAATGTTAGATTCTATTTATCACATAACAATTTTAAACACCTATTAAATCAATCAAAGCCCTAGTTTGTAGTCTTTCTGCTATATAGATTTTACGACAAAACCTGACATTGTTTACGGTAACGTCATCGCAAATGACGTCATTTGGTGTCCAACTATATGCAGTGCTTTTGGACAAAAAGGTTTGGCCGGAGCCCAAAAAACGATATTTCACTAGTGGATTACGATATTTATATAATGGCTTTATTCCACTCCCAGAACCCAAGTTATGCGATGTTCTACAGGACTGTAGCGTGTTCAGTAAAGAAATCGATGGCCATCGATTGCGAGATGGCTACCAGTCTGAAATACAATGGAGAAAACGTAATTCTTTCCTTCAAACGCATTGCAATGAAATATAGAAAATGACAACATTTTGACAATGCAAACTACATGTACCAGTTTTAGTCTGAGTGGCAAACAGTTTGGAGCCTGATCAGATGCTGGGTACCCGGCATCTGATCTGGCTCCAAACTGTTTGCAATGAAAATAATAGATTAAGCGTAACCGGGGTTATATGGAAAGAAAATGTTTTTTCCACTGTACTACAGACCGGTAGACAACTCGCAATCGATGGCCATCGATTTCTTTACTGAACTCGTCACTGTTGTCCAGCGTTGGTCTACTCCCTGTTTGTTTCACCTACCTCCCAGTCTCCCACGGTGAAATGCTCACATCTTGTATATCATCAGATAAACTTTTAACATACTCCTTTGTGATTTTGTCATGGTCCAGTGGAAACCGAAGCAAGAGTGAGTTGCTGTCTAACTCTGAAATATTTTACAACATTTGAAAAGTTTTGTGCATGTGTCAGCCCATCATAGCCATTTCATGGACTTGACCTTTAACCCCTGTTTAACCCTTTCCCCCATAGAAGCGCCTTTTAGCGAATATGATTTATTCCACCGCTGAAGAAAACAGTTCCAATTTAATCAGTCAGGAATATATATTAAAGGAAATATTTGGTTATATTCTAGCACATGATAGCTTAAAGCAGGCTGAAAGTAAAGCAGAATGCGCCCTATGGCGCATTCTGCTTTACTTTCAACCTGCTTTAAGAAGTCATATATTTTCAATACTAGAAATAGACTATCAGGTAAAGGGTTAAAATATACTCATTAATGTATGTCTCCTAAATCTTAACATAACTCAGAATTATCTTCTTCTCTCTCTTTTATTCAACCCATTTACTCCACAGCAGCGCCTTTTAATACATTTAATTTATTCCTCCACTGAAGAAAATAGTTCCAATTTATAGTCATAAATATGTATCATAAGTTATGTTTCTTATATTCTAGCAGATGGTAGCTTAAAGCAGGCTGAAAGTAAAGCAGAATGTGCCTGAAGGCACATTCTGCTTTACTTTCAACCTGCTTTAAGTCGGTACCTATATTCAATACTAGAAATAAGGTATGTAGTAAAGGGTAATTGCAAATGACCTATACATATGGACGGACAGAAAGTCTAGGTGAACAAGACCGACCTACAAGCCCGCCCTTAGCTGTGTGCAAGTGGGCTATACATGCAACTCTTTCAACACTATATAAGTAACTCTTGTGGGTTATTAAATTCTCTTATGGATCATTTTAATTACCAAAGTGTGAACCAGTCTATTTGGAACTCTGGGTAGTTTGATAAATACTGCTTTAAATTAGCAAACAGTGTAGACTGTTTGCAAATGTAATGAGTATGTTTTAAACAGGTCCATGGTGTTGAAAGAGTTAACACAGCTTGGACTGTATGTATAATATTCTCTCTAATACCTCTCGATTACAACCAATATAATTAGTTAATGGGGTTAACACAGCTTAGACTGTATGTATAATATTCTCTCTAATACCTCTCTATTACAACCAATATAATTAGTTAATCGAGTTAACACAGCTTGGACTGTATGTATAATATTCTCTCTAATACCTCTCTATTACAACCAATATAATTAGTTAATCGAGTTAACACAGCTTGGACTGTATGTATAATATTCTCTCTAATACCTCTCTATTACAACCAATATAATTAGTTAATCGAGTTAACACAGCTTGGACTGTATGTATAATATTCTCTCTAATACCTCTCTATTACAACCAATATAATTAGTTAATCGAGTTAACACAGCTTGGACTGTATGTATAATATTCTCTCTAATACCTCTCTATTACAACCAATATAATTAGTTAATCGAGTTAACACAGCTTGGACTGCATGTATAACATTCTCTCTAATACCTCTCTATTACAACCAATATAATTAGTTAATCGAGTTAACACAGCTTGGACTGCATGTATAATATTCTCTCTAATACCTCTCTATTACAACCAATATAATTAGTTAATCGAGTTAACACAGCTTGGACTGCATGTATAACATTCTCTCTAATACCTCTCTATTACAACCAATATAATTAGTTAATCGAGTTAACACAGCTTGGACTGTATGTATAATATTCTCTCTAATACCTCTCTATAACAACCAATATAATTAGTTAATCGAGTTAACACAGCTTGGACTGCATGTATAACATTCTCTCTAATACCTCTCTATTACAACCAATATAATTAGTTAATCGAGTTAACACAGCTTGGACTGTATGTATAACATTCTCTCTAATACCTCTCTATTACAACCAATATAATTAGTTAATCGAGTTAACACAGCTTGGACTGTATGTATAATATTCTCTCTAATACCTCTCTATTACAACCAATATAATTAGTTAATCGAGTTAACACAGCTTGGACTGTATGTATAATATTCTCTCTAATACCTCTCTATTACAACCAATATAATTAGTTAATCGAGTTAACACAGCTTGGACTGTATGTATAATATTCTCTCTAATACCTCTCTATTACAACCAATATAATTAGTTAATCGAGTTAACACAGCTTGGACTGTATGTATAATATTCTCTCTAATACCTCTCTATTACAACCAATATAATTAGTTAATCGAGTTAACACAGCTTGGACTGTATGTATAATATTCTCTCTAATACCTCTCTATTACAACCAATATAATTAGTTAATCGAGTTAACACAGCTTGGACTGTATGTATAATATTCTCTCTAATACCTCTCTATTACAACCAATATAATTAGTTAATCGAGTTAACACAGCTTGGACTGTATGTATAATATTCTCTCTAATACCTCTCTATTACAACCAATATAATTAGTTAATCGAGTTAACACAGCTTGGACTGCATGTATAACATTCTCTCTAATACCTCTCTATTACAACCAATATAATTAGTTAATCGAGTTAACACAGCTTGGACTGCATGTATAACATTCTCTCTAATACCTCTCTATTACAACCAATATAATTAGTTAATCGAGTTAACACAGCTTGGACTGCATGTATAACATTCTCTCTAATACCTCTCTATTACAACCAATATAATTAGTTAATCGAGTTAACACAGCTTGGACTGCATGTATAACATTCTCTCTAATACCTCTCTATTACAACCAATATAATTAGTTAATCGAGTTAACACAGCTTGGACTGTATGTATAATATTCTCTCTAATACCTCTCTATTACAACCAATATAATTAGTTAATCGAGTTAACACAGCTTGGACTGTATGTATAATATTCTCTCTAATACCTCTCTATTACAACTAATATAATTAGTTAATCGAGTTAACACAGCTTGGACTGTATGTATAATATTCTCTCTAATACCTCTCTATTACAACCAATATAATTCGTTAATCGAGTTAACACAGCTTGGACTGTATGTATAATATTCTCTCTAATATTGTTCGATTTTTCTGACCTGTCAGAGTTATTTTTAGAACAGAATAGTTCATAATGGTAAATAGATAACAGGGTAACATCGGATCTATATAGTCGTACACTTTCCAACTTGAGATAACATGATCCTCGTGCAGCACGAGACCCTTGCACTAACTTTACTGATATTTTATTCTTTCCCAACAAAGGCAAATATATACTAAAACTATTATTTCCATTGCAAACAGGTTGGAGCCAGATCAGACACCGGGTTACCCGGCGTCTGATCAGGCTCCAACCTGTTTGCTACTCAGATTAAAAATATAATTACAATTTCCACAGTTTAGTGCATTGCGTTTAAACAGGAAAGAATAAGGAATCCTCTACTGTACATTGTGCACAAAAGTTACAGCTATCCGTATCATTAACCGTATGTAGAGAAAACGTTTTAGAATGTTCCAATCTAAAAATAACTCCGACAGGTCAGAAGAAAACACTAATACCTTTCTATTACATCCAATATAATTAGTTAATCACTAGGTTTTTGGGCAGTAGGCTTAAAGCAAGGTGAAAATAAAACATAAAGCTTAATTTTACTTTCACCTTATTTAAGCTATCACCTGTCTTTCACACAATCAATTAGCCTTCTTTTTAGTGGTCGTAATAGAAAGGTTTTACTGTAATTTCTAAATTTCTAAACCCTTTATCCCATTACCTCATAAATACGCCTTTTTACGCCTTTAATTTATTTATCCACTGAAGAAAATAGATCTAATTTATACATTACAGTCGAACTTCAGTATCTCGACGGTCTCTGGACGATCGAAATAGCATCGAGATAAGCATGGGCTCGAGATAACCAAACTGGTAAAAAAAATTCAAAACTTACAGAAAGTAAGCATGTGAACAATAAAACCGCTGTACGTATGTACTTTCGCGTGTTTGTGAAATGCCGTAACGTTTTTAACACGTTATATGCCGATTTCGATGTTACACGTTTATTGTAAGTTTGTACACAAAACACGGACGATAAAGACAATCAATAACTCACATTTTATTTTGTACTTGACCAGGGAGATTATATTGAATAGCTGCGAACGTAATATATTTATTTTGCAAACACCGAACATGGAAATATACATGGGTTGTTTTGGTTATTACAGTCGAATACGGTAAGTCTGCGCGTCCGGTAAAGCTGCGCATCAACAAACCGGTTTACTTCCGGCTGTCAAATACTCACGAAAACCTCGTTTTACTTAGGAAATCACAGTGAAATTCATTGGAGCTGGTGAAAAACCACCCTAGGTTAAGAGAAAGTAATTGCGAAAATCATAATTCGTAAAAAATCCTTATATTTAGTATTTAAGACACGTGGGTAAATTGTGTACATTTCATGCATTTGACCTCATTGAATATTCATGAGACATTGACCTGGATTCCGCAAGACATCTCGGTCGATTCGGCTGAATATTTATTTGTCGGACAGTTCATAACAATATAACATACGCTATGTATAGCTTTTTATTACCACTCTGTTTTATTTATCGCGGAATTTCGTGTATTATTCGTATTTTTCTTCCTGCTCCGCGGTACTATTTTCCTCAACATCCGTTTTATTAAGGGGCGCTACTCTTGATGAATTGAATCAACACCGATAATGACGGTTATTAGGAGACTGATTTTAAGGATGCGACGACCAAACTTTAAGCGATAATTTACTGTTGATTGACAATTATCACCTAACACCCATTCAGCCAACGTGTAAAACTACCGATAGTTCCGGTCAGGGATATTTTATTTTCATAAAATATCCCTGTTCCGGTTAATGATTTTACCTGTGATTTCCACAGTCCGATACTTGCGATCAAAGTCGGCGAGCGTATCGATGCATGAAAACTTACAGTCGTCGAGATACTGGGTGTTAATTGAGAACAATTAAATGAATATGGCCAAAATCTATAGTCGAAATACCGGGGGTAATCGAGATTAGCCATAGTCGAAATAGGGCAGGTAAGATTACATAAGAATAAGAACAAATATTTCCGGGACTTGAGACAATCGTCGAGATAGGCATTGCAATCGAGATTCTGACGTTCGAGATACTGGTGCTCGACTGTACTTAATAACTACGCCTTTTTAAGCCTCCAATTTATTACTCCACTGAAAAAAATAGTTCCAATTTATACAGTCATGAATATTTATATTAAGAAATATTTTCTACATTCTGGCAGAAAGAAGTTTAAAGCAGGCAGAAAGTATAGCAGAATGTGCCTTAACCTGCTTTAAAAGGTCAACTTTCTTTAACAAGAGGGCCTGAAGGCCCTGATATAGCTCACCATTTGTAATGAAGCCTGATAGCTTTACCTTTGAATTTCACCCTTTTTATTCTAAATCCATTCAAGTTTGTCGACCTACTCTAGTATAGTAGAGTACATCAAAGGCAGATAACTAGAGCCTAAACAATACTGAAATGAAGCCTTTTTCTAGCAATTCAAAGTATATCAAGGGCAGGTAACTATTGCCACAGTGATTAGATTTCAACAATAATTGCACTCCTTCGAGAACATATAGCTATATACTTTGTGTATAATGAAAATCCATTGAAAACTGTAGTTGCAAGAGTGTAAACACTGTAAAATATGGCATTTTCAGCAATTCAAAGGTAGATAACTCTGGATGTATTGGTCTGATTTCAACCATAATTACACTTTTTTGAATTTTATGGTCATATACAATCTGGGCAAGTTTGAGAGAGCTTGGATAAATATTGTGGCCTCTAGAGCGTAAAAACTGTTAAATATGTCATTTTCAGCAATTCAAAGATAGATAATTCTTGACCTATTGGTCCGATTACAACCATAATTGAACTCATCCGAAGTCTTATAGTAATATAAAATCTGAGCAAGTTTGAGATAGATTGGATAAAAATTGTGAACTCTAGAATGTAAACACCGTTAAATATGGCATTTTCAGCAGTTCAAAGGTAGATAACTCTTGATCTATTTGTCCAATTTCAACCAAAATCGAACTCATCCGAACTCATATAGCAATATACAATCTGGGCAAGTTTTAGAAAGATTGGGTAAATAGTGTGGCCTCTAGAATGTAAACACTGATAAATATGGCATTTTCAGCAATTCAAAGGTTGATAACTCATGACCTAATAGTCAGATTTCAGCGAAAATCAAACTCATCCGAACTCTTATGGCAATATACCATCTGAGCAAGTTTGAGAAAGATTGAATAAATATTGTGGCCTCTAGAGTGTAAACACTAAAATTGTTGACGCTGCACGACGGACGACGCACGACGGACGTCGGACATTCAAGGATTGCAAAAGCTCACCCTGAGCTAGCTCAGGTGAGCTAAAAACTAGAAACAGGCTATTGGGTAATGGGTTAACTCTTTCCTCCCTGAAACTTTAAATGGACAATTCCAGTTTAGATTTAAGTCTAGTCCATTTCTGGCTTTTAAGGGTTGTTTTTGTCCATTTTTGGCATTATGACAAACAGTGAAGACCCTGATCAGAGGGCTCCTTTCGGAGCCCTCTGATCTGGGTCTTCACTGTTTGTATAGGACAAGTGTACTATTCACATGTACACTGTTTGAAAAGCACGCCTATATGCAGGACTAGGGTTCAAAGAGTTAATAGAATTACATGTACCTGAAATCAAACTTGACTTTCTACCACAATGGAGAACTTTGAAACCCAGATTTTTCATCAGTGCGTAGGTTTTTTCAGCAATCTCTTCAGTTGGGAACAAAACAAAGGCATAGCTGAAAGTCAAACATTTTAACCCATTACCCCATAGCCTGTTTCTTATATTGAAGATAGGTGATCACTTAAAGCAGGTTGAAAGTGAAGCAGAATGCACCTTAAGCCTGCTTTAAGCTACCCTCTGCTAGGAAATAGAAAATATTTCTTATGATATATATTCATGACTATATAAATTAAAACTATTTTCTTCAGTGGAGGAATAAATTAAAGGCGTAAAAAGGCGTATTTATGGGGTAATGGGTTAAAATTGGTTTACATACCAAATATGTTATCCACGTAAAATAAAGTTGTTATTATTATTATTATCATTATTATAGAACATATTGAAAAAGTCCAAAATTTTCTAACTTATTTCAGCACCAAATCCTATGGTGTGACTACTAATTAGAATTGTCTCGAAGAGACAATTCTAATTAGTAGTAACACCATAGGGTTTAATGAAGAAATAAACATTTTAGTTTTCGAAATACTCCCTTTATCTGGATCCTATGATTCAGTTTAGAACAAAACATTTAAGGTATAGCTGAAACAAACATTAGAGCGGTACAAGTGTTACTTCTCTTTAAAGGAAAAGGTTTTGACCCCAGGGGCATATTTTGAACAATCTTGATAGAGGACCTGTAGATGATGCTATGTGCTGAATATCTAAGCTCTGGCCCTTGAAGTTTTTGACAAGAATTTTTTAAATTTTTCTTTGAAAGAATCTTTTTTTAGCTCCTGTGACCTAGATATGCAGCAGACCGGAACCATTTGAACAAATTGGTAAAGGACATCTACAAGTGTCACCATGCCTGATATCAAAGCTCTGACCATATCATTTTCAGAAAAGTAGACGTTTGAAAATTTCACCATATAACTCTATGTAAAACAGTGACCCTCAGGGCGGAGCCAATTTTGACCCAAGGGGCATAATTTGAACAAACTTGATAGAGGATTGGTAGATGATGCTATGTGCAAAATATCTCAGCTCTGGCTCCTGTAGTTTTTGACAAGAAGATTTTTGAAGATTTCCTTATTTATTCACTTCTGAAGTTCTGCATTGTTTTTAATTCTTTGAACAAATTTGATAGAATTTGACAAGGAACATTTCTGTTAAGTTTGGTTGAAATCTGCAGTATAGGAGGAGATGTCATTTGAAGCAATTGTTGTGTGTAAGGACGACGCACAATGGGCATAGGGCCATTACAATAGCCTTTTGCTCAGGTGAGCTAAAAACTGATAAGCCCCTGGGCCTTACATTTACAAAAAGTTTGAATCCAGATCAGACGCCGAGTAACGCAGCATGGGATTTGGATTCAAACAGTTTGTCAGTCGTCAATTTGATTTGATTTGTTTTGATTTTACGTCGCTTTCAACAGTATTTCAGTCATATCGCGACGTCCAGCTAATTACAGGTGGAGGAAGACCCCAGAAGCCCTTTATGCATGTTTCAGGCACAAATCGGCAACTGGGTAGAACCACCGACCTTCCGCAAGCCAGCTGGAAGGCTTCCCCACATGAAAAATCCGAACGACCCTACTGGGATTCGAACTCACAGCGGTGAGGAGCTTAGTGATGTAAGTCACAGTGACTATACCACTAGGCCACGGAGGCCCCGTCAGTCGTCAATATATTTATTCTATTAAAATCTCATTTTACATATAACTTTGAGATACAAGAGCCTGCATGCGTCCCTAAATCGCTCACCTGGTACCCATGTTTACGGTCATGGTAAAGGACCAGTAATGCTAAAATTCCACGATAAATTAACCCCCACCCACAGGCAGCCATGTTGTTTGAACTAGGAAGATTCTTTGAAGAAAACTGGCAAAGGGTCACCCATCATTACTTTTTAAATCAGACCAATAGTTTCAGAGAAAAAGATTTTTGAAAAATTTCTATACAGAAATATAAGAAAAACACGCCCCACCCACTGGCGGCCATGCTTTTTAAGATATCAAAATCATTTTAAGAAATCTGGTAGAGGGTCACCCATGGATCATTTGTGTAAAATTATTTTCAATTTGGACCAGCAGTTTCACAGAAGAAGATTTTTAAAGTTTTTACTATACAGTATCATAAGGAAAACGTGCCCCACCCACTGGCGGCCATGTTTTTTAAGATAGGAACATTATTTTAAGAAATCTGGTAGAGGGTCACCCATGGTTCATTTGTGTGAAATTATTTTCAAATTGGATCAGTGGTTTTTGACAAGAAGATTTTTAAAGTTTTCACTATATACCCATATAAGGAAAATCTGCCACACCCACTGGCGGCCATGTTTTTAAGATAGGAACATTATTTTAAGAAATCTTATAGAGGGTCACCATTGGCACATTTAGGTAAAATTATTTTCAATTCCGACCTGTATTTTTTGACAAGAAGATTTTTAAAGTTTTTTTAATTGGTTGCCATGGCAACCACAATGTCAATTGGATGACCTATATTTCAGGAAAGAGAGAGTACCCTACAAGGAACAATCCTATGAAGTTTTATTAAAATTGACCCAGTAGTTTCCAAGAAGAAGATGTTTAAAGAAAATGTTGACGACACACGACAACGGACACAGGGCGATCACAATAGCTCACCTTGGCACTTCGTGCCAGGTGAGCTAAAAACAGCAGACAACAATTTTAAGCAGACGATATTGCAGCAGTAAAAGCGTTAGACATAATTGACCTGTTTCGGGAACTGCAGCAAGGGTCGTTGTAGAGAGGGAACACTGTAACAATAATTCTTACCTGATACTATTTGACTCCCACTTTAGGTCAACATCAACAATGTCTTCTGATATATTCCAAACATCTTCTCGTCTAATAATAGAATTTGGAAATATCAGGTATAAACTCAGGTGTGCTGGAAAGAAAATGCAACAAAGATTTTAGCAAGGCTCCAGATAAGAGAGTAAACTGCACAAATCCATCATTTTCTAACTTATTTCAGCACCAAATCCTATGGTGTTACTACTCATTAGAATCGACTCGAAGAGACGATTCTAATGAGTAGTGACACTATTGGGTTTAAAGCAGTTGTAAAGATTTTAGTTTTTGAAATACTCCCCTTATCTTGAGCCTTGATGTTAGTCTTCACCTATATAACCCAACATCTGATCAGCCTCCAAACTGTTTGCCACTCAGAATGTAACATCATTCACCTCTTGATGTTATAGCAGGGTTCGAATTTAAGCTCGCATAATGCGAGTGGAATTTGTAAATTGCGAGTGATTTTTCAACAAACTCGCAAAAAAATGCGAGTAGGGTTTTTCGGACAGCTAAACACAGTATAGTGTCTGTAAGGCTATGCTCGGTTTATTCCGTAGCATTTCGAGTGGCGGAAATGGACGAGAAGACAAGCGAATACTTTTCGTAATCCAATCATAGCTTCTCGGGCAGTTTCAACCTCTTTTTTGTCTGTAAGAATGACGTTATGACGGACTTTCCCAATTCTCATTGGCTAATGAAACGCGCACTTTGCTACTTCGGAGTTCCGATGTGTAAACAATTCTTATCACACACAGAGTCTGAGACTCAACAACCGAAACCGTTCTTCAAAGACGAGGCCATTTAAAAGACTCGCACGAGTACAAGTACAAGTATACTTCTAATTCTACTGTGACATACTGTTTATTAACCACAGCCCTGAAATATACGACCAGTGAAAAAACGTTTGTATGGTAGACGGATTAATTGGCAATCTAAACCTGACCTAATTTTCGAGTAATGAAATCGTGTGCGGTCTGCCTAGTGCATACAGCATGCATTCTCCCCAATATTATAAAATGTGAGAAAAATACTCCTTTGGTATGTACACATTGATATGAAAATCAAGATCTTATCCCTTGTCAGCTGTAACCACAAATGTACAACTATGAAATACACGAAGTGTAGGTAGATCGTATTTGATTACTACACGTCTGTGTCGGGTTAAAAGTTAAAACATATATGTTCAGAATGACAGTTTAACTTTCGCGAGTAGTTTTTGCATTTTGCGAGTAAGTTCAAAAGTCACTCGCAAAAAAATGCAAGTGTAATTTTTAGCTAATTTTAACCCTGTATAGTCTTCACCTATATAACCTAACATCTGATCAGCCTCCAAACTGTTTGCCACTCAGAATGAAACATCATTCACCTATAGTGCACCCTCTCTACATCGGCACCCAATGGGAAACACAAAATATGTTCCTTGTTCGGAGGGAGTCGTTACAGGGAGGGAAATTGAAATATATTTGCAATCAGCTTGAATCCAGATCAGACGCCGCGTAACGCGGCGTCTGATCTGGATTCAAGCTGTTTGTCACTCTTCATTAAGTTTTTTCCGTCAAAATATCCATTATGTAAAACAGCAGACGACAACTTTAAGCAGATGACATTGCAGCCAGCAGTAAAAGCGTCAGACATAAATGTCCTATTTAGGGAACTGCTGCAAGGGTCGTAGTAAGGAGGGAGTTGTTTTTGGGAGGGCCGTTGTAGAGAGGGAGAACTGCATATAACCCAGCATCTAATCAGCCTCCAAACTGTTTCAGGGCTCCAGATAAGAGTAGTTTTTCAAAATCTAAAATCTTTATGTCTGCATTAAATCTTATGGTGTCACTACTCATTAGAATAGTCTCTTCGAGACGATTCTAATGAGTAGTAACACCATAAGGTTTGGTGCTGAAATGAGTGAGAAAATGTTGAATTTGTGGCCCAATGGTTAACACCTTGGACTACGGTACCAGGGGTCGTGAGTTCGATCCCCCGCCGGACCAGCAGTCTGACTAGGGGATTTTTCAGAATCCCAGATGATGTACAGGAATGTTCTTGAGCAAGACATGTACCGCGAATTGCTCCTCTCCACCCAGGGGTTAAAATGGGTACCTGTGAAGGGTCTGAGTCGGTACTGCGGCTGCATTTGACTGCGCCATATGTTAGCAGTGCTCATAGGCAAGATGGCTCGATGATCAGGGGAGTATATGTACAGTTGGCTGAGTGGTCATTCGGACTGAAAGTAGACTTTAACTTGGTATAATACTTTATTTCTTTCAGAAAACTACCCCTTATCTGGAGCCCTGCTGTTTGCCACTCAACATATGATGAAATATCATTCACATTGTTCATTAACTACAGTGCTCTCTCCCCACTACAACCCTCCCAACAAAGATTCCCTCCTTACAACAATGCTAGCCGCTTTTCCCATACACAAGATAATTATGTCAAACCTATTCATGGCTGCAATGTTGTCTGCTTAAAATTTTACTCTGCTGTTTTTCTCAAAGTCACATATTGGACATTTTGACAGAAAAAAAACATAATGACGAGTGACAAACAGCTTGAATCCAGATCAGCCATATTATACTTATGTTTCATAGTCAAGCTGTTTGCAAATATAAGCCAATTTCCTTTCTTATATACTCCCTCCGAACAACAGACATAATCTTTGTCTCCCATTTAGTGTCATTGTAGAGAGGGAGCACTGTACATGACTTGTGTATTTATTTTCCAAGTTTTAACCCTTAGTCCGCCAAATAAATTGTCGTCTGCTATATTTCTCGTCTGCTTCAAGTTTCAAAGTGCTTCAAAGTTGCTAAAAATTGCTGAAAATGTTGTCCAAGTGTTAAACAGCTTGGATCCGGATGAGACGCCGAGTTACTCGGCGTCTCATCCGGATCCAAGTTGTTTGCATATGGAGCTATAGTCGTGAGTGGCAGGCTAAGGGTTAAGACATTTCTTCAGTCCTTGATGGACTCTCCCCCCCCCCCCCCCTATTGTTCTCGACAGGCGTAAAAGTAACTGTTAAAGCATGCAGCACATGTGTCCCTTGAGAGGCCCTGATAAACTCATTATCAAGCGCTTTTTCAGTGGGTATTTCTAACCAAACTATAAAACATAAGAAGCAGGCCTCACATGAGATGCTAAATAGTGGTACTTTGCTATAGGTATGTGCACAAGAGTGACAAGACGCATGATTTTTGCAAGGGAACTGCCTGACTAGGTATTATCACCGAGAGTAGATCAGGAAATTACTTTAAGTGCATTGTGTTTCCATCAAACGGGAAACAATAACGCCTTCTCTACTGTAACAACTAACATATACATGGCTATACAAGGATCCAGATAAAGGGGAGTAAACCGAACTAATCCACCATTGTCTCACTTATTTCAGCACCAAATCCTATAATGTTACTACTCATTAGAATCGTCTCTTCGAGACGATTCTAATGAGTAGTGACACCACAGGGTTTAAAGTAGAAATAAAGTTTTCGAAGTACTCCACTAGTCCACGTATCTGGAGCCCTGGCTATAGTAACTCTACTTTATAAAGTCATAAATATGAAATATAAGAAAATAGCTCTATATTCTAACAGACAGTAGCTTATATATCAGACTGAAAGTAAAGCTGAACGCTTCTCAGGCCCACCATGCTTTACTTTCAGCCTGCTTTAAAGAGCCAACTGTCTTTAACCCTTAGAAGCGCTTTTTAGCGCATATGATATATTCCTCCGCTGAAGAAAACAGTTCCAATTTAATCAGTCATGAATATATATTATAGGGAATATTTTCTGTATTCTAGCACAATGGAAGCTTAAAGCAGGCTGAAAGTAAAGCAGAATGCGCTTTAGGCGCATTCTGCTTCACTTTCAACCTGCTTTAAGTGGTCACCTATCTTCAATACTAGAAATAGACTATCAGGTAAAGGGTTATACTGAAACAAGCTTTGTGGGATAGGGTTAACCATTATTTTCTCACCTCTCGGACAGAGGTGTCCCGAAATCTAGGGGGTGTGAGATAACCTTATCTGTCCGGACAGACAAGCCAAACTGATGGAACTATCTTATGATTGGTTGTTATTGCCTTTGTTTTGACGTCGTCATGCATGCATTAGCGCCTTAAAATACAACTCGCCACTGTATAGAAAGTTAAACGCGTTTTTAGGGTTGACGAGGTGAGAAAATAAATCTAACACCCAGTTGAGTATCAGATGAAAATCCCACCCTCGTTTGAAGATATCTTTGGAAACCTCGGCAAAGCTTCGTGTTCCAAAAATATCTTCAAAACTCGGGTGAGATATTCTTATCTGACACTCACGGTGGTGTTAGATTCACTATGTATTAAACGTGGCTTTGCTAATATTTGCAAACAGATTAATTGGATCCAGATCAGACACAGCTTAAGGCTTTCCCCCATGGAAGCGCTTTTTAGCGCATTTGATTTATTCCTCCGTTGATGAAAATAGTTCCAATTTATAGAGTCAAAAATATGTATCATAAGAAAAGTTTTCAATATTCTAGAAGATGATAACTTAAAGCAGGCTGAAAGTAAAGTAGAATGCGCCTAGGCGCATTCTGCTTTACTTTCAACCTGCTTTAAGTAGACACCTATATTCAATACTAGAAACAGGCTATGGGGGAAAGGGTTAACGCAGCATCTGATCTGAATCCAGAGTGTTTGTCACTCATAGTTATAGTTTCTTCAATTTAAAACAATATAGAATAAAAACAAGAGGGCCTGAAGGCCCTGATATTGCTCACCTTTTATAATGAAGCCTGATAGCTTTACCTCTGAATTTCACCTGTTTTATTCTAAATCCATTCAAATTTGTAGTATAGCATGTACACAACATTGCAATATGACCCATTCTAGTATGTATAGTAGGCTAGTAGCGTACATCAAAGGCAGATAACTAGAGCCTAAATAATACTGAAATAAAGCCTTTTCTAGCATTTCAAAGTAAATCAAGGGCAGATAACTCTTGCCACAATGATCAGATTTCAACAATAATTGCACTCCCTCGAGAACTTATACTTATATACATTGTGTGCAATTATAATTAAAATCCATTGAAAATTGTGGCCTCTAGAGTGCAAACACTGTTAAATATGGCATTTTCAGCAATTCAAAGGTAGATAACTCTTGACCTATAAATCCGATTCCAACCATGTCCTAACTCATCCGAATTCTTATGGTTATATACAATCTGAGCAAGTTTAAGAAAGATTGGATTAAAATTGTGGCCTCTAGAGTGTAAACACTGTTAAATATGGCATTTTCAGCAATTCAAAGGTTAATAACTCTTGACCTACAGGTCCGATTGCAACCATAATCAAACTTATCTGAACTCTTATAGTCGTATACCATCTGATGAAGTTTGAGAAAGATTGGATTAAAATTGTGGCCTCTAGAGTGTAAACAACCTTAAATATGGCATTTTCAGCAATTTAAAGGTAGATAACTCTTGACCTATCAATTCAATTCCAACCATAATTGAACTTATCCGAACTCTTGCGGTTATATACAATCTGAGCAAGATTGGGAAAGATTGAATTAAAATTGTGGCCTCTAGAGTGTAAACACTGTTAAATATTGCATTTTCAGCAATTCAAAGGTGGACAACTCTTGACCTATAGGTCCAATATCAACCATAATCAAACTCATCCAAACTCTTATGGTAATATACAATCTGAGTAAGTTACAGAAAGATTTGATAAAATTGTGGCCTCTAGAGTGTAAACACCAAAATTGTTGACGACGAACGACGGACATTCAAGGATTGCAAAAGCTCACCCTGAGCTAGCTCAGGTGAGCTAAAAAGGCAACCTATTTCGCAGAAAATACATTTGAAGCAGCCGACAATTAAGCATGATAAGTGTTAAAGCAATACCTTTAAATTTTTTCTTGTCATCACCAACAAAATTAACGTCCAATCCTTGTTCTTGAAATGTAAAGTAAGTTTCCCTTGCACAAGGTACAGATGGAAATGTTAAATAGGCAGAACTAGAAATAGAAAGTCCGGTCAGTACATTAAACCTCTCTAAACTGCGATCCTTAGGGCTTTGGCTGTTTTAACCCCAGGGACATAATTTGAACAATCTTGATAGAGGACCTGTAGATGATGCTTTGTGCCAAATATCTAAGCTCATGGTACTGTGGTTTCAGACAAGAAGATTTTTTAAGTTTTCATCGAAAAATCTATTTTTAGCTCCTGTGACCTAGATATGGAACAGACCAAAACCAAATTTACAATATTGGTTAAGAGCTTCTAGAAGAGTCATCATGCCAAATATCAAAGCTCTGGCCATATTAGTTTAACCCTGGGGCGGGGTCATTTTTGACCCCCAGGGACATAATTTGAACAATCTTGATAGAGGACCTAAAGACGATGCTTTGTGCCAAATATCTAAGCTCAGGGTACTGTGGTTTCAGACAAGAAGATTTTTTAAGTTTTCATTGAAAAAATCTATTTTTAGCTCCTGTGACCTAGATATGCAACGAACCGGAAATGTTTAAACAACTTTGAAAGAGGACCATATAAGGATCATTCAGGCCAAGTTTGGTAAACATCTATCCAGTAGTTTTGGAGTTGATGTCGTTTAAAGAAATTGTTGACGACGAACGAACGGACGAACGCATGGACGAACGACGACGAACGACGGACTGAGGACAATCAAAATAGCTCACCTTGGCACTACCTGCCAGGTGAGCTAAAAACAGTTTGCTCTGAGTCACTCTTATTACTAGAGCTCTACCTAGACTGCAGTAACCCAGAGCTCCAGAAAAGGGGGGTATTTCAAAAAAAATATTTTTATTTCTGCATTAAACCCTTTGGTGTCACTACTCATTAGAATCTAATGAGTAGTGACACCATAGGATTTGGTGCTGAAATAGGTGAGAAAATGTTGAATTTGTTCAGTTTACTCCCTCTTATCTGGAGCCCTGGTAACCGTCAACATTTGTCTCATTACTGATACTGACAGAACAAACGTAACTTTTTCAACACTTAGTAACTCTTGTTATAAGGTTCCCTTGTGGATCATTTTAATTACCAAAGCATGAACCATTCTATTTAGAATTCTGGGTAGTTTAATAAATACTGCTCTAAGATCTGGGTCTACACTGTTTGCAAATGTTATGAGTATATTTCAAACAGGTTCCTGGTGTTGAAAGAGTTGAAACACTCACCAATAATTTGGTTTTCTAATACAATCAATACTAGTTATATCTGCCTATAGGAGCCCTCTGATCTAGGTCTACACTGTTTGCAAATGTAATGAGTATATTTCAAACAGGTTCCTGGCGTTGAAAGAGTTGAAACACTCACCAATAATTTGGTTTTCTAATACACTCAATGTTGACTATATCTGCTGACAAACTGGATATGCTCCTCTAGGAGCCCTCTGATCTAGGTCTACACTGTTTGCAAATGTAATGAGTATATTTCAAACAGGTTCCTGGTGTTGAAAGAGTTGAAATACTTACCAATAATTTGGTTTTCTAATACACTCAATGTTGACTATATCTGCTGACAAACTGGATATGCTCCTCTAGGAGCCCTCTGATCTGGGTCTACACTGTTTGCAAATGTAATGAGTATATTTCAAACAGGTTCCTGGTGTTGAAAGAGTTGAAACACTCACCAATAATTTGGTTTTCTAATACAATCAATACTAGTTATATCTGCCTATAGGAGCCCTCTGATCTAGGTCTACACTGTTTGCAAATGTAATGAGTATATTTCAAACAGGTTCCTGGTGTTGAAAGAGTTGAAACACTCACCAATAATTTGGTTTTCTAAAACAATCAATACTGGCTATATATATCTGCCTCTAGGAGCCCTCTGATCTAGGTCTACACTGTTTGCAAATGTAATGAGTATATTTCAAACAGGTCCCTGGTGTTGAAAGAGTTGAAATACTTACCAATAATTTGGTTTTCTAATACACTCAATGTTGACTATATCTGCTGACAAACTGTGGACATGTTCCTCTGTAATATCTGGGTCTGTAAACACCAAGTGTAACTTCTTTCTGTCATTCTCTGAAACAGTAATACAGTGCTCTCTATAACAGCCCTCCCAACAACGCTTCCCTCCTTACAACAATGCTTGACGCTGTTCCTAAGACATGACAATATATCTGCTTAAAATTGTCGTCTGCTGTGTTTGTCAACTATAAATTGTATACATTTAGACGGGAAAAAGCATATTATGACGAGGGGCAAACAGCTTGAATCCAAATCAGATGCCGCGTTACACGGCGTCTGATCTGGATTCAAGCTGTTAGCAAATGTAAGTCAAGTCTTAGTTTTCCTTCCCTATAACACCATCCTCGGAACAACCTCGCACAATCTGTGTCTCCCTTTGGGTGTCGTTGTAGAGAAGGAGCGCTGTACAGTGCTCTCTACAACAACCCTCCCAACAATGATTCCCTCCTTACAACAACGCTTGCTACTGTTCCTAAAACAATACAATTATGTCTACTAGGTAAACAGCGCCTGATTGGTGGCTATTTCCACTGCAGTTTTTGGGAAAAATAAAATGGGACTTTTCAAAACCAAAGCAAGCCATTCAAACAGAATGCAGTAGTTCCTGAGAAACTAAATTTTTTGTATTTTGTCCTTAAACCATTACCCGGTAGCCTGTTTTGAAGACAAGTGAACACTTAAAGCAGGTGGAAAATAAAGCAGAATGCTTTATGCTACATTCTGCTATGATAAATGATATACAGTCAAACTTGCTGTTGCGACCACGTGTATTAAGCAAACTTTGTGTTAAGCGGCCGGTTTGAATCCCGCCGGATCATTTTTACTATATAAATTGAGTGTATTCAACGACTTTTGCCTAACGCATCCAGCGACCGGTGTTTTTTCGTCCCGAACAACACTTTTCGTTTTATTAAACGACCGCCTCGGGATTAAAAGTTCATAATTGATCAATTATGTCCAAACATTTGACATCTTTTCACACTTATTCGCAATAAAGATCGGTGTTTCTCAATTTTATGAAAGGTGTGAAAACGTACGCAAAATCAAAATTTCTTTTATACGGGAAACTTCGACAAACTCCGTCAAGCACGGAACTTAAGTAAATTGTCTCGATATCGATTGCCGCTATGAATATTCTAATAGGAATCTAAAGGTTTGACATCTATTAATTTGATTCCGTAGACCCTCTGCTGTTTTTATGGCGACTTCCTTTCAACGCCGGTTCGACAGCCATTTTTAATTTTTTTGAAGAATCACCCATACGTCACGTGTACAAAACATGTGAAGTTTTCGAGAGGGTGTGTCGGAAATCCCGTGTTTTATTGGTTGGTCTCTTGTAAACAAAGAAACCGTATTCCCGCCTTTTACGTCCGGGCTATACCGAATAATAACGAGCCATATCACGTTGAAAACACCGGTTCTCGTACGATCACAGAAGTTAAGCAACGTCGAGCCCGGTTAGTACTTGGATGGGTGACCGCCATTCAACAATAGGCCACAGGGAAAGGACACTATTTATTTTTGAGAGAGAAAACTTGTCAAAAAGTATATATAGAGACAAGGGGTACAACTGATCGTCAGCATTTTCTCACCCTATCTCGACAAAACCGGGCATATCATGAAAAATAATTCATGAAACGACACCCTTTTTGCATTTCTGTCTAGCTAATATGATACCCTTCGATAAAAACATAACATAAAGCCAACTATAAGCATGCACTTTCAACAGTAATTGCGTCTACTAACTGACATCACGGATTTTCGGAAAACAGGACAGGTGTTCGTTCACAGCCGACACAGCATTGACCACTACTGTACGCTTGTTTCGGTGGTAATATCGAGCATGAGTCATTCAGTTCCATAGATACCTGTTTTTGACACCCATCAAAGCTGTTTTCTTCTCAAATCATTGCCGTACCAACAACAAATTCTCACGATTACATCACAGGCACCTGACACGATTGAATTTTGAAAGAACAAATTGTCAGAAGGTATAATTATATAGAGTCTCTATATATACCTTCTGACAATTGTTTTTTTTCTTCTAAAAAATCAATCGTGTCGGGTCCTTGTGGTCAAAAACGTATATCTATGGAACTGTATGACTGTAATGCTCGATATTACCGCCTAAACAAGCGTGCAGTAGTGGTCAATATTGTATCGGCTGTGAACGAACACCTGTTCCGTTTTCCGAAAATCCGTGATGTCAGTGAGTAGACGCAGTTGCTGTTGAAAGTGCAGGCTTACAGTTGGCTTTATGTTATATTTTTATGGAAGGGTATCATATTAGCTAGACAGATATGCAAAAAGAATGCCGTTTCATCAATTATTATTCATGATATGCCCGGTTTTGTCGAGATAGGGTGAGAAAATACTGACGATCAGTTGTACCCCTTGTCTCTATATATACTTTTTGACAAGTTTTCTCTCTTAAAAATAAATCGAGTCGTTTCCCTGTGCAATAGGCATGATGCTGACAATTGTCCCAATCCTGAGACAGCGGGATGACGCATCTGATAAAGCTTATGCGGGACAATAAACCTTAGCAGAAACAACAACTGAACAAAAATAGAAGTTAGCCAAAGTTTGTGTTTTTTCGCGCATGCTCCGTCTCTCAATTTATCACGGAATACCTGCTAACATAGTAGGAACCGAAATCTTTAAATAGTAACAAAGGTCATATTCCTTAAGAATCATGTCAATTTCTCGGCGAATTAACGCACATGCTATCTGTTAATTTGACATTGAAATAGTGAATCGTATATCAGCGTTTTTATGGTGCTATTGATAAATTCGTAAGTATATCGGCGTTTTTATGCAATTATGGATAAAAAAAATCAATTGATATTAAAATGTAACGAGAGCACCACAAACGGGTGCTGGACGCTCGACTTTCATATACTTGAGACGGCTATATTTTTCAAACTTAAAGAATGTGTATGGGTGTTTAATGCCCTATTGATCATAGAAGTTTGTAAGCAACAACAACTTAAACATACTTGGGACAGTCTACATTCCACTTAAAGTAAACTATAAGTCAAAAGAAGGACAATATCTTTGCCTGCTTTACCTGCCTTGTTGTAATGCGTTGCCCTTTTGAAACTAAACAAGTATTCAAATATATTTGAAGTTTGAAATTAATAACTTTCTACGGTTACTGAATAATTTCATATGCAAATTCTTAGTCAAACAAGGGCAATAACTCTGCAATGACAAATCCCATGGTTATCTGCTGTGTTGAAAGATGATGCCCTTTTGAAACTGAACAAGTATTCAAAGTTTCAAGTTAATACCTATGGTAACTATTGAGAAATTTCAATTTACAAGTTTTATGTAAATAAAAACAAGGGCAATAACTCTGGAATGGCACATCCCGGTCACCTTTCTTGTTTGAATGAGTTGCCCTTTTGTTATAACACAAGTATTTAAAGTTTCAAGTTAAAACCTTTGACAGTTATTAAGATATTTCAATTTACAAGTTTTAAGTAAATAAATCAAGGGCAATTACTCTGGAATCACCAATCACAGAGTAACCTACCTTGGTGTAATGAGTTTTCCTTTTGATACTTAACAGGTATTTTGAAGTTTCAAGTTAATATCTTTCATAATTATTTAGATATGTTAATTTACAATTTTTAAGTAAATAAAACATGGGCAATAACTCTGAACTGACAAATCCCAGGGTTACCTGCCTTTTTGTAATGAGTTGCCCTTTTGATACTAAACAAGTATTCAAAGTTTCAAATGGATACCTTTGATAGTTATTGAGATATGTTAATTTAAAAATTTTAAGTAAATAAAACAGGGGCAATAACTGTGAAATGACAAATCCCAGGTTTACCTGTCTTGTTGTAATGCGTTGCTCTTTTGATACTTAACAACTATTCAAAGTTTCAAATGAATACCCCTGATAGTTATTGAGATATGTTAATTTATAATATTTCAGTAAATAAAACAAGGGCAATAACTCTGAAATGACAAATCACAGGGTTACCTGCCTTATTGTAATGAGTTGCCCTTTTGATACTAAACAAGTATTCCAAGTTTCAAATAGATACCTTTGATAGTTATTGAGATATGTTAATTTATAATTTTTAAGTAAATAAAACAGGGGCAATAACTCTGAAATGACAAATCCCAGGGTTACCTGCCTTATTGTAATGAGTTGCCCTTTTGATACTGAACAACTATTCAAAGTTTCAAATGGATACCTTTGATAGTTATTGAGATATGTTAATTTATAATTTTTAAGTAAATAAAACAAGGGCAATAACTCTGAAATGACAAATCCCAGGGTTACCTGCCTTGTTGTAATGAGTTGCCCTTTTAATACTGAACAACTATTCCAAGTTTCAAATGGATACCTTTGATAGTTATTGAGAAATGGACTCTTACAAAAACCTTAAGCAAAAAACTTAACCGACGCAGACGCTGACGCAGACGACAGGGTGACGACAATAGCTCGACTTTTTGAAAAAGTCGAGCTAAAAAGGGTAAGTTCAACTGTATGGACTATGTCAAGTTATTCAATTCAGATTAAGGACGAAAAAGATAACAACCCAAATCAATCATGTTGTATTCAGCGGCCATTTTATTCAGCGACCACTTTAGAGCCGTCCCTTGGGTGGTCGCTTAATACAAGTTTGACTGTATTTCTTATTTTGCATATTCATGACTGTATAAAGTGCAACTGTTTTCTTCAATGGAGGAATAAATTAAAGGTGTAATAAAAGGGTAATGGGTTTAACCCTTTGAACCCTAGTCCCGCATATAGGCGTCCTTTTCAAACAGTGTATAGGTGAATAGTACATTTGTCCAAAGCAAACAGTGAAGATCCAGATCAGAAGGCTCAGAAAGGAGCCCTCTGATCAGGGTCTTCACTGTTTGTCATAATACCAAACATTGACAAAAACAACCCTTAAAAGTCAGAAATGGACTAGACAACCAGAAATGGGTGTCAAAGCCACCTGATGCTCGCCTGCTTGAACTTTAAGTCTAAAAACATCTTGTATCCAAAACAAATCAATTTTCAGTTTAGAAAGATTATTAAAAGAATGATGAGTCTCAATCTAGTTATATAAAACTTATACAACCCGTAAAACATAGCACATGTATTAAACTTTAAACAACCCATCCAAAAAACTTTAACCTGGTGATTTGAGGTCAAAACAACTAAGTCCAAAACAAGTCAAAAATTGAAATAAATTAAAACCATTTTTAATTCGAAACTTCATAGCCTCAATGTTTGTTCCCAAATGAAGCTCCATAAAAAAATTCAGCACCCTAGCATATGTACATGTATTAAGCTTTAAAACAACCTGTCCAAAAAACTTTAACCTGGTGATTTGTAGTAACAAAACCTAAGTCGAAAACATGTTAAAAAGTGACAATTATTAAAATTGTTTTTAAATTCCAACTTCATAACATCAATGTTTGACCCCCAATGAACCTCCATACAAAATTTCAGCACCCTAGCACATGTATTAAACTTTAAAACAACCCGTCCAAAAAACTTTAACCTGGTCTTTTGTAGTAAAAAACCTAAGTCCAAAACATGTCAAATACTGACAAAAATTCAAATTATTTTTAAATCATAACTGCATAACATCAATGTTTGACTCCTAATAAACCTCCATACAAAAATTCAGTACCCTAGCACAAGTATTAAACTTTAAAACAACCCGTCCAAACAACATTAACCTGGTCTTTTGTAGTAAAAAACCTAAGTCCAAAACATGTCAAATATTGACGAAAAAAAATATTATTTTTAAATTATAACTTCATAACATCAATGTTTGACCCCTAATTAACCTCCATACAAAATTTCAGTTCCCTAGCACAAGTATTAAACTTTAAAACAACCCGTCCAAAAAACTTTAACCTTGGCCACGCTCACGCTCACTCACGCCCACTCACGCCGGGGGTATGACATTAGCTCTGCTGTTCTACGAACAGGCGAGCTAAAAATGGAAACTGGAATTGTCCATTTCAAGTTTCAGGGAGGAAAGAGTTAAGTAACTTACCAGCTATACTCTTCTGTTTGAGACCTGAATACCGTACATTCAAACCCATCTCTTTAAATTTCCTCAGGTTCTCATCGGCAAGCTCAATGTTTTTGAATCCCACAAATGCATAACTGAAATGGGAAAATACATAAATCTGCCAGTTTCATAGTTGTTAACCCATTACCCTATAGCCTGATTCTAGTTTTGAAACTAAATGAACACTTAAAGCAGGTTGAAAATAAAGAAGAATGCGCCTTATGGCGCATTCTGCTTTACTTTCAGCCTGCTTTAAGCTACCATCTGCAAGAATTTACAAAATAGTTCTTATAATACATATTCATAACTGTATAAAGTGGATTACCAAGTGATAATCCACTGCTATTTTCCGGTAATCCACCGAAAAGCATAAATAAACAAGAGCGTGTCCCAGTTACACGAATGCCCCCGATGATACAGGGAGGGGAATCCAGACTATCAAACGTAAAAGTTAGAGAGCTGAAACTGTAGTGGAGCGCCATTTTGAGGACTTCAAGGGCCATTACTCCAAAGGGCCTAGCATAAATTGGTGCCGCTGGTTATCCAAATTGGTCTCCATTTTATGTCAACAAACATTTTCAGAAAGTTTGGTGATGATCAGATGAAAAGCAATGTGTTTGTGAAACACAAATGCCCCCAGCCAGCATCATGTTCTGTAATGTAATGCTTATTTGCAAAAGTAGGTCAAAAGTCATGGTCGTAGGGTAAATGAAACATTGGCATGGTTGGAGAAGTCTTAACACAAGAAACATATAAAGTAAGGAAGCTCTAGGCCTACTGGTTCAAATGTTATAGGCGTATAAAAAATTTATACAAATAAAGGTCAAAGGTCAAGGTCACAAGGGCAAAAACGTAGGTATGGTTGGAAAGGTCTTGACACAAGAAATATATAAACAAAATATGAAAGCCGTAGGCCTACTGGTGCAAATGTTATAGCCATTTAAAGATTTCAACAAAAGTAGGTCAAATGTCAAGGTCACAAGGTCAAAAAGTTTTGTATGGTTAGAAAGGGAAAACACATGTCAACTACATGTATAAAAGGCCAAGGTGCAAAAATGCAAAAGTTATATCCAAGGTTAAGGTTTTCGGTTAAAGTTTGATTAAATAGGTCAAAGATCGAGGTCAAGGTCACATGGTCAAAGATGTTGGTATGGTTGGAAAGGTCTTGACACAAGAAATATACATACAAAATATTAAAGCCCTGGGCCAACTGGTGCAAATGTTATAGCAATTTAAAGATTTTTACAAAAGAAGGTCAAATGTCAAGGTCCAAAAGTTTTGTATGGTTGGAAAGGTCTTGCCATGAGGAATACACATGCCAAGTATAAAATGCCCAGGTGCAAAAATGCAAAAGTTATAGCCAAGGTTAAGGTTTTTGGTTAAAGTTTGATTAAATAGGCAGGGTTGTCAATAAGATTTGTATCAAGGGATAATTTTGTGAAACCAACCGATTCGGCGGGGGGTCAAGGGGGCCGCCTAGGCCCCCTGTGGGTCCAGGGCAAAGCCCTGGTAGGGGGGCCAGGGGGGCAAGGCCCCCTGCCCGAAAACGATTTTAAGCATTTTTACACCCCCAAAGAAGAGCTCTCCTTGGCCAAATTTCACAACTTACCGTACCGCATTAACTCCAACAGTTCAGACATTCTTAGAGTTCGGAAACCTATAATTTTTCATGAAAATAAATTATTTTTTGCCTCTTATTTCGGACACCAAGATCAAAAGTATTTTCCATGTTTTTGGACACCATGTAACCAGGAACGTATATAGATATATACGTTAATTCCGGTAAGAGATCATCGGCGTATTTTCAGGATCCAACTTTCTCTTACCTCCGTAAATGCTCGTCAAAAGTGTGCTCGGCCGTGTGTGTTATTATCAAGATTGTCAATTTACCAGTGCGGGAGATAAGCAATTACGTAATATTTAAGAAACATTGTACACACCTAAGGCACAGTTTCCCACTGCATTAAACAGTCAGAGAACTGCCACATTAGGAGTGCCTTCGTATGACTATATTTGGCTTTCTCTAGCTACTATTTTTATGGTCTCGCTTTTCTGTTCAATGAAGCGTAGACTGCCATGATTGTTTTGAAAGAGGAATACCTAGAAAGATAACAAATCACGTGTAACAGTGACGTATATTACACGTGACTTCTCGTGAGGGTGTGTACGGAATTCCGTGTTTCATTGGTTGATAAATTAAGATTTCTAAGACAAAGACAAAGGAATTATTTTCCCGCCTTTTACGAGCTGTACCGAACAGTAACGAATGACTATGCGGCATTAGTTCAACGCATAAATTATTTTCCGTCGCACACATTTTAGGGAATACCTGCTATCTTTAGAACGGATTTCCGAAAATCTTTTAACAGCAATTGAACACGTTTGAAAATACTTTGAAAACACCGTTTCTCGTCCGATCACCGAAGTTAAGCCGTTGGGTAATAGTCATTATATATATAGTGACTGCACCAACGTATGATGTAGATGTTAAGCAACGTCGAGCCCGGTTAGTACTTGGATGGGTGACCGCCTGGGAATACCGGGTGCCGTAGACTTTAATTTATACGCTCCCCCGCAATAGTTTAGTCTAACTCGGGTGAGACGTTTAAACGAATAAAGCAAGCAAGTGAAAACTATTTTTAGCGCTACTTTCATTATAAAACTACACTTAATATGTCAATCAACCCCCTGGTGTGTGTTACGAAATAAACAAAACATAGCGCCGACTTATGTTTGATTTTTAACTTTCTATAAGTAGATTTGTGCTACAGAAAATCGGCAGAACATGATTTTTTTTCTAGTTTTTTCTCTCCAGATTTAAGGAGTCCGTGGGACTGCCAACATGCAAATCAGCAAAGGAGTCCGACAACGATAATAAGGAGTCTCGGACTCCTGACTCCCGTTAGTGTCGAACCCTGCAGTGGTGTGTGCTACGAAATAAACAAAAAAATGAATTCTTTAACTAACGCCGACTTGTTTGATTGCGCGCTAATGTAATTATTTCAAAATACGCGGATGCGCTGGAATTCAAGGTGATTATCTTGTATATCGTTTTACCATGGAGTACTTAGACCTAAGTACTTCGTGGTTTTACCGACAGCTTGTTTAAACTTTCAGCAGCATATGAAAGCATCTATACACACGTGCGTGTATAATTCCGTGATTTAAATATGCCGAAGATTCGTTTTGATGTTTGGCGAAATTAGTACGAGGGGAAACAATACTTCATTAAGGATATATTCAAGTTTTACTATTTCCATGAGTACGGACACCGACGGCGATCGAACGTTTCACGTTACTATCGTAAATGAAAACTGAACAAGAAACCAGGGACATAGATTAAATATATCTTATCTACGTCCCTGAAGAAGCTAGAAACATCATGCGAAACTTGCGAAAACTCAAACGGTAACAACGGGTTATAACAAATAAATAAGATATTTAAACCGGAAGCTAATAGGTTATATAGATCGTAAGGATAAGATCAGAGAGCATTACGTATACGCAACAACTCAGACAATTACAATAATCGGCGCTATTTTTAGGCAACTAACGTCCGTCTTTCAAAGTTTCAAGAGGTCTAGGCTTTTGTTTTACTCAATTAACTTGCCGAAAACGGTAATATTTGAGTGAAACTTCACTTTTTGTGATTCTTCAATTTTGTATCTGTACAAAAAACAACCGATGCAGAAGCGATTTCAACCGATGGTTTGCATCGGCAATCGGTTACTAATGAACACACTGAATAGGTCAAAGGTCAAGGTCGCATGTTCAAAGATGTTGGTATGGTTGGAAAGGTCTTGACACAAGAAATATACATACAAAATATGAAAGCCCTGTGCCTACTGGTGCAAATGTTATAGCCATTTAAAGATTTTTTACAAAAGTAGGTCAAATTTCAAGGTCAATGTCACAAGGTCAAAAAGTTTTATATGATTGGAAAAGTCTTGCCATGAGGAATACACATGCCAAGTATAAAAGGCCCAGGTTTAAAAATGCAAAAGTTATAGCCAAGGTTAAGGTTTTTGGTTAAAGTTCGATTAAATAGGTCAAAGGTCAAGGTCAAGGTCACATGGTCAAAGATGTTGGTATAGTTGGAAAGGTCTTGACAAAAGAAATATACATACAAAATATGAAAGCCCTGGGCCTACTGGTGCAAATGTTATAGCCATTTAAAGATTTTTACAAAAGTAGGTCAAATGTCAAGGTCAAGGTCACAAGGTCAAAAAGTTTTATATGGTTGGAAAGGTCTTGCCATGAGGAATACACATGCCAAGTATAAAAGGCCCAGGTTTAAAAATGCAAAAGTTATAGCCAAGGTTAAGGTTTTTGGTTAAAGTTTGATTAAATAGGTCAAAGGTCAAGGTCAAGGTCACATGGTCAAAGATGTTGGTATGGTTGGAAAGGTCTTGACAAAAGAAATATACATACAAAATATAAAAGCCCTGGGCCTACTGGTGCAAATGTTATAGCCATTTAAAGATTTTTACAAAAGTAGGTCAAATGTCAAGGTCAAGGTCAAGGTCACAAGGTCAAAAAGGTTTGTATGGATGGAAAGGTCTTGATACAGGGAAGACACATGCCAAGTATAAAAGGTCCAGGTACAAAAATGCAAGAGTTATAGCCAAGGTTAAGGTTTTTGGCACAGACAGACGGACGGACAGACGCACGTGCGACCGAAGTGGGTTAGAGGGCCTTTTCTTTTGTTATTTTCTTTTGTTTGAATAACGGGCCATGGCCCCTTATTCTATTGTTACGGAATGAACTCTATTGTCTTCTTTTGTTATGTTTACCGTCATCTGGCCAGAAAAGGCCCTCTAACCCATTTCGGTGGCGCGGACGGACGTTCTCACAGTTGGACATTTATTGGGTATATTTTTTGTTTAAAAGTACCCAACAGTACACTAAAATACCCAACAATAACAATAGGGCAATCACGGAATGAATGGAATCTATTGTTCTCCCTACCCAACAAAGGACCTTTCGTGCGCTCGGACAGACGGATGGACGGACAAACCAACAGACATGACAAAAACTATATGCCCCCGAATCGTAGATTCTGGGGGCATAAAAAGTATCTCTCTACAGGTGGTAATATTTAAATAAAAATAAATGTAATAGCAAGCATGTTTTATGCATTTATTTTACATTTTTAAATAGTTATAAACATGTATCAAAAGAAATATTTTCTATATCCTAGCAAATGGTAACTTAAAGCAGGCTAAAAGTAAAGCAGAATACAGCATTATGGCACATTCTGCTTTTCTTTCAACCTACTTAACCCTTTACCCAATAATCCGTTTATAACATTAAATACAGGTGATCACTTAAAGCAGGTTGAAAGTAAAGCAGAATGTGCCTTAAGGCACATTCTGCTCTACTTTCAGCCTGCTTTAAACTACTATCTGTTAGGCTATATCAAGATATTTGTTATTGTAATTGTTCATGAGGTTATAAACTGGAACTATTTTCTTTAGCGGAGGAATAAATTAAACACGCTAAAAGTCGCTTATATGGCGTAAAGGGTTAAGTGGTCACCTATCTTCAATACTAGAAACAGGCTTTGGAGGAAAGGGTTGACAGATTTTATGTACAGTCTGCAGTGCTCCAGCTAGGATTTGATTAGGGCTGCAGGGTGCTGTTGAGCCTGAGGGCACACAAACCCGACAGGGTGGGTATGGGAGGGGTGTTAGCCCCTTCCATAGGTGGGGGGGGGGGAATGGGGGACCTCCCCCAGAAATTTTTGTAAATTTAAACCTTAAATAAGCCTTCTGGTGCGTTTTCTGACTGGAAATACTGTTTGCCATTGATTTACAATTGTACATTGTAGTTGTTGCTGTGCATGTTTTCAGCGACATCTGATAGCTTTCTGCTGAGGGATAAATCCAAGAAGGTCTTGTGTATGTTGCTGACTTCATGAGCAGAGCACCAGATAAGGGTAGTTTTTCAAAACTTAAAATCTTTATTTCTGAATTAAACCCTATGGTGTCACTACTCATTAGAATCGTCTCTTTGAGACAATTCTAATGAGTAGTAACACCATAGGATTTGGTGCTGAGATTAGTGAGAAAATGTTGGATTTGTTGAAATAACTACCTCTTATCTGGAGCCCTGTTCATGAGCTTTCACTTTGACCAGCTTTAACGTCTTGCATCCAATGTTGAGTCAGGTTTTGTTGAACAGTTGATGTTAGAGCCTGAACACAAGTGACCAATATATTGCATTAGGGAGAAGTGATGCCAAACTTTGAGAGGGGTGTGAAAATTTTATGAAGGGAGTGAATATTTCCCTATGAAAATTTGATCAGACACCGGCACAAGGCAGCTTTTTTGGCTGTTCACATGCCTCAAAGATGGGGCTGTACTTGTGCGGTAAACATTACTATATGATAAAATATCAGTTTGGTGCAACTGGCGATGGGTCTGGCTACGATGGGCAGTCAAAACTGTCAATACCGATCGTAACGAACGGATTGGTAAAACTTCAATCTGAGTTCAGGCCTTTTTCTGGTTAAACGAACCAATTCCCAATTAGAAATTGTAAGAATAATTCCCAGTTAAAAAAAATATTTTTTTTAAGGCAGAGCGTGATTGATTAGGGCAGGGCGTTGGTAAACAAAGGCAGGGCGCGGCACCCTTCTAAAAAGGCCTAGCTGGAGCACTGGACTCTGTTAGTTTCATACTGAAGATTTGTTCCTTCCGATTTCTTTTAAACCTCAAGAACTTAACACCCCAAACATCACCAAAAACGAAACTTAGACTAAACAAGAACCTATTGATTATCTGATAGATTAAAAAATATTTAAAACTGTTACGCACAGTGTAGCCGCCCAATCAAAGGATTGCTTCAACCACTTTCCTTTGTCTTAACCCTTTCCCCCATAGAAGCGACTTTTAGCGTATTTATAATTTTATTCATCCACTGAAGAAAATAGTTCCAGTTTATAACCTCATGAACAATTACCATTACAAATATTTTATATAGTCTAGCAGATTTTAGCTTAAGGCCCATTCTGCTTTACTTTCAACCTGATTTAAGTGGTCACCTGTCTTCAAAACTAGAAACAGGCTATAAGGTCAAGGGTTAAATCACCAAAGGCCCCCTTCTGCTTAACCTATTACCACATAAATACACCTTTTTACACCTCTATTCTATTCATCCATTGAAGAAAATATTTCCAATTTCTACACTTATGAATATGCACCATAGGATTTATTCATAAACAATCTAGCAGATGTTAGCTTAAAGAAGGCAGAAAGTAAAGCAGAATGTGCCTTAAGGTGCATTCTGCTTTTACATTCAACATGCTTTAAACAGTTATCCTGTTTTCAGAACTAGATACGGGCTATGGAGTGATGGGTTAACTCTTTTAACACCAGGGACCTGTTTAAAATAGACTCAATACATTTGAAAACAGTGCAGACCCTGATCAGAGGGATCCTATAGGAGGGTTAGGGTTACCTCCTATAGGAGCCCTCTGATCAGGGTCTGCACTGTTTTCTAATTTAGACCAGTCTTCCTTAACTCACTCACTCACTCACTATCCGGTTTATTTGTTGATCAGGCCACAATTAATCCTCTGCTGAGGGTGGGGCCTGACTGTCAAGTCTCGATCTGAGTCTTCCTCTCCATTCCTGTCTGTGATGAGGGTTGACGGGATCCATACCCAGAGTTTTTCTGTCACATTTAACGACATCCTCCCAAGACAACTTGGGTCTGCCGGTGGTCTCCCTGCTGGAACATTCATCTGTCGGACTCTAGCAATCCAGCCTGTGCTGCGCTCAACGTGCCCCAACCAACGCAGTCTGTTCTTCTGCATAATGACTGCGAGGCTTTCCAAGTTGACTTGAGCGAGAAGGGTTTCAAAGGATATTGCTTTGCTCAGGCTTCATCAAACAGATCCATTTGATCATAGCCTTGTCGTTACGCTGCGGTTTCTTTAGAGTGTTAGCAGAGACAGCCCAGGTTTCAGAGCCATACACAAGCACACTTCTGACACATGAGGAGTAAACACAACCCCTTGTAGCAGTTGGCAGGCACTTGTTAGTTAGGATTGGTAGCAGCTCTTTAAACTATTTCCAGGCAGACTTGCAACGTGTAGCTGCAGTTCACAGCCTCCACCTGATGACAGCATGTCTCCAAGATAACAAAAGTCTTAAACTACCCATAATTCCAAGCAGACTGGTTCATGTTTTGGTAAATAAAATGATCCACAAGAGAACCTAATTACCCATAAGAGTTACTCTGTGTTGAAAGAGTTAAAACCTATCCTAAAGATCTACAAGGGAACCTAATTACCTACCTCTTGTCTTCGCGAGGCTTCATACTAACGGAAACAATATCTTCCGACAGTTCCCGGAGGTTCTCTTTAGTTATTTCGGTGTTCTTCAGGCCAAGGTACAGATATTCTAAACGTTTCACTGTAAGATAACAGGGTCCAAGGTTGTTCTCAACCATTTGTTTCGTCAGATTTGAGCCTAGGCTCAAATCTGACCAATCAAGTGCTTGAGAACAAACTCAAGACTCAACTCAAGCGCTTTATAACCTTTGAGCCTGGGCTCCAGATAAGAGGAAGTAAACTGAACAAATCCAGCATTTTCTCACACTTTTCAGCACCAAATCCAATGTTGTGACACCATACGATTTAAATTCAGAAATAAAGATTTTAGTTTTTGAAATAATCCCCTTATCTGGAGCTCTGAGATAAGATTATAACCAGAGCATGAACTTTAACTCTTTTCTCCCTGAAACTTTAAATGGACAATTCCAGTTTCGATTTTAGTCTAGTCCATTTCAGGCTTTTAAGGGTTGTTTTTGTCCATTTTTGGCATTATGACAAACAGTGAAGACCCTGATCAGAGGGCTCCTTTCGGAGCCCTCTGATCTGGGTCTTCACTGTTTGTATAGGGCATGTGTACTATTCACATGTACACTGTTTGAAAAGCACGCCTATATGCGGGACTAGGGTTCAAAGAGTTAAATAACCTATTACCCCAAAGCCTGTTTCTAGTGTTGAAGACAGGTCATTATTTAAAGCAGGTTGAAAGTAAAGCAGAATGCACGTTTAGGCACATTCTAGTTTCATGTCAGTCTGCTTTGAGCTACCATCTACAAGGATATGGAAAATATTTCTTACAGTTCTTATTCATGACTTTATAAAGTGGAACTATTTTCTATAGTCCGGGTATATTTCAAAGGCCTAAAAAGGCATATTTATGGGGTAATGGGTTAATTCAATTCAATTCAATATTTTATTATGCAATTAGGCCTCTGGCCCATACACAAATATATAATATAATACAAAGCTCAATACATATGCATGTGTGTGAGGGGTTAAAAAACCAATAATACCATAAAATCCTAAAAATTAAGACACCCTATATAACTGCTGTAATTATCCTAAAAATATTATTACTTTTATCAGACAGTAATTAATCCAAAAGGTGCATCTGACAAACAAACAGTATAGACCCTGATCAGACTGCTCCTGAGAGAACATTCCGATCAGGGTCTAGTCTACCCTGTCTGCCTGTCTGTCTGAATACTGAGAGTCATTACAGTGCTAAAACCTATTACCAGTAGATCTTTGTATCAGCCTTCTAGCATACAGTCTACAGTATGAAACACATGGCTGCAGGAGGACCTTCCGCAACATTTTCATGTATCAGACAGTCTGAAATATAAAGGCAGAGCACCAGAAAAGGGTAGTTTTTCAAATACTAAAATCTTTATTTCTGAATTAAACCCTATGGTGTCACTACTCATTAGAATCGTCTCTTCGAGACGATTCTAATGAGTAGTAACACCATAGGATTTGGTTCTAAAAAAAAATGAGAAAATGTTGGATTTGTTGAAATAACTACCTCTTATCTGGAGCCCTGTAAAGGTATCTATTAGTGTTGTTCCGATCATCATTCAATTTTACACTTAAAACTATTATTATATATATTAAAATGTATATCAACTAAACAAGTTGTTCCACTAAACAAGACATACAGCCTGCTTCCCGATATGGATGCTTGATAGTACAGTAAAACCTCTCTATTATGACCATAGATATCTTAAGAGACTAGATCGGCCACCTAGCGCTGAGCTCCCATTGGTCGACTGTCAGAGAGATGCCATTTTGGTACGTGTATCATACATTTTCCCTCCGGCGACACAATATGATTTACTTTCATTTAAGAACGAATTCGTACTTCATACATCTTGTAACATAAATATGCACCGTAAAACGACAATATAACGATAATAAGCACAAAATGATGGTAATTCTTATGTAACTAATTAAAATCATCGGTTAATCATAGCAACTATGGAACGCTTCTTAGCAACTTCTGTAGTCAATGACGCACCGTCAACGTATTCGGGATTACTGCGCACAGCATGTAACGTCATTAATTTACCGCAATACGACGTGCACCAGACCATTGGAACATGAATGGCATACACTAACCAAGGTGGCTTCTCGGTGACCGTCGCTGATTGGCCTACAGCCGATCTAGGTTATTTTAAGATATCTATGATTATGACCACTTAAACGAAGACTAATTGACTGTATAAAAGACATGTGACAGCTTGAGGTTTACCGTTTAGTGCCTGTAATAGAGAGGTTTACTGTTTAGTGCCTGTAATAGAGAGGTTTACCGTTTAGTGCCTGTAATAGAGAGGTTTACCGTTTAGTGCCTGTAATAGAGAGGTTTACCGTTTAGTGCCTGTAATAGAGAGGTTTACCGTTTAGTGCCTGTAATAGAGAGGTTTACCGTTTAGTGCCTGTAATAGAGAGGTTTACCGTTTAGTGCCTGTAATAGAGAGGGTTACCGTTTAGTGCCTGTAATAGAGAGGTTTACCGTTTAGTGCCTGTAATAGAGAGGTTTACCGTTTAGTGCCTGTAATAGAGAGGTTTACCGTTTAGTGCCTGTAATAGAGAGGTTTACCGTTTAGTGCCTGTAATAGAGAGGTTTACCGTTTAGTGCCTGTAATACTAATAGAGAGGTTTACCGTTTAGTGCCTGTAATAGAGAGGTTTACCGTTTAGTGGCTGTAATACTAATAGAGAGGTTTACCGTTTAGTCCTGTAATAGAGAGGTTTACCGTTTAGTGCCTGTAATAGAGAGGTTTACCGTTTAGTGCCTGTAATAGAGAGGTTTATCGTTTAGTGGGTGTAATAGAGAGGTTTACTGTTTAGTGGCTGTAATAGAGAGGTTTACCGTTTAGTGGCTGTAATAGAGAGGTTTACCGTATAACTGTGACAGGAGAGCCATTACTACCATTTGACCAACTGACTGTCTTATGTGGCTTTTTCCGTTTGATCTTTTTTGCACGGCTGGCAACATAACAGATATATCTCCTTGCTCTAACTTTGGAAAAGAATGGATTTATGAGCCCGGAAAGGTGGACAAGACAATTCCTAAATGGCCCCCACCACAGGCGGTTGGGGTATTATAAAAATGCCACAAAAACTTACATAAATTTGTTTGTTCAGAAGTGTCTCTTTCTTTGTGATGTTTTTCACTTCTTCTGTACCCAAGTTAGTGTGAACAGTCTGCAAATAGAAACAATTAAAACTGAAATGCATTGTGTTCAGTTTTTTTATTTAGTTTTTTCTCAAACAGTACAAACACTAGCTTAACTCTTTCAACACTAAGTAACTCTTGTGGGTTATAAGGTTCCCTTGTGGTTCTTTTTAGTTCTCAAAACATGAACCAGTCTACTTGGAATTCTGGGTAGTTTCACATAGAATAGATGTATCAAGATTAGGGTTTGTCAATGGATGCCCCAAGTTGTTGTTGTTGTTGTTTCTAAGAAGGATTTACGCCCACTCAAAGCCACTTAACTCTTTGAACCCTAGTCCTGCATATAGGCGTGCTTTTCAAACAGTGTACATGTGAATAGTACACATGTCCTATGCAAACAGTGAAGACCCATATCAGAGGGCTCCGAAAGGAGCCCTCTGATCAGGGTCTTCACTGTTTGTCATAATGCCAAACATTGACAAAAACAACCCTTTAAAGTCAGAAATGGACTAGACTAAAATGGAAACTGGAATTGTCCATTTAAAGTTTCAGGGAGGAAAGAGTTAATGATGCATCATCCCATTCCTTGTAGCTCTGGTCAGCATCACCTCCATATCTTAAAACTTTACCTGGACCAGGGCTCCAGATAAGGGGAGTATTTCAAAAACTAAAATCTTTATTTCTGCTTTAAACCCTATGGTGTCACTACTCATTAGAATCGTCTCTTCGAGACGATTCTAATGAGTAGTAACACCATAGGATTTGGTGCTGAAACAAGTGAGAAAATGTTGGGATGTCATGCTCCATATCTTAAATTTTACCTGGATTTCTTATTACAGGAGCTATAATATTATCAAGGTTTACACTGTTTGAACTGTATGAGCTTTATAGTCACTAGGGATCAATTATATTTATTCTTTCTGTACTATTTTCACAAATCATTACAGATAGTGCAAATTATCCATGTTTTGGAAAAACCTTGTTGATGTCAGTGTTAAACAAGCAACGTGTTTGTGAACCACAAATGCCCCCAGCCAGCAGCATGTTTTGTAATGTACATGCTTATTTGCAAAAGTAAGTTAAAGGTCAAGGTCACACCCTATTCAATATTGGTTCCAATATTATAGGCATTTAAAGATTTTTACAAAAGAAGGCCAAAGGCCCAATGTCACAAAGGCAAACATGGTGGCATGGTCGAAAAGATCTCAATAAAAGGAAGGCACATGCCAAATATTAAAGCACCATGAGCAATTAAGCCAAAGTTATAGCCAATCCTGAGGTTTGAGGTTAAAGTTAGGTCAAAGGTCACAAATCAAGGTCAAGGTCACATGGTAAAACAAGAGGGCCTTGAAGGTCCTGATATTGCTCACCTGTTGTAATGAAGCCTGATAGCTTTACCTTTGAGTTTCACCCGTTTTAATCTAAATTCATTCAATACAGCATGTAAACAATATTGGAGTACATCAAGGGCAGATAACTAGAGCCTAAACAATACTGAAATGAAGCCTTTTCTAGCATTTCAAAGTATATCAAGGGCAGATAACTATTGCCACAATGATAAGATTTTAAAAAAAAATAGCACTCCTTCGATAACTTATAGCTATATACATTGTGTGCAAGTATACTCAAAATCCATTCAACACTGTTCGATTTGACATTTTCAACACATCAAGAGCAGATAACTCTTGACCAATTGGTCCGATTTCAACCATTTTCAAACTCAACCGAGATCTTATACTTATTGTAGTCATATACAATCTGAGCAAGTCTGAGAAAGATTGGATACAAATTGTGGCCTTCAGAGTAAAAACACTGTCAGATTTGGCATTTTCAACACATCATGAGCAGATAACTCATGACCTAAAGATCTGATTTCAGCAAAAATTAAACTCATTTAAGAACTAATGCTTATATACAATCTGAGCAAGTTTGAGAAAGGTTGGATAAAAATTGTGGTCTCTAGAGTGTAAACGCTGTTAGATATGGCATTTTCAGCAATTCAAGGGCAGATAACTCTTAACCTATTGGTCAAATTACAACTATAATCAAACTCTTTCGAACTCTTATGGTAATATACAATCTGAGCAAGTTTGAAAAAGACTGGATAAAAATTGTGGCCTCTAGAGTGTAAACACTATTAAATATGGCATTTTCAGCAATTCAAGGGCAGATAACTCTTAACCTATTGGTTCGATTTCAACCATAATTGAACTCATCTCAACTCTTATAGTCATATACAATCTGGGCAAGTTTGAAAAAGACTGGATAAAAAGTGTGGCCTCTAGTGTGTAAACACTGTTAAATATGGCATTTTCAGCAATTCAAGGGGAGATAACTCATTACCTATTGGTCAGATTTCAGCCATAATCAAACTGATTTGAACCCTTACAGTCATATACAATCTGAGCAAGTTTGAGAAAGATTAGATTAAAATTTTGGCCTCTACAGAGTAAACACTCTGACTGTTAAATATGGCATTTTCAGCAATTCAATGGTAGATAACTGTTGTCCTATTTCAACCATAATCGAGCTCATTTGAACTCTTATGGTAATGTACAATCTGAGCAAGTTTGAAAAAGATTGGGTAAAAATTGTGGCCTCTAGATTGTAAACACTAAAATTGTCTAAAAATTGAAAATTTACAGGAACGAGAAAAAGTAAAAGGATACTAATCAAAGAACTGGAGTACTGCAGGCTCGGGGTTTCAGTTTAATGTAGAACAAAAGTAATGCAGAAAGCTAATTATGGAGTTTTTGCATTACCCTTGCCATGCAATAAGCAGTAACCTGCTTAAAGACCCTAAAGATTTTTGTAATGTGCATGTCTTATAATGCATTGTCTGCCATGACTGATAGGTGAATGTTTATTAACAAGTCACACCACAGAGTAAATAGTGTATTTAAACTGCGTGGTATAGTCAAACAACTAGGTTAGACGTGTCACGGGGTCGCCGAGTCCATTTATAAGGGAGATCAGCATTTCGGATATCCTCGTGGCAATTTTAAATGAAAAGTGTTAGTAATTTGTACAAACAATAAACGAATTAGTTATCGGAAACATAGCGTAGTGGATAAGACGTAGGACTAAAAGAAGGCATGTTTGAGAAACATTTTAACAAGCGCGGGTTCGTGTCTTGCATCAACCTAAAATATTTTTTGGCTAAAACAATATTAAGAAATCTATAACTACATTGCATTAAAGTAATGCGGAAAGCACCCTGAAGAAAACAACTAAAACTTGTATTGATATTTGTATTTTATCATCCCTTTGTTTTTTAACATATAGCTAATATAGGACTCGAACTCAAACTAATGCACCCCTTCCCCAACATTGAAGAGCATGTACATAAATAGTCAGTATAATACAGTATGGAATAAGATAATGTTTTACTATTCATTCTAGATTAAAAATAAATTGAGGTTGACGCGGGATTCGAACACACGCTGAACAAAAATACTATTATCACAATGCACTCTTAGTACCTACACTTTACCTACTGCGCTAAAGTGCTGACAACAATACCGCCTTCATTTGTATCTAATATACTAACTCGACTGTTTAAAAATGGTCCGAGAATATGGAATTCTGTTATTTCTAAAAAATGGACTCGGCTGACCTTTGACACGTCAGACCTAGTTGTTTGACTATAACACAGGTACAGACTAAGGATCCTAAGTTCAACTCTAGCCAGTTGTTACACGGTTTATTTGATTAAAGAGGCTCGCAACTGGAAACATGCCCATTCACGCAAAATCTTGCGTGAATCACGCAAGAATTAAAGCCTGTACCCCATTTTGAGAAAGTGCTCGGGTACATGCACGCAAAACGGGAAATGTATTAAATCTATTGAAAAAGTTGAAAAAGTGAAACGAAACTGTGAATCTATGTAAATAAAGTCTTTTTAGATAAAAACGCGATCAAACACGGACGTTTCGTACGGATATCTTGAATCGCATCATCTCGGGCCTTTTACTGAAGTGAGAAAATACCCAAAGCATACCAAATGGTAACAAAGTTGTATAGAGTTATCGTTCTTTCTACTTAACTCTTCCTTAGAGCCGATTATATTTTACGTTTTTTACATTCAACTGATATTTTATGTAACTCTTAAGATTAATTTGTGTATTTAAATGTTACAAAGTGATTGAAAACTGGCGTAAAATAAAACAGTGTGTTTTCCCTAGCAAAATATCTACGCTTTCCGAAAGTTATTTCCAATCAAAATGTCAGGCCGAAACCGCTCATAGAAGCTTCAGCAAAATATAAGAGCCCAGGGCCCCTGTACGGCATCATTTTGGGATTTTAAAGGGGTCTGATAGATAAATCCGTGAATAATTTTGGTGTTATTTTATCCAGTTACGATCTTTAGACTTTCTATCTGTGATCATACAATGTCAATTTATTTTGGAAAATTATCTAGTCTGGGTGCTTTTTGTTTGACTTTTCAAAAAATGTTTACCCAGATGAATTGCCACAGCAAAAATAATTACAGCTATTAAAATAAGTGGTAAACAATAAAGTATTCTTTAGCCCACATAATTTAACAACAAGCAAGCTCAATTAATTTGCAAGTAAAATAACTATTCGGACACTATAATAATACATGGTATTAGGCAAAATGCACAAAACTGAGGCATTTTAGTATCAAAATGAAGGTTTTCTTGACATGTACCCCACATTTTCATTGTGTACCCCAAATTTTCATGGGTAAGGGGTACATGTACCCCATATTATAAAACCTTGTGGGCATGCTGAACCGGATTTAGCATGAAAAATAGTAATTTGTAAATATATGTCAAATGCTTATATAAATGGGTAAGATTTAGTTTAGGATAATAAATTCTGTTAAAAAAATGCATTTCAAAAAATAAAAGAAGAAGCTCTGGTGGGATTAGAACCCGTGACCCTCCATGCGGAGACAAACATGAAAAAAAAGGAAAAACCTTTACCCACGCGGCTACTGGCGCTCTCTATCTATATGGTAGCGAATTAACGTACTTCACTGGTAGCGATTGATAGTAAATTATTCGGCTCGGGTTTATGTCTGAGCCCGTTTAGAGAAGCAACAACAACAACTATACTGGCAATGCCAAAGGATTTTTTTAAAAAAACAATTTCTGGGATATTTTGTGGTTAATGGGTAGATATTGACCTAAACATGTATAAAAGAAACAAAACATGATGTTAAAGTACAACACTTTAACATAAAAAGAAAAATGAAAATGACACATTGTTTGCCTCAGAAGTCGTTTTTTTTCAATACTCTGTATTGTATATAAATGTCCTTTTTTTCCAGTCAGTTTTTAAGTATTGAAAATTTCAAGTGGCCTCATGGTAAACTTATTTCCAGTTAATTCAATTATTCAGAAGGTTATTTCTTGTGGTTTAATCTCGTTGTCGCTATAAATAAAGGGTGTTTAAGCCCCAAATAAATGGCGTGTATTGTTGGTTTGGAAGCAATTGAGTCATGCATATTAAATTATAATGAGATCCCCGAAGGCCACGCCCTCTTTCGGCGTTTGGCATTGCTAACTATACCGGACCATCTACTAACACTATAGAAAAAGGATGGAAAATATCTAAAAAAACTAAGATTCGTTGACGATTCTTGAGACTATTTTTGGACTGATCATATTTGTTTAATGTCAGAAGCCAAATAATGCCACAAATTTGCTTTTATTTAGTTATTTTATTTTATTTTGACAAGTACACCATCCGGTTGCGAGTCCCTTTAATAGGAATCTGATAGTGGCATTTTCAGCCGGTGAGGTTCTTTTAGAAAGCGTATGTAAACCCCGTATGACCAAATTTTTTGTAGGGGGAGCTAGCCTCGCACATCATTCAGAACTTATTACGGCCGAGACAAAAAGCTGGCCACAGGCCAGCTTTTTGCGAAGGTCGCCTTTAGATAATGTGTACGCGTTGCATGAATAAAACAAGAAATAGAGAAATAATTCTCATGATCCTATCGACCTGGGAAATTATCGCACAGTTTTATGGGCGCCACCATTTTATCTGTGATGATTTCACTTCCAGCAAGGGAATGCCTAATTCACCAACCAACCGAGCATTCGGACATTCCGTAGCGGCGCCATAACCGGCTCATCAGGCTGTCCTCTATGGAAATATTTTATTATAGTCTTTCATAATTTACCTGTGTGCTATGGGTAGACACGATCGAGTACACATGCTTTAATACCGATAGACATATCCCTATCATGTGATTGGTACGCCGCACCGGATAAGTGAATCGAGCGGACCAGCTGGCGATAACAAAATGTCCGCCATAGTTGTTCTTGTGGCAATGGGCATTTCGTACTCTCGCCTTTTCGCACCTTATTTTTTGTCATTTCGTACCCTCGTAAAATTAAATTATATATCATATTTCCTATACTTTGTAGAAACAGGTTTCGGCCGTATATAGGTTTCGGCCGTATATAGGTTTTACCTATAGTTATATTATCCCAATAGGCTCGCCCGCGCCAAAAAGTGGCCGAAACGACCAAGGTCGAAACAACCTAGGACGAAACGACCCGGAATATAAATATCTTAACTATGCAACAATACACTGACATGCTGGTAAGTGCAAACAGTGTAGGTAAACAGCAGCCGCAATATCTACACAGATTCAAACTGGTAAATCTGTGTTCATTTTCATACACTTGAAAAACAGAAAAAAAAACATATCTCCGATCTTACACATGGAGGCCGCCATATTGTTGTTGTTGTTGTTGTTGCGAAGTGTCTATTGACACGCACGGTGTTACTGTAATAACACCACTTATAGTCTAGTTGCTTAGGGTGAAAATCGTTACTTGGTGGATTAAAGCATAAAACTTTGCATACGGGTTGCATTTGCAATATATAATCATAACAATTGGGGGGTGCCCGACCTGGCTGCCCGCATTCGGCCAAAATCCAAAATGGCGTCCAAAATGGCCGCCATAAAATAATAAGTTTTGAAAAACGCCCTTATTTGGTAAATTTTCCTGATTAAAATTGTCTATAAATGTGTAAACTGGACAGAAAAACTGTACTGGGACATAGTTGGACCCTTTAATATAATAAAATTGTTTATTTTCTATATAATAACTTAATTTCTTTAATCTGAATAGAACAGAATAGAACATAAATCGTCGAAGGCATTGACTGAAACTTCACAAATGTATATTGTTATTATTTACCCGAATAAGATGGTTCGGATGGTAAATTGAATACATAACCACAATCAATTTATTCAACGTGTTCAATATTATTAGAAAATATCATTCTTTCTTTCTTATTAGAATAAAATCGAACCTTGATATCACGTGTATTTCATGCGTGATAGAACTGATTTAAGTTGAATATTCTCGTATTTTTTCAGTCAAACAATCGATAATTCATTCATGCTTAAGTCAAACATGTCTGTGTTTAGAAGGTGATTAAGATACATTTAACTTTGAAATATGGATATGTCAACTAAAGACAGTTTCGAGTTTTTTAAGGTTCGATTGTATAACAGTTGTACTAGTATGTCAGTTTTGCAGTACATAACCGTACATGCATTTCGTGATCAGGATACTTCATAGTTTCCTTTGCATACACTTAAACACCAATTGAGTATTTTAGCATATATACTTGCTAGAGCATGGTGGCATTGCCTTATAGCCCGTTTACTACTGTTCTCTCCAGCATTCTGCTTTTTTGTGAGTGTTCTCCAGGGAAGTGGTCAATTATCATTTAATTAGGTCCAACGAAAGGCGTCTTGATACGGAATATTCTGGTCTGACTATATACTTAAAAACCAAATAATGGTTTGGTAGAGGCTTCTATTGGCGTGTTGTAATAGAGGTGGAAGGCCCTGCATAGTTTAACATTTTACCCTGAGGAAACAGTTCCTGCCATAGGCCATAGACTTTGTATAGTTGCGATGTATGATCATAAAGTGTTCAAGTGTATCTTTCGATGCACTTATATGCTTTACTCTGCACTTACAATAGTATTTATAAATTGATTCCTCAAAGCAACAGAAAATGATGCCATTACTTGAGAACATGATTTCAATGTCTTCCACATTGTCTTGGAATGAAGACTTATTCTTGTACCCGCTTCCTCGTGGTCATGGAGCGGTATTTGTGTACTACAGCCTTTGGCAACAACAGATTGGCATGCAGTGATGTAAATTGCTTTGTTTTCATTGGCAGCCACATCTCCCGTCAAGAGATCAAACAGCTCTTCTTTAGATATTTAAATTCTAATGAAATAAGTTGAAATTCACTTGTAGTCTTGTCTGATATGAAACGTCCTTTATTGTGCCTTTCCCCTCTTTTCCTCGGATTTCCCCTTTGTGACTATATGTATCACTTTTGTGTGGGTCGCTCACAACATCAACCTTTTAGCAACTTTGAAACTGTCTGTTTGTCCATGTTATGAAAGCATTTTGAATGTACTATGTCGTATCCAGCATGTGGTAGTTCCTGTTTATTATTTGGGTCTAAGTTATCCAATGGTTCCGACTTGCAGGTCGGATGTCTCAGTCTTTCCTGCTGAGAACAAATTTGGTGCCAAGGTTGATTTCCGTTTGGAAAGAAGTTATTTGGGGCCTGCGTTTATAAAAATCTAAGCAAACATTTCATATACATGTATAACTAGTATTTGCATACATAAGTCTACTGTAAAACTTTATCAAACCTCTTGGTCACACGATCTTCACGTACTTGGGAAACTGTGAAAATATGACTAAAAAGAATATTTTGCTTTCATCCTTGTTATGTTTCACTTTTGACTTTCCTTCAGTGATTGGTATTTCAAAAGGTGGTATTTTGTTGTTATTTATTGGAATCTGAATTGGTTAGGTCCTGTCTATTACCGCGTGTTGCACATATTCTTGCATCACTGTCTAAAGTGTGCATAAAGCATTTCTTGTTGCCATGCGTATGAAATTTCAGAATGAATCACACCGCTCATGTGACTCTTCTAGAAATGGAGTTTTCATACTGTTCGATTGTTTACACAAATTATTGACCTACCTACCTTTTGAAAGTCTCTTGTTTTGAGGATCTAATGGTTATGGCTACAAAATGGGTTTTTATAAAGGTTATTTTTCTGAAATTCATTTAGAATTTTAACATTCATGCCAAGATATCACCCAGCCTTTATGTGCATCCAGATTCTTTGTCAGTTCAATGTCAACTTGATTGTTCTGCTCATTTGCACGATGAAGCGATTTGGTAGAAAACTTGTGATTTATTTTTGGAAATACCCAGTAGTTTGGATAACATTGTTGCTGGTATCAGATAGCGATTTCATAATTCTTGTATGAACTTGTAACTAGTGTGTATTGTTGCTGTGGTAAAGCATAAAGAAGAATATGGGACGAGCTGCTCTAAAACTCTGACATAAAGTGTGCACTTTAATTCACAATGTGCACGTACAAAAAGGAGAACCAACATCTCTAAACGTAGTTTAAGGTCCCACTATTTGAATGTAGAACACTTTCCTGTCATATTGTTCTTCCAGGCAACACATATTCCGTCATCTGCTTGATCATTCATAATTTGGATTGATTCCTGTTTTAATTTAGCTTATACCAAAACTGTCACTTTGTAAGCATATCGTGTTTTAATTAAATAGTCAAATGAGTTGCAGAAATGAAGGAATCGGGTGTTCCCGGTGTTGCCACATCAGCTTTTGTTAAGGCTTGTCCATCCAGATTCGTCTCACAGCTACCGACAACCCTCTCAATAGTCGATATGCAGACCTCCAAGCATCATCACATAGACATTTTCACAATGTGAATCTGTCCAGTTCCACTGAACGTATTTGGCTAAAGTAAAGAGTAAATATCTCTAGGCTCTTAAACTGTCAGTAGGGCACCTACCCCATTACCCAAACAACACTGTTGTCCTAGTCCATAGTGTAGGAACCAATAGTTGATTATTTTTCTTTATATACTAAACTAAACTTATAAGAAATATGGTCAGTACCTAATCAAAGTAATGCAAAATACTAGATTTCGAATAGACAAACAGTTTCAACTCAATAATATGATCATTATTTTGGCACGAATGGGCTTCTGTAGTTTACATAATGAACTTGGAGAGCTCTAATGATAAAAGCATATTTACTTTTTTTTATAATATATTTACATTTTATAGGCAATATATGTTTCATCTTATAAGTTAATGTGCATTTCCACAATTTTATTCCATAGGAAAATGCTGATGGAATATTATAAGCTGCGTGTTTGCAGCAAGTCACGAAAACTCATGACAATTACTTTTTCTATACTATGTAATTACATTATTAATTCTCATTTCAGTTAAACGTACTACATGTATTGGCTATTTATCAGCCATTATTTCAAAAATAGAAACAAACAGACGTATTGTGTCATGATTATCAGACGCTCAAATCAGAAAAAACATGGTATGGTGGCCTCAATGAGACATAATTAACCTAAATTCCGTAATCTATCAAACAAATGTTTTTTTCTTTAATAACTTGTAGCAAATAAGTTATTATTTTATATGTACGTTTTTCTTATAATATTTATGTGATAAAACATGCAATTTTTAGTATCATTCAGATTTATCAGCTCTAGCTTAAAAAAGGGCCAGACTTTTTATCACATTCTCAATAATTTTTCGTGAGCTGCACTGTTTTCAATAGAATAGACGCACCAAATGTAAATTTATCACACAGATACTATACAGTTTATGTATATTTTCTATTTATCTGCCAAAAACATCACATTACATTGCAGTTCCTACTGCTGAAATGGAGCTCTAAAAAGTATGTATACATTGGCCGCCATTTTGAATTTTTCAAAAAGTAGGTCACCTAGCCCGGGCACCTATATGCCATTTGATTCTATAGGTGTCATACTATACATGTGAGAAGTTTGGTGCTTTAATCCACTCTGTAACGATTTGGCCAAAAAATGGACATAAGCAACTAGACTATTATCGCGAGAATCACACATCTGTTGAATGATACGGTATATATAGTTTTATCTATCTATCTATTAGAAGTTAGATATTTATCGGGTTCTTATGCTCCCAGAATCTACGATTCGGGGGGCATATAGTTTTTGTCATGTCTGTTGGTCTGTCCGTCCGTCCGTCCGTCCGTCTGTCTGTGCCAAAAACCTTTACCTTGGCTATAACTCTTGTATTTTTGTACCTGGACCTTTTATACTTGGCGTGTGTCTTCCCTGTATCAAGACCTTTCCATCCATACAAACCTTTTTGATCTTGTGACCTTGACCTTGACATTTGACCTACTTTTGTAAAAATCTTTAAATGGCTATAACATTTGCACCAGTAGGCCCAGCTAGGGCTTTCATATTTTGTATGTATATTTCTTTTGTCAAGACCTTTCCAACCATACCAACATCTTTGACCATGTGACATTGACCTTGACCTTTGACCTATTTAATCAAACTTTAACCAAAAACCTTAACCTTGGCTATAACTTTTGCATTTTTAAACCTGGGCCTTTTATACTTGGCATGTGTATTCCTAATGGCAAGACCTTTCCAACCATATAAAACTTTTTGACCTTGTGACCGTGACCTTGACATTTGACCTACATTTGTAAAAATCTTTAAATGGCTATAACATTTGCACCAGTAGGCCCAGGGCTTTCATATTTTGTATGTATATTTCCTTTGTGAAGACCTTTCCAACCATACCAATATCTTTGACCATGTGACCTTGACCTTGACCTTTGACCTATTTAATCAAACTTTAACCAAAAACCTTAACCTTGGCTATAACTTTTGCATTTTTAAACCTGGGCCTTTTATACTTGGCATGTGTATTCCTCATGGCAAGACCTTTCCAACCATATAAAACTTTTTGACCTTGTGACCTTGACCTTGACATTTGACCTACTTTTGTAAAAATCTTTAAATGGCTATAACGAAGTGCCACTGTGAGCTATTGTGGTCGCCATGTGTTCGTCCTCTGGGTCTGTCTGTCATGTGTCGTCAACTTTTTCTTCAAGGATTTTATTGGAAACCACTGGGTCAATTTCTTCAAAAGTATATAGGATTGTTCCTTGAAGGATACTCTCTAAGATTTCCTTGAATGTAGGTCATCCGATCGAAATTGTGATTGCCATGGAAACGAATTGAAAACAAAAACACTTGAAAAATCTACTGGTCGGTATTGTAAATAATAAAATTATTTTACCCAACTGCCTATGGGTGACCATCTGTCAGATTTTAATATTTTTTTCTCTTAAAAAAGATAGAACCGCAATAAGGTAGGAAGGTCTTACAACAAATGAACTCATTACATACATGTATACATTTTTTTTCATAAGACGAGTATACTCTTCAGTAGGGTTCAATTAAACTATAATATTTTACTAATCGCGGGTCTCCTCAGTGCTTTCAGCGCTTTTATTATTTTATACTCTGAATCCGAACGAGCGGACAGAGAGATAATTACAATTTGTGACGGAATATTCGCACAACCGCCACATCTTTACAGATTTATTTATTAACTCATTATCCCCTGAAACTTCCAATGAACAATTCCAGTTTACAATTAAGGCTGGCCCATTTTAGACTTTTTAGGGCTGTTTCTTATAATATATTACAAAATGACAAACAATGAAGTCCCTGATTAGAGGGCTCCTGCAGGAGCCCTCTAATCAGAGACTTCACTGTTTGCATAAGACAAGTGTACTCTTTTCAGGTACACTTTTGGTGAAGGACGCATATATGCGTCACTAGGGCACAATGAGTTAATCTGGATCCAAACCAATGCAAGCTCAATATAAGAGATTTTTATACAATACAAAATTACATGTAATCCGGATTAAAGCTAAAGGAAAATAAGGGGGTTATTTATCAATCTGGATCCAAACTAACGGACGTAAATATAGAAGAGATTTTTATATAGATCTACTAATCTGTATCCAAACTAACTGTGACAGAACTATAATGTCTTTCTTTCATCGGTGTTCACACGTTTGTAAACACTTGTTCTCGAAGAAGCGCCTTTCAAACATGGCCCAAAGCCAAAAAGGGAGTCAGATGTATCTAATACCGGTACCTTGTTGATTGGTTTATTTTCCCATAATTATTGTAAAAGTGATATATCTCCTTTTTCGTCACCTGTCAATTAACGCCCCCAAAGTGACCCCACTGCAGTTCTCTTTCAAATCCTATGTTGTGACCACTCATTAAAATCGTCTCTTCGAGACATGGGGGAGTTAATATTTTCAAATGCATGTGCTCATCTTATCTGGAGCTCTTCCAGCCATTTCACAGCCGTACGTTTTTATCCAAACTGTTTGATACTAATACTAATAGCGATGTTTATTATACCCAACTTTGGGAAATAAAACAAATCTAGGCGAACGATTTCCTGTAGAGTATGGGCTACTTCAATGAGTCTGACCCCTGAAACTTTAAATGAACTAAACAGTCCCAGTTTCCGTTTAAGTTTTTTCTTTATTATTTAGAGTGCTTACACGATATTGTGCAAACTGACAAACGGGACATGTTATTATATAAGTCCCCTGATCTAGGTCTACACGTTTGAAAAGGACATGTAGACTATACTACATGTAGATCTATATATAGAACATCGCCGAATATTTCATACACGCATGTAAAGTCGGAAATTTTTAATGATTTTGAAAGCAGCCTGGATCCAGATTGGACGCAGTTTCACCCGGCATCTGATCGGAAATCAGACTATTCGACATTAGTCAATATGATTCTTCAAAGAATGGATGGCTTTCATTAACAATCAGTTCTAACAGTAGGTAGACATATTTTTTTCTCGGCAATACATTGGTTTCATTTAATGTCAGGTTAACCGATCGGTTAACCGGTTTTTACTTGCGATTAACCGGTTACAATATCCGTAACCGTTAACATCCCTAATATAAACAAAGGCACTGTTTGGTAAGAGCGTGTATACGAGTCAGTATGGTTCAATGGGTTAATGTATAATGGTTTCACTGTTGGCTAACAAAAGCCTCAATGCTGTCGTCGTAAGCTTTGAACATCTCGCGAGACTAGGTGACATCAGCGAGACCTGGTGACGTCACTATTGGCTAACGAAAGCCTTAATGCTGTCGTCGTACGCCGTGTACCAGGGCACTTTATGTTTTGGAGAGGGATTTCTAGTAAAAATTGAAACGAAGCTCTGGTCCCTATATGTGGCTATATCCTCGTCTCTCTGGTCTTCCCAGGTGTGGAACATCTCGCGAGACTTGGTGACGTCACTGTCGTATCCGGAATCCTGGCAAAGGTCGTAAATGAAGTCTGACTGGACGTCTATATCTCCATGGCAATCTGTAATGGCCTCACGTCTCTTTACCCACTCTGACACGTGCGCTTTCATATCTTTATCTGAGATACACATTATCTCCTTAGGCAACGTTCCCATGATGAACCTATGGAGACAGGAAACACGTCATCAATTTTAAATACTAATGTCTTGTCGTCTGCTTTTATTTCTTAAACTTAAATTTTAGGCAGTTTGGCTGAAGAAATTTTAAATGAATGTTTAACAAGTTGGGTCCTTATCAGACGCCGTGTGACGCAGGATTAGGATCCAAACTGTTTGCAAACAGTTATTGTACTACAGCACTCCCTCTCTACAACGACACCCAATGGGAGACACAAATTGTGTGCGTTCTTCGGAGGGAGTCGTTATAGGGAGGAACATTGGTTTACATTTGCAAACGCGGCGTCTGATCTGGGTTCAACCTGTTTGTAAATCGTCATTAAGTTTTTTCTTTCTAAATGTCCAATATGTAACTTTGAGAAAAACAGCAGACGACAACTTTAAGCAGACGATATTACAACAGTAAAAGCGTAAGACGTAATTGTCCTGTTTAAGGAACGACTGCAAGGGTCGTTGTAAGGAGGGAGTCGTTGTTGGGAGGGCCGTTGTAGAGAGGGAGTAAAAAGTATCTCGAACTTACCTCAGTCGAACTTGCCCGTATTTCTAGTTTACTTTCAATATTTTGAATTCGATTTAGCAGTGGAACATAGTATTAGCAGTGGAACCTTAGCTGTATTTGAATGTTAATACGTGTTTTAACCCATTGCCCCATAAATACGCATTTTTAGCTCACCTGGCACGTAGTGCCAAGGTGAGCTATTTTGATCATCGTTCGTTCGTCCGTCCGTCCGTCGTTCGTCGTCAACAATTTCTTTAAACGACATCTCCTCCTAAACTACTAAGTAGAATTTTACCAAACATAGCCTGAATGATCCTTATATGGTCCTCTATCAAAGTTGCTTAAAAAATTTCCGGTACGTTGCATATCTAGGTCACAGGAGCTAAAAATATATTTTTTCAATGAAAACTTAAAAAATCTTCTCGTCTGAAACCACAGTACCCTGAGCTTAGATATTTGGCACAAAACATCGTCTTTAGGTCCTCTATCAAGATTGTTCAAATTATGTCCCTGGGGTAAAAAATGACCCCGCCCCGGGGGTCGTAAATTTACATAGAGTTATATAGTGACATTTTCAAACATCTTATTCTCTGAAACTAATATGGCCAGAGCTTTGATATTTGGCATGAAGGACTCTTCTAGAAGCCCTTAACCAATATTGTAAATATATTTCCGGTCAGTTGCATATCTAGGTCACAGGAGCTAAAAATAGATTTTTTCAATGAAATCTTAAAAAATCTTCTCGTCTGAAACCACAGTACCCTGAGCTGAGATATTTGGCACAAAGCATCGTCTTCAGGTCCTCTATCAAGATTGTTCAAATTATGTCCCTGGGGTAAAAAATGACCTCGCCCCGGTGGTCGTAAATTTACATATAGTTATATAGTGAAATTTTCAAACATCTTTTTCTCTGAAACTAAAATGGCCAGAGCTTTGATATTTGGCATGATGACTCTTCTAGAAGCCCTTAACCAATATTGTAAATATGGTTCGGTCAGTTGCATATCTACATGTAGGTCACAGGAGCTAAAAATAGATTTTTTCAATGAAATCTTAAAAAATCTTCTTGTCAGAAACCACAGTACCTTGAGCTTAGATATTTGGCACAAAGCATCATCTACAGGTCCTCTATCAAGATTGTTCAAATTATGTCCCTGGGGTAAAAAATGACCCCGCCCTGGGGTTGCAGTTTTACATAGAGTTATGTAGTGAAATATTCTTCTCTGATACTACTATGGCAAGAGCTTTGATATTTTAGCATAGTGACACTTTTAGATGTTCTTTACCAATAATGCTGAAATGGTTCGGGTCGGTTGCATATCTGGGTCATATTAGCTAAAAGTATACTTTTTTCAATGAAAAGTCTTCCTGTCTGAAACCATCCATGTACAAAATATTTGACAGCACACTTAATGTTCAAGTTCATCAGCCAGATTTTTTAAATAATGTCTCTGGGATGAAAAGTGATCCCACCCCAGGCAGGGGTCATGTGACCCTTGTGTTGGTTTTTCCAGGTGAGCGATATTTAGGCCCGCATGGGCCTCTTGTTACGCCTTCAAATTATTCCTCCACTGAAGAAATAGTTTCAATTTATACAGTAATGAATAAGTATTGTAAGAAAAAGGTTCTATATTCTAGCAGATTACAGCTTAAAGCAGGCTGAAAGTAAAGCAGAATGTGCCTTAAGGCACATTCTGCTTTTCTTTCAACCTGCTTTAAGTGATCACTTATTTTCAATATTAGAAACTGGCTATGGGGTAATGGGTTAAAAGCCACATTCTAGCTTTGAAAAACGAATATGTTTAATTAAGCGAGTTAGAGATATCAAAGTTTGACCATAGCAGAAGTAGTTGTAGGTGTAAGGGAAAGGGTGTAGTATAGCACATACGGTTCTTGTATGGAGGTGGTATACGATGGACAGTCACGTTACACAGATGACCGCCTCCATACCAAACCTTTACTGTCAATGAAAACCTGTGAATTTCTTGTTGGTTACAATGATTTTAGAGGAAAGCAGATATGCTTGGTGCCAAAAGTGTATATCTATGGAACTGTATGACTGTTATGCTCGGTATTGCCGCCTAAATAAGCATACGATAGTAGCAATTGCTATACTAGTATCGACCCGGGACGCACCTGTGTCCATACGCCAGAAAATCTCGTTTCAGAAGGTAAACGCTGTTACTGTTGAAATTACAGGATTACATTGGGTAATATATTATGTTTTTATGGAAGGGTATTATGTTAGTTAGACAGAGTTGCAACGCAAGTGTTGTTTCATAAACTATTATTCACGATATGACATGTTTTGTTTAGGTAGGATAAGAATAAACTGAAAATCAGTTGTACCCCTATAATTATAAACCTTTTGTTTGGAAATCAATCATCTTACTTGTGTGCACAGAGCGCCTGTGCGTCAAACATTATATAAGAGTAGTACTGTTTAAACTTACTTGCATGTCCATAGCGCCTGTGCGTCGAACATTGTATAAGAGTAGTATTGGTCGTGAATGCCAAGGTAAAACAATTTTCGGTTGCCTCCCTTTGTCCACAGTGTCCCTTTGTACACGTTGTCTGGATAAACAGACAACGTTGACTCGAGCCTCAAGTTGTCATCCAGGAATGGGAAGTAGTATCTATACCCGGTTGCCAAAATGACAGCATCAAAGTCAGCGGTTGTTCCGTCTCTAAAGGTAGCGGTGTTCTTGGTGAACTTCTGTACCAGAGGCCTTTCCTCTATACCCTCTGGCCATTTGAACCCCATTGCTTTACTCCGCCACGTGCAAATGGCACTCTTAGCGCCGTACTTCATACATTGAAGAGCGACATCTTCAGCGGAGTAACTCGCACCAACAACAAGAATTCGCTGATCTTTGAACTCTTCAGCGTGCCGGAAGTTATGCGAATGTATGACACGGCCTGGGAACGTGTCCATTCCGTTTATTTCCGGCATGTTTGGAACGTTGAAAATACCACTGGCAACAATCACGTGACTGAATTCTTCTTTCGTGGTTGTTTTAGAGCTCAAATCGGTTACGGTGACGTAGAATTTGTCGGTGCCTTCATCATAGCTGACGTACCGCACAACATGATTAAACTTCACCATTTTGGACAGGTCAGTTTTACTGCCTTTAGTCCATCGACCTAAAATATAGAAATGAACCCCTTCACTGCCATGACGTCATCAATTTTAAATGTTTGTCGTCTGCTTTCATTCTCAAATTTAAATCGTAGGTCTATTTTGACATACGAAATATTGAAACGAGTGTCAAACAGTTTGAATCCTGATCAGACGCCGCGTTACGCGGCGTCTGATCAGGATTCACGCTGTTTAAAAATAACTAGTGCACTCGGGGTAAGGCTATGAAGGGGTTAAGTAAAATGCAAACACAGTCGTACGTCAATATGTCGACTCCCTTAAGGTTGCTGACCCCTAATGAGATCGGGTCAATGTTGGCATATAGCGATACTCTACATAGAGTGATCGGACATGCTCGTGAACTGTCGATCCGTTCCGAACTATGCCAAGCAAGGTTCGGAACAAGCCGACAATTGACAAGAAGGTCACTGTACGTAGAGTTTCGATTTTGGTCCGATCTCAATGGGGGTCCTCAACTTTAAATCGAACTTATCCATTTTTGGAACTTTAAACGTAGCTACATGTATTCCTCTTTACGATGTTGAAATTAGGGTATGTTCAATTTAACGGAGCTCGAATAACAATTTTTACCGATGTACACAACGGATAAGTCGGTTTAAAGACCAGAAATGAAAAGGAGTGGGTCAAAATGACCCATTATAATCAAAACACAGGGTCAATATAGGTTTTAATGGGTCGTGGAATTTGAACTTTGATTTTTATCCATTGTTTTACTAAAAGACTAAAGTTTGTCTGCAAGATGACGTTTTTTGGTCTTCAGTGGCTTAATACTTTGGTTGGTGTAACTAGTACATCATTTTTATGATGTGCAAATCTGCAAATAATACTTCCTTAGAACTTATGTTTCGGTCAGAACTGACAATTGGTGGGACAAATTGACCCATTACATTTTCATAAGAGGGGTGGGGTCATTTTGGATTTTAGAGGTCCAATGGCACAAGGCCCCACTCTAGCCTAAACACTGTTACAGTGGAGAATCTGTTATTCTTTCCCGTTTAAACGCAAACGTACGCAAACGCAAAGCGCTAAAACGTAGAAAAGTACACCTTTTTGACAATTCTGATATTTCATGTTTATCTTGGTGGCAAACAGGTTGGAGCCTGATCAGACGCCGGGTTACCCGGCGTCTGATCTGGCTCCAAACTGTTTGCACTGCAAATAATAGTTTTAGCGTAAACGCGTTTATTGGGAAAGAATAACACATTCTCCACTGTATCCCAGTCCATTCATTGACCCCACCCAAATTTTTCTCACTAGGCGTGAAACTTCAAAGTAGCTTTAAAGCATAAGAAAAGTGTGCTCTACGAATGTTAGCAATCACAAGTTTTCTATAGAAGCCCTGACATCCTCACACTCAAGAGGTTTTTCAATGGATTTTACTAACCAACTATCTACTATAAGGCCTTGACTAGACATTTATACAGGTAAAAGTATGCTGCGTGCTTTAACTTTTCTTGTAAATTGCTGCATCACGGTTGGTATTGTTAATTATTTGTTTTGTATGAAATTGCCTTTTGTTTTGTGTGCTTGTATATATGTTGAGGGCCTCATGGAAGATTGGTATTTACCAAGTGAGCTCTCTCGTTAAATAAAGTCTTTATTATTATATTATTATTATTACTACTCAATCCCTCTATGGAACTAGGTGTTTATATACCACCCAAGCTAGGGCAAGTAATGTCTTTAAAGCAAGTTACGTTAATAAAACTTTATGAAAATCTTTCCCCCATAGTACAGTGGAGAATCTGTTATTCTTTCCCGTTTAAACGCAAACGTACGCAAACGCAAAACACCAAAACGTAGAAAAGTACAACTTTTTGACAATTCTGATAATTCATATTTATCTTGGTGGCAAACAGTTTGGAGCCTGATCAGACGCCGGGTAACCCGGCGTCTGATCTGTCTCCAAACTGTTTGCACTGCAAATAATAGTTTTAGCGTAAACGCGTTTATTGGGAAAAAATAACAGATTCTCCACTGTAAGCGCCTTGAAGCACATTCAATGCATTTCCTCCATTGCAGACAAAAGTTCTAATTTATAAAAGTCATGAATATGACTGTATTGCTAGAACTATTTCTATATTCTAGCTGATAGAAGTTGAAAACAGACTGAAGTGGCGTTTTACTTTACTTCTAACCTGCTTTAAGTTGCCTCTTATCTTCAATACCAGCAACAGTAATGGGTTAAAGGTAGTCGTTATGCTCTACTTTGGCGTACAAAAAGGTTTGAATGTGTACAAATGAACACTGAAATACATTAACTGACCTTATCCTTTCTAATCCTTAACGATGCGTATATGTATCATTTACAAAAACAATATACATTTGAAAAGTCAATTTCCTTAACATAGATCTATACGTTGTTTTGAGGTGTAAAACATGATGCTACGTCAAATATTTCTTGTTTCCATGTAATGAACACGTGATGTCGTTGCAGTTTTGAGATTTGTACCAACACCGTGCATAACCATGATAACGTCAATGGCATCAATATTTCTGCACTAAGAATTTACAAAAGTGCATTTTGTAAAAGTATTCAGACGACAGATTCAAGCAGACGATACTATGTGTGTTTAACCCATTACCCCATAAATACGCCTTTTAACGCCTTTGATTTATTTCTCATCTGAGGAAAATAGGTCCAATATAGAAAGTTATGAAAATGTATGATATTAAGAAATATTTTCGATATTCTAGCAGATGGTAGCTTAAAGAAGACTGAAATTAAAGCAGAATGCGCCTTAGGGCGCATTCTGCTTTATTTTCAACCTGCTGTAAGTGGTCACCTGATGTCAAAACTAGAATAGGGTAATGGGTTTAAGGGTGTAGTCAGACAGTTTAATTTGGCGGCAAAATGTTTAAATCTACATGAGATTTCTTAAATCACGAACATTAAGTTTAATTCTAACGCCTTAACTGCCATACCCCGAATACAATAGTTATTTGCAAACAGTTTAGATCATGATCAGACGCCGCGTAACGCGGCGTTTGATCATGATCCAAACTTTTTGACGGTCATTTCTACATTTTTAAATCAAAATACTTTAGTTCAAATTTAAGACTGAATAACAGCGGACGACAATCTTTTAAAACTGATGACGTCATTACATCATTAAAGTGGTTAAGTGTCTCTAAAGAGAATTGTGTTGTATCCACAAGTACATCACCTACCGTGTAGATAATCTTGAAGAACCGCACGTGGCGGAAATGACGGAATTGGCTTTCCATAATGCTGTTCGAATGTGTAGTCAGGAAACTCGAGACATTCCTTGGGACCGTTGGACCAGAGGTTTTTATACATTCCGCCATGACAGGGCTCGCCGAATTTATCAGTACCTGGAATATATAACGTTTTGATAATTACATTATCGGATGCACCCTTCAAGTTTTAAGTAGCCATTTTCTTAGAAGGAAATTTTGCTTGTGGCAATACGGTGAAAACAGCCAGTCAAAAATGCCTTCTCTGCAGCTAAGTTGCAAAAGTTTTCGCAGTACTGTAGACGAACAAATAACTGTTCTGGTTAGGAATAAACTCTTACCCAAACTTATCACGTTGGTTGGTAATAAAACTAATTCCCGAAATTATCGCTTCACAACAGCAGATGTTTGTTTGGCGGTCGTAAAAACTCGCTTACAACCATGATGATTTAACTCATTCACCCCTGAAACTTTAAATGGACAATTCCAATATCAAAATATGGTTAGTCAATTATTGACTATATAGGGGTGAATTTAACAATATATTTAAAAATGACAAACAGTGTTGACCTTGATCAGAGGGCTCCTTAAGGAGCCCTCTGATCAGGGTCTACACTGTGTGCACAGGGCAAATGTAATCCTCACAGGTACACTGTTTGTAAATGACGAGTATACTCGTCGCTAGGGTTGAATGTGTTCAGGACATTGATTTCGGCTAATCGCAATTGTTGTAAGGCATCGCGTGGGATCAAAACCATCCGGCGGTCCTTTTAGTCCTTGGCAGAGGGAATGCTCTCGGTCTAATAAACAGAAACAACCCAAGTGTTTAGTATTACAAATTACTACTGTACTCTGTATATCAGTTACTAAACAAGAAGGAGCACATGTGTATGTACTAATCATTGTATGGGAAATGTTCACGATTTTAAATTGTAAAATATGTACAGTCGAACTTTAACTCGTTTAATTCGAACTATCCGGTAGTTTGACATTTGAACTGCATTATTTCATGCTCGGTTAAAGGCAGTATGTAAGCCAAAATAGCGCATTTTTTAAACCTGAAAATTCAGGCACATACGTAATCTAAAGATATAAAAAGAAGTAATCCGCGATGATTATGGAGGCAATAAATCTGACAAACACATGAATTTGGTGGGAAAAAGTCGACTTTTAAAACGGTTTGTTGACATCTGATCAACGACGGAGATTTTCCGAGTTCGTTCGGCTTGCGCCCGGTAAAGATGTTTTCATAGGTCATTATTAGTGTTTTCTTCTGACTTGACAGAGTTATTTTTAGATTAGAACATTCTAAAACTTCAAATGGGATGAGTATTACCTACATCCAGCAAGAAACATTGATATTGCTGTATTTATTGTATATAATCTGAGTAGCAAATAGGTTGGAGCCTGATCAAACGTCTGGTTACCAGGCGTCTGACCTGGCTCCAATCTGTTTGCAATAGAAATAATAGTTTTGCATACAAATGCGTTTATTTGGAAAGAATAGAATATCAGTCAAGTTAGCGCAGCGGTCTCGTGCTGCACGGGAACCATACTTATCTCAAGTAGGAAAGTGTACGATGATGTAGTCGATGTTACCTTGCTTACAGTGGAGTTTATGTTATTATTTCCCAATAAACACGTTAACGCTAAAACCATGATTTCAATTGCAACAGTTTGGAGCAGATCAGACGCCGGGTAACCCGGCGTCTGATCAGGCACCAAACTGTTTGCCGCTCAGACTTTCATGAATGGTCAGAATTGTCTAAAGGTTGTCCATTTATGCGTATTATTGCGATGCGTTTGCGTTTGGTTTGCGTTTAAACGGGAAAGAATAATGTTTTCTCCACTGTTACCTTAATGGTTATGAACTATTCTGTTTTAAAAATAACCCAGACAAGTCAGGAAAATCGAATCGATCTCGTGACTCTTATTCGACCTTGCGGAAACTCTCGGAAGCCGACACAAAGATTTGTTATGTAAACAAAAAGCTTATTTTTCCAACCATCTCGATAAGAAATCGGCACATTTATGTATGGTTCTTAAAGAAAGGGGGGCATGTTTCAGGCACCTGACAACGGATTTCGCTTAGTTTTAATACATAGAAAATGTTCTTATATAAGAAATTGCGCGATTTAAACATAAATTTGGGCGACATTCTGGCTTTAAGTCTAACATACCCATATTTCAAAGTTAAAACGTGGTTTAGCCACGTTTTAACGTTGAAATTCGGGTATGTTCGACAAACCCGACTTCGAGATATCGAAGTTCGACTGTATATCGTTTACCAGTCATCCAGGTAAAGTTCCACATCCCATTCCACGTGCCCTGCTTCTCATAACAGACGACTTCCGGTGCGCCCTCTATCTTCCCGAACTGGTACACGGCGCACATTCCACTAGGACCTGCCCCAATGACACACACCCTTTTGACCATGGCTGCAAATGAGTTCCAAATAACTGAATAAAGTAATAATTAACAAGAAATATCTTTAAAAAAGATATTCCGTCGCAGGTTAAAGTTTTTTGTGGGATACAGTATTCACTTAACCAGAGACATGCAAGTGTATACACTGATTCTGACTTAACATCTTTCGTAAACAGACTTTCCCACATGCTAAATTTAGAGCTTATCCACGCTAAATTTAGAAATGATGACATAGTAACGCAGCAATAATTTAGACTTCATCTCATTGTTTTGCCAGGTTTACACTCGCAAGATAGATGTGAAAAAATAACAGAACGCCAGTCTAAGCCATTTTGGCACATTGGCCGATAAGAGTACTGCATTTCAAGCACGTGGTCATTGACCAGGATTTCTGATCATTCCTGATTGGTTAAATTGTTTCATACAGTTGCGGTCAAATTGGGTCAATAGACAAAACAGACCCGTCTGCGACGGGAAAAATGCAAGCAAATAATTACTAAACAACGTATAATTGTATCAAGGAAGATTTAACTCTTTCACATCCAAGTTTTAACGTCTGCTTTAAACCTTTAACTCTTTGAACCCTAGTCACGCATATAAGCGTCCTTTGCAAACAGTGTAACTGTGAGAAGTACACTTGTCCTGTGCAAACAGTAAAGGCCCAGATCAGAGGGCTCCGAAAGGAGCCCTCTGATCAGGGTCTTCGCTGTTTGTCTTAAAGCCAAACATTGACAAAAACAACCCTGAAAAGTCAGAAATGGACTAGACTAGAATGGAAACTGGAATTGTCCATTTAATGTTTCAGGGAGGAAAGAGTTAATCGCCAAATTATCGTCTGCATTTGTTGTGTCGCCTGCAATATTTCTTTAGTCATTTTTAGGACTGTTTTGACAGACGAAATGTGGATACGAGTGTCAAACAATATCATATGGGTCCAAACCGTTTGCACAGTTGACGTGTTGGTGCCGTTGGCGGTGAAATATTTAAAGCCGAAATTCGGGAAAAGTACAGTTGTAAAACCTGAACTAAATAGTTGTTTTGGATCCCATTTGAACTTCACGGGTCGTAATGGGAAACGTGTCTATCTCTTAAATTCATTCTAAATATCTACTTTATGCTGCAACAAAATAGTAACTACATTTTGGTTACTCTACATAATGCAGAGCTCTAGATAAGGGGGGTATTTCAAAAACTAAAATCTTTATTTTTGCATTAAACCCTATGGTGTCACTAATCCTTAGAATCGTCTCTTCGAGGTCAAGGAATATGGTATACAGTAAACCCCCTCTAAACCGGACATGCGTGGGGACAAAATTAAGGTCCGGTTTAGAGGGGTTTCCAGTTTATAGGGGTTTTCATCCATATCTTGTTTCTAGTATTGAAGATAACTGCTCACTTAAAGCAGGTTGGAAGTAAAGCAGAATGCGCCTTAAGCTATCATCTACTAGAATATAGAAAATATTTCTGATGATACATATTCATTAATATATTTTCTTCAGTGTAGGAATAAATCAAAGGCGTAAAAAGGCATATTTATGGTGTAATGGGTTTAAATAAAGAAGGGTTGGAAACGGGACCAAAGGTTTTGTCCGGTTTAGAGAGAATTCCGGTATTTAGAGGTTCCGGTTTAGAGGGGTTTCACTGTATTTAGTATTCGTTGGTTAGAACTGGTGTCCGCTATTACGTTATGGTTTATTGACCGACAAAATCAATAAAATCACAGTATAACACTTGACCGTGCTAGAAAGCCAAACAGTAAAGCTTATCAACTTTTTTACATTCAGTAACTAGATCTATTTGACACTCAGAGTCAGTGCGCTCGGTCGTGTCGTTTGATAGCTACAACAGAGTGCTATTTATAGCAACATTGTTTTAAACTTTTCGTCTGCTTTTATTTCTTATTGTAGAATTTTAGGCAGTTTGATTTTAAAAACAAGTACAGTCGTCACGCGTGACATATGCCCCCAAAGTGCTAGACAGGCGAACTTTTTATCAGACTATGTAATGGAGGTGTAGCATAAAATGTTGATACTTTTAAAAATGACACAGGAGTCAATTCTTAACATTAAAAAAAGAACGGTTTGCGACACTCCTCAATAGAGATATGCTCCAGACAAGCTTTTTGTAAAATTGAGGGCAAACGTCAAGGTCTGAGTGGCCTAAAATGCTATGTGACACTCCGCCATCCCTAGATGAACTCACAAACCAAGTTTCGTATCCGTAGCTGGTAAGGTTAAGGAGATGTGTTCTGGACAAGCTATTGGTTAAATCAAGGTCAACTGTCTAGGTCACAGTGATCTGAAAGTGGTATGCGACACTCCGCAATCTCAAGATGTATTCACACCCCAAATTTGGAATCCCTAGCTGGTAAGGTATATGAGATATGCTCCGGACAAGCTTTTTGTAAAATTGTGGTCAATGTCAAGGTCAAAGTGACCTGAAAGTGGTACACGACACTCCGCCATCCCAATATATACTCACACACCAAATTTGGAGTCCCTAGTTGGTAAGGTATAGGAGACGGACAAGCTTTTGTACACACACACTCCCACCCACCCACTGAACCCCCCCCCCCCCCCAACACACACACCCACCCATCCAAGCACGGTGCGATTATTATATGCGCCCAAAGCCTAGCTTTAGAGGCATAAAAAGCTGTTAGATGCATGTCAAAAAGTTTTGTTTCTGATCAGACGCCGCGTAATGCGGCGTCTGATCTAGATCAAAACTAGTATGTTAGTACGGCATATAATAGAGATTGACAAGGGAATGCTTAAGAATGACTTCTGCTAAGGTCTGATGTTGAACAAATCATGTAGATGGATTTGGGTTTTCCAGCACTGCGACACAGAAACTGTCATATAGCGCCGATGAATGATGAGATGAGATGATGAAAACAAGGAATGATTTCTGGAAGAACATTTCGGGAAATAATCTCATTCCTTGCAATGCATGTAATTTGGCTATAGATATGCTTCTCAGGGGTTGGATGGTGACAAGTATGATATTGCTCATCTTCTCATCGCATGCTATCGCGTGCAATAAGAAGCTGAGCAATAGCCTATACTTAAAGACATTACATGACCAAGCTTGGGTGGTAACATCTATCACCGACATTCACCG